>CM056050.1:184119630-184719630 GCA_029574335.1 Rana kukunoris | reverse complement strand
TTTAGGTACACACTGCAGAGGACACGGGCAGTACACACACCACGTAGCTTTAGGTGCACACTGCAGAGGAAACCGGCAGTTCACACCACATAGCTTTAGGTGCACACTGCAGAGGACACAGTACATTATGTGAGAATACTGCAGCTAGCACAATCACCTGCCTGCCAGTAAATTAGGAAGTGCGGATCTAGCTAAACTATACAGTGTATAAATATATATACAACACCTGGGATGCATATATATCCTCTACACACTGTAACTTTAACTGACTAGCCTGCCTGCCTGCCTGCCTGTTCTACTTATTAAAAATGACTCTCTCTCTGTCTTGGCTCTCTTAACCACCGCAACACACTACACAAGGCTGACCTGCAGACAGCCTTTTAAAGTGTGGGGCGTGTACTAAACCCCTGAGCCATAATTGGCCAAAGCCACCCTGGCTTTGGTCAATTATGGCTCTCCATTTTTTGCAAGCTGTGATTGGCCAAGCATGCGGGTCATAGTGCATGCTTGGCCAATCATCACCCAGCAATGCACTGCGATGCTCATCCCTAGTCCTGAATGAGATTATGGAAAATGGAATGGAAATGTTACAATGGGATAAATAAGGAAATTATCTTGGCAGATCCACATAGTACAAATATATTGGCTCAGTTTCGTAAGTTTGGTAAAATTAACAGTTGGCAAATTAAGCTTGTGGGTGGTGGGGGTAAAAGGGCACATTAAACCATGAAATGACTAACAGAAGATATACATTTTTTTCAGCTTATAGACACTCTACTTGCAAATGAAGTTAATATGCTCAAGACAGTGTGATGAGGATGTATGGGGATACATTTATTGTGTGTGTATATATATATATATATATATATATATATATATATATATATATATATATATATATATATATATATATATACTGTGTATATATATATATATATATATATATATATATATATATATATATACATATATAATAACATATTAAAATGCAGGGAAAGAGTTTAATTATTGTGACTTACATTGAAGACAACATTGATTTTAAAAAACTTTATATTATGGACTCGATTAATAAAAATTTCAAAGAGACACAGAAAAAGCATGGTGCAATGATAATGCAATGATAATGAAAAGGGATGCAGTGTCTGAGGCTCTGCTGTGGAAGTCCCTGCTGAAAAGGCCAAATGTTGATCTATGTATGGGCAAGCTGGTTGTATACAGGTCAATCTATTGATCAATTTGTGTACAACCATCCTGTATATTCTGACAGCTGGAAAATCTCCCTGCTGTGAAAGGCATCCTGTGTGTGGATTGGGGAAACAAGTTATTTTATTTTGTTTAACAAGCAGAGTGAACAAAATTGAATGACTTGTAAGATAAGTGTGGGGCCAATTGTTTAAGGCTGGGTTCACACTTGTGCGGATTGAGTGCGGCTTAAACCGCATCTAATACGCAGAACATTTCTAAATACATTGGCCCAGATTCACAGAGCAATTACGCCTGTCTAACTGGTGTTAGACAGGAGTAATTTCAAATTTTGCGCGCCGTATCACTAGTTTGAATCCTCAAACCATGATACGGCGGCTTCGGGCTTCGATCCGAGAGGCTTACGTCCTCGTAAGCCTTCGGATCTACACTGCGATATTTTTGCGGCCGCTGGGAGGAGTTCACGCCGTTTTCATGCGTCGGGATATGCAAATGAGTTTTTACGGCGATCCACGAAGGTTCGAGTGTCCCTCGCAATCGCCTACGTCATTTTTTGGCTACGTAATGTTAGAGGAGCTTTTTGCTGGTCTAACAGTGCGTAACCCATGTAAAGTATGGCCGTCGTTCCCGTGTCGATTTGAAAATATATATATTTTTTTTAACGTAACTCGTTCGGGAATAGGAATGTACGTAAACGACGCTACTACGACGTGACAACGTGATTTTGCGCAATGCACGGCGGGAAATTTGCGAACGGAGCATGCGCAGTTCGATCGCCGCGGGAACGCGCCTATTTTAAATGCTTCACGCCCCCTACTCGCGCAGATGGATTGCGACGGGAGAAATACACTACGCCGCCGTCGTTTACTGGACAAAATCTACCTGGATTCCACGTAGAGCCAGGTAAAAAACGGCGGCGTAGTGTATTTCTGATACTCTACGATAATCTAATTCTCTGTGAATCTGCCCCATTGTTTTCAATGAGGCTGGTTCACATATGTGCGATGCATTCGCACTGCACATTGCAGAAAAAACATGTGCGGATTTTATGCCTTGCGGTGCGGCTCAGGTGCAAATTCAGTCCCATTATCTCCTATGGGTACGCAGCTGATTCGCAGATGTGTTAATTTCTCTTCAGGAATTTCTGTCATTCAGCTCAATACACTTCTCCCCCACTCTCCTCTCACCCGGAACTTCTCCCAGGTCTCCAAATTCGCAGCTAAAAACGGAGCTAATCTGCTGAACACTTCTCTTATCTTTGCAGAGAGATTACAGAGCTGAAATTCGCACCGCACAAGTGTGAACCCAGCCTTAATGCTGTTATGCCCTGTACACACGATCGGTTCATCCGATGAAAACGGTCTGATGAATTTTTTCATCAGATATCTGATGAAGCTGACTTTCATCAGTCTTGCCTACACACTATCAGTTAAAAATCCGATCGCGTCCAGCGCGGTGACGTAAAACACGACGACGTGCTGAGAAAAATGAAGTTCAATGTTTCCGAGCATGCGTCGACTTGATTCTGAGCATGCGTTGATTTTTAACCAATGGATTTCCCCACAGACGATCGTTTTTTTCTATTGATTTTTTTAACCATCAGATCATTTTAAAACCCTTTTACCGATTGGGAAAAAAAAACAATGGGGCCCACACAAGGTCGGTTTGTCTGATGAAAACGGTCCATCAGATTGGTTTCATCAGACGAACCGATCGTGTGTACGCAGCATTAGTCTCACAAGTGTAGGATGGTTTGAACACACAGAGAAGATGATGGTTGTTTTAAGTTTGCGGGGTGCAGATTTGCACACATTCGTTAGATATTTAAGTCCACATTTGACCACCTATAATGTAGTCTCGATCAGACCACTTGCTCTGGGGGCATTTTTGTGTGCTTACTCCTGAGCACTGCTCTGTGTGTCTAAAAGAAACACTGGGCCCTGCCCCCCATTCCCTCCTCAATGGCTGTGATTGACTGCAGCAGGAGCCAATGGCTTTAAGGAATTATCCCCAGATTAGGTCTCAGACTTATCTATCAACATTCATCCTGACCCTAACAAAATGATTATAAAACTAAATTTTTTGTTTCAAATGAATATTATTTTTATATTATTATGGTTTAATTAGACTCTCTGCCTTTTAAAATGCCACACAATCCATTTGTGCCCCATGTGGAGAGGCCTTAAAAATCGTTTCAATGAAATTAAATCATTTGGGTGTGTGGTAGGGATGTAAACAAGGCAGATCCCCATTCTGACAGGAGGAGAGAGAGATCAGTTGTTCCTAGTGATTAGGAACAGTGATCTCTCTCTACTCCCAACCAGTCTGCCACCCTGACAGAAAGCACCACTCTAGGAAACAATTAACCCTTTGATCACCCCTAGAGTTAACCCCTTCCCTTCCAGTGTCATTTATACAGTGATCAGTGCATTTTTGTTAGCACTGATCACTGTATTGGTGTCACTGGTCACCAAAAAGTGTCACTTAGGGTCAGATTTGTCCGCTGCAATGTTGAAGTCCCGCTAAAAATCGCTGTTTCCTGCCATTACTAGTAAAAACAATAAAAAATACTGTAATAATAAGTCCCTAAATCTTTCCCCTATTTTGTAAACGGGATTTTTTTTACCAACATTTTGTAGAAGAATACATATTTTTTTCAAAATTGTCGCTCTTTTTTGTTTATAGTGCAAAAATACAACCAAAAGAAAGCTCTATTTGTGGGGGAAAGAAAGGACATTGATTTTATTTGGGTACAGCATCGCACATGCGACAATTGTAAGTTAAAAATGGCCTGGTCATTAAGTAGGTAAATCCTTCCGAGGTTAACAGTTCCAATGACACCTCAGTTATTGTAACTCTGTCCTCAATGGCTATACCACTACTAGAGAAATAATTGGCTGAACCATTAGTCTGCAGTGCAACTGAGTCTGTGTATACTTACCAGGTATCATTAGTTGGTAATCCTTCAGAAAAGAATATGCATGCATGCACTTTACATGACGTATCAAGTTTTTAGTACAGACAAAGTTTTCTCGCTAATTTTATTAAATTGCGTGTCGTAATGGGTATCAAGTGCCTGTTATATGTGCAAAATAAAATAAAAAATTCTACCTAATAAATTTATACCATTTTTTTATGTGGCTTCTTTTTGGGGGTTTCCTTTTCCCTTTATTTCTGTAGTATATGATGGGCTTACAGAGACTGCACCATACTGGTGAGTTTGCAATAAATGGAACACTGTGTAGATAAACTATTATGGTCCAGTGTTTAATATTTAGTGAACAGCTGACCTCTCTTTTTCCTATGTAGGCTATACCTCTACCCAAGCTACCATCCACTTCAATCTATAATGAACACGTTTGACAGACACATCCACATTACCAACTGATTAGTATTTTCTACTCCTCTCTGCCAATCCATCCACTGGCTTGTGATCCTCCAAGAATATAATTCAATTTACTAACAATTTACAAAGCCACCGCTCCACTCATGCTCATCTCCAGGACTTCTCCAGAGCCTTTTACATCCTCTAGAACAGGGATCCTCAAACTATGGCCCTCCAGCTGTTGCAGAACTACACATCCCATGATGCATTGTAAAACTCTAACATTCACAATCATGACTAGGCATGATGGGAATTGTAGTTCCTGAACAACTGGAGGGCCTTACAGGGAGTGCAGAATTATTAGGCAAATGAGTATTTTGACCACATCATCCTCTTTATGCATGTTGTCTTACTCCAAGCTGTATAGGCTCGAAAGCCTACTACCAATTAAGCATATTAGGTGATGTGCATCTCTGTAATGAGAAGGGGTGTGGTCTAATGACATCAACACCCTATATCAGGTGTGCATAATTATTGGGCAACTTCCTTTCCTTTGGCAAAATGGGTCAAAAGAAGGACTTGACAGGCTCAGAAAAGTCAAAAATAGTGGGATATCTTGCAGAGGGATGCAGCACTCTTAAAATTGCAAAGCTTCTGAAGCGTGATCATCGAACAATCAAGCGTTTCATTCAAAATAGTCAACAGGGTCGCAAGAAGCGTGTGGGAAAACCAAGGCGCAAAATAACTGCCCATGAACTAAGAAAAGTCAAGTGTGCAGCTGCCAAGATGCCACTTGCCACCAGTTTGGCCATATTTCAGAGCTGCAACATCACTGGAGTGCCCAAAAGCACAAGGTGTGCAATACTCAGAGACATGGCCAAGGTAAGAAAGGCTGAAAGACGACCACCACTGAACAAGACACACAAGCTGAAACGTCAAGACTGGGCCAAGAAATATCTCAAGACTGAATTTTCTAAGGTTTTCTGGACTGATGAAATGAGAGTGAGTCTTGATGGGCCAGATGGATGGGCCCGTGGCTGGATTGGTAAAGGGCAGAGAGCTCCAGTCCGACTCAGACGCCAGCAAGGTGGAGGTGGAGTACTGGTTTGGGCTGGTATCATCAAAGATGAGCTTGTGGGGCCTTTTCGGGTTGAGGATGGAGTCAAGCTCAACTCCCAGTCCTACTGCCAGTTTCTGGAAGACACCTTCTTCAAGCAGTGGTAGAGGAAGAAGTCTGCATCCTTCAAGAAAAACATGATTTTCATGCAGGACAATGCTCCATTACACGCGTCCAAGTACTCCACAGCGTGGCTGGCAAGAAAGGGTATAAAAGAAGAAAAACTAATGACATGGCCTCCTTGTTCACCTGATCTGAACCCCATTGAGAACCTGTGGTCCATCATCAAATGTGAGATTTACAAGGAGGGAAAACAGTACACCTCTCTGAACAGTGTCTGGGAGGCTGTGGTTGTTGCTGCACGCAATGTTGATGGTGAACAGATCAAAACACTGACAGAATCCATGGATGGCAGGCTTTTGAGTGTCTTTGCAAAGAAAGGTGGCTATATTGGTCACTGATTAGTTTTTGTTTTGTTTTTGAATGTCAGAAATGTATATTTGTGAATGTTGAGATGTTATATTGGTTTCACTGGTAAAAATACATAATTGAAATGGGTATATATTTGTTTTTTGTTAAGTTGCCCAATAATTATGCACAGTAATAGTCACCTGCACACACAGATATCCCCCTAAAATAGCTAAAACTAAAAACAAACTAAAAACTACTTCCAAAAATATTCAGCTTTGATATTAATGAGTTTTTTGGGTTCATTGAGAACATGGGTTGTTGTTCAATAATAAAATGAATCCTCAAAAATACAACTTGCCTAATAATTCTGCACTCCCTGTAGTTTGAAGACCCATGCTCTATAACTCTCTACCTTAATCTATCCGGCTGTCTCCTACTCTGGCTTTGAAAGATCCCTGAAAACTCACCTTTAAGGCCGCGTACACACGATCAAATCTGTCTGCTGAAACCCCGTCTGATGGGCCGTTTCAGCAGACAGATTCGATCGTGTGTACGGCCGAGCAGACAGATTTGTCCACCCGACAGATTTCAAAGCATGCTTTGAAATCTGTCTGCTGCAAACCAGTCTGTCCGACATGTTCGATGGTTAGTACACAAAACCATCGGACCAAAATCGCGCGCATGCTCAGACAAAAGGAGGGGACGGGAGCGCTCGTTCAGGTAAACCTCGTGTTTGTTTGTGACTTGGCACATTCGTCATTTTAAATATCTATAGTGTATCGTTTATTGCCTTTTTCTTTTCTTCGTTCTCTTGCTAGAATCAAGCCGTTCTATTGCTGATGCTATTTAGACTGAGTTGTCCCAATATAGCAAAGTTTGATTGTAGGATTTGGCGTTGTCTTTTTGTAATTTTTTTCTTGCCGGATTTGTCCTAATTGTTTGTGCTTTCCTCCACATGAATAGATTTATATTTTTTTACTTAATGTTGTTCTAATTTATTTTTAATTTGTCATCTGCTGTTTATTTTTTGCTTGCATTATTTTGTTTTCTTTTTGTTTGTTTTCAAAGCTTATTTTTTGTTTTTGTTTGCAACTTATTTTTTATTTTTTTCCAATGCATTTTTTTTTCTTTGCACCTTTTTTTTCCCAATGCATTTTTTTTTCTTTGCACCTTTTTTTTACAATGCATTTTTTTTCTTTGCACCTTTTTTTCCAATGCATTTTTTTTTCTTTGCAACTTTTTTTTCCAATGCATTTTTTTTTTCGTTTGCACCTTTTTTTCCAATGCATTTTTTTTTCTTTTTGCTTTGCAAATGATGTAAGCTTTTTGTCTTTTGGGGTTTCCATGGTTTACCAAGTTGTCACACCAAACCAACCCCCCCCCCAGGAGTTTGTGTCCTTACAAAATTACACCTTGTATTTTTAGAATGTTTGGGGCCTAATCACCACAGTAGAAAACACAATAGACAAGGTTTGAACGTAAATACAAAAAGCCATTTATTTAGGCACTAAACCAAATTATAAAGAACCTGATCGGCACCACTTGATCAGATATGCATTCCACAACATGATCAAGGATAAAATGAACAACCTCAGGAGACACGAAAACAAATAAATCTGAATCAGCAACACATGAGCAAACGAACACAAGCTGTGGTACTCCAACAACCTCACATTTTTGGATAATGAACTGGAAGGCAGGTAATCACCTTCTCTTCTTACTTCCAGCCTTCCTTCCTGGCTGCCTTGCAGCGGAACGTCCACGGCCCATCCATGGCCCCTTGCAGGTGCGGATGATGTGGCAGCAGGAGGCAGAAGATGGGGAGCAGGCTGGGACGGGTCACTCAGGTCTGTGTCCCTGGTCAGCATGCCCCTGTGCATCCAGAGAATGACCTTGTTGATTAAGTCCTTTGCCAGGTCCCTTTGCTCCTCCTCCGCTCGGCTCAGTTCATGTGCCACGGAGGCACTGAAGGCTTCAGTGGGATTGAGGGGGGCCCTCATTATTTCCGCAGCCTCCCTCATCATTTGGAGGCTCTCCTCCTCCATCTGCCTCATGCGCCTCCTTTGGCATGGTCGCCTCATCTGGAGGGGAGGAACCTGGCTGATGGTGCTGAGCCTGGGGACATGCTGACTTCCACTCGGCCCGGCCTCCTCCTGGCTGCCACTCACCCCTTCCGCCTGGCTGACATGGTCCTCAGGAGCTGCCACCTCCTGGCTGGTCTCTTCCTGTGTCAAAAAAAGGGACATGTTGTAATATTTAGCACAATCAAGCACACACACATTTTTTGGCTCTAGACTCTTTTGGTTTTCTTCATTTAAATTGAACTGACTGTCCTTCAGACCCCTCAGTTGGCATCCATGAGACCCCTAGTTTTATGCACACGCCTTTTTTTGTTGGTCCAAACTTTTTTTTTTCCAATATTAACTCAAGAATCAAACCAAAATTAGCAGCTAAGAAATATTTAGGAAACTGCTATACCTCTTCACTGAAGACCACCAGATCTGGGTCCATGTCCGCCAGGCCCTCCGCTGGCTCTGCAGGGGCGTGGGGATCCTGGGAAGTTCCGCTGCAAGGAAGCGTGGGAGGAAGGCTGGGCGGAAGATTCGAAAGTGATGGCCGGCCCTCCAGTTCATCATCCAAAAATGCAAGCTCTCTGAAGTACCAGAGCCTGGGCTCCTTTTGCGCATGTGCTGCTGATCCAGATCTTTTGCTTTTAAGCTCTTTATATACTTTTCGATACGTGGTCCTGAGATTGCTCATTTTATCCTTCACCATGGCCGCTGTGCAGGCTGGAACCCACGTCTGCATGTAGGTTGATATCTGTTGGAGTGTTTGCGCTCTGAGGGGCTTATTTGGGTAGCCTGGGTGCCTGCTATCCCAAAGGTTGGGTTTTTCCCGATAAATTTCAATTAATCGCAAGGTGTTTTCTTGGATCGCCAATTGGTCCATTTTGGCTTGTTTCTGGCGATAATAATGGTCTAGAATATACAAAAATAAATATCAAAAAACCCACATCAAAAATGGCTCAGCTTTGTCATTGTCAGAATATGTATGTGTACAATAATTGTGGAGCTAGTATACAAACACATTGGGGGTTATTTACTAAAGAAAAATTCACTTTAGCACTGCAAAAGCACTTGAAAGTACACTGCCTGAAAGTGCACTTGGAAATGCAATCGCTGTAGATCCGAAGGGGACATGCAAGGAAAACAAAAATATTCAGTTTTAGCCTCCACCTGATTGGATGAGAAAATAAGCAGAGCTTCCCTTCATTTCAGATCTTCCCCTCAGATCTATGGAGAATGCCCTTCCAAGTGCACTTGCATTGCACTTGCAGTGCAAAGTGGATTTGCCTTTAGTAAATAATCCCCAATGTCTCCTGCTGCTACAATGCTGGCCAGCTCCGCTCCATTGTTGTCCAACTAATTTTTGGAACATGCAGACCCTTTGGTAACATGAAAATAAATACATGCCATCTCTAATCATCCACAATTATTTCAATGTTAGCAATTATCAAGGCACTATTTCATGTGTAGATATTATGCCCCTCACAGCATTGATGAGCTAATACACTACCTAATTACCTCTGTCCAACCAATACAGGACAATACATGCATGATGTAAATACACAAGACAAAAATAAAGAGGTAGAGCATTGTCATATATATATTTAGTGATATGTCCAAGCAGTTTTGGACAAAAATCGCATGGTGGGCCCCAAGCTACCTAAATAGCGCAAACGGTCCAAACAACATACCCAACCCCCACCCCCCCATGGGGCTCCAAAGTTTATAGGTCTCTGCTGATCCCATGTTGTAATTTACCTTCGTCTTTGTAGCTCCTCGCGTACGCTCGAGTAATCTCAGCGTAACCTACATAATCACGTCGTTATCCTTATATAGGCCGCGCAAGCATGTAACGCTGCCCTCTTCATTCGCAATGTCTCCGCCCGCTTTTAACTCCCCCATTACATGTTTCAACATCCAGGGCCTCATATTGCAAGTTACCGGCATATGTGTATGTCATCGTTTTACCACGCGAGTAAGCTCCGCGTAAACACGACATATTCATACGCGCATGCGTGAAACGCCGCCTTCGTCCACGCCCATGACGGAACTTTTCCTCTTTTCCACGCCCCTTATCACTGTGAAACGAAAAGATGGCGATGTCACACGAGTGAGCATCATCCTCTCATGAGGATCAGGAAGGGACACAGCCAGGAACGTCCCGCTCAAGGACCAAACGGTACAAGGCCACCAATATGAGTTTTGAGGAGATGGTGGAGATGGTACACATCCTGTGCAGGAAGGATTATGATGGGGATTATGGCCCATACAACACCCCTAACCGCCGTAAGGCCAAAATTATGGACAAGGTGGCGAAGAGGCTTCATGAGATCTTTGGGGTGAGCAGGTCCAAAGAGCAGCTACGCAAGCGCTGGTCCGTTTGAAGCTGCGTGAGCCACACCAGTTTTGGAAGATAACGAAAATCATTGATAAAAGTAGGTGTTTTTTTGGGGGGGTTTGCAATTGTGTTATCTCATTGTTTGCTATGTATATTTCTACATGTGCCTTGTTGGCCTGGTTGTACTTTGGAACACATGTATTAATTTTTTAGGTAAAAATATGACGTTTTGCACGATCGTTCTTTAGAAACATCGTTCCATCACCTTGTTTCACACAAATATTATGTCCTAGGAACAGCACACCAGGACATGGCTATTTGGCTTAAAGAAAAGTTATTACACATTGTGGAAAAAATAATGTAGATTTTCTAACTTATTAGAATGTGAAAAGACAAACAGGATTCATTCACACAGTGATAATAAGCAGCTGGATTCACATCTGGACTCACGAGCACCTGTGTCTCTTCCATAATGAGATTCATTTTTAACGGTCTCTGACACATAATTTTTAGAGAGCGCCATCCATCCATGTGTGTCCCTTCGCTAAAAAGGGTCATTATCACAGCTTGGGATAAGTCATTATAAAAACAAAGGTAAGGTTTGGTGGCTGAAGCCAATAATCAAAAGTTGTTAACCCACTTTGATGCAATGATTATGATTTATTAATGCCCTCCTCCAATATCTGTGTGCTGATAAGTATACCTTTTGTTTCCTGATATTTATAGGGGAAAGAACAGGACAGCAATTTGAGGAGGCAAGGAGGCCCAAACTCTCTCATAAGAAAAAATCTTGGCATGTGGAGGAGGAGGACCAGGTAGAAGAAGGAGTGGTGGAAGGGAGAGAGGAGGAAGACGGAAATGTGGAAGGAGTATTTAGGGAAGAAGAAGGAGTTGTGGAAGAAGAAGGAGTTGTGGAAGAAGAAGGAGTTATGGAAGAAGAAGGAGTTATGGAAGAAGAAAGAGTTATGGAAGAAGAAAGAGTTATGGAAGAAGAAGGAGTTGTTGAAGAAGGAGGAGTTGTTGAAGAAGGAGGAGTTGTTGAAGAAGGAGGAATTGTTGAAGAAGAAGGAGTTGTTGAAGAAGGAGGAGTTGTTGAAGAAGGAGGAGTTGTTGAAGAAGGAGGAGTTGTGGAAGAAGGAGGAGTTGTGGAAGAAGGAGGAGTTGTTGAAGAAGGAGGAGTTGTTAAAGAAGGAGGAGTTGTTGAAGGAGGAGGAGTTGTAGAAGAAGGAATTATTCTGGAAGAAGGCGAAGTTGTGGATGATGGGGAGGTGGAGATTAGTAGCACAACAGGTCAGTGTCACCGCAGCTTTACAGGGATAAAGAGATGTAGATAGGCCTGCACATTACTAATTTTTTTTTTGTTTGTTTTATTTAGGGGATGAAGATGCTGCGAGCACATCCAGTAGTCCACTTTTTTCACGTGCAAGTGCACAAATTGTGATACAACAAATTATGGAGTGTAGCACAGAGATGGATAATATGAGACAAAGAATGGTTGTAATTGAGCAAAATTATAAAAATATTATTGATATGATGGGCCGTATCAAAGACTAAAACCCCCTGCCCCGCCCCCCCATCACCCATCCGTCTTGAAAAGCCTAAAAAAAAAAAAAAAATGAAGATGCACACAGTGTGTCCACATGTGCTATCTGCCATCACAGGTTATCGATTGTCTGTGCTTTGTGGGTACACCCCCTTCATCCCTTCTCAAGCAGGTGAGAGGGAAGGGTTTGCACCCACAAACCACATACATTGATCACCCATGATGCCAGATAGCACATGTGGACATTTGTCATGGGAGGTCAGAATATAATCCCCATTTGGGCCCTCTCACTCACACACAGAATGTGTGCATCTTCCAAATTTGGCGTGTTCCGGGGTGACATTGGGAGACTGTTGTAGTAATTACAATGTTGTACTTTGTAAGTTGTTATTTTGTACTATTTTATATATATATTTTTTTTAAAATGTTTGGGATAATCCATAATGGTTTTTTTATTTTTTTAAAAAAACAGTTTTTTTACTCCAAAAATGTAAGTAAAATTTTGGCAAACCCAAAAACTTTCTAGTAAAATATTTAAACACTAAAATGAGTGGCTTGTTCTTTATATATGCTCAATACCCAGTTTGTAGATGAGTGACTTGTAACTACAGGCATAACCCGCTTTTAAGTACACACTAGGGTTTATTTATTACCGCTGCAAATCGCAATATCAGGCTCACTTCTGCAAGAAAAACAATAATCTTCTAACACCAGCTTGTTCAGTTAAGCCAGGTTAGAAATCCTGGAAGCTCATTGGTTTGTGTGCAGAAGTGACCCTTCTATTGTGTACTTAAAAGTGGGGTATGCCTGTAATGTACAATTGTGGTTATTTACTAAAACATGACAACTACATTTGGCACTAGAAGTGCACTAGTTCCAGCCCAGGAAGGGTATCTGAGGGTTGTCCTGCCTCAGCACCGATGTTGGGTAGGTACGTCTGGGAATGCCTGCGTAAAAAAATTGTGCACTATGCAACAGGCAAAAACAACATGGTTCAATTTATATTCCGCCAGGTGTATCGCAGTCTGGAACAGGCGGAACCGGCTGGCGAGTATCCCAAAGGCATTCTCGACTACCCTCCGGGCCCTGGCTAGCCTAAAATTGAACACCCTCCTCTCCGGGGTAAGGGTCCTCTGGGGAAAAGGCCGCATGAGGTGAGGTCCAAGCCCGAAAGCTTTGTCCGTTAAAAAAACAAACGGAAGTCCTTCCACATTGTCTTCATCCGGTGGCAGTTCAAGACCACCAGTTTGTAGACGGGTGTTAAATTCAGTCCACGCGAACACTCCCCCATCAGACAGCCAGCCGTTCTTCCCCACGTCCACATACAAAAATTCGTAGTGTGCCGACACCACCGCCATCAACACGATACTATGAAAACCTTTGTAGTTAAAATAGTAGGACACCGAACGGGGTGGTGGCACTATGCGGATGTGTTTCCCATCTATTGCTCCTCCGCAGTTCGGAAAATCACAATGCAGGGCAAATTGGGAAGCCACAGTCTGCCATTCCTGTGGCGTGGAGGGAAACTGTGGGGACAAACAAAAAAAATAATAATTAGTACTTAGGCACATAAACATTACAAACACAATACAAAAACCATCCTTGTGCAACATCACAGTATTAACATTTTTATATTATTATTGTGGTGGAGTTGTGGCCACAAAAATATCCCACTTATTATCACACTCCCCACCCCTCTGATGGGGCAAGAAACATTTTTAGGGGGGGTGGGGGTTGAACTACAATGCAGCAGAGAAAAAAATGCCACACACACAAAAAAAATAAAAGGCTAGGTGTGTTTGTCCCTAGGATAGCATGCTGGACAGGTTAATAGTGATGCAGGGAAAAAATATGTAGGTAGGCCAACAAAAAGAACATGGAAAGCTTATCAACATGCATGCATGCGGAGAAAAGGGAACATTCAACACACAGCATCGAAAAATCATGGTCATTAGGGAACAAATGCCAAAAAAATAAACAATTGCTACAATTTGTAAAGACAGAGATTGTGAGCTTCATAAAAGAGGAAACTTACCTTCAGATACTCCTCCTGCATGACTTGTATGACAGCAGAACACGTCTCAGGTATGATGATCCCAAGCGCCTGGGGAGAGATGCCTGTCGAGAATTTGAGGTCCTGCAGGCTCCTCCCAGTTGCCAGGTACCGCAACGTGGCAGAATATTATTGTAGCGGTCACCACCGTTTACGATATCCATTCCATTGCCCCAACCACGTCAGCTTATCCGACAATCCAGCTGACATGACCCGATCCATAAGAATTCCCTCAGAGAGACGCTCTGTGTTCTGAGTCAAATGTATGGATGTTTTAATGGTAAACTCAGCTGGTTCTTATACAGTTACAAACATGTCACAGTTAATCACAGGGACAATGAAACTCTCCACCGCCCTTTATCACACAGTGGGGCTTCAATCACTTTTTTTAGATAATGACATTCAGGTGCGTTAATTATCCCCCAGAGGTCCCGACTCTGCCAATAAGTGATTCACCTGCAGAATACACATTCCTATGTCAGGTGTTCTGTCTCCGACAATAAGGCATTCACACCTGATCATCAATAGGCTTTAAACAGTGTTATTAGCATCATACAATGGAATGTCTAGGAGCAGATGCAATCAACACCTCAAAAGCATGTGTCCCCACCTTGAATGAAACATTGACCTTTACAGCTTGTAATATGTCCAAATCTCCTGCAATACATGAATTATCATTTATCAGTCACCCTATGCCCGAAAGGGGCACAGGGTGACCCTAGACCCAAGAGTCCCTCGTGACGCTGGCACAGGAGTATCCCCCATCCCTTAAAAGTCTCTGGGTGTCACGGGTCATACCGTTACAATTATGTATTCAAAGTTAAATGTATTCTATTTGAAATTCGAATTTCAGAAGATGGTTATATTCTTTCTATGTTATTCTATTCTGTTCTATAAAGTTTATATTATATTCTAGTCTATTCTGTTCTTTTATTTTCTATTCTATGTTGTTCTGCTTTACTCTATTATATTCTACTCTTTTCTTATATATGCTATATATTTTATATTGCTATATATTTTTTTCTATTATACTCCTTTATTTTCTATTCTATTTTATTCGCTAAAACAAATCAAATTTGAAAACTATTCCAATTTGAAAATGTTTCAAATTTGAAAACTACTTCAATTTGAAAACTTTTCACATTCGAAAATTATTCCAATTAGAAAATGATTAGAAAACTATTTGAATTATAATTTTGTCCGAATTTTTTTCTTCGTTATTTCGGATTAGTTTAAAATCGATACATGCAAATTTTCGAAAAATTCTAATTGGTCTGAATTGTAATTCAGAACAAAATGAACCATACATGTCTAATGGCTATCTCCTACTCTAAATACCTTTAGCTGGTCCCTGAACATGTATCCCTCCAGGGAGGCTGCTCCGCTTTAACCTAAAACTGTAATTTTACCTTCTCCATCTGCTCATCCCTTACAGTTATTGCTTTTTTTACCATTTGCTCTTTCCTTTTTAGATAGTAAGCGCTCACAAGCAGATGCTATTTCTCTGGTCTCTGAAATTGTATTATAACTGTACTGTCTCCTTTTATTTTGTAAAACAATATACACACTGTTTGAGCTTTATAAATCCTGTATTATTTTAATAATTTGCATCTCTGCTATAAAATAATAGATGTCAGCAGATTTGACACTCTTGCAGTACACTGTCTGCCCTGTGACCTAATTGTCAATACAGTAGATTGCTTTGTGCTGACCACTAAACCACTCTACAATCTGTAATGCCGCAATAAATCTGACACTTGTTTAATTGTTGATTTTTTTTTTAGTGCCCAAAAATCCCTGAGCCTATTTATATCTGATTCTCTTGCACTGTGTTACCAGTCCAATTATCAAAATGTCAACAGAGGAAAATTTTGGAAATATTGCATTTTAAAACAGTAACAGTATATGTTCTTTGGTGTTATACATATGTACAAAGATGCTATTTCTATTTACATAGCTCCCACTTGTCCTTGATTTCAAGGGACCGTCCCTGATTTGGAACAAAGTCCCTCTGTCCCTCCTTCCTCCACATTTGTCCCTCATTTTGGTCTGATCTATATAGTTGCATAAAAAATACACTATTTATCTATGAAAAAGTTTTACTGTGATAATTTTTTCACCCAAATTCTAAATTGCTGCATTTGTAAATTTAAAAAGCCAATATAAAGGAATAGTAGTGGTAAACACAAAAAAAAAAACACTTGTGGGTTTACCAATCATTTTTTGTGTAATTCTCCTTTAAGGGGTGTGGCAGGAGGTATGTCCTATGCCTACATACTTTTGCTAATAGGTGTCCCTTGATCCCATCTCAGAAAGTTAGGCGATATGGGGCAGATTCACAAAACAATTACGCCTGTCTAACTGGTGTTAGACAGGAGTAATTTCAAATTTCCCGCGGCGTATCACTAGTTTGAATCCTCAAACCATGATACGCCGGCTTCGGGCTTCGATCCGAGAGGCTTACGTCTTCGTAAGCCTTCGGATCTACGCTGCCATCTATTTGCGGCCGCTGGGAGGAGTTCGCGTCGTTTTAATGCGGCGGGATATGCAAATGTGTTTTTACGGGGATTCACGAACAAACGAGCGAGCGGCGCAATCGTTTTCGTCTATTTTTTTATACGTAATGTTAGAGCAGCTTTTTGCTGCTCTAACTTTACGTAGCCCATGTTAAGTATGGCCGTCGTTCCCGCTTCGAATTTATTTAAATTTTTTTTTTATTTACGTAACTCGTCGGGACGTGGATCGCCCGTAAAGTACGCTACATAAACAACGAATGACGTCACGACGTGATTTCGCGCAATGCACGGCGGGAAATTTGCGAACGGAGCATGCGCAGATCGATCGCCGCGGGAACGCGCCTAATTTAAATGTTTCACGCCCCCTACTCGTCTATATGGATTGCGACGGGAGAAATACACTACGCCGCCGTCGTTTACCGTAGAAAATCTACCTGAATTCCACGTAGAGCAAGGTAAAAAACGGCGGCGTAGTGTATTTCTGATACGCTACGATAATCCATTTCTCTGTGAATCTGCCCCTATGTATTTAGACAGCATGTATATAGACAACCTTTTTTTTTCTCTCTGTGGGGATCTACACCCGAAGGTGGTGGGTAGAGGGAGGGGGAGGGTAATAGCAAGAAGGAAGTCAAAGATGAAAGGAGAAGCTACACAGAACCAGAGAAGAAGTAAGGAGAGAGAGGATAGGACGGAAATAGGGTCATTTTCATCTCGCTCTGTCTTCTTTGTTATAGTTGACATATACTGATGATATGAAATGTGATAATCTGTAACGTGAAACTTGTGAAAAATAAAGAATTTATAAAAAAATAAAAGTCTCATGGCCTACAAAGGTACACTCAGCTGGATACAGTTCATCGCATCAAAGGACGCACGATTTGGCATAAAGTCATTTATGCTATGTGAATCCAGCTCTGGGTACATCTGGAATTCAGTCCTGTACACCGCGAAAGGGACCAAATTCTGCAGCGATTCAGCAGTTTTGGAAATGCAACCACTTTGGTTCTTTCCTTGATTGAGCCATTGCTGAACCAGGGCTACTGTGTAACCACAGACAATTTTTATACATCCCCAAAACTCTACCAGTTCCTTCTCCTGAATAGGATGGATGCATATGGGACAGTGAGGCCTAACCAGTGTGACATGCCGTCAACCTTTGCCAACAAAAAGCTTGGGGTAGGAGAAGCAGTTGCCTGGCAGAAAGGGAAAATGATGGCACTGAAGTGGCAGGACAAAAAAGATGTGTGCCTTATGAGTACCATTCATAACACCTTGACCATAATGGTACACACCAAAAGTGGAAAGGCTGTGATGAAGCCACAGGTTGTGTTGGACTACAACCACACCATGGGAGGTGTGGACAGAGCTGACCAGGCCATGACCTTTTATCCAGCCATGAGGAAGCAACAAAAAAAATACTATAAAAAAAATTCAGGCATCTTCTGGAACAGTGCCTCTAGAATACCTTCATTCTGGTGAAAAAAAAAGGTCCATGCAGACTTTGTGTGGAAGGTTGCAGAACTAATTTTTCTAAAGCATCAAACACCAACGACTGTAAACCGATCTGGACGTCGGGCTGCTGGTGTTGTGAACTCTGAACGACTGACTGGTCGTCACTTTATAGACCACATTCCACCCACTGAAAAAAACAGCACCCACAAGGATGTGTGTGGTTTGCTGCTCCAAGCGTGACGACACTGGAAGAAAAATCCAAAAAGAAACACGTTTCTATTGTCCCGACTCTGACGTTGGACTTTGTGCTGTACCTTGTTTTAAAAAATTTCATAACCGAGACGTTTACTGACTAATAATATTGCACCCTTGTTTGACCCCCAAAAAAATCTGAGTTTTTGAATATATTATTTGTTAAAATGTATTGAATAAAAAGTATTGTTATTATTAAATTATTATTTGTTATTATTTATTATATTATAATTTAGGATTTTGTGCTTCAAACTTTATTATACCTGAGACGTCTACTAGACTCTGGTTTGGACAGATTTAGGTGAGTTATTCCTAAGAATTACAGGCCTGCAATCTAAAACGCCAAATTTCCATGCAAAATAATGGTACTGCTTTCAGCACCTAATCTGAAAGAATCATACCGCCAGGGAGATTAAAAAAAATGTGGACAGTTATTGTTTGGAATAACCCAGTCGTTAGAGGGCAGCAAGACGGCATTTGTCCCCAGGTGATATTTTAAATCGAATACACCACACAGATACATTTTTATATGCCAGTTTTTTCCAGTTACTGAGCTTTTTAGCAGGTTAGCAAAGTATAGCAGCAATCAGAGAAATGCAACAAAATATTGACTGTCAAATGAATTTTAAACTTAACTAAACATGCACATGTAATAATACAGGTTAAAACACAATACAGAACATTTAATGAGAAATACTTAATAATATGGGAAGTAAAAATTGTATCACATAACCATTCTACTTATTTGCAAGAATTGCTTTTTTTTTTTTCAAGCATTTCTTCATCCAATAGGCAGCACAGATATTTGTTTTTATTACATTTGAAAGCAGTAAGTTGTTCTTCATAAAACACTGAATGCTGGGAGGTAACAATGGAATTATATTGATATATACAATGCTTTGTAGATTTATTTTTCTGCATAATAACACATTTTAAAATTGTAATTAGTTGATTTAAGTGAGTTCTGCATTTCGTTTTTTAATGCTTGAAAGAAGCAATAAATATGCGTTTCATAGCCTTGGCTAATAAAATGAAAATGAATTCATTGAAAATGAATATGTTTGTAAATGTAAAAGCCTCTGACTATGTGAAAGATGAAACTGCAATATTCTAGAACTGACAGTTGTACATTTTGTATTCAGCAAGTGGAGAAACATCATGTTTAGTCTGCTTAGAAAGAGTATTTTAGTGCTTTATGCAAATGGCATGACCCTCTAGCTGCTACACATTCTTCAAATAGACACCTACCTTCAAAAGTGACAGCAAGCAATAATGTGACAAATGAGCATGCAGCTTGCACATGTGCAACATGCTTTACCTGAAATATTCCAAAGTGAATGAATTAAATTAACCTTTGTGACAAGGACACGGCAATCAAAAAAGTCAGTACAGAAGAAAAACAAGTGGCAGATACTCCTAAATTAGGGTGATAACAATACGTAGCTCTAACATACCTTGTTAAATGCCAAATTATGTTGACCTTACAATGTGTACTAACAACTTCTATTATTAGAATATACAGTGCCTTGAAAAAGTATTAATACCCCCTGAAATTTTCCTAATTGTACAATGTTACAACCAATAACGTACAGTAAATGTATTTTTTTTTATTATTATTGCTAGACCAACACGAAGTGGCATATAATTGTGAAGTGAAATAAAATTTAAAAATGTTTTTTTTTTTTTTTTTTTTACAAATAAATAAAGTGTGGTGTGCATTTGTATTCAGCCCCTTTACTCTGATACCCCTAACTAAAATCTAGTGACATCAATTGCCTTCAGAAGTCACCTAAATATTGTGTTAAAATGTATCTCAGTATAAATACAGCTGTTCTGTGAAGCCTTCGGAGGTTTGTTAGAGAACCTTTAGTAAAGAAACAGCATCATGAAGGCCAAGGAACATGCCAGACAGGTCAGGGATATAGTTGTGGAGAATTTTAAAGCAGGGATAGGTGTTAAAAAAATATGCCAAGCTTTGAACATTTTCACTCAGCACTATTCAATCCATCATCCAAAAATGGAAAGAGTATGGCTCAACTGCAAACCTAACAAGACTTGGGCATCCACCTAAACTGACAAAGACAGCATTAATCAGAGAAGCAGCCAAGAGACCCATGGTAACTCTGGAGGAGCTGCAGAGATCCACAACTCAGATGGGAGAATCTGTTCACAGGACAACTGTTAGTCGTGCACTCCACAAATCTGGTCTTTATGGAAGAAGAAAACTATTGTTGAAAGAAAGCCTTGCTTTAATAAATCAGCCCATATGTATCAATGTGAGTCTGTTCCACAAGCTATTTAGTTCCATAACAATAGTATGTCCAGTACACTTTGCATAAGACAATCCTTGATCTAGAAAAGCAGAGTGGTTAGAAAAACAGCTTGTAAATACTGAACTGCCTCACACTCAGTTATCTATTACACATTGATTTGTACAAGTGACAAGATGACAATTATACTATCATCCAGCAGTTGTGCGTATACATAGGGGTTGATTTACTAAAACTACAGAGTGGAAAGTCTGGTGCAGCTGTGCATGGTATCCGATCAGTAGGGATGGGCGAACATTTGTCCATTGGCCAAGCACCCAAATTTGCAGGGCGTTCGCCCCAATAAACACCCTGCAATACACTGCCCAATCAGGGCACAATCTAAGCTGGTTCCCAGGGCTGGGAAGGCATCTTTAACAACTGATGAGTCATTAGCTGTCAATCGGTTTTTCCGCCGACAGCTAAAAAAAAATGCTGGTACAAAAAATAAAGGAGAAAATGGCATGGGGTCCCCCCAGTTCATACCAAACCCACTAAAGTCACATGGCTTTAGAAGTAGGTGGTTCTACAAAGTGACGTAGCCAGGCGGCTCCGCCCCTTGCCTATATGTTAAAGTACGGAGCAGGCATACGGCAGGAGGCCTCCCAGGTGAGAGCATTTTTTTATTTTTGAGATCCCACGGACAACATGGATTTTTTAACGAGGGACACTATTTGTTTTATTTTTTTATTTTTTTTAATATAGGAACTGTCAAAAACGATCTTATGTGGTTTTTACTTTTGTTTTTACTTTTGTACAGTTTTTTGGTGAATGGGTAGGGGTACCTGATAGATATTCACATAGGGAGGGGGCACAGACCCCGAAAACCACAGTCCAGGGTCATCAGGAAGAGGCTCTTGTTCCCATCAACATGGGGACAAGATAAAGGTCTGGTATGGATTTTTGGGGGACCCCATGCCATTTTTTTTTATTTTGGTGAGGGGTTCCCCCTAAAATCCACAACAGACTAGAAGGGCCTGGTTTGGACTGTAAGGGGACCCCACACCATTTGTTTTTTATTTTTTTATTAGCTGGGTGTCGGCAATTGTAATCACAAGTCATTTAAATGGGATTTTATTCCTTTTTTTTTCTTTAGAAATTAAATTTTGTGCTGTAGCATGTTTTATTGCACTTTAAGCATAATTAAAATCACTGGTCCTAAATATATATATAAAAACATGTCCCCTAGGGCAGTACCCAGACCCTTGTACTCCTTTTATTGCCAATTACTTGCATATAAGCCTTCAAAATGGGCACTGTTCAACTTCCATAGACTTCAATGGGGTTCGCCATTTGGGTTAGAACATTTCCCCTTTTCGGGAGTTCTGCTGTGAACCGGACAGGGGGGTGTTTGGCCCATCGCTACCAATCAGCTTCTAATTTTAGCTTGTTTAATTAAAGCGTTTGTTACCCCAACACCCCATATTCCTGATATGTGCATGCTGTACCATGTACTTGTATGAGAAAGTATCATATTCTCTTTGTATTGCTTCCTTTATGTGAAATCCCTGGTGTTCCTGCTAGTCCCCTTCCTTTCATATTAAAAACTAACCCCAATAAGCAGGAGAGAACATTGTGGTCAGTACTCTCCTCCAACGTTCAGACTTGTCCTGACACACCTCCGCTGCACAGCCATTCACTGTAATGGTAAAATGGTAATTATACTTGAATAGTTAGTAAGATAAGGCAGGGAGAGTGTGAGGAGGAGTAACAGTCACAGAGGTGTGCATGTTGGATAATGATTTAGAAAACCCAAGTCCACATTTAGTCCATTATCTTTTGTGTCAATTAGAATTACCTCATTCTCAGTTCAAAATGTTCCTTTCCCAAGTAGTTTTGAAGATCCCTCGAAGAGCTAAAACAATTCTGTCCTCCATAGTGTGGTCTGGTTGTGGGAAATTATGCAGAAATCCTGACTGGAGGTTGTGGGGGTCTGCTGGTAATCTAAAAGCCCCCAGATCCTGCCCCCCCATGTAAATGAGAATGTGGTGCATACCCATATGAGTAGTTTACCCCCAAAAAATGTGTAGTGTAAAAAAAGACAGACAGACAGATCATTTTTGACAAGTCAATAAGTGTCTCACCGATGTAGATCCATCTCCAATCACAATGCCAGGCACTACCACTGATCCAGAAAAAAAAGGTCTGCTCCCCCATCAACATTGACATGTGGCCTGGTATGGTTCATGAGGGGGAGGCCAATCACTCATCCTCTCCCTTTATTCACCTACCAGGCTGCATGCTCGAATAAGGGTCTGGTATGAAATTTGGATGGGATGTAGTGTGGACAGGAAAGTTAAGGATTACCTCAGTTGCTATATACTGATAATTTTTAATAGGTAGCACAGAGAATTATTTAGTACATTGGGAGAGTAAGCAATTTCAGTACTGGGGAGGAGCCTGTACAACTGTGCAAACTAAAGGTAACGCTGGAATTCAGCTTTAAGTCCTTCATGTTAAGCCTTGGACATGAATATATGAAAAACACTATAAGGAATACAAGAAAACTTCTATAAATATATATACTTGAGATATACGGTATATATATATATATATATATATATATATATATATATATGTATAATGGGCCAGATTCATGTAGCTTAGCGTATGTTTAGGCGAGCGTAGCGTATCGAATCGAAAGCCCGCCTAATTCAAAGTAGGAAGGAGGTGGGCGTCATGTATTTAAATTTAGCGCGACCCCATGTAAATGAATGGCCGGTCGAACTGGGCATGTGCAGGCATGCTCAGAATCACATCGCATAAACTCCCTAAGATACATCGTGGACGTAACTTACGCACAGCCCTATTCACGTAGTACTACGTAAACGGCGCACGCGACGCAAAATTCAATGGCGTCGTTCTCTGGCCCATACCTTTGCATTAGCTGTGCCTGCTATAGCAGGGGTAACTTTACGCTGGACTTAAGCCTTGCGCAAATCGCGTATATGAAGCGGACGGGCGCATCTACGTTCGTGAATCGGCGTATCTTACTCACTTGCATATTTCTAATGGGAACGCCGAATGCATCCAGCGTAACTATGCGCCCATGATACGCCGGCGTAGCCAAGTTACGTCGGACGGCTGAAGCCATGTTTTTTGGCGTATCTCGCTTTGTGAATCGGCGCAAAGATGCGATGGCGCACATTTGAAATTACGGCGACATATCTGGAGATACGCCGGCGTACATCTTTGCTGAATCTGGCCCAATGTATTTATCTAGAAACTTATATATTTTAAAATGAAGAAATTAAATTAAAATAAGGTTAATTCCAAAAATGTATTACAAAAAATGAATGAATGAACTAACTGAATGCATTAAAATTGAGTATTTAACCCCTTTCTTACCGACACATTGTAAAATGACACCGGCAGGAACCCACCCTCGATCCGGGTAGACGTCATATGACGTCCTTTGTTCCTGGGGATCTAGGGCAGGCGCGCCCACGGCACCGCTCGTGACCCGGCGTGCATGCCCGGCAGACGCGGTTGCCGGTGATCACGGCAGGAGTGTGGATCTGTGTGTGTAAACACACAGATCCACCTCCTGTCAGCATTGAGGAGACCAATGCTGTGTTCCCAGTACAGGGAAACAGACATCGGTCTCCTCCTCTTGTGAGTCCCCTCCCCCCAACAGTTAGAACACACTGTAGGGAACATTTTAACCCCTTCAGCGCCCCTAGCATTAACTCCTTCCCTGCCAGTCACATTTACACAGTAATCAGTGCAGTTTTATAGCACTAATCGCTGTATAAATGTGAATGGTCCCAAAAACGTGTCAAAAGTGTCCGATGTGTTCGTCACAATGTCACGGTCACAATAAAAAGATTGCAGATTGCCGCCATTACTAGTAAAAAAATAATAAAATAAAAATGCCATAAATCTATCACCTATTTTGTAGACTCTATAACTTTTGCACAAATCAATCAATATACGATTATTACGATTTTTTTTACCAAAAATATGTAGAAAAATACCTATTGGCCTAAACTGAGGAAAAAATTTTTTTTTTTTTTTTAAATTGTGATATTTATTACATAAAAAGTAAAAAATATTGTGTTTTTTTTTTAATTGTCTTCTTTTGTTTATAGTGCAAAAAATAAAAACCGCAGAGATGATCAAATACCACCAAACAAAAGCTCTATTCGTGGAAAAAAAAAAGATTTTGTTTGGGTACAGTGTTGCATGACCACGCAATTGTCATTCAAAGTGCAACAGTGCTGAAAACTAAAAATTGGTCTGAGCAGGAAGAGGGTGAAAATGCCCTGTATGGAAGGGGTTAAAATGCTAAAACTTTTTTTTTTAATTCAACTCAAACAATGTTTTGCTTAATTACTTTTTAATTTGTAAGTTACCCCTTAACAGTGTATCAAAATTCAATTAATTTTATTGATATGTATGGGCAGTTTATAAAAAAAAAGCTAAATTAGAGCTTGGAAATGAGTATACTAAAGTATTTCTGTCATGAATATCTTACAAATATTTTCTATAAACCAGAAACCTGATCAGTTAATCTTTTGGAATTATTAATCTTACTGTACATACACATTTTGATTAATAGTGCAATGATTAAGCAAATGAAAATCAAGTTTGGGAAAATGCCAGGCAATTAATTACAAAGATAAAATCTGTATTACAGAATTTAATAATTTAACTAAAATATTTAAAACACAAAAAGTAGAGAAAGGTATGACCTCTTTTGTACATTTGCATAAGTATGTACAGTATATGCAGTATAGAAACTTGTACAGTATATGCAGAAGAAAACATAAAGGGCTTACCTGGAAGGCATTCATCTATACTGTAATAATCCGCACTGCAGGGGGTGCAGCCTGATTTAGTGCTTCGTAGTGGTGGGTCCATAAGTATTTATTTTTGTATGTCTTCCCTGAAGTGCTTCCTAGTTTTACTTTGTCATTATTGATGCATTTTGATCCCCCTAAACAATTCAGCTTTCCATCTAGGGTTGCCCTCAGAAATTATGTTTTATTAATGCTGTCTGCCTCATGTGGCCTGGTTAAGCAATCCATGTGTCAGCACAGCAGGCATCAGCAAGCACCCAATTTGTAAAACCACCTTTTGCATATATTATTTACCCATGGTTGCTCCTATTTTCTTTTTCTTGGATTGAACTTTGTTGCTGACTCTCTTGTACTAATCACATTGGAGCTTTAACTGCCCTAACCTTTTTGTAACTTTTGAATATGTGTTCTCTGTTTTGTTTTTAGGATCAGGTTTCCCCTGGCATCAGCTTTGACTCTCACCTTAACTACATTTCTATCTCATCCTATGTATTTATGTCTGGTTTTAATCACCGCTAGCTTACTGACTGCTTTCTATTTTTTCCGACTCTATAGAACTGACCACATTGGAATTTCAACTGTCCTGACCTTTCTGTAACTTTTGAGTATACTGTTTTCTGCTTTGGTTTTGATTCTAGTTTATGGTTTCCCCTGGTATAAAATACTAGAAAAATCCATGCTAAAACAACTGACAAATATTAAATAAGCTGCTAGCACATTTGTTGGTCAGAAACAAAAACAACAAAAACAATGGGTTCTGGCGTTTATAATAAGGGAATGTATACATTCAGTTCATTAGCCTAAGAGAAGTGTATCACCAAGACACAATAAAATGTTCAAAAGTGTGGATATATAAAGTCCTTCAGCTTTAAAAGAAATGGCAGCTAGATAGGAAAATTAAATCCAGGCAGGAGACTGTCACCTTAGCCTCCATGTGGCTGGGTACTCTGTTGAAAAGTGTGCGGAGATCGCGCCAGAAGATTTTGGGTGAGGGGGAGCCTGGTGTATGACGTCATCACTGAATCAGCAACCAAGCAGAGCGTGGTCATTTTCTCTGTTGGAAACTTCCCATAGACCATTATGAATGCTGTTTTTAACTTATTATCTTATATGTGAGTGTCCTAACCTATCTTTCATTAAATGGTGTTTATACTCAAAGGGGTTGTAAAGGTTGATTTTTTTTAAAAATAACAAACATACCGTACTCACCTCCACTGTGCAGTTCTTGTCAGATCCTTGTCTTCTGGGGTCCCTCGGTGCCTGTCTCGGCTCCTCCCAACAAGAGTTAACCCCCCCCCCTGGGAAACGCTCTCCCAAGGGGGTTAGGTAAGTAAAATGGGGGCTTGGGGGGGCCAGAGAGTGCAAGGTGTTTTTTGACCTTAATGCAGTGGTTCTCAACTCCTGTCCTCAGGACCCACCAACAGGCCAGGATTTAAGTGTTACCTTGGGGAAATGCAGCCCTAGAACACTGCAATTACTGAGCAGCAAATGATATCACCTGTGATGTATTTCAGTTATCTTGCAAACCTGGCCTGTTAGTGGGTCCTGAGTACAGGAGTTGAGAACCACTGCCTTAATGCATAGGATGCATTAAGGTACAAGGGAAATCCTTCTGCAGGTTTGCGCTAGGATCTATTACATAAGCGTTTAACCCCTCTATTAAGGGGTCGACTTTTCTTGTTAAGAGGCTGTGTGTGGTGGTGATAAAGGTTAAGGGTTTAACTTCCCTATGCAGCTTCCATCTCTTCTGAAGTACTTAAGACACTGAGCAAAATTAGAAAAGCAACACTTTTGTGTTTGCCCCTATTTATCATGAGCTGAACTTAAAGATCTACAACTTTTTTTATGTACACAAAAGGCCTATTTCTCTCAAACATTGTTGACTAATCTGTCTAAATCTGTGTTGGTGAGCACAGAGCTGAGATAATCCATCCACCTCACAGGTGTGCCTTAGGCTGGTCACAATAAGGGTCCTTTCACACGTGCGGACCGTTCGTCCGTTTTTAGACGTCCGTTTTTTGACCGCAATGCTTTCCTATGGGTCCTTTCACATGCATCCGCTAACGTCCGTCTCCGTCAAGCTCCGTTTTTTTGAACGGAAGAAAACCCTATTTTTCTTCCGTCAAAAAAACGGAACGGACGAAAAACGGACGTTAGCGGACGATCCGTTTAACATCCGATCCGCTAACGTCCGTTTTTCATCAAAATATGTAATAAAAAAAAAGTTCTAACCAAAAAAAAACGGATGAAAAAACGGATGAAAAAACTGATGAAAAACTGATGAAAACGGATGAAAAACTGATAAAAAACTGATGAAAAACTGATGAAAAACTGATCAACTGATGATAAAAAACGGACCTAAAAAAACGGTCCGCACGTGTGAAAGGGCCCTAAAAGGCCACTCTAAAATCTGCAGTTTTACTGTAATTGGGGGTCGGGGGGGGGGGGGGGTCTGAAAACCAGTCAGTATCTGGTTTGACCACCATTTGCCTCACACAGTGCTGCACATCTCCTTCTCATAGAGTTTATCAGGTTGTTGAGTGTGGCCTGTGGAATCTTTGATTGCTGTGGCTGTGTGAAGTTGCTGGATATTGGCAGCAACTGGAACACGCTATTGTACTGTATATGACGATCCAGAGCATCCCAAACATGCTCAATGGGTGACATGCCTGGTGAGTACGCTGGCCATGCAAGAACTGGGATGTTTTTAGCTTCCAGGAATTGTGTTCAGATCCTTGCAGCCATGCATTATCATGCTGCAACATGAGGTGATGGTCGTGAATTAATGGCACAGCAATGTGCCTCGGGATCTCGTCACGGTATCTCTGTGCATTCAAAATGCCATCAATAAAATGCACCTATGTTCATTGTCCATAGCATACGCCTGCCCCCACCATGAGCCAATAGATCCACATTGTTGACATCAGCAAACTGCTCACCCACAAAACACCATACACACTGTCTGCCATCTCTCCTGTACAGTGAAAACTGGGATTCATCCATGAAGAGAACACCTCTCCAAAGTGCCAGACGCCATTGAATGTGAGCTTTTGCCCACTCAAGTCAGTTACGATGATGAACTGCAGTCATGTCGAGTCCCCAATGAGGCCAACGAGCATGCAGGTGAGCTTCCCTGAGATGGGTTTGGACAGTTTGTGCAGAAATTCTTTTGTTATGGAAACCGATTTTTGCAGCACTGTCTGGCCTCAGTTGATCTTGGAGGTGAAGATGCTGGATATGGAGGTCTTGGGCTGGTGTGGTTACAGGTGGTCTGCAGTTGTGAGGCCAGTTGGATGTACTGCCAAGTGACAAATTCTCTAAAACACCTTAGGAGCCAATTGCACACTCCTTCAAAACTTGCGACATCTGTGGCATTTTGCTGTGTGATACAACTGCACATTTTACTGTAGAGTGGCCTTTTATTGTGGCCAGCCTAAGGCACACCTGTGCAATAATCATGCTGTCTAATCAGTATCTTGTTATGCCACACCAGGTGGATGGATTATCTCGGCAAAGGAGAAGTGCTCACTAACACAGATTTAGACAGATTTGTGAACAATATTTGCAAGAAAAATGCCTTTTGTGTTCATAGAAAAAGTTGTCGATCTTTAGTTCAGCTCATGAGAAATAGGGGCAAACACAAAAGTGTTGCATTTATAATATTGCTCAGTTTATATCCACTTTTGAACGATTTATTGTGTCTTGGTGATACACTTCTCTTAGGCTAATGGACTGAACATATACATTCCTTTATGATAAGCGCAGCGTCCTATGTTTTTCCCTGGTATAAACTTCTATTCTAATTTTTTTTGCAAAATCTTTTTTTATTAAATATTACATTAGCATATTAGCATACAAAATTAGCCCACACAGGGGCCTGCTATTATAATTGTAATCATACTTATATCTCATCCCATGTATTTCTGTCTAGTGTTAACCATTGCTACTGACTGCTTCTATTTTTTTTGCCTCATAAATTTGGTCTCTAGATTTTTTATCCACACATTAAACGTGCTCCATTGCAGTTAAAGCCACCCTACCCACTTTCTGTAACCTGCTACATACATTTGTAATTGACAGTGTAAGCACATAAAGACTCCTCAAAATATGTTTGTTTAAGGTGAAAAGCAGATGAACACTCATGTAGAATGGACAGATGATAGAAACATGCTTAAACAGACTAGCTTAGTAATTTGCTATTTCCTAATGTGTTCCTGAAAGGTATGTGGTTGTGAAAATGACAAGGACATTATCTCTTCTCTACTGAAGTGCAGACTAATCTGAATGGCAAAATGCTCTGTATTCAGTTTTTTTATTTTCAGTTTTCTCTGTATTCCACAGTATGTTAGCACTGCAATAAGAAGATAGATAGATAGATAGATAGATAGATAGATAGATAGATAGATAGATAGATAGATAGATAGATAGATAGATAGATAGATAGATAGATAGATAGATATAGATGTTTTCTCTAAATTCTGCATTTAATCCAAAATTAAAATGTAATAACATTACTAAAATAATTTTGATTTGATTTTTAGTTAGTATAATCTGTGAATTTTACATCTTCTTTTGTAGTCCCGTCTTAACATTTTAAATGTTACTCTACTTCTGGTCGAATATAATATTTATGAAAACAGGCAAGTCACAAATTGTATCATTTCATTATTTTCCCCACTAAGTCAGATATTTCACCATAATAGATATTTCAATCTAAGAAATGACACTGTTGCAGAATGAAAATAAATGACAGTGCTATCTCCAAAGAGACAATGTATTATATCAGAATGTGCAAAATGGTCGAAGTTCTTGGCACTGACAACTCAACGTACAAAATGACACAGGCACATACAGTAAGCTGTGTATTATAATAAAACAAAGAATAAGAAAAATATATGGTAAAAATATGTCCTTAAAGAAATAAAAAACTCCAGTATGTATTCATTAAAAATAATGCAATATATTTTATAAAATGCTGTTAGTATAGAGTGACTGATGAAATCTATCTTTATATTTACTACTAGTGATGAGCAAATCTGCTTGGGTTAATTTTGGTGAAAATGGTAAAAAAATTGCATCCTGTGAACTTAAAAATCAATCCTCTCCATTATAAATGCTAATAAGCAATAGATTGTCAAACAAAGTGAATGGAAATCAGGGCTCTGGCAGCTGGGAGGTGGGGGGGGGGGTTGTGAGTGTGGGGGGCAAGTATCAATGCACACCACATTTTTAAAGTAATGTTCAGTGGGGAGCAGCATTTTTATTAAAGATTTTATGTTAAACATTACAATGCAAAATTCCTTTGAATAACATGCTTGGTTGCATTAAAGTAAAAGTGACATTTTGAAAGAAAAACCTACTTGTCTTGGTAACAAGGAAGGCAATGGTAGGTAGTGGTGCTAACCTGTGGTGCACTGGGCTAGATGGTGCTACAGCAATCCCGGAATCCAGTGTTTGGTGCAGTTCTAGCCCTGTGCACCACAGGTTAGCACCACTACCTTGATGCTTCCTTGGGACCAGGACAGGTCCCCTTCACCACACATACCCATCATTACCTCCACACATGTACTCCAACATTTGACACTATTGGGCTCCTGCTCTCGGGACCCCCTTACTCACCATTACCTTTCTTGTTACCAAGACAAGTAGGTCCCTCCACACATGTGTCCCCTCTGGCCACCGTACGGGACTCTGTCTGGTTACACACACTGTTTTTCCTGCATTCTCCCGATGAAGCAGTATACACTGCAAAACTAGTTGAGAGAGACTGTCATAACCTTCAACCCATCATGCTGTCTTCCCCACTTGGGGACTTCTATTTTGGTGTTGTAGATGGTTATCACAATTTAAATTTTGTATTTTGTCTTTTCTGTGATTTGAATAAAATGTACTATTTGTTTTAAATATCTACTTCTACTTCTTACATTTGTATCTGTACCGCCCCCCCCCCCTCCTCTTGGTTCTTTGGTTCGGGGACCTTAGATCCAAATACTCTATATCTTAATAGACAAGGGATTGTCAATCAAAGGGCATTGGAACTTAAACACTGTCATGGTAGACCAATTGTCTGGGATGGATTTTAAAGGGTGAAACACCACACAAAATATGGGGTCCTGCAAAAATCCATAGCAGATCCTACCTGAGCATGCAGCCTGGTTGGCCATGCATGCACCCTCTGAACAATACCAAGCCACATGCCTTCAACATATTGAGGCCATCTTGCCAAGAGTGTCCCGCAGGCAGAGCACCTTGTCCCTAATTTGTGGACACAAGGACCTTATCCCCACATACCTGGCCTTAACCACTTGTTTACTGGGCACATATACCCCCTTCCTGCCCAGGCGAAATTTCAGCTTTCATCACTGCGTCGCTTTAAATTAAAATTGCGCTGTCGTGCGACATGCCTTACAAACAAAATTGACGACCTTTTTTCCCCCACAAATAGAGCTTTCTTTTGGTGGTATTTGATCACCTCTGCGGTTTTTTTTTTTGCGCTATAAACAAAAAAGAGCGAAAAAAAACACAGAATATTTTTTACTTTTTGCTACAATAAAAATCCAATTTTTTTTAAAAAATATATATTTTTTTCTTAGTTTAGGCCGATATGTATTCTACATATTTTTGGTAAAAAAAAACAATCGCAATAAGCGTATAGTAATTTTTTTGCGCAAAGGTTATAGTGGCTAGGAAATAAGGGATAGAATTCTGACAATTTTTTTTTTTTTTATTTTTACTAGTAATACGGCGATCTGCGAATTTTGTCAGGACTGCGATATTGCGACGGACACATCGGACACTTTTGACACATTTTTGGGACCATTCACATTTATACAGCGATCAGTGCTATAAAAACGCACTAATTACTGTATAAATGTGACTGGCAGTGAAGGGGTTAACACTAGGTGGTGAGGAAGGGGTTAAATGTGAGTCCTGGGTGTGTTCTAACTGTGTGGGGGGGGGGGGGGTGACTGGGGAAGGTGACCGATGCTGTCTCCCTATGTACAAGAGAAATAGCATCTGTCACCTCTCCCTGACAGGACGTGGAGCTCTGTGTTTACACACAGAGCTCCACGTCCCTGCTCTAAAACTGCCGATCAGTGGGTACCTGGCAGACATCGCGACCGCCAGGCATGCACATCGGCATCTCGGGGACGCGCCGGGTGACGTCAATTAACGGAAGCTTGGATATTCAGATCCCCTAAGCTGCCGTCAATTGAGCATACACGGGGACTGAAGTGGTTAATGAGGACCCCTTATTCATTCAATGGGGTCAGGCTTCATTCTTGGACATAGTTTGGTATGGTTTTGGAAGTCCCCATGTTTTTCCCCCCTTAAAATCTATACCATATCATATTTATTATAGAACTAATGAACTAGATTAGAAGTACATACACCTAAATGTACCTAGGAAGTCCACAAATGGGTTAGTCCATCAGGCTGACACCACCAGCTTGCTACACAGACAAACCTATGAAGACAGAGAACCTATCTTAACTCCAAACAAGGACTAGATAGACAAAATTGGTAGTGTCAGTAATCAAGTCTTTCTAAGGCACTCAAACTCAAAATAAGTGCGTGGATAGTGGACAATAAGCAGTCTCAAACTTTACATACAGTCATACAGAGTGGTATTGTCTTGATAATATAAAGTAACTACTCTAGTATAATGAACAGAGAAACAATTTGTGTAGCTTCAGGCAGGTCAGCCACAATTAATTTAGCAATAAAGCAGTTTTCCCCTTGAGGATCATGAAATGGTAGAATTCAGAGATCAAAGTTGTATCTAATTTAAGCATAGATATGCAAACATAGTCAAGCACACAAGTGAATATACCCAATTTTAAAGACACAACAGCAGAATAAAAATAAAACCACATACATCTCAGTTCTGGTTAATATAAGACTTGAGGTGTTACTGTATACAGAGGTGTATTTAGGTTTTGTGCTGCCCTAGGCCTGACTAAACTCGTGCACCCCTAATTTAAATATGACCCACCCCTTCCTGTTACAGCCACACCCTGTGTTGTTTAAGACCCGCCCTGAAATTTTCGAGTGAGGACACTAGTTCTGTGGGCCTGGGGGGGGAATGGATTCCCTTAATTTACTTAGATTTCCTCTTACTACCTGGTTGCCCATAGAGCAGGAAGTGAAATCTTCGCAATGGGACAGGGATGGTAAAAGTGTTGCCTATAGTTCTACTTTAAGTACATGGTGCAGCAGAAACATATAGCACAGTGAGGAAGGTTTGTGGTCCAGGATGACAAAACAGTCAAAATTGGAAGCGCCCCCCCCCCCCCACAGTTGCAGAATGCCGGCTGTCCGCATACTACAAGCAGCGCGGCCGCTTTATAGGGGCGCTAGACTAATTTTCCTAACAGTGTAGTGCAAGCCGGCGGGGACTCTTTTCGTGCTGCCCCCCCTGCAAAGTGCTGCCCTAGGCCTGGGCCTTGTTGGCCTAGGCCAGGATACAGCTCTGACTGTATACCAAGTTCACTACTGATAGGCATCAATATTAAAGTCAGTTCCCATCTCGAAGATACTTTTTTGGGTCAGATTTAACAACACAACATATTAATTTTAGGGAATAGTCCAGAAGGAAAAAATAAGGAATTTCAGACACTGTGAATTAAACATTGATATTAGGAAGTACTTTACAAGTAAAAAATTTAGAGAACACGTAGACTTCCTAAATTTGACCATTAACTACTTTAGGACCTGCCCACGCAGATACGTTCTTTTTTTAAAGATGGATATCTCGGTAATGGCAGCAGCTGCTGCCACAACCGAGATATCCATCTTTAGCGTGAGTGGTCCTGTTAACGATAACGGTGGTCTCCGCGGCGGATCAGCGGAGGGAGAGGGGCCCCCCTCCCGCTGGTCTCCCGTGCTATCCGCCGCTTACCAGAGCCGTCGGTAGCGGCGGAGGCGATCGGGTCCTGTGTCCTGCTGTGTGGGGATGCGAGTGAGGGCAAGATGGCCCCCACCCGTCCCCATAGCATAGCAGAGCGGAAGTGACGTCAAAACATCAGTTCCGCCCATGCTTCTTAAAGCAACATTTTTTAAATGTCATTTTTTCAAGTGACAACATTTTCCTTTTTTTTTTTTTTTAAGTCTAAATATTAGATCTGAGGTCTTTTTGACCCTAGATCTCATATTTAAGAGGACCTGTCATGCTTTTTTCTCTTACAAGGGATGTTTACATTCCTTGTAATAGGAATAAAAGTGATAATTTTTTTTCAGTGTAAAAAAAAAAAAAAAAAAAAAAAAAAATAAATAAGAAAACACAAAACATTTTTTTTAAGCGCACTGTCCCGACGAGCTTGCGCACAGAAGCGAACACATACGTGAGTAGCGCCCGCATAATGATGTTCAAACCACACAAGTGAGGTATCACTGCGATCCTTAGAGCGAGAGCAACAATTCTAGCCCTAGACCTCCTCTGTTGCTCTAAAGATGCAACCTAACTAATTTTTTAAACGTCGCCTATCGACATTTTTAGGGGTAAAAGTTTGACGCCATTCCACGAGCTGGCACAATTTTTAAGCATGACATGTTGGGTATCATTTTACTCAGCGTAACATTATCTTTCATAATATATAAAAAAATTGGGCCAAATTTATTGTTGCCTTATTTTTTAATTCAAAGAAGTGAATTTTTTCCAAAAAAAGTGTGCTTGTAAGACCGCTGCGCAAATACGGTGTGACAAAAAGTATTACAAAGAACGCCATTTTATTCTCTAGGGTGCTAGAAAAAATATATATATAATGTTTGGGGGTTTTAAGTAATTTTCTAGCAAAAAAAACACAAACTGTTTTAGTCTTGTAAACGCCAAATCTGAAAAACACCCAAGGTTCTTTAAGTGGTTATGGAAAGGTCAGGCAAAGCAATAATGTGTATCATGATTTTTAGAAAGCCCTCATTGACTAATAGCCTTCTTCACTGAGAGAGCTAACATCTGCACACCCCGAAGAATAGAATAATTTTAGGCCAATTCATGAGGGGAAAAAAAGGTTTTGATTCAAAAATTACACCCCATGTAGCTTTAGTGGTGCTTCAAATCATCTTCAAAACCTCCATAAAAGTCTAGGGCAAAGTTTGCTTGAAGCCTCACTGAAGCCCCACTGAAGCCTCATTAAAGCCCCATGAAGCCTCACCAAAGTCCAACCAAAGCTCCACCAAAGACTCATCGAAGCCCCACCGAAGCTGCATCGAAGTCTTATTGAAGCCTCATCAAAGCACCAAGCAAAAACAGTTTGGAGACCAAATAAACTAAAGGTATTTTTTAATTTGTTTACTCTGCAGTGTTAGGCACAAAACTATCTGCATGATTGCAAAAAAAATTGTATGTTCTCAAAATAAAATAGATTTGGATGGGATACAGTAGAGAAAAAGAATGTAAATCTATAAGCAGCTTTCACTCAAATATCTATTGGGCAAGTAACCTTTTAAATATTAAATTAGAAAGGATAGAACATTTTAACATTTGTATAAATATCATAAATATGTATTAATTCAGAAAGGAAGGTATTCGCATATTTTGTTTCAATACATACCCCAAACATTTCTTATTTCAGTGGGTGTGCTCATGCAAATTATTTCTTTATCAGCTAAATGCACACTTGAGCCTTGTACACACGATCAGTCCATCCGATGAGAACGGTCTGAAGGACCATTGTCATCGGTTAACCGATGAAGCTGACTGATGGTCTGATGTGCCTACACACCATCGGTTAAAAAAATGATTGTGTTAGAACGTGGTGACATTTACGTGTTTTTATACAACGACGTGCTGAAAAAAAGTTCAATGCTTCCATGCATGCGTCGACTTGATTCTGAGCATGCGTGGCCTTTTAACCGATGCTTTTGCATACTTATGTCGGTTTTGACCCATCGGTCAGGCGTCCATCGGTTCAATTTTAAAGCAAGTTCTATTTTTTGGACCGAAGGATAACTGACCGATGGTGCCTACACACAATTGGTTTGGACCCATGAAACGGACCTTCAGTCCGTTTTCATCGGTTTTGACCGATCGTGTGTACGCGGCTTTAGAACCACTAGTAGAAATAGCCTTATATTGGAAAGCCATTTGTTTCAAACTGCATATAGCTTTGTCAAGCTTTTTGTTTTACCAGTAGTTAAAAGTAACACAACAGGCATTCCCAACCTATTGGTACTAGAGTAATGTTATTAAATCATTTGACCTCAGTTCTTTTATTACCACAAATGCTATCTTATTCTTGAAAAAAAACTCTTTATACTTTTGATACCAAAGAAAAAAACATACAATTGTACCTCTCTGCAGCTAAGGCCATCTTCTCATCTACCATTTCATCAACCATTGTTGCCATCCATGCCGGTATCTTAAAAGTCTGCTCTTGGGCTCAGTGCTGGATAAAGTTTGGGCTCAGGTAGCTTTTCAGGGTGGTCCTAAGGGGGAGTTGCACATAAAAGGTTTTTTACCTTAATGCAGAGAATGCTAAAAGGTAAAAACCAGCCATGTAGGAATGTATCCTGGTTCATCCCTATCGTCTTCAGTAATGTTATTTTTGCCAGAGCTTGTACTCTGTTCTTCCACGTCCTTGTTATACTCAGACATCACACTTTTTATATGTCTGCCTCCTGATTCTCAGCTTCCTTTCTAGGAGGGCCAATCTCTTCTAAGAAATCTTTTCATTCCTTCTGTCCTTCCACCCTTAGTTTATTCTCTGTTTGCTATTTTTTTCATACCTTTCTTTTGGGGGTACTGCACATATATATGCTTATTTATTGCCTTCAATTGCTTTGCCCTTTTCACACTCTCTGAAAACATTATCTTCTTTTAAGTAGCATGCAATTCTCTCTGGCATTTTTTATGTAAATACTTCTTGCAATTAATATTCCATATAGAATATTAAAAGTTGCTAACTAAAATTTTGGGGACTTTTAAGATGTCATTGCCATATATACAAACAATATTAGGATAATTAATAATTTTCATTTTATAAAAAATATGTTAAATCTGTCATCATAAAGCATGTTGGAATTACCCATTATCGATATGATCTGTTGGGTGATTTCTAGGGACAGGTTAACACATCTGCATCCCTGATAGATATGTTAAAAGAATTGGAGAGAGCACCACATCCTCATAAGGTGATGGGATTTTCAAGTGTGTGTTTTTTCTGTCACTGAGGTAAGCACAACCACAAAAGAGGTTTAAAAAGTTTAAGATTTATTACAAAATTATTACAAAATTCTGATTTAAAATCACAATACAATAAAAACATTTGGTCATAATGACCATAGTTGATACTCAATGCACAAGATTCGAACAGATGCATTTTACAGCCTTCTTATCTGCTTCTTCAAGGCAGCTCAGCATGCATCTATATATTTGTATAGGTTACAAAAAAGTACCATTAGTATCAATAGCAATTGATTTCTTAATAATACATTAACAGAGTTAAAAACAATGGGCCAGATCCACAAAGCACTTAAGCCGGCGTTTCACGAGATGCGCGGCGTAAATCTAAATATGCGCCTGCGTATCTATGCGCCGTATCCCCAAAACGATATAAGCCTGAAATCCAGAATTTTTCGACCAACGTAATTTGGATAGACCGGAGCATTGTGCGTGCAAAAATGCTCTAGACACACCATTAATTTGCTATGCAAATATGCAAATGAGGGAGATACGGCGATCCACAAAAGTAAGTTTGTGCGGCGCAGGCTACGCGTTGTGTGCATCAGCTGCACGTCTGGTCTAAAGTTAGTCCTTATAAAAGCAGCTTTAAATTTGGACAATCCGTCTACATGTCAGCTAAAGCAACACCGTTGGGGATGAGCTGAGCAGCCACACTTGCAGGACAACAATTTGTATGCCAACATGCCAGGGGCATCCTTGCTCATAGCTATACTACTGACTTTAGATGAGCGCAGAAGGAGGAGGGCACAGAGGAAGGCATGGGAGAGGATATACCGCACACGCATAGACATCTTTGGCATGAGTGATTCTGAGGTGTATCGCATTTTCAGATTCACCCCTCATGCCATCATGGAATTAACCACAACCCTGCAGGAGGACATCACCAGCCCAACACAACGCTCACATGCAGTGCAGCCACTGTGGTCCCTAGATCACACACACCACATCCTCATCACATTGGATTAGCACAAGCCCACCATGCAGGACTTGTGAGCAGCAACGCCACGGCTCCAATTATGTCACTGTACATTCATACACCATTCACACGGACCTGGGGATCACTTCTCCCTGGTCCTGGGGAACCCCTCTCCACCACAAATGAGGGTGAGACCCCTTTTCCGTCAGGAATGTCACCCCCACATTCAAAAATCATTCACAAACAGAAAAAAATGGCCCCTGCTCCTCAGGGAAGACTCATGGGGGGGTAATCAGGGGAAGGAGGAGCATCCCCTGGTCTCTGCCCACCTGGCGGCCTGCCCTCCACCTGCCCTCCAAGGCCACGGCAATTCTGGTCAGGCCATCATTGAGGGTTGCCGTATTGGCCTGGATAGCCTGGGTGAGGGCCTGCACATCCTGACCGAGGGCCCGCACATCCTGACCAACGCCTGCTGTGGTAGCCTGCAGTTCATTTTGGCAATTGATCAGAGCCAGGGAGTTGCAGTCCATGTCCCCAACTGAATCCTCTATGGAGGACAGGCTCTCCTCCATCCGCCCCAAACTCTGGGTGATCTGTCCCAGATGGCGGGTCTGAAGGGCCTGGTCCCTTCTGAGTTTTGCAGGCAGAACCTCGGCCACACCCTGGTCTTGTGGGGTGCCTTCCTGCCTACAGATGAGGCGTGTGGCCGGGGAGAAGGGGGGCCCCTTAGGGGGAGCGCTGTTGGGGGAGGAGTGGGAGGGGCTACCCCTGATGGAGGCCTGGCTGCTGCCAGCCATAGGGGAAGACTCCTCCAAAATTAACGTGAAGTCATTTCCTGACATGACCTCCTCCTCAAACTCCTCCTCCTCAACCTCCTCAGAGGACTCCAGCCTTGTCTGGGGGTCTTCCTCACTGTTGTCCCGGGGATGGTGCGGACAGGCTAGATGGCCCAGCACCCTCCTGCACATCTTTGGATGACACAAAACATTCACAGGTTGGAGTATCCACACACTTGCCACATATTGCCTCCCACCCCCCACACATGCTACACACCAGATAGAAAAAAAAAAAAAACGTACCTGTCCTCACGGCCTCCTCAATGGAGTCAAAGCCAGGCAGCCCCTCCACTTGCTGCCTGTTGAAGGTCTGGGCCACCGCACGCTCCTCCTCAGTCAGCCTAACAGTGCATGGTGGGCCCCCTCCAGTGCCCCTGCCATGTGCTGCAATCTTGGCCAGCTTCCCACGGACCACACGCCGGAGATCATTTGTCTTCTTTTGTATCCCCTGGCGTGTCCGGGTCTCACCCCCCAAAGCATTTACCTCGTCGGCGATGTCCTGCAAAATCTCACTCTTCCTGGCTGGGGTGGTGTTGGCACTCTCCGGGCCATGCAGGAATCGCCCATATTGGGTAATGGCCCTGACAATAATTTCCTTCTCCCGCAAGGAAAAATTTAATTTTCTCTTCCTCTCACTCATGTTCACACAACACTCTCCAAATCACTCTCCAAAACACTCACCAAAAATCTCAAAGACACGTCACAAACCAACAAACACTAACAAACAACAGAACAAAAGCACCTTGCTGTAGGAAGGGAAACAAATGGATGTACTTTTACAATGGAAGGGCGTTTCTCTCGGTCTATTTAAGCACTGTGCATAGCTCACTAAGTTGACCGGGCCTAGTTCCAATCTCACTGATTGCGCCGTGCTGAGTTCTGAGCATGCGCAGAGAGGTGCTGACCATAGCCTGCATTATGCGCGCATGCGCAATCCAGCTGGCCCTTTATTTGCATGGGATCACGGCTCATTTCAATGGAACACGCCCCTGTCCTTCCCAATTTGAATTACACCGCCTTACGCCTCGGAATTTATGTTGCGCCAGCGCAAATATGTGCGCAAATACTACGAGGATACGGTACTTGCGCCTCTACATTGCGCCGGTCTAACGTAAAGGAGATGCGCTACGCCGGTCTATATATGCGCCAATGTACGTGGATCTGGCCCAATTAGTATAAGTGCTCACCAAACTTGTGACATTAATATCTGAACGACTGCAGCACCATGGAGAGAACAGTGATAAACCCTACAGTGATTGAGCGGTGAAGACAAATACACCAGCCTGGTCTGTTGGACATCAGACCGTGTCAAAAGCACGTTATTACCGGGCCAATAGTAATCTAAAAGTCCCATATGATTAAGGTACTGAGACGGTAAGAAAATAAGAGAATAAACCATAAGAGCAGGGTACTTTACCTAAAAAAAGGGAGGTCCATTCAGGAGCAAAGACTAGCAACTACACAGGTATCTCCAAACACTCCCATGCTAACACCATAGTGTGCGTGCTAAACCGACAGCCACTGCTCTTATGTATACACGGTCACCACCGGTAATGAATGAGCCGGAAACGCCCCACTGACACCACTTCCGGTGCGGGTGCCCCTGTGAGTACGCATGCGTGAGTGTCCTGGGCCCGAGTGATATACAGCGGATCCGAGATACAGAGCACAGGCGCCACCCATCCATTTAATTTCCAGATATACCAAGAGGTCTTTATCAAAAAGGGCCTGTTGATATGCCCGGGCCAAAATTGCCTTGTACTGGGACCTAGATTCAATTAGTTTTTTTATTAACTAGTTAGCTGATTATCTAGCGACTGCAATATGCACCATTGAGAGCGGTTGAGCTCCCTGTGGTGTTGGTGAGTTGTTTTGGCATTCGGGTGCCCCTGGTGGACAAGTGCAATTTGTAGTGCAAAGTGGACTTGCCTTTAGTAAATAACCCCCTACATAACCTTACTAAATAACAATAGAGAAGACGAAGTAAAGCTTCGTACACATGAGCAAATGAATCTGTTCAAATCGGTCTGACAGATTTGTCTGCTGGCTGTTTTGGTTTGATCGCTGTACACACGATCAAACCAAAATCCCCGCTGGCAGAAAGCGTGGTGACGTGGCGGTGACGCCGCCACGTCACCGCACCAGGAAGTAAAACACTTCCGCTCATGCGTTGAATCCATTCGACGCATGTGCGGGCAGATATGTCTGCTGGTCCGATGGGTTCCCAGCAGACAGATTTTAAAGCAGGCTTTAAAATCTGTCTGCTGGAAAAATCCGTCTGCTCGCCCGTATACGCGATCGAATCTGTCTGCTGAGACGGTCTGTCAGAGTTTCCTTCTTTAGTAGGGATTTCTTGTGACTTAATCCATCACATATCCCAAAAATAGGAGGATTATTTCTTCTTATTTTTGGGATATGCGATTGATTGAAGCATGTGAACACCTTCTGTTTTAAGGAGGCTTAACTGTAGTAAGCACACATTTTTTGGAGGGCTTTTTTAGTGCTTTAGTTCTTGCTCCCCAAAACTGTATGATTATACGAACCTGTATGATTATACAATGGTTTTCATGCACTGCAATGCACAAAAATCCTTAAGCAGTTGCATGAACTTTAGAATAAATGGTTCAATAATATAATACTACATTTGTACTATATACCTGTGGTTCTGGATGTGCACCTGTCAGGGAAGGCTTGCCTATAGTATTTCTGATTTGCATATGTGTGTGTGCAGTCACAGGCCGCAGGCTGATGAGTAAGGCAGGTGTGTGCATAGACATGTGTATGCCTGGGTGTGCAAGCATCTGTCATTAATACTGGAGCCAAATGGACTAGGGCTGCTGCACTGTCTCATCGCTGTCTTCTCTACAGCGTTCCTGTGTAACCTGATACCTGCTTCTGTACTTGACTCATTATTCCTGATCTGACTTGCCATTGACTATGTCTGAACACCACCTGCGCTGACCTTGGCTTGTCTTTGGAATCTGCCTCAGCCTTTGCTTAACTTGATCTTCTCCATTATTTATTTTTTTTCATTCAAAATCTTTTATTGAAAGGTCAGAAGATAGACAGTCACACGTGTATGAGCAATCCATCGCAGGCGCAGCTGGATAGAAATACCCAAAGGGTTGCCAAAAGTCAGGTTAAACATTGATATAATAAGAACAAAACGTTTTCTAATGGGCCCAGTACGTGGGGAGTAGCAGAGCCACTAGGGTGACAAAAAGATCTAAAATAGTGAGCAAGCTCTGCAGTATTGCAAGCGGTGAGTGGCAACTAGTCTTCGCATAACATTGCGATTACGATTGCGTCAACAGATTCCGCAGTGAGTCGGATGTGGACGGATACAGTCAGCTATAAACGTCACATCCCACTAGTCCTAAGAAAGGATAGAAATCAAAGGTAGTATAGCAAAGATACAGAGGGGGAGGAAGGGTGAGGGAAGGAAGGAGGGGGGGGTAGGCAGTACTTGACATGCGGTCATATTGCCGAAAGAATTCACCCAGGGACTACCCCGACATCGCCGCCTCATATGCCGGCGAGTATCTGAAAGAGAATCAGTGTTGCCATGTATCATGAAAGCTCTCAACCAAACCCCTGTCCTGAGCCAAGGTGTCCTCCATCTCACAAATCTCGGCGACTCTGTGGAGCCAGTCAGATATGGTCGGGACCCTAATAGAGTTCCAGTGCAGGGGTATCAGGGATTTGGCCGCGTTTAAGAGGTGCATGGTCAGGGACCTCTTGTAGCGTGCCAATGAAAAGGAGGACAGGTGTAAGAGGCAGCAGGCCGCGTTCAGAACCAGTTTGGTTTCCGTGATCTGTTTGATCAAACGAAGTGTTCTCTCCCAGAAGGCAGAGATCACAGGGCAGCTCCACCAGATGTGGAGCAATGTGCCCCTCTCCGTCTGGCACCTCCAACACGTGTCCGGCTTCTGCGGGTTCCATTTATGGAGCCTGTCAGGAGTGTGATACCAGCGCGTTAGGAGCTTGTAGCTCGTTTCCTGGAGTTTGGTGCTGATTGAGCATTTGTGTGCGAGGGTGCAAGCATACCTCCACTGTTTCTCCGAGATCTCCATCCCAAGCTCCTCCGACCACTTCTCCCTGTGTCCGGCCCTCTCCATACCGCCAGCGTGCTGTAACCAATAGTATGCCACTGAGGTGGCCCTATCTAAAGGGGATTGCGAGCTACAAATGGTCTCCAGGTCCGCCAGTGGTCGAATGAGGTCTCGGGGTTCCCTGAGTTTGCTCAAGTAGCTGCGGAGTTGAAAATAGGTCCACAATTTCATTTCGGGGAGGTTGTGTTCAGACCTAAGGGCTGTCCAGTCTCTAAGTCTGTCCCCCACATAACACTCGCCTGCTAGCAGGGGAGCACACGTGGGCGCCTTCCTAAGAGTCGGGTTACTCACGCCCGGGATAAAGTCGGGGTTGTCCACCAAAGGCGTGAGGGGGCCAGGAGAAGTGGAGATCTTCTTTCGTCCTGCTAGAGCATGAAATATGTCTAACGAGGCTCCCGTTACAGGGTGTCTACGCAAGGAGCGGGGGTAGGCATGTCTAGGGATCCACGGCGAGAATTTGAGTGGGATTGGACTGAGCTCCGTTTCCAGAGCCACCCAATCCTTCGCGGACCCATGGCAGTGCCAGTCAATGATCCTGGCAATGTGCGTCGCAACATGGTAGTTTTTAAAGTCAGGGAGACCTAACCCACCCAACTCCTTGGGCTTCATCAAGGTGGACAATTTAATTCTGGGTGGTCTACGATTCCACACGAATCGCAGTAGAAGCGCGTTCAGAGATACAAAGAATCGGCGGGAATTCTGAACCGGAAGGGTACGCATCAAGTAGAGAAATCTTGGAAGCACCACCATTTTAATAATGGATGCCCGTCCAAACCAGGAGAAGTTTCCCTTGTCCCATTGGGTCAGGTCCTTCTCACAATTTCTAAAGAGGGGTGGGAAGTTCTTTTCAAAAATATCTGAGAGTCGGGGTGTAAGCCAGGTTCCCAGGTATTTAAGAGCCCCCGGTTCCCAACGGAAGGAAGATTGGGCTTTGGTTGCTGCCAGCAACCTATCCGGTAATGAAATGTTTAGTACTTCTGATTTGGTATAATTGATTTTCAAGTTTGAAACGTAGCCATAGTGTGAGAATTCCTTCAACAAATTGGGAAATGCAATGTGTGGGCCAGTCAGAAAAAAAAGGAGATCGTCGGCGTATGCCGCCACCTTGAACTCGCTCTCTCCCACCCGGAACCCCGTCACTGCCTCATTGAGTTTCACTGTCCTAATGAAAGGCTCTAGCGACAAGATAAATAACAAAGGCGACAACGGGCACCCTTGTCTCGTGCCATTCTTTATCGTCACTCTGCTTGAGAGCGTGCCGTTGATCCGCAATTGTGCCGACGGGTCCTGGTAGAGTGCAGCTATCCAAGATAGCATGTGTGGACCCAGACCCACCCTCGCACAGACCGCCATCATAAAGTCCCAGGCCACCCGATCGAAGGCCTTCTCCACATCAGTAGACAGGAGAAGGCCCTCGATGTTGCGATCCCTCGCTGCCTGTATGAGCAGGAGTGCCTTGGTGACATTATCCTTGGCCTCTCGGCCTGGCATGAAGCCCACCTGCTCCATCCCTATCAGGCCTAGGAAAAGAAGCGGCCTCAGCCTTGTAGCAAGAATTTTCACGAACAGTTTCACGTCTAAATTCAGCAAGGATATAGGGCGATAGCTCGCACAATCCGTGCGGTCCTTGCCCGATTTTGGTATAACCGTGATATGCGCAGTCAGAAAATCCGGAGTGACCCGTCTAGGTGAGGACAGCGAGTTCAAGGCATCTCTAAGTGGTTCAGAGAAAGTCTTAAAGTATATAGCCGAGTATCCGTCCGGACCTGGGCTTTTCCCTGATTTCAATTGTTTGATGGCCTGAGTGATCTCCAGGGCCGTGATCGGCTCCTCGAGTAGGGACATATCAGTGTGTGAGAGGACAGGTAGGCCACTGTTGGTGATGTAGTCATGAATAATCTGTGGTCTGTCTCCAGTCATGTGTGGTTGTCTGTGTTGCGGTGGGAGGGCATAGAGCCTAGAGTAGTAGCTGTGGAAATGATCCGCAATCGCATCCGACGTCACATCCAGGCCCCCATCTGATCTTTTGATCCCTGCGATGTGGTTAGACGACGAAATCTCGCGCAATGCCCTCGCCAGGAACCTACCTGCTTTATTCCCCGATTCGTAATATAGCTTCTTTTTAAAGAACAGCATGCGTTTAGCCGTGGAATCCAGCAAATGCTGTAGTTCCCGACGCGTTTCAAGTAGCCGGGACGCTGAGTCAGTGGAGAGGGATTGTTTATGCAGCGTTTCCAATGCGTTAATTTGGTCAATCAGATTTTTGGGTCGCAGCCTCCTTTTCCCGCTTTCTGCGCGAGCCTAGTCCCATTAGGACTCCCCGCATGGAGCATTTATGGGCCTCCCAAACGGAAAGTGGATCCGAGCCCGGGGTCGCATTGAGTCTAAAAAATTCAGTCAGATTGTCAGTCAAGGTAGGAAGTGTCACTGGGTCCGTCAGGAGGGAGGCGTTAAGCCTCCAGGAAGGTTGTCGTCGTGTAGGGTTCGCCAAATCCATGGAAATGGCGGTGGGCGCGTGGTCCGAGAAGGACTGTATGCCTATGCGGGCCTCTGTCACCGTCCCGAGGTCTCGCTGGGACACAAAGATATAGTCTAGTCTCGCATACCTAGAATGCGGAACGGAGAAATGTGTAAAGTCCCTACCGTCTGGGTGGAGAAAGCGCCAAGAATCAATGAGTTGTAGTGACTGGAGCATCAGTTTGAGAGCTTTGAGGATTCTGTAGGATATGCATGTTTTCCCGTTGGAGGTGTCCACTAGGGGGTTCAGGGGCACATTAAAGTCACCCCCTAAGATTATGCACCCCTTGGCAAAACCGCGAAGCTCACGGACCACTGTTTGGCAAAATGACCTATGTGCCTTGTTAGGGAAGTACACATTCGCTAGAGTCAACGGGGTGCTTCCATACATTCCCCGTACAAAAAGGAATCTGCCGTCTGGGTCAGTCAACTGTTCTAGCGCCTCAAATGGGGCTTCCCTACTCACTAAAATCGTCACCCCCTTTGACTTGGAGTCGTTGTTTGTCGCATGGAATGCCTTAGGGAAATATGTACTGGAAAGCCTGGGAACGTTGTGAGTCCTGAAGTGGGTCTCTTGTAAAAAGACAAAATGGGGCCTACCTTTTTTAAGTTCCCTCAATAGGGAGATGCGACGTTCGGGGATGTTCAGACCCCTCACATTGTGGGAGATCACCAGGGGGGTTCCACCCAACGTGGAGTAAGCCATGACGGAGAGCCGAGACAAAGAAGGCGGAGGAGCCCTAGGAGTCGACCTATGAGAATATAACAATGATAGTAGATTAGCAATGCGACCGCACCAATTAAAGATGACAGGGGTTAAACAGATGTCAGTTTTCGGCCAGGAGAGGTTGGCAGGGGGGAGGGCGGGGTGAGGAAGTCAGGTAGAGGAGGGGGAGGGAAGGGAGACTCAGTAGACGAGAAGGAAGGAAAACAAGAGAGAGAGTGAAGCAATATGAATATAAGAGGTGGATCTCTCCCCGGGGATAAAAACAGATATCCCCGACGGAGAGCCTCACCTACACAGTGTGGTGCACCCAGTGACTCGGAGTACACAGGGTGCCTTGTGGGGCAGAAGGGAGGCAGCGGCGGTTTGACCGCAGCTCCTCAGTACCTCTGTTTAAAACAAAAACAGTTAAACCAAATACAGTATAACCAACAGGGTAGAGTACACACACAGCCCTACCGGCTGAGAGTGGAATGAAAGCTAGATGAAGTCTTACACCCGACCAGGGTCAAAACAGAAATAAAGCAGCGGGCAACTAAAGTAATTGAAAGACCCGTTAGTGGTGAGCACATATGAGCAGGGTGCAATCCTTAAATAGCTTGTTCCCCTCAACAAATGAAATCAAATTAAGACAAATCAAAACCAAACCCTCCCCCCTCCCAGAAAAAAAAAAAAAAAAGAAAAAAAAAACCAAATACACATATATCAGAGAGAAACCGCCAACATGACATAATACTTGACCAGTGTGTGGCATCCCGGTAGGAGAGGTCCCACGACTCCCGAGGGAGCAACATAGGAACAAAAACAAAAGGAGCAAAAACATGTACAGGGTCGTCAGCTAAGAGTCAGCAAGTCTATCTCCGAGCCGATGACCGCTGTATGTCGTAGGACATCCAGCCAGGCCGTGACAGGCTGCGGTCAAGAGCAAAAACAATGAGCCACGTCCAGGGCAATGGGTAAGCTGAAGATGAGGGGGGATCAGCCTCTGGGTGCTGGAAACGTGCGCCATCCAGGCTTAAGGTGTCCCTAGGCAGCAAGCCATTGGCATCAGGCATGGTGACAAGCATGACCAACTGAGTGGAGCCTGTCCGCGAGGGAGCATCAGATAAATTTTGGCAGCTCTCGGATCAGACAGCCTGTGATCCAGGGAGGCGAATCGGGAGAGTTCGAACAGCGGGGAAGGGAACGAGGGATCAAGCTCACCTTGTGCTCACGGGGTCTGGTAGGCAGAGTCACTCACCCCCGAGGTTCCGTCGGGCTCCCGCCTGACGATTCGGGGTGTCAGCTTTCGATCCTCCTCCTCGGCCATGTTTAGCCTTCTTTGCGAGCCTCTTGTCCGGGGTGGATTGTGGGGATTCTGGAGGGCTCCGATCCGGAAGGGGACGCAGGAACTCCGAATACCAGTCGGGTAATTCGATCGGTTCGAGGCCCAAAGCCTCACAGAACTCAGGCAGGTCTGCTGGCACTCGGAGTGTGTGTTGGTGGCCGTTAAGGGTCACGTTCAGGGCGAAGGGGAAACGCCAGGTGTATCTGATGTCTTTGTCCCTTAGTTTGTCCAGAAGGGGCCGTAGAGCCCTCCTATTCCGCAGAGTGATAGGGGAAAGATCCTGGAAGAGTAGGATGGTAGCTCCATTGAAGACAAGGTGGTCACTCCTTCGGGCCTTGCGCATAATTTCCTCCTTGAGCCCAAAACTTTCAAGGCAGCATATGATATCTCTCGGCGGGGCTGTATCGGGACCCCTAGGCCTGAGGGCCCTGTGCGCCCTCACAAAGCTAATCTCTGCATCTTCCTGCCGATCTAGGAGGTTGTTAAAGACACTGCGCAGGGTAGTGACAATTTGGGCCGAGTCAACCGACTCTGGTATCCCCCTTACCCGCACATTGCACCTCCTTCCTCTGTTGTCGAGGTCCTCCAGGTGGCGATTCATGTCAATAAAATGATGTGCATGGGTCGCCGCAATCTTCTCTATCCTCTGTATGGCCCTGTCTCTGCGCTTCCCGGCCGTCTCCGTGGCGGCCATCTTCTCGTTCAACACGAGCATGCTGGTTTTAAGGTCCGTGATGGCTGCTGAAAAAGCAGCTTTGATGTCCGCGGCGATCACGGACATGTCCGCCACCGTCAGGGGATGGTCCGCACCAGATCCATTCCTGGCTGAGCTCTCCGGGGCCGATTGGGAGTCGTCACTGTACTCCTCCTCATGGTGAGCCGGCACCATTTTGGGCCCAGGCACAACGCTGCGGCGCGCCGACCTCGGCTTAAAGAGTTCCTCTATATTCTTCACCGAGTAGGATACGGAACCACGGCGTGGGCGAGAGTGCGGGGTGGTGTATTGTCTTTTGCCCGGCATCTGGAAGCTAAGGTCGGGTGAAAAGCTGCCAGAAGGCTGTGTGTGTTGAGGAGCTCCTTCAGTGAGCGACCATCTCCGCTGCGCGCCAAGCCACGCCTGGTCTTCTCCATTATTGCTGACCCTGGCCTATGACCTAACTACTCTTCTGCCTGCCGTTTATGCTTGATCTGCTCATCTGTTACTGACCCTACATCCTGCCTTACCTTGCCTGCAAGGTGCCTGCTGACTGGTCCTCTTCCTACCTGGCTCCCGCCAGACTGCCCTTCACCAGCAACCAGTCATCTGACTGCCAAGCATCTGACAGCCTGGTATCTTCCAACCCAGGTCTGCCAGCACCTACATGCTGCCTTTGCCACCTCAGACATCCCTGAAGGTGAGGAAGCACTAGCTATCTACATGCTCAGATCTCTGGAAGAGCTACAGGCAGTCATACCTCACTGTGTCCTCATGGCCATTGCCTCACAACCAGGGGCCCCTGAGCTTGAGGTGTAAGAAAGGTCTACCTCTTCACCCTTTAACCCTTTGCCTGATGGGACATAATCCACTTTTTTATGATACATGATGGAATAAGACATGCAAAGACCTTTTGTTCTAAGAATCGTTTACTGTGTCACTACACTGCCATGATGAAATAGGAAGTGCATAGAAGTCATTATTTGTGTATACTGTCTTTCTATACAATATCATACAAAAAAAATCCAAAGAAAATTTAAAGAATTAAATTGATTGAAAATAATTTCATTGTCATACTGTGTAACCCTCTTAACCACTTAAGGACCGCCGCATGTACATTTACGTCGGCAGAATGGCACCGACAGGCACATCAACGTATATATACGTTGGTGCCTTGGGGGGGATCGGGGGTCCGATCGGACCCCCCCCCGTACATGCGGCGGTCCGCGCGGCTGCAGGAGCGATCCGACAAGTGGGGGCGGCTATCCGTTTTCATCCGCCCCCTCCGGATCGCTCCCAGCCAATGCGCGCGCCCGCCTGACCTGTCACTTCCTCCTCCTGTGTAAACACAGGAAGGAGGAAGCGACGTGATCTCTCCCTCGGCGTTTGTTTCAAGCGCCGCTGAGGAGAGATCACTACAGAACAAGTAAGTCTGCACTAACACTACACTACACACACACATTTAACCCCCGCGATCGCCCCCCCCCCCTCCCCCCTGTCACAGTGTCACTGAATGCAGTAATCATGTATGATTACTGTATTTAGTGTCAGTGTGACAGACAGTGTGACAGTCAGACAGTCAGTAGTGTCAGGGTAGCCCCCCCCACCCCCCCCAATAAAGTTTTAACCCCCTGATCACTGCCCTAGTTAACCCTTTCACTCCCTATTGCCAGCGTCACTAAGCGATCATTTTTCTGATCGCTGTATTAGTGTCGCTGTTCCCGCTAGGTAGCTAATTTTTTTTTAATGCGATTTTTTTTTACTAAAGACATGTGGCTAAATAAATTTTGGCCTAAATGTTTGACTAAAATTTAGTTTATTGTTTTTTTATTATAACAAAAAGTAAAAAATATTGATTTTTTTTCAAAAATGTCGCTCTATTTTTGTATATAGCGCAAAAAATAAAAATCGCAGAGGCGATCAAATACCACCAAAAGAAAGCTCTATTTGTGGGAAAAAAAGGACGCGAATTTTGTTTGGGAGCCACGTCGCACGACCGCGCAATTGTCTGTTAAAGCGACGCAGTGCCGAATCGCAAAAACCCCTTGGGTCATTTGCCAGCGTATTGGTCCGGGTCTTAAGTGGTTAACTTTGTATAATGTAACGCCCCTAGGTATTGTCCCCTTCTATGCTCAAATGTATATAATGGCCAATATCAAGGCTAACAGGGTGTGAATCCAGTAAGTGATCGATTTGGACCTTTGTAAACAATGATACAATTGACACTAGGGAATGAAAATGCTCCTTTGTTTATAATGTTAAGTCTGAGCAATCTTCCAGAGAATTTGTTCCTATTTTATCCATGTAATCAATTTAAAAATTAAAGCATTCTGAAACAGTTGAATCCCAACTTTATTCAAATTGTTTGACCACAAGCAGAAGAAACAAAAGTAGGGAATATTCAGAGATATCCATAAGTATAAATATATATTTTTTAACATCAAACTTAACCTTTTAATAAGTAATTTTTCTTACCTGTTGGTGCAATATGGTTTGATTCCAGAATACCTGAAATGTGTTATTGCCATATCATATGTCCTTGAGACAGTGCTACAGAAATCCAATTGACCTATCCTTAACCTTTACCATGACTGCTGATTTAAGTTATTGTGTAGTTCAGGTTTTTGAAATAGCTGTGTTCCCATAGGAAGGATGATGTTAGAAATTAAATAGAAGGACTAGAATGCACTTACAGATTCAATGTCACCAACAAAAGTCAGTAAGTAATTTCAAACTTGTCAGCTGTCACAAATCTGTGGAGATTTTCATCTTTGTTCTCAGAACTAGTTATTTTGGTCTAATGTTTTTAATTATTTTTACTTTTTTTTACGTTCAATACGTTTTATTATTTTGACAGGATTGCATTCAAACCAGTAAAGGCATAAAAATGAAATATAAAAGGTAAGAAAAACAACTTGTCCTGGAAAAGAGACAAGATATTTGCTCACTGAACATAAGTGAACAGACATTATAATTGATTTATAAGGTTAGATAATGAAAAATAGATGCAGTATTTAGAGATGTACAGATAGGTCTAGGTCAAGAGCTCAAAATAGAAGAAGTTTACATTTTAGAAAGATGAGTAAGGAGGTCTATCATTAAAGAAAGACTTGCAACATAAGAAGTAAAAAGTAGTTGGGGAAGGAGAAAACTGAAACAGGAAGAAGGGAAGGGAAAAAAAGGAGATTTCCTCCCAATGGTGCAAATAGATTTTAAGATGATAGTATTAAGATGAGGTTGGTTCATATCATGAGGGAACCCTTGCGAAAGCTAAGAGAGCCAACAGTTCCATCCATAGGACCTAATAAATTCATATTTTTTTATGGAGTTATTTTGATGTGCATTTTTTTTTTTTTATCTGAGCACTAGTTACTTGCTAACAACCTAGTCAAGTATGATAAAGAGATTATAAGTAAACACATTTTGCAGCATTAGCTTATATCTTTGTTAATAAATCTTGACAGGAACTGACAGTGATTTAATAGAAACATTAAAATATGTGTTATGGTATGATATATGGTGAATGTGGCGTGGTATAATATACTGAGGCCATACTCACAGCAAATTAGGTCAATCGGTTATTCAATGCAGAACATCATATTTGTTTTTATAATTGGTTAATGGGTTCTTTTAATTTGATCTGTGAATGTATAGAATCAAAAAGGGGTTCTCAGTTTTATTTAAGAACAATATTCTACTACAACCATCTAACATAAGGTAGAGAAAGGGGGGGGGGGTCGCTATCTCAGTGTATTATTATTGTATGACTTTAATGAACATAGGATTAAAAACACTCACAAGAAATAAGTTGTTGTCACCATTCGTTGGAAGGAGTGGAGTGAAGTAGAAGCACAAGACGCCATAGGATGTATTAAGGTGATTTTTTTTTTTTTTACCTTTACAACTCCTTTAACCTCCCTGGTGGTATGATTCTTTCAGATTTTAGGTGCTGAAAGCGGTATCATTGTTTTGCATGGAAATTTGGCATTTTAGATTGCAGGCCTGCAATTCTTAGGAAAAACTCACCTAAATCTGTCCAAACCAGAGTCTAGTAGACTATGATAAAGTTTGAAACACAAAATCATAAATTATAATATAATAACAAATAATCATTTAACCACTTCCCTACAGCCGTACGACTATATGTGGCCGCAGGGTGGTTCTAAATCTCCAGGCTGCCGTGTTTTCACGGCAGCCCCTTTTTTGTGTTCCCAGCGCGCGCTCCAGAGCGCGCAGCAGGGAACTTGTGTACTGGCCATGTCCCTTGGACATAGCCAATCACAGATCGCCGCGAACGGCCAATCAGAGTGGCCGTTTGCGATGCGATCTGTGCAGCGAATGAGAGATGATCTCATATGTAAACATATGAGATCATCTCTCATTGCCGGCTCTCACAATGACAGCGTTCTGTCAGGGAGAGAGCAGACCGATCTGTGTTCCTAGTACATAGGGACACAGATCGGTCACCCCCCCCTCCCCCCACAGTAAGACCACTATACAGGATACACATTAACCCCTTCCTCACCCCCTAGTGTTAACCCCTTCCCTGCCAGTCACATTTATACAGTAATTAGTGCATATTTATAGCACTGATTGCAGTATAAATGTGAATGGTGCCAAAAATGTGTCAAAAGTGTCCGATGTGTCCGCCATGATGTCGCAGTCGCAATAAAAATCGCAGATTGCCGCCATTACTAGTAAAAAAATAAATAATAAAAAATAATAATTCTGTCCCTTATTTTGTAGGCGCTATAACTTTTGCGCAAACCAGTCGCTTATTGCGATTTTTTTTTTTTTTTTTTACCAACAATATGTAGAAGAATACGTATCGGCCTAAACTGAATTTTTTTTTTTTAATTGGGCTATTTTTTATAGCAACAAGTAAAAAATATTGTATTTTTTTTCAAAATTGTCGCTTTATTTTTGTTTATAGCGCAAAAAATAAAAACCGCAGAGGTGACCAAATACCACCAAAAGAAAGCTCTATTTATGGGGAAAAAAGGACGCCAATTTGGTTTGGGAGCCATATCGCACTACCGCGCAATTGTCAGTTAAAGCGACGCAGTGCCGCAAGCTGACATTTCACCTGGTCAGGAAGGGGGTTTACATGCCCAGTAAGGAAGTGGTTAATAATAACAATACTTTTTATTCAATAAATCTTAACAAATAATATATTCAGAAACTCAGATTTTTTTTGGGGGGGGGGGGTCAAACAAGGGTGCAAAATCATTATTCAGTCTCGGGTATGACATTTTTTAAAGCAAGGTACAGCACAAAGTCCAACGTCGCAGTCGAGACAACAGAAACGCGTTTCTTTACAGATTTTTTTTCCGCTGTCGTCGCGCTTGGAGCAGCAAACCACACACATCCTTGTGGGTGCTGTTTTTTTTTTTCAGTGGGTGGAATGTGGTCCAAAAAATGACGACCAGTCAGTCGTTCAGGGTTCACAACGTCTTTTTTGTCCCGCCACTTCAGTGCCAACATGTTCCCTTTTTGCCATGCAGCTACTTCTCCTTTCCCAAGCTTTTTGTTGGAAAATGCTGACGGCATGTCACGCCGGTTAGGCCTTTAGGTCCCATAAGCGTCGGTTTTATTTAGGATAAGGAACTCGTACAGTTCTGGGGAGGTATAAAAATTATTTGTAGTAAAACAGTAGCCCTGGTTCAGCAAGGGCTCTATCAAGGAAAGAACCGAAACAGTTGCCATCCCAAAACCGCTGAATCGCTGGCAGAATTTGGTCCCTTTCCCAGTGTACAGAACTGAGTTCCAGATTTATCCAGAGCTAGATTCACACAGCATAAATGATTTTATGCCAAAGCGAGCGCGCTTTGATGCGATGAACTGTATCTAGCTGAGCCTACCTTTGTAGGCCATGAGACTTGCATCTATGGTAATGTCTCTCTCAGGAATATAGGTCCACTGGAATTTCTGCAAAATAAGCTGGTAAACCTCCCAATTTTTTTTCAGCTTTTTTTTTTTTTTTTAAGCAATCGTTTACAAATTTCAGAATTTCATGATCCATCATTATATAATCTAATCTCGAGTACATTTTGTGCACTGTGGAATAGAATGTATAATCCCTTTTATTTGGGTTAATAATTCTCCAGGAATCAATTAAGTGGTTCTTATACAGTTTTTTTTTCACTGTTTGTTGTTGCTTGCTATTTCCAACGCATACAGTCGAAACTCTAGATGGAGATCTAAGGTGAAATTGAAATCCCCCGCTAAGACTAGATTACCCTGTTTAAAACCCATTAACATATTCAAAATCTTCTTTAACCACTTCCATACCAGGCACTTACGCACCTTCCCGCCCAAGCCAATTTTCAGCTTTCAGCACTGTCGCAATTTGAATGACAATTGCGCGGTCATGCTACACTGCACCCAAACAAAATTGGCGTCCTTTTTTCCCCACAAATAGAGCTTTCTTTTGGTGGTATTTGATCACCTCTGCGATTTTTTTTTTTTGCGCAACAACTAAAAATAGAGCAAAGATTTTGAAAAAAAAATAAAGTTTTTATTTTTTTCTGTTAATTTTTTTGTAAATGAGTATGTTTTCTCTTTCAATTACGGGCACTGATATGGTGGCACTGATGGGCACCGATGGGCACCGATGAGGTAGTTCTGATGGGCACCGATTAGGTAGCACTGATGGGCACTGATAGGCGGCGCTGGTATGGGGCACTGATGGGCACTCATGGGCGGCACTGATGGGCACTCATGGGCGGCACTGATGGGCACTCATGGGCACTCATAGGCGGCACAGATGGGCACTCATAGGTGGCACAGGTGGGCACTCATAGGTGGCACAGGTGGGCACTGTTAGGCGGCACAGGTGGGCACTGATAGGCGGCACAGGTGGGCACTGATAGGTGGAACAGGTGGGCACTGATAGGTGGCACAGGTGGGCACTGATAGGTGGGCACTGGGCATTATTGGCACTGTGGGGTGGCACTGACAGACACTGGGGTGGCACTGATGATCACTGAGGGGTGGCACTGATGGATTAATGTTGTCAATCAGTGCCCATGTGTGGGCACTGATTGGCATCTTTTTTTTACTGCCCTTTTTTTTACTGCTGACTTTTTTTTTTTTTTCATTTTTTTTTTTTTGGCATTTTTTTTCCCTTTTTTTATGTTCCCTGGTGGTCTAGTGTGGGCACTCCCTGGTGGTCCATGTGGCGATCCGAGGGGGGGCTGCGCTGATAAACAATCAGCGCGAACCCCCCCTGTCAGGAGAGCCGCTGATCGGCTCTCCTGTACTCGCGTCTGTCAGACGCGAGTGAGGAAGAGCCGTCGGCGGCTCTTCCTGTTTACATCGTGATCAGCCGTGATTGGACACGGCTGATCACGTGGTAACGAGGCTCCGCCGGAGACTCGTTACCGAGATCGGAGGTGCACTGTGTCAGACTGACACCCCGCATCACCGATCGCCGCGCTGCGCGCCCCCACGGGCGCGCGCGGCATTGAAATCGTGCTAGACGTTTGAGAACGTCTAGTCACGATTTCATAACCACTTCCCTGCCGTAAATCGGCTATTGGCCGGGCGGGAAGTGGTTAAATACCTCTGGGGATGTTTATTAGGACAGTATACGTTAGCCAATGTGTACCGTTTACCATGTAAGGCCCCTCTAAGGAACAAATATCGGCCATCTGGGTCCACTTTCCTATCTTCTACTTTAAAGCTTATTTTTTTCAGCTTTGGAGTGCAAATACTTCATGATCAATGAAAATCTGTACTGTGACATGACGGTTTCAAAAAAAGGTGTGGCCAATAATTTATTGGTTGTCCAATACCACTTTTGCAGGGGTTTCCCCACCACTCCCTGTAAAATGATGAGGCCAAAGAACTTCCAGATGTCATCACTGGTTACAGGCTCCCATTTTCTGCACCTTGAAAATCACTGATGGGTAGCAGCTTGTTGTTCATGGTATCGATTCGTCTCCAACACTATTTTGGCGATCACTTCAGCGGTCAAAAAAAGTTCAAGGTATTCCAAGGGATTGTCATCCTCAACGTCCACTTTTATCCCAGGTGCTCCTGTAAATGGAAATCTTGAGGGCGCTACGTGCTCCGCACCACAATCAATTGCGCACCAAGTCGGCACATCACTGGGCACAGTCGCAGGATCGTCGCTCATATCACTTTCTGCATCTGATGACAAACTTTCCCATGCATTGCTGTCACTCAGCTCCTCCGCAAGTGATTCCGTATCGCTGTCGCTGTTTTGTAGCAGGTCACATAGCGATTTTGAGGTAGAGGCGTGCTTTGCCATGATCGCTGTGCAGTTTACAGACACTGGTACAGTAAATCTGCAGACATGGCACTAGAGAAAGCACTGGGGGGCAATCAAAGGTCACTGTATATTATTTTTAATTTTAATCCAATAGTATCAGTGTGTTTTACATTGTTTCTACTATTTGAATTTTGCGCCGCCCCCCATTCCGCGCCCCTGCATCGCGACACTCGCAGGGAAGGGAATCAGAGAAACACAGTACATCAGGCAGACATTCGGCCGCCGTGCACTGGGGAAATACATCGCTGGATCGCAGGGAAAAGGTAAGTCACCTCTTTCTGCATCCAGCGAGGCAAACCCGAGTGTGGCTCGGGGTTACTGATCGTAGCCTAAAAATATCACCCCGAGCCACACTCGGGAATACCGCCAGGAGGGTTAAGTAGGAACTGCAGTCTGCTCACATAATTTGTAATATTTTTTTTGCGGTTTTGAAGCTTCCCTCCAACCACTTTGCATATTATTTTATATATACTGTGATTCTGTACTTTCCAAATATACTGCAGAAATCTCCCTCCACTGAGTCTGGCTGCAACCATTTTAACTGTGGATAGCTGAAGGTGCTGCCACTTCCTGGATTTACACAGACACCCAGAGGCACACCTCCAGCCCTGCAGCTCTCTTTGGCCCTCTTATGACTTATTGCCTTCCTGGCAAACTCTCACAAGAGTCAGAGAGAGAGAGAGAGAGAGAGAGAGAGAGAGAGCTGTGTATGATGTCATAAGCCTAGGCTTTTTACCAGACAAGAAACAGGAAGTTGGCTCTATAAGGTATTTACTGGCAGAAAACATTTTTACTATCCAAAGTTAAAACAAGGGCAGAAGATTTAATAGATGGAAAAAATGAAAAAAAATAGACTGATGTTCTGCTTTAAGGACTAAGCTTGCCCCTGTTTAATGTCGACTACTGTTTGGAGACATATTTTAACCTATTTTTGGGCATATGCCCTCTGTGCGCTAGATTCTTCTTATATCACTGTATCCCTCTAACACAAAATAGCCAGAAAGGAAGTACTACACCTTGTTTTAGGGAAACACCTAATACTTATGAAGTGTATATTATCCTGCTTCACAATTCTCTGTATATGCTCTTAAATGACAGACAAACTCCCTTTAGATCCTGAACACTCGTGGACCAGAGGTCCATAGGTTATGGGTGGATAGAATTACCAAATGGACTTTAACTGCTTGCCGACCAGCGCACAACTATATACGTCCACAGCATGGCACGGACAGGCAGAAGGACGTACATATACATCCCCTTTAAGAATCTTGCATTGTGGGTGCATTGTGGGTGCGTGACCCCTGGAAGTTCCATGACTCTGACCATGGGTCCCGCGGACTCGATGTCCGCAGGCATACCCACGGTGAGGAAGAAGGGGGAAATTTCCCCAGTCTTCCTAGTGACAGGACAGTGTACATAGCTTCCTGTAATTGGAAGCTGTGATCACTGTAGTGTCACACACAACCCAGCCCCCCTACATTTAGAACACATCCCTAGGCACATTTAAACCCTTCAGTGCCACCTAGTGGTTCACTGCAAGTGTAACTTTCACAGTAATAAGTGCATTTTTATAGCACTGATCACTTTAACAGTCCAAAAAATGTGTCAAAATTGTCCGATGTGTCCTCTACAATGTTGCAGTCACAATAAAAATCGCTGATCGCCACCATTACTAGTAAAAAAAAAATATTAATAGAAATGTCATAAAACTCCCCTATTTTGTAGACGCTATAACTGATAAATAAATGCTTATTGCGATTATTTTTACCAAAAATATGTAGAAGAATACGTATTGGCCTAAACTGAGGAAACAAAAATTGTATATATGTTTTGGGGATATTTATTATAGCAAAAAGTAAAACATGTTGAATTTTTTTTTCCAAATTGTCTCATTATTTTTGTGTATAGTGCAAAAAATAAAAACCGCAGAGGTGATCAAATACCACCAAAAGAAAGATCTATTTGTGGGAAAAAAAGGATGTCAATTTTGTTTGGGAGCCATGTAGCACGACGGCACAATTGACAAAGGGGGTAGTTTTATGGCACTTTTATTAATATTTTTTTTTTTACTAGTAATGGCGGCGATCAGCGTTTTTTTTCAGCACCGAGACATTATGGCGGACACATCGGACAATTTTGACACATTTTTGGGACCATTGGCATTTTTATAGCGATCAATGCTATAAAAATGCATTGGATTACTATAAAAATGCCATTGGCAGTGAAGGGGTTAACACTAGGGGGCAGGGAAGGGGTTAAGCGTGTTCCTGGTGTGTTCTAACTGTATGGGGGGGGTGGCCTTACTAGGGGGAATCACTGATCTTCTGTTCATACATTGTTTACACACATAGCTCTCGTTCCCCGCTCTGTAACGAACGAGGGGCGCGCGCGGGCCACTGGCGGTGCGTGCGCGCCTCCAGCGGCCGAAAAAGATAGGACGTAGAGCTACGTGCTCTCGCCCAGCAGTGCCACCGTCCCGCCGTATAATTGCGGTGGGCGGTTGGCAAGCAGATAATATAAAGTGGAATGGGATTTTCTAAACGGTGCAATTAACAAAAAATAATAATTGTTAGCAAGAGAAAGAAAATATTGTACAGACCAGAAAAGTACAAAAATAGAAAATATAATTTATTCAATATACAACAATGCAATAATTATTCACAGAAAACACAAAAATTCTATGAATATTAAAACAGACAAATAATCGGTCAGAGATAAGTAAAATCAGGTTTCAGCCTACAGTTGATTGTTGTGTCCCAACAGTTTCGCTTATAATAAGCTTCCTCAGGGGTAGATGGTAACAATCACGGCTTTTAAATTGATTAGACTACAAAATGTAGAAAAACATCATTGTTAATTTTATACATACATGAAATGTAGGTACAAAATATGCATATACACATTAGATATGATATTACTGGGCTGCAGAGGCACAAACAATTAAGCTCACCCTTTAACCACAGGATATCATGGGCCATCTCATATCTTGCCACCAGGGGGAGCAAAACCACCCAACCTAAAATACACAGGTTGACAAAAACGGCACCTCGATCGTGTGGATAGACAGGAGATCTAGTACTTAAAAAAATAAAAAATGAAATAAATGAGAATTGGATATGATAATTAGAAGGGGAAGGGGAAAAGAATTATGTTTAAAGTTGAATCAGAAAAAGACAACTTCACTTACATGGAGCGAGTGATATGCTTGAAAATGGAGGTGGTTACTAGAGGAACACTGGACATGGACTGCAGGTGTGCTAAAGATAGCACAGGTAACTCTAAACATGATGAGAACCAGAAGATAAAAATAAAAAAGAATATCAAAAAGTAGAAAGTAAAAACAAAATAGGGGTAACGAAGAGGGACTTACAGTAATTTGCATAGGTACTGGAGAGTATTTTATTGCAATACATATTATGGAAAGGACCAAGAGTCTCAGATCCATAGACTTATAAGGAAACATCAAACATAGATGTATAGATACTAGGGGAAAAAAGTACTCAGTATAAAGGACTGAGAGACAAAGAGAGAATGTATGTATCAGAGTAAGGTCTTACCGTGCAGTGGTGTGAGCAGTTACAGCCAGTGTCATCTACGCTATGTTGTGAAGCAGACGGCTATTTAAAGGACAGACTCGTCTGACGTAGCAAACACGAGAGCAACGTGACGAGCGGGTGACGCAAACGACGCTAGCCGTTGAGACAGAAAAATGCCCATCGAGACTACACATCCCAGAAGGCAGCGGGATGATCACGTGTGGACGTTCATGATGCCTCAGCGTGAGACTCGAGTATATTAAACAGAGGACACCGCCTCTATGCTCATACAAAGCGTATTAAAGTTAGAACAACCAAAACAAACAGAGGAGGCATGTCAGAAGGAATAAATAATGAAAAAACGCATAGACACAAGGGGGGGGTAGCTGTCATAGGCCGAGTGTGTAGATAAAGGGAGGGGGGGGGATCGTTTAGTACATAGCCATTTTAACATGGCTGACCCATTTCAAACACCAACTAAAGGTGGTACCGCCCCCTGTGGCAAATGTGACGTATGCATGTTGGTTGGAGATCAACAAAAATTTAAATTGCCCAATGGTGACTGGCACTCGACCAAAAAGGTCATTACCTGTCAAACAGTGGGTGTTATCTATTTAGCCCAATGTCGCTGTGGAGGCTTTTACATAGGAAAAACTAAAAGACCTTTTTTTAAGAGAATTCAAGATCACATAAAACCTATTCTGAAAAAGAAAATTGTCACTGCGATCAGTAGACATGTAGGAACCCATCACAACTTTGACCCAAACTTCATAAAGTTCTTTGCCCTTGAACATATCCCGCCTGACACAAGAGGAGGCAGCGTGGATGGAACCCTGCTTCAGCTTGAAGCACGCTGGATATACAAGCTTAGGGCTACCATTTATCCTGGGTTTAATGAAAGTCTTAGTTTCAAACCTTTCATATGATATATTTTGACTACTTGATTATACCTAAGTTCCTTGAGTACCCTCTCCCATCAGTTCTAACAACTGGTCCCTGGTCTCCTTTTTTTTTTTTTCCCTTCCCCTTGCTTTCCCTTCCCCATTTCCAGTCCCTTATCGTTGCTACTTCTCTCCCCTTTCTTGGCAACATACCACTGCCTCGGGTCTATGATAACCCGAGGTATGCTTTTCTGTACAGCGTTACGCTACACAATTGAGTAATGATTATTCATATCTATCTAATGAATCAATGTTACATTTTGTATTTAAATATATTTTGAGTAGTTATGATATTGTTCATGTGTATTTTTGTTTTTTTGTTTTTTTATTTTCTATATTCTTTCTGGGTTGCAGAGGCACTAGGGAAGTATCGGAGGCAATTCGGTCTACCCTTCGATTCTTTCCTATGCTCCCCCTTTCCATCCTTGTGTGCTTGGTTTGTCTCTGCTTTGGCGCCCGGTCTAGCAAACATAAACATGTTTCCCCCCCCCCTCCCTTTATCTACACACTCGGCCTATGACAGCTACCCCCCCCTTGTGTCTATGCGTTTTTTCATTATTTATTCCTTCTGACATGCCTGCTCTGTTTGTTTTGGTTGTTCTAACTTTAATACGCTTTGTATGAGCATAGAGGCGGTGTCCTCTGCTTTAATATACTCGAGTCTCACGCTGAGGCGTCATGAACGTCCACACGTGATCATCCCGCTGCCTTCTGGGATGTGTAGTCTCGATGGGCATTTTTCTGTCTCAGCGGCTAGCGTCGTTTGCGTCACCCGCTCGTCACGTTGCTCACGTGTTTGCTACGTCAGACGAGTCTGTCCTTTAAATAGCCGTCTGCTTCACAACATAGCGTAGATGACACTGGCTGTAACTGCTCACACCACTGCACGGTAAGACCTTACTCTGATACATACATTCTCTCTTTGTCTCTCAGTCCTTTATACTGAGTACTTTTTTCCCCTAGTATCTATACATCTATGTTTGATGTTTCTTTATAAGTCTATGGATCTGAGACTCTTGGTCCTTTCCATAATATGTATTGCAATAAAATACTCTCCAGTACCTATGCAAATTACTGTAAGTCCCTCTTCGTTACCCCTATTTTGTTTTTACTTTCTACTTTTTGATATTCTTTTTTATTTTTATCTTCTGGTTCTCATCATGTTTAGAGTTACCTGTGCTATCTTTAGCACACCTGCAGTCCATGTCTAGTGTTCCTCTAGTAACCACCTCCATTTTCAAGCATATCACTCGCTCCATGTAAGTGAAGTTGTCTTTTTCTGATTCAACTTTAAACATAATTCTTTTCCCCTTCCCCTTCTAATTATCATATCCAATTCTCATTTATTTCATTTTTTATTTTTTTAAGTACTAGATCTCCTGTCTATCCACACGATCGAGGTGCCGTTTTTGTCAACCTGTGTATTTTAGGTTGGGTGGTTTTGCTCCCCCTGGTGGCAAGATATGAGATGGCCCATGATATCCTGTGGTTAAAGGGTGAGCTTAATTGTTTGTGCCTCTGCAGCCCAGTAATATCATATCTAATGTGTATATGCATATTTTGTACCTACATTTCATGTATGTATAAAATTAACAATGATGTTTTTCTACATTTTGTAGTCTAATCAATTTAAAAGCCGTGATTGTTACCATCTACCCCTGAGGAAGCTTATTATAAGCAAAACTGTTGGGACACAACAATCAACTGTAGGCTGAAACCTGATTTTACTTATCTCTGACCGATTATTTGTCTGTTTTAATATTCATAGAATTTTTGTGTTTTCTGTGAATAATTATTGCATTGTTGTATATTGAATAAATTATATTTTCTATTTTTGTACTTTTCTTGTCTGTACAATATTTTCTTTCTCTTGCTAACAATTATTATTTTTTGCTAATTGCACCGTTTAGAAAATCCCATTTCTCCCCCCCCTCCTTTTTTCCATTTTTCAAAATGTCTGGGATGTGGTGCCTATCTAATATGGTGTGCCTTCAGTGATTGGACCAAAAATATACAAGTTAATATAAAGTATTTGGCTCTATTCCCATAATGCTTGCTTTACAACTGTAAGTTGATAGATAGCATATGTTACCCACATCTTCACAGTTTAGACAGATGTCTTGATTTATTGGCCTCTGGCCAGGCACAGCAGGCATGTCCGTGGGTGCATTCTGACCCATAACACCCTCGTTGGACGACTTGGTGGACTTCACTGCCAACATGTTTACCATGTCCATCATCTGAAACATCTGTAGCTTCAGTGCCTCTATCTCAAACTTGATATCCAGTTGCTCTGCTTCTTTGTACAACCTGGAGGTAGCGACTGTGTCTACTTTGGCGACTTGACTTGATGACCCAGTCATCACCTCTCTCAACTGGAACATCTAAGTCTTCAGGAGCTTGGTCTCTGAATCACTACCGGGTGTACTGGCTATCCTGACCCAAACAGCAGATTCCAACCTTCGGCCCTTCTTCTTATTTTATAAGCCGGGCCTCTTCTTCTCTAATCACCTCCATTCATTTAAAGTAAGAGAGTCACTCAGACCCCGGGATTGAAGTTGTAGCACAGCAGGATCCAGCAGTTGTGCTCCTCTTTGCATATGTCACATGAGAGCTCTACTTTTGGCTTTGGCTTCCGTTCCACCCTTCATTATGACTTGGTATAGAATCTGATCTAGCTGCACAACATAGGCTGGTAGCTTCTCACCCTCCATCGGGTAAGTGTGGTAAAGAGATAGATTAACTCGCACCATCTTCAATTCTTCTATAGACCTCACAGAGCGCGCTCGAAGCACTCAGAAGTAGTGCAGCTGGGTTTATCCCACTTCAAGTTCCTAATTACATCCGGGGCTGGAGCACGCAGGCTTTCAACCACTCTTTGCTCCTTCACTACATTGACCACTCTTCAACCGCTTGGATAGCTTGATCAATCCAGGTATCAAAAGCATCCTTTCCTGAGGGTGCGGGAACATTTCGCGAGAAGAACTGTAGCTTGTGGTAAACCCTAAATGGTCAGCATTGCTGGCTTCTTGAAAAGCTCTTTGACCAGTTTCCCAAACTCAGTTCAAGGAACTGTTTGTGGACAACAGTACATGCAAAAACAAAAAGAAAGTAGGGTTGCATGAAGAGGCGACCTAGAAAATAATCAGAGGTTGGATAGTATATTGAATGCAAATTATTCTACCACCAAATGGTATGATCTATCATCCCAGTCCCCAGGATATATATCTCAAAGTAGGCTACGACATAATGGAACTTTTTAGAAACTCAGGAAGAAATATAAATATCCCCATGTGTAACATATTTGAACCATTTTACAACTTCCCAAATAGAATCCCAAGGAGGGGTCGTCAAAATAGGGTTTTTCAGTAGGCAGTATCAACAGAGGACACCAAAAAGACATATCAAGAACCATGCAGGGGGAGAGAGAGAAATAACCCCAACAATGAGAAAGATGGGGGGCATCAGATATACGGAAGAGAACAACAGAAGGAGAAGAAAGAGATCATTTAGGGGATGTCAGAACAAAAAGAATGAGAGAGTTTTAGAAGAGGGGCTTTTTAATTTAAATGGTATTAATTTCACTGAACAGGAGATAATAGGGTTTTTCAAATTTGCACTGGAAAAAACTAAGATACATTTGATACCTACACCAAAGTCCAAAAGTGTATCAGGAAATTAAATATATAAAAGTACTATGCAAATACACATGATAACTTGAGTGTCAATATAGAGGAACAGGAGTATGCCCAAGAATAATATAACTTGTAGTCCCAAATTTCTAGGCAACCACTGAGGTATTAAAACATCCAGTGGTGGAGGATAATAAGATAATAGAGATCAACAAATCCAAGAGAAATCAGGAAATATGGGCAGGTATAAAGGAAAGAAGAAAAAAAGAGGACTGTAGTAATTTGACCAGTGGACCAAGGGGAGGGGGTAGTATTGTGACATTGAATAAAGAACAATGTGAAAAAGAAATGCAGACTTTTTATTACTGACCACTTCTTGGCAGTGTTGCTGTAATGCCGCGTACACACGATCGGAAATTCCGACCAGAAAACCATGGATTTTTTCTGACGGAATGTTGGCTCAAACTTGTGTTGCATACACACAGTCACACAAGCCGAGAACAATCAAGTTTAATAGGCAGTTCGGCTCTCCTGCTTGATTCTGAGCATGCGTGTTTTTCTGCGCGTCGGAATTGCATACAGACAAGCACATTTTTTGATAGGAACTTTTTCCATAGGAAAAATAGAGAACTACTCTCAATCTTATGTTGGCGGAAATTCCGACAGCAAAAGTCTGATGGAGCATACACACGGTCAAAATTTCCAACCAAAGGCTCACATCAGACTTTTCTTGTCGGAATTTCAGATTGTGTGTACATGGCATAAGAGTTTGATCTCAATGGAGGAGGAGGGTGGTGGTGGTATTCTGAGATACTGGATCTCCCCCTATCCCCCCCCCCCGTCTGCCCTACTCCTTCCATCCCCCCAAGGACTCCTTAAAGTTTACAACACATTTTTCTTAGGACCCTTTCATATCCTAATCATTTAGTCACTCTCTATAGCTGTAGATAGTTCTTATCTAATACTGTTTTTCTCACTTCAAGCTAACTGTTGGTTCTCATTCTTTTTCATTGATTTTCCCCTGATGATGACTTGCAAAAATGTTCTTGTTCACCATGCATTAGACCCAACTGTACACATCTATCTGTATATGATGCTTTTCTTTTGTCACTGCTGAAATGTTTTCTTGCGTAGAAATTCTTCAATTAAACATTCATTTAAAAAAAATAAAGGATGCAGAACATCTTAAAGGAGGAAAATACTTATAAAAAGCTGACAAGTCACTCCATGCTAAAATACAAAAATAAGTCAAGAAAGTATGTGAATGAAGCTATAGTCATGACATCACATCTGCCAGTTGGAGTGTACCTGGATGTTGGATCTATTTGGCGGTACAGAGATTATATACTGTACAAGTGATTATACTTCTATGCAATGCAAATGTGCCCTCTAGATTTGTTCTTTGACTAAATCAGTGTATGGATATTCCCTGGTTCTGTTTCATGGTGGCGCATTTAGACCCTGTTATTAGATTAAGGGGTGGCAAGATTTGTTGAGTGCAATTTTACTGCTGGAGAGTGACACGTTTGGGGATCCACATGTGAGATCGTTTTTGGCACACAGAAAGTGGATTATCAAGCACCTTACAAAACAGTGTAAATTGATTATAAGCACTTTGGACATATATTGAAGAGTTGAGCATTTTTCCAAAAAATTGTGAACTGATTATACACCATACGCACAGTGATATTATGATATACATTTTTTTGTATGGTATAGTGAAATTGTGGTGTATTTTCTGCATCTTTAATGAGTTTTGAAGGTATATCATTTGCAACATGCATACAGTATATGAAAATGCATGATTTATGATTTATTGAGCATATGGGGTTACTAATATAAGCCGATTGTTATTTATTTCACAATTTGTAGCATCTTCAGTATGTCACACAATTTGGTTCTCATGTTTTTTTATAAAGTGGTTTTAGAATGCTGGATTTTATAGTTGTTATTATAGCCCATGCAGACTATATTTAGGTATATTTCACTGTACAAACTATTATCAGGGATGTCTTTGGTGTGAGGACACTGGGGGGTAGAGGGGTGTGATTAGGGACAAATTGATGAGTTAGTAAGGATTTGTCCTAAGTATTTGTGAGAGCAGGCCAACCCATTTGTATGCTGACATGAGGTGAGCCAGGATCGAATATGTTTTAGTTTTCAGTGACAGTGAAAGTATCTAGTGTAAATTAGAAATTGTAAGTCTCTTTAAGTAGCTTTTAGGATTTGAAGCATTGTACAAGTTTGTATGCAGTAAAACTATGTATAGAGATACATACAAAAAATAGTGCACACAAATCAAATCACTTATATAATGATGAATAATAATAAACTAATCCATGCAGCTATACAGTTTTTACCAGTGCTTGATAAAATTAAACAAATGTGCTAGGCAGTATAGCATTTAAACATCTTTAGATGATTTTGTTTTGAAATAATGAAATCAGATTACCTAAACTTAAACACATTATTGTTTCTCAGCTTTGAATGTGAGACTTATGGTGAACTATACCCAGAAGACATTTCTACTTTGTAATCATCCAAGCAAACAGTAACGTATGCTTTCTATCAACTTACAGTTGTAAAGCAAGCATTATGGGAATAGAGCCAAATACTTTATATTAAGTTACTGAAAAATTAACTACTATGGTTTGTTCTTGTATGATGCTCTGATCTATTAAATGCAATTAAATTTAACAGACAGTTTATTTAATTTACTTGCAGGTAATTATTTTACAAATAGATGTTAATTAATTCTGACACGCACTTACATTTTGACAATTGGATTATAATGACTTTAGCATATTATAATGTCTAAGCCAAAATAATTCTTGATATTTGCTTTCTTTTAACAGAAAACTCTTTTTATTCTCTTTGTGTGTAGCTTGAAATGTGTAGAAAAGTTGTATTCTTTAAAGATTTATGTAAAAATGTTTTTGTTTTTTATCAGAGCTAAGAAGAATTTAATGTTTTGGTTAGGATTACAGGGAAATGTATGTCAGAACCTACTTTAAGAAGGCCCTCCAAGACACACTTAGGGGTGTATGTATTAAGCTTAAAGCTAAAATCTTGGCTAAACAAATATTGTCTAAATATAAGAGGCATATGTTTTCTTATTTAAATCTGGGGGATTGATGTACCAAAACTGGAGAGTGCAACTCTGCGTAGAAACCAATTAGCTTCCAGGTTTTTTGTCAAAGTCTAAGGCCGCATACACACGAGGAGACATGTCCACTGAAACTGGTCCGCAGACCAGTTTCCGCGGACATGTACGATCGTATGTACGGCCTAGCGGACAGGTTTCCAGCGGACAAAAGTTTCTTAGCATGCTTAGAAACTTGTCCGCTGGAAACCTGTCCGTCGGACATGTCCGATGGTTAGTACGCCTAACCATCGGACCGAAATCCGGCACATGCGTCGAATTGATTCGACGCATGCGTTGAAGCATTGAACTTCCTGGTCTTCTACGTCACTGTGTTCTCTGTCCGCGGGGATTTTGGTCTGATCCCTGGAGACATGTCCGATGAAAACGGTCTGTGGAACCGATTTCATCGGACATGTCTCCTCGTGTGTACAGGGCCTAAGATCCCTTTCACACTGGGTCGCTTTGCAGGTGCTATAACGCTAAAAATAGCGCCTGCAAAGCAACCTGAAACAGCCGCTGCTGCCTCTCCAGTGTGAAAGCCCCGAGAGATTTCACACTGGAGCGGTGCGCTAGCAGGACGGTAAAAAAGTCCTACTAGCAGCATCTTTGGAGCGGTGAAGGAGCGGTGTGTATACCGCTCCTCCACCGCTCCTGCCCATTGAAATCAATGGGCCTCCCATGGAGGCTGAGTTTTTTTCTGTTCTTTTTTATAGGTCCATCGGGCGGCATGATTGACCATGAATGTACATCGCAGGACACTTTTTTTTAATAAAGGATTTGTAAAAACTGTCTATTGTGGTTTTTCATCTTTGCTACTTTTTTTTGGTGAATGGGTAGAGGTATGTACCCCTAACCATTCACATAGGGGGGTGGGATCTTTCTAAAGGGGGCTTCCAGATTCCAATAAGCCCCCACCCACAACCACTGGGCCAGGGTTGTGGGGACGAGACCCCAAAACACCCTCCCCATGTTAAGGGAAAGCAGCCTGTATGGTTCAGGGGGCGCTCGCTCATGCCCCCCTTTCCTGGCCTGCCAGGCTGCTTGAAGGGTCTAGTATGGATTTTGGGGGGCATGCTGTTTTTTTTTATTATTTTGGCATGGAGTTCCCCTAAAATCCATACCAGACCCAAAGGGCCTGGTATGGACCGGGGGGAGCCACGCTAATTTTTTCCTTGATTTTTCATCTATATTGTTGAGAGGCGGCAATATAGATGAGCCACAAGCAAGTTTAAATTAAATGTTTTCCTTTAGAAATGTAATTTTGCTGTGGCACTGTAAAGCACATCACACAGATGTGCCATTTTACAGGAAGACCCCCTAGGCCCTTAATTTAAAGTAATTTTTTATTTTTATTGTTTCACTTTAAAGGGGTTGTAAAGGAAAACATTTTTTTTTCATAATAAGCATCCTTTACCCGCAGCCATTCCTCTTTTCACTTCCTCATTGTTTGTTTTTGCTCAGAAGTTGCTCTATTTCTTCTCTGTTCTGTTCACTTCCTGCTCGTCTGATTTTACTGACCACCGTGAAGGGAGACTTTACTGCGTTGGTCAGTGACGTGCTCACCACCTCCTGGGAACTACATCTGTGTGGCAGGACGCTCTCTATGTGTTAGAGACTTCAAGGAGGTGTGAATTACTGGGCGTGCCGCAATGCATACTGGGAAATGCAGTTCTTACATGAACAAGTGATGCAAACCAGGAAGTGAATCAAAGAACAGAAACTAGAACGCCGGAGGTGATATAGATGAAGGAATTTAACCACTTAAGGACCGCCGCATGTACATTTACGTCGGCAGAATGGCACCGACAGGCACATCAACGTATATATACGTTGGTGCCTTGGGGGGGATCGGGGGTCCGATCGGACCCCCCCCGTACATGCGGCGGTCCGCGCGGCTGCAGGAGCGATCCGACAAGTGGGGGCGGCTATCCGTTTTCAACCGCCCCCTCCGGATCGCTCCCAGCCAATGCGCGCGCCCGCCCTGTCACTTCCTCCTCCTGTGTAAACACAGGAAGGAGGAAGCGACGTGATCTCTCCCTCGGCGTTTGTTTCAAGCGCCGCTGAGGAGAGATTACCACACACCAAGTAAGTCTGCACCAAACAGCACACTTACACACACACAAACACATTAAACCCCCGCGATCGCCCCCCCCCCTCCCCCCTGTCACAGTGTCACTGAATGCAGTAATCATACATGTATGATTACTGTATTTAGTGTCAGTGTGACAGACAGTGTGACAGTCAGTCAGTGTTAGTGTCAGGGTAGCCCCCCCCACCCCCCCCAATAAAGTTTTAACCCCTTGATCACTGCCCTAGTTAACCCTTTCACTCCCTATTGCCAGCGTCACTAAGCGATCATTTTTCTGATCGCTGTATTAGTGTCGCTGTTCCCGCTAGGTAGCTAATTTTTTTTAATGCAATTTTTTTTTTACTAAAGACATGTGGCTAAATACATTTTGGCCTAAATGTTTGACTAAAATTTAGTTTATTGGTTTTTTATTATAACAAAAAGTAAAAAATATTGATTTTTTTTCAAAAATGTCGCTCTATTTTTGTATATAGCGCAAAAAATAAAAATCGCAGAGGCGATCAAATACCACCAAAAGAAAGCTCTATTTGTGGGAAAAAAAGGACGCAAATTTTGTTTGGGAGCCACGTCGCACGACCGCGCAATTGTCTGTTAAAGCGACGCAGTGCCGAATCGCAAAAACCCCTTGGGTCATTTGCCAGCGTATTGGTCCGGGTCTTAAGTGGTTAATAGGTATTTACTTGTTTTTTAACAGAATCATTACACTATTCTGTCTGTCTACCTTGCAGACATTAATTTTAGGCAAAAAAAAACCTTCCTTTACAACTCCTTTAAGCATTATTAAAATCACTGCTCCTGAAAAAACTGTTAATTTTAAAACTTTTTTTTTGCATTGATATGTGTATCTGGGGCAGTACCCATGTCCCCATACACTTTTTATGGCAATATCTTTCATATAAGTCCTTAAAATTAGCACTTTTGATTTTTCATGTTCGTGTCTCTTAGACTTTAACAAGGTTTGCAGGGTCGCACAGATTTTTTTGCCTGATCGCATGCTCTGGTGTGAACCAAAATGGGGGGTGTTTTTCCCATGCCTACTCACTGACAGAGACTACCTTTCAGTCCCTAGTGGAGTCTTCTAAAACCTCATTCCTTTTTCTCCAAAAACCTTGTATGGAGAATAAATGGGACTACAATTGAACTCCAAAAAGTGTTGCTTAAAGTGGAGTTCCAGGCTTTTTAGGTTTATTAAATGTCAGCAGCAACAAAAAGTGTAGCTGCTGACTTATAATAAACAGACACATACTGTACCTGTTCCTCGGTCCAGCGATGTGGCAAAATGGAGCGTTGCTCTTCTCCACCTCCTCTCCGCCAGTGCCTCAATTGCCACTCTGGGCACCCGGTTGTGACAGCTTTGGGCTCCACGGACGGGCACGAATGGCGCATGTGCGAGTCGTGCTGTGCTTCTGGAGTGGGCAGGCGATCTCCTGGGACCTGTCACGTGTCCCAGGAAATTGCCTAGAGGGAGGGGCTGCCTAAGGCGAGAGGAGGAGTCACCTAGGCAGCCCCCGGACGGAAGGAAGACGTGGGACAGGAAGTCCCACTCTTAACAAAGCTCCAACTCCCCCAAAATAAATTACATGCCAAATGTGGCATGTTAGGGGGCGAGGAGTACTTAAAGCAGAAGTTCCACTTTTGGGTGGAACTCCGCTTTAATTTTCCCTACACTTTCATTTTACTTGCACCATTTGTCTAACAGAGTATTTTAGCTGCCACACAAGCTCTGCTCACCACTATCTAGCCTGCAGCTGGATTTTATGTCCTCCACTTAACTAGGCAATTGCCTATGTAGCAGCATATACAGTACAATACCTGTATCACTCGAACAGCAATAGGGGTTGATTAAGATTTCTCTTGCCATACCACTTTATTTCTTATACTCTGATTTTTTTGAGACAATAACTGCAGACTCACCAAAGCTGCTTTACAACACTTGCAGGTACTGTATGTGATGGATGTGGGCTTGCCTGAACTCCCAAGCAAACTGACTTGCAATTGTATGTTATTCATCACTGGCCACAACAGCATGTAAGCAAAATGCATTTATTCTACACAGGATATCATCAAACTCCTGTCTGAATCGTGCACAGAGGCGTATGCCGCGTACACACGATCGTTTTTCGGCATGAAAAAAAAATGAAATTTTTAAAAACGTCATTTAAAATGATCATGTGTGGGCTTCACATTGTATTTCATCTTCTGAAAAACTACAAAAAAAATTTTTGAGCATGCTTAATTTTTTAACGTTGTTTTTAAAAATGTTGTTTTTCGGATTGTACAAAAAAAGGTTGTGTGTGGGCTAAAATGATGTTAAAAACTACATTTTAAACCTGCGCATGCTCAGAAGCAAGTTATGAGACGGAGCTTGAATGGAACTTCCCCTTTAGAGTGCCATCGTACGTGTTGTACATCACCATGCTTTGCTCATCATTTTTTTGAAAAACTATGGTGTGTGGGCAACGTTGTTTTTAATGATGAAGTTGGAAAAACTTTGTTTTTTTCCATGATGAAAATATTCATAATAGATAAATGACAGGAAAAGGCACTTTACCCCATCAACAGGTGGAAAAGGTACTGAGCCCCCCTACCCCAAAGTACCCACCCCTTCATGTGGAGGTATGGAGCACTCATTTTTCTCCCACTTTCCTGACCTGCCAGGCTTCATGCCCTGGTAAGGGTCTCGTATGGATTTTGGAGGACCTGATGCATTTTTTTATTTTTTCAATAGCTGGGTGCCGGCAATTGTAACCGTGAGTCCTTTTAAATGGGATTTGACTCATTGTTTTTTTGTTTCTTTAGAAATGTTATTTTCGCTGTCTTATGCAGGCTAGAGATGTGCCACTTTACAGGAACATTAAGAGGACCCTCCAGAGCACTATATTTAAAGCAATGTTTATTTTTTATTGTTGCAGATTAAGCATAATTAAAACCACTGCTCCTGAAAAAAAAAATATATATATATATATATATATATATATATACGATTGATAGATAGATAGATAGATAGATAGATAGATAGATAGATAGATAGATAGATAGATAGATAGATAGATAGATAGATAGATAGATAGATAGATAGATAGGATAGATATTGTAGCTTAAAGTGTAGGAGAGAGTGCCTGCAATTAAAAGTGAGCAAAAAAGCTTCCTGGCAATAAAAAGCACTTTGTGTAAAAAAATTACATTATGTTTTTATGAAGGAATTTAACTACTTGAGACAGGAAATTGTGTATAGCCGCACAATCCCATAGCATATGGAAAAAGGTCCCCCATTGGTCCCCCAAATGCTCCCCCATTGTTGGAACATTTGCAGGTAGGGAAATAAGAGGAGTGATATCTGGCAATGCATACTAGGGTCAAATATGCTCTATGTAGTATGTAAAACTGTGTAAGAAGGGCTGAGACTTTAGGAGACACCTGTTTACAAGCATCCAGTATCTTGTCCCAGTCCCTGACATACTGCGCCCATCAGGATTTAAGCTGGTAGGCCAACCTAGTGGTCGAGGGAGTGAGAAGATCATTATGTAATATTGAAATCGGTTTCTTAGAATCTGTTCCTATTACTGTATCCAAGGTGGGGAGGACTGGGAACTGGGGAGGAGGGCCAGGAAATTGGGTGCATAGGGCAGGCCATAGTAAATAATGAAAAAGCATAGAATTGGGCATGAAGAACTCATCCTTAAGCTCTTGAAAGGATTTTAGCCCCACTCTTGTGAAAACTTGATATAAATATAGGATGCCCCTGAAAGTCCAAATGGAGTGGTACGGTATCGTTCAGATAAATTAGTTTTACACCATAAAGGTGTGTACATGGAAATGAGGCACCTTGTCAAATGTACAGTAAGGTCCCAGATTTCAGGTGGTGACAGGGCATGCTAGAATGATCATAGTGTTCCATTGTACCCTGCATCCCACATAGTATAACCAAAGGGCGGACTGACCATTCGGGCACTCTGGCGCTGCCGGAGGGTCCAATGCCACTGAGGGGCCCTGCCAGGGTTGCCAGCCTCAGTAAAACCAGGGACAGTATGTAAAAATCTGTGTTTAAAAAAATATCCCAAGATTATATATGTATGTGTATTCTGTGTGTATGTATATGATGTATACTGTGTATGTATACTGTGTGTGTGTACTGTGTGGCCCCATAATCTATTGCTTGGGGGCCCATAATCTCCTATTGCCTGGGGGTCCCATAATCTCCTATTGCCCAGCGGGCCCCATGAGTTGTCAGTCTGCCCCTGGTATAACCTGCAAAGAGTGGGTGGCAGAGTGACAAATTAAACAGAGCATTGAGGTTGGCTTGTCAGTTGGAGACATCCTGTAAGGATGTTATTCCACTGCTTAGCTTGGTGTCATCTGCAAAAACTGAAATGGTACTATTAATCCCAGATTCTATATCATTTATAAATACAGTACATTAAAAAGCAAGGGTCCCGGGGGGCGTGGCCGGAATCCGAGCAGCATGGACGTGCTCTTCTGAGCTCTGTGAAATCCCGGGATTCAGCAACAAATAGCAGCGCAACGGGACCTCGTTTTCACCACCTAATTGTTCCCAGGGACCATCCTCACCCCCTTGTAGCGTGGCGCAATGTCCACTAAACGGAAGGGGGACAGGCACCCCCAGAAAATTACCGCTTATCTGACACAGCCAGCCGCCAGACTAATCCAAGATGGTGCCGCGTCTGCCTCTCTCCCCTCACGGCATCCAGCTTCACAGAGTCACGGCGCTGGAGAGATTGGTGATGGCTTTATGGAGCTCAGCAACCCTGATCAAGGTTTGCCTTTTTCCCATCCAGGCACTCTGAATACAGGCAGCCCTGCTAAAGCTAAGATGAGGCTGGACACAGACTACACATCGGCGCCAGAGGTGAGCTCACACATTGTTAATGCGGTTAACCCCTGCAGTGTTCCTGACCCATTTTCTAGCTTCCCTACTAATGATCAGCCCATACTAGACACCACACTCAAGGATATGCTATCCACCCTGCGGAATTCTATGCAGTCAGATATGCTATCTATTATGCAGCGCCTGCATGCTGATATATCCTCAGTCTCAGGCAGAGTGTCACAAATTGAAAATCAATTGGGGAGCTTCGCTTCAACTGTGAATGACCTCGTAGATGCGAATGAGGATAACCTTGAGAAACACGCGTGGGTCAAGCGTAAGCTAGCGGATTTAGAGGACAGGTCACGTCGCAACAATATTAAAATTAGAGGAATCGTGGAAACGGTACAACCCACTAAGCTAACAAGCTATGTGAAAGGGCTTTTCAAAGCATTATTACCTGACCTTAAAATATGGAAATGATGATTGATCGTATCCACTGCTTACCAAAACCACCGTCCCTACCTGACACCATTCCACGGGATGTGATCTTACGCATTAATTTTTATCATGTCAAGGAATTATTCCAGATGACGCAAATCCATCACCTGAGGCTCGCAGGAACTCTATCCTGCATCATGTTGCCCAACTCCCTCAGCGCCCCCTTACTCCTCCAATCACTAACGGGGTTATGTAAAGCTACCAACTATATCCCGGTCTGTTACATTGCTCTGTCTATGCCACTTGAACTTTTTCCCCACAACAGCCAAGTAAGTGCACAGCACTTTCCTGTACGCCGACTGTCCGGCCACTTGACACATAGATATTTAGTGTTTTTTTATCTAGTTCTTGTTGTTGGTTGTCTACCATTTCTAGTTATTGCCATACAGCCTACAGCTATATCACGTGCAGACAACTCTACGGTGCTCCTATCAAGCTAACATCCTAGACTTCTTAGGACTTTTGCCTCCTCTACACCCAATATGACCATCAAATCCCTAAAATTTAAAGCTAAAGGCCTCAATCACCCGGCAAAGAGAGCTTCCCTCTGGAAATTGGCTAAGGACTCTCACTGAGACGTCTTGTGTGTGCAAGAAACACATTTTAAAGCCTCCTCCCCACCTAATTGCTCAAACAGCCAGTACCCGCCTATCTTCTCAGTTTGTACTAACTCTAAGAAAAGAGGAGTCTTAATTGCAATCCATTCTTTGATGACCTTTGTACTACACGACAGGATACTGGACCACAATGGCCGGTTCATCATATTGGTATTTTCTATTAACAATTCCCTGTTTATCTTAGTGAACGTCTATGCGCCAAATGTTCACCAAATCAATTTTCTAAGGAAACTCAAACGGAAAATTGACTTAAAAAAGGTGCTCTTCTTTGGTGTGGCGACTTTAACCTAACTCCAGATTCCAATATGGACTCCTCCATCCCATCCAGGCGCCATAATGCCTCCTTGGGTCCCCTCCTGATAGAATTTCAACTGCAAGACGTATGGAGATGTCAACATGCGTCGGAACGCGACTTTACCTTCTTCTCACCGTGTCACAACTCATACTCTAGAATCGACCTATTTTTAACCGATCAATGGATGCTTCAAAAGATCTCTGCCTCTCGCATTCACTCAATAACATGGTCAGACCATTCTCCAGTAAGTATTACCCTAGTGGACTCTCCTCATCAATCACCAACTTTCCTTTGGAGGATTAACACTAAAATTCTCCAAAATAACGCCTTCAGCACCATCCTGAAGGATCATTTAGAACAGTTTTTTATTACCAAAAAGGACTCAGTCGCCAACCCTGCAACAATATTGGCAGCTCACAAGGCGTACATGCGGGGTATTTTTATTCAGCAAGGCTCTAGGGCAAGGAAGGAGAGATCGCAACGCATTGATAACCTCATCAAAGAAATCAACAATCTTGATTTCTTAAATAAACAAAAAGCATCAGACCACTTAAAAAACAAACTGGGCCAACTCCGATTAGACCTTAGGTCCATGTTATTGGACCAATTTGAATTCAACCACAAACGCTTTAAATGTACCCTATATGCCAATGGTAATAAAGCAGGGAAACTCCTATCTAATCAAATTAAGGGGCAACGTACTAAATCATCCATTCCATTGCTTTACCACCCACATACTAAAGAAAAAATGATTAACCCCCAAGATATAGCTAATGCATTTAGCGCATATTATAGCTCCTTATATAACTTGAAAGAAGATCCTAACACTAAACAACCCACCCCTTCTGACATAACAACCTTTCTTCAATCTATAAACTTACCCACTCTGTCCGATCTCCAACTTGAAACTTTGAACTCCCCATTCAATGTGCAGGAAATAACAAAAGCTATCAAACTCCTTCCACTCAACAAAGCACCAGGGCCTGATGGATTTGCTACCGAATACTACAAACAATTTGCATCTATTTTAACGGATCCTCTCACTTCAGTATTCAATGCGGCTGCAATCTCTTCTTCTTTCCCTGATGATATGTTAAAATCCTTAATTATCACATTGCCTAAACCTGGTAAGGAAGCCTCTTCACCCCAAAATTTCCGCCCCATTTCATTGTTGAACCACGATCTGAAACTTTATGCCAAGGTAATTGCGAGCAGGATTATTGACATCCTCCCCTCGTTAATACACCCTGACCAGTCAGGTTTTACAAAAGGGAGACAAACAGTAGATGCTACCAGATGTAAAATCAACATAATACACCACTCTACTCATCATAAAGTGCCTTCTCTGCTTCTGGCTTTAGATGCAGAGAAGGCATTTGACAGGATACACTGGTCTTACCTCCAGCAGACATTACAAAAGTTTGGATTCCAAGGTCACATTCTTTCCGCCATAATAGCTCTCTACTCCAAACCCTCAGCTCAAGTTTGCAGTTCAGCAATGCTCTCCTCCACCTTCCCTTTATCTAATGGTACCCGCCAAGGGTGTCCACTATCCCCTTTAATATTCAATCTCCTTATGGAACCATTGGCCCACAAGATTCGCTCCCATTCAAAAATTATAGGTATTAAAATTGGCACCGAGGAACATAAAATCAATCTATTTGCCGACGACGTGATTCTTATGTTGTCAGATCCACAATCCTCTTTAGAAACTGTGTACTCAACTCTGCAGGAGTTTAGCTCCATTTCCTATTACAAAGTCAATGAGTCCAAATCCCATATCCTAGGGCTTAATATTCCCCCATTATACAATCGATCCTCTCCGATCATTTCCCTTTTCTCTGGGCAGACAAATCTATAAAATACCTTGGGATACAGCTTACAGCCGATCCAAATTCCTTATTCCAAGAACATTTTATTCCCTACCTCCATTCCCTACAATCTGAATTATCACACTTAGCCAAATTTACACTATCCTGGATGGGGAGACTGGCATCCTTCAAGATGTTTAAGCTCCCACAATTATTATACCTCTTCCGCAACGTACCTATCCCTATACCATCATCATATTTTTGTAAGTTACAAACTGTGTTAAACCACTTTATATGGCAGGGGAAAAAAGCGAGATGCTCGCAATCTAAACTCATTAGGCATAAAACAGCCGGAGGCATGGGTTTCCCCGACCTCAGGGATTATTATCTAGCTTCATAATTAGCACAATTAAAGGTATGGTTTACGCCGCACACACATAATTTATGGAAAAACTTAGAAAGCCAACAGGTCCCAGGCAAGGACCTTCATAGTTGGGTCATTAGCACACTCCACAAACGGAAGAAAGTTGCAATTTTATTCCCACCTGTATTAGCGTCTATGTCAGCCTTTCAACACTTGACCCTAAAATCACCACATAGGGGTTCCCTAGCCCCACTTCCCATCCCACTATATACTATTTCTCTCCTGACACCAGGTATTAATATTTCTTCATGGAAAATGAAAGGCATCACCTTAGCTTTGGATCTTTACACTTCCGGAGTACTAAAATCCTTTCCGACTCTCCAAAGAGAGTTTAATCTTCCTAACAAAGAGTATTATCAATACCTCAGAATCACCCACTGTCTAATCCATTCCTCTGCAATTTTCCAAAATGTTCCCAGCCAAATACTGAAATATTGGTTTGGGGAGAACTCACACGCTAAAGGTATATCACTTTTCTACCAGACACTGAAAAACAAACAATTCTTCACTAAGACTCGATCCCAGAATAAATGGGAGACCAAACTGGGAACACAGTTCTCAGAAGAACAATGAAGAGTGGCCCTAAATGCACCATACAGAGCAACTAAGTCAACCAACTTATGGGAATTATCATATAAGATTGCCTTCAGATGGTATAGAACCCTGCATATCTTACACACAATTGACCCATCCAGATCACCATTGTGCTGGAGAGAATGTGGATCCCACGGTTCACTCTTACACATTTTGTGGTCCTGCAGATTCTTGACTCAATATTGGTCTGATGTTTTTAATCTCATCCAAAATGTCACCCACATCCAGATTACTCCCTCTCCAGAACTTGCCATCTTAAAATTAGGAATTGAAAAATTCCCCCATTCTTTCAGATATATAATTACACACATACTGTAAGCAGCCAAATTAACCATTACACGTAACTGGCAGTCTAAACTAAGCCCTTCTTGTTCAGAAGTCATATCCACCACTCAATTGCATAGTACATATGAATGTTTGTTTGCATCTAGCAAAGGCCGACTACACTCAGCGCAAGTAGAGTGGTCCCCATGGTCCATCTGGTACAAAGATATGTGTGACAGGTCTAGGCAATAAGTAAGTAAGGTTATATATTTGTTCACGTTGTTATGATCAATCACCTTATGCATCTTCGTTATTCCAACAGGGCGATTGCACCTATATACGTAGACAGTCTGCATTGCTATAGAATTGGTGGCAACATTTGTTTCCCATGTTCACAGTTCATTGTTGTTCACTTTTAAATATCACCCATTTAAGGCAGTAAATATCTATGCCTACTTATGCAATCTTTATTTATTTATTTTTTCTAGCTGGTATGTATGCAAAGAGTCGTGTTTCTCTCTCCCCAGTCACAGCTTGTACCCATATGGGGTGATGAGGGCACTAGAGATACACATCTAATCTTAACCGTGCTTGATAATGCTCATTCCCATGCTTTATAATGGTTAACTAACTTGATATGTGCTTTTAGCATTATTGTCATTGACTGCTGCCCAATGTATGACACACTGTATAATATCTGCTTGTGGTATGTTCTTTGTTAAACTCAATAAAAACATTGAAAGAAAAAATCATTAATCATCATTGAATCATTAACCACTACTCTCTGAATACGGCCATATATCCAAACCTGTATACTTTACCTAACACATTAGACGTGTGTGGAGAACTGTATCAGACACTTTTGCAGAATCCAATTATAGTATACTACGTCCATGTCTAAGGTTTTACCTACCTCCTCATAAAAATAAATCAGATTTGTCTGACAAATTCTGTCTTTCATGCTGTTTGTTTTCTATCAAGAACCCATCTATGTGTTTTTTACAGTGGTTGTCCGCCCGTTCACAGAATAGCGAACAATTTGGGGTGTTTGCGGCAAATTCAAAAAAATACACCTTTTAAAAGTCTATGGGAGAAATCAAAAGTGCTAATTTTAAAGGTTAATATGCAAGTTATTGTCTTAAAAGTGTTTGGGGACCCAGGTTCTGCCCCAGGGGAAATGTATCAATGCACAGAAAAGTTTTAAAAACTTTAATAATGCTTAAAGTGCAACAATAAAAGTGAAATATTCCTTTAAATTTCATACCTGGGGGGGTGTCTATAGTATGCCTGTAAAGTAGCGCATGTTTCCCATGTTTATAACAGTCCCTGCACAAAATTACATTTCTAAAGGAAAAACAAGTCATTTAAAACTACTCGCAGCTTTAATGAATTGTCGGATCCCGACAATTCAGATAAAAGTCATTGAAGAAAAATGACATGGATGCCCCCCCCCCCAGTCGATTACCAGGCCCTTTGGATTTTAAGGGGAACCCTGTGCCACAATTAAAAATTCATACCAGACCCTTATCCAAGCACGTAACCTGTCAGGTCGCAGGAAAAGCAGGGGGGGGCGAGAGTACGCCACCCTCCTGAACCATACCAGACCACATGCCCTCAAGGATGTCCCCATGTTGATGAGGACAAGGGCCTCATCCCCACAACCCTTGCCCGGTGGTTGTGGGGGTCTGTGGGTGGGGGGCTTGATGGAATCTGGAAGCCAACAAGGGGGAACCTCAGATCCCAGCCCCTCCATGTGAATTGGTAACGGGGTACATTGTACATTGTACCCCTACCATTTCACCCAACAAGGTGAGAAAAAAGGACAAAAAACACACTCACAAAGTTAGGATAAGGCTGGCCATACATGATACAATTTTCTGTGCAATTTTCTTTTAGGGGGCGTACACACGGCCGAGGTTCTCGCTGAAAACCAGCGAGAACCTCGCTGGAATGCACATTCCAGCGAGGACCTCGGCCGTGTGTACGGTCTCGGCGAGCTTCCCGTCGGGAAGCCAGTCAAGCCTATATAGAGAGCACGCTCTCTATTTCCTCGACGGCCTTACTGGAAGAATGGCTGATTGCCATTCCCGACGGGCGGGTCGCCGAATTCGACGGCCGGGAGAGAACCTCGACGGGCGGAACGATGTGTTCTGCCCGTCAAGGTTCTCTGCCGTGTGTACGGCGCCTGAGATTTACCAAAAACCATATAATATAAGGTCAAACTAAACAACACTTTCAATTGTATGCAATCAGGCAGGCCCTTGTACTACATATTTGAAGGTAAATCTAAAGAAAATTGTACAGAAAATTGCACAGAAAATTGTATCATGTATGGCCAGCCTAAGTCCTTTAATAAAAATAAAAATAAATTCCAGCGCCGTAATACTTTTATGAGTCTGACCCGCCTCTGCAAACGATACCACCTCCATAGGAGGCTCCGGGCCAAATGATGCACGACCCGACTGACAGCTTTTTTATAACCGCCCCCATCTGACACAACAGGTGATTCTGGCAGGTTTCTTTGTGTTGTCACGGGTGACCCCGTCCCCTATGATGCATCACGGGAAACCGACGTGGTACAATACAGCACGGCAGTCTTGAAACAGCAAAATACTTTATATCACATGTGCAGATCAGGATCTATATCATTAACAGCTCCGGGTGAAGTCCCACAAAGAAAAGGAAAAGAAGGGGTTTGGAGAACTTAACAGAGGATAGAGCAGACTGTGCATGGTTCTGCAGGGCAATCATAGCTGGGGTTTGCTGAGACATAACCAGTAAAACAGTCTGGGATCCAGAAAAATCCAGATGCAGATAGCAGCAGTATTAGGATCAACAGGGCTTATAAGAAAAGAGTACATAACAAATGAGAAGGAAGAGCGGTGAGCAAGGATCCCATTCAGAAACACAGTGGCAGGCATTGGCATTTGTGAAGGTCTGTACAGCAAACACGGCCAGCCAGCAGTCACCAGGACAACCTGATCTCAGGGGGGAACAGTCAGGGGCTGGAGAATTCCCAGCTCAGTGTTCCAACTATGAGAGAGCAGGGTCATAATCCTTAAAAAAGTGTGTTTTGTTGTCTGCCACAACCCTTAGCCTGGCAGGGAATAACATGGCATTTGTAAGATTTTGAACATGCAAGCATGTTGGCACTGGATTTCTGCTGAGTAACCGGCGAAGTGTGCGATCCGGACATTGAAAAATGGGATGTTGCACTTATCCTGAGTGAGACAAAACTTTTCCTGTTCCTGGTAGTTTAAGAACGTAGCGATAAAGGTGTACGATGGAGCTCTAGATGGGTGACACAGCCACAGCAGTATGATATCACCATAGCAACACTGCACTTGATCTGGTGACAGTATGTATATATTGTATATATACAGGGAGTGCAGAATTATTAGGCAAATGAGTATTTTGACCACATAATCCTCTTTATGCATGTTGTCTTACTCCAAGCTGTATAGGCTCGAAAGCCTACTACCAATTAAGCATATTAGGTGATGTGCATGTCTGTAATGAGAAGGGGTGTGGTCTAATGACATCAACACCCTATATCAGGTGTGCATAATTATTAGGCAACTTCCTTTCCTTTGGCAAAATGGGTCAAAAGAAGGACTTGACAGGCTCAGAAAAGTCAAAAATAGTGAGATATCTTGCAGAGGGATGCAGCACTCTTAAAATTGCAAAGCTTCTGAAGCGTGATCATTGAACAATCAAGCGTTTCATTCAAAATAGTCAACAGGGTCGCAAGAAGCGTGTGGAAAAACCAAGGCGCAAAATAACTGCCCATGAACTGAGAAAAGTCAAGCGTGCAGCTGCCAAGATGCCACTTGCCACCAGTTTGGCCATATTTTAGAGCTGCAACATCACTGGAGTGCCCAAAAGCACAAGGTGTGCAATACTCAGAGACATGGCCAAGGTAAGAAAGGCTGAAAGACGACCACCACTGAACAAGACACACAAGCTGAAACGTCAAGACTGGGCCAAGAAATATCTCAAGAATGATTTTTCTAAGGTTTTATGGACTGATGAAATGAGAGTGAGTCTTGATGGGCCAGATGGATGGGCCCGTGGCTGGATTGGTAAAGGGCAGAGAGCTCCAGTCCGACTCAGACGCCAGCAAGGTGGAGGTGGAGTACTGGTTTGGGCTGGTATCATCAAAGATGAGCTTGTGGGGCCTTTTCGGGTTGAGGATGGAGTCAAGCTCAACTCCCAGTCCTACTGCCAGTTTCTGAAAGACACCTTCTTCAAGCAGTGGTACAGGAAGAAGTCTGCATCCTTCAAGAAAAACATGATTTTCATGCAGGACAATGCTCCATCACACGCGTCCAAGTACTCCACAGCGTGCCTGGCAAGAAAGGGTATAAAAGAAGAAAAACTAATGACATGGCCTCCTTGTTCACCTGATCTGAACCCCATTGAGAACCTGTGGTCCATCATCAAATGTGAGATTTACAAGGAGGGAAAACAGTACACCTCTCTGAACAGTGTCTGGGAGGCTGTGGTTGCTGCTGCACGCAATGTTGATGGTGAACAGATCAAAACACTGACAGAATCCATGGATGGCAGGCTGCATGAGTGTCCTTGCAAAGAAAGGTGGCTATATTGGTCACAGATTTGTTTTTGTTTTGTTTTTGAATGTCAGAAATGTATATTTGTGAATGTTAAGATGTTATATTGGTTTCACTGGTAAAAATAAATAATTGAAATGGGTATATATTTGTTTTTTGTTAAGTTGCCTAATAATTATGCACAGTAATAGTCACCTGCACACACAGATATCCCCCTAAAATAGCTAAAACTAAAAACAAACTAAAAACTACTTCCAAAAATATTCAGCTTTGATATTAATGAGTTTTTTGGGTTCATTGAGAATATGGTTGTTGTTCAAAATTAAAATTAATCCTCAAAAATACAACTTGCCTAATAATTCTGCACTCCCTGTATATATATATATATATATATATATATATACACACACATACTTTATTACCAAAAGTATTGGGACGCTATAACAGATTCAAATCTTCTGGAAAGTCTGACAACAAAGTTTAGGAGTGTGTCTATTTTGACCATTCTTTAAGAAGCACATTTGTGAGCTCAGGCACTTATGTGGATGAAAAGGCCTGGCTCGCAGTCACCACTCTAATTCATCCCAAAGGTGTTCTATCAGGTTGAGGTTAGGACACTGTGCAGGACAGTCAAGTTCCTCCACCCCAAACTTGCTCATTCATGTCTTTAGGGAGCTTGCCTTGTGCACTGGTCCATGTTATTTGGTGGAGGGGGATCATGGTGTGGGTTTTTTTCAGGGGTTGGGCACGGCCCCTTAATTCCAGTGAAGGGAACTCTTAAGGTGTTAGCATACTAAGACATTTTGGACAATTTCATGCTCCCAACTTTGTGGAAATAGTTTGGGGATTGCCCCTTCCGGTTCCAACAGGACTGCACACCAGTGCACAAAGCAAGGTCTATAAAAACATAAATTAGTGAGTTTGGAGTGGATAAACTTGACTGACAAGCAGAGTCCTGACCTCGACCTAAATAAAAACCTTGGGGTTGAACTGGACTGGAGACTGCGAGCCAGACCTTGTAGTCCACATCAGTGCCTTACCTCACAGATGTGCTATCTGGAAGAATGGTCAAACAGTCCCATAGACACTCCTAAACCTTGTGGACAGCCTTCCCAGAAGAGTTGAAGCTGTTATAACTGGAAAGAGTGGGCCAACTCAATATTGAACCCTATGGACTAGGACTGGGGTGCCAAGTTCATGTGCCTGTAAAAGCAGGTGTCCAAATACGTTTGGTAATATAGTGCGTGTATATATATATATATATATATATATATATACAGGCATACCCCGCTTTAAGTACACTCACTTTACATACACTCGCGAGTAAGTACATGCCCGCAAGTGTATGTAAAGTGCCTTACAAGAACTGTACAGACATTTTGCAGCCACAGTAGAAGGAGCTGAAGCTCCGAAAGCATAGCCCGTCCTGTTACAGTGTGTCCCTGACACCCCCACTACAGCCCCTGAGACCTCAACTACAGCTCCTGACACCCCACTACACCCTAGAAGTGAAAAAAGGTATTGTTTCACTTTAAGTACATTTTCGTTTTACATACATGCTCTGGTCCCATTGTGTACTTAAAAGTGGTGTATGCCTGTATACATACTCTCACCTGTATCACTATAGTGAAATTTGAATGCTGTGGCTATTAATCAGAAAGCACCATGCCAATTATTGTGTCCGAGGAATACAGCAATCACAGAGCATACTACTATGCACTCTAGAAGTTATGGATGAGTCTCTAATGCTGGAGGCCATATATATATATATATATATATATATATATATATATATATACCTGTATATACATACCCTCCCTCATCAACTCTACTCCCGTCTAGCCATTTTCTTACATGAACAGGATGGAAAGTGGTTATTAGACAACAATATTTGTTTCAGTAAGTGGGTTTAACAGTAAACAAGTAACAGTGCAAGTACAGTTTGTCCACAAATAACAGAGCATCGATTTCGAGGTACATATTGTATAAAGGCTATACATTATATATATATTTCTCATTCATTTTAGCAGCTGGTCTGATGGAGACAAAGTTTTCTTCAGAAGACATAATCAAAAATGTATTACACTCTACCAGCAATGTCTTTGCGTGCTGTATATTTTCTTTATTAGCAGTTGATTCTGAGTGCTGATTACATGCTGTTTTATTATTTTGAACATTTGTCCATAATACACTTTGACGGGTTAATGACAGTATGTGGTTACATCAGGACTTTCTAACTCTTCTGGTAACATAGATAAATGAAAATGAATTAAACTCAGTTGGAGTCACTGAAATTACTATGCAGTTAAATCTATAGAGTGAGAGTCTAACTATAACTATATTGCTCAAAAGTGATTGCCCAATATATATAAACAATGTAACCTCTCCTCAAGAGAAAATCCTATAGAATTCATTATATTGGTCTGTGTTAAGGGCCCTATGTGTACATAAACTGCATATACAGTTGTGTGTATAGTACTACAAAGTTTACAAAGGAGGGGGGGGGGTTGATTTCTAGACAAGTACTTTTTTTTACAATTCTGTTAGCATAGATAAACAATAAAAAGCAACAAAAAAAAAAACTAGCAGATGCTTAAAATCTAATTCCAGTCAACTCTGCATATGCATGTTTTTTTGAATATGAAATAAACACAGTAATGCAAGAAAGTGCATTTTTTTACTAAAAGGGAATTTATTGTATATTTACAGTTTTTAGATAAGCTTTTATCATAAACAAATTTAAGTAAGTAAGTAAGGTGAAAATGTTCACTTCAACCATATAATCATATGCATACAAAAAAAATCATGGGCCAGATTCAGAGAGCCATTACGCCTGTCTAACTGGTGTTAGACTGGAGTAATTTCAAATTAAGCGCGTTTTCTAGCTAGTCGAAAACCTCAAACCATGAATAGACGGCTGCGGGCTTCAATTTGACTGGATTACGTGTTCGTACGCCTTCGGATCTACGCTGCAATAAAATTGCGGCCACTGGGTGGACTTCCCATCGTTTTGAGCTTTTGCCGGCGATCCCCGAAATTACGATCTTCAATCGCAATCTCTTACGGCATCTTTAGTCATCTTTTCGCTGCGTAAAACTATACCAGCTTTTTGCCGCTCTAATATTAGACAGCCCATGTTAAGTATGGCCGTCGTTCCCGCGTCGAATTTCTACGTTTTCCGACGTCTTTTATTATTTTTTACGTAAGTCGTCCGGGAATAGGAATGTTCGTAAACGCCGCTACTCAAACAACGAATGACGTAACGACGTGATTTCGCGCAATGCACGGCGGGAAATTTCTGAACGGAGCATGCGCAGTTCGATCGCCGCGGGGACGCGCTTAATTTAAATGCTTCACGCCCCCTAATCGCGTATTTCGATTACGCGGCGAGACATAGACTACGCCGCCGTAGCGTACGGGCAAAAATCTACCAGGATTCGGTGTAGAGCCTGGTAAAATACGTCAGCGTAGAGTATTTCGATTACGCAGCGCAATATTAAGTGTATCTGAATCTGGCCCCTTGTTTTTAGCCCTGGTTCACATTGATGCTACTTTGAAATCGTGTTACTTCACTTGAAGTAGCACAATTTCAAAGTAGCAAGGTCAGTGGGATTTCAGGTGCTACTTGATAAACATCTGTGTGGCTTCATACACAGATGTCTATTGAAGTTGCACCTGAAATTGGCAAAAGTAGTACAGTCACTACTTTTGCAAATTGGTGTCGCACCGATTGGAACAGTGCCATTGCCGCCAATAGGCTGTGACTTGTCATGTGATTTGATCTCTCAAATAGCATGACAACTCGCTCCAATGTGAACCTAGGCTTAATTTCTCTTACAAATGACTTAGTATTCAAAGTGAACATAGCTTTACCATATTAACTATTCATTGTAAATTGACAACGCATGATGTATATACATTAATCCTTAAGCCAATAAACTTTATGTTTTGATGATTCCGGTAGCATATATAAAAAATTGCTAAGAGAGTAAGACAAATTATTTGTACCTCTTTGCAGGAGGGTTCAACAATGTCCAAAAAAATCTATCTGCAAAGTGTTAACTTTAATGCAAACCCCATTAAAGTCAATGGAAAGAAAATCTAATGCCCTGTACACGCGATCAGTTCGTCTCATGAAAACGATCTGATGCACCGTTTTCATCGGACGAACCGATCGTGTGTGGGCCCCATCGCTTTTTTTCCCCATCGGTGAAAAAAAAATAGAACCTGTTTTAAAATGTTCTGATGGTTAAAAAACCGATAGAATAAAACGATCGTCTGTGGGGAAATCCATCTGTCAAAAATCCACGCATGCTCAGAATCAAGTTGACACATGCTCAGAAGCATTGAACTTCATTTTTCTCTGCACGTTGTTGTGTTTTACGTCACCACGTTGGACACGATCTGATTTTTAACCAATGGTGTGTAGGCAAGACTGATGAAAGTCAGCTTCATCGGATATTTGATGAACCGACCGTGTGTACGTGGCATTAAAGATCAATTGTCTCAATTCAAGGCTGATAGGTAAGGGGTTGTCAAAGTGCATTTGGAGCTGGGCACTGCCAGGGTGACATGTTCCAATGTAAAAAATAAAAATACACATAAATCTTACAAATACTGTCCAGCAGGGAGCAGCTGTGTTATTAAAGGATCACTAAAGGAATTTTTTTTTAGCTAAATAGCTTCCTTTTCCTTAATGCAGTGCTGTTTTCATGTTCTCATTGTTCGTTTTTTGCTTTGAAGTAGCTGTAATACTTTTCTGATCTCCACACTTCCTGGTTGTCTGGCTCCTTATGAAAAAACTCATGGCAGATTTTCACTGTGGTCTAAGCTGTGTGTCTAAAACTCCTCAGAACCAATCAGATTCATTTTAAAAACAAAACACTGCCCTGGATTTGTTTGTTTTTGTTCTGTGTGTCTTCTCTACTTCACAGAAACATGAAATCATTTTAAAAACGAAAGTGAAACTAGAGGCACATTATATGATTGATTTGTATCTATTTTTAATCATTTTTAACCACTTGTCACCCGCCCACCATCATATGACGGCGGGCGGGTAACTCCATTGTCCTGACTGCACGTCATATGACGTGCAGTCATAGAAGTAGCGCACCCGTCGCATCACTGGGACCCCCGCGCGTGTGCCCGGCAGCCGCGATGGCCGCCGGGCACCCGCGATTGCCGTGTAACTGAGCTGGGACGTGGAGCTCTGTGTGTAAACACAGAGCTCCACGTCCCTGTCAGGGAGAGAGGCGACCGATTGTGTCCCTTGTACATAGGGACACAATCGGTCACTTCCCCAGTCACCCCCCCTCCCCCACAGTTAGAACACAAACTAGGAGAAACATTTAACCCCTTCCCCGCCCCCTAGTGGTAACCCCTTCCCTGCCAGTTACATTTATACAGTTATCAATGCATATTTATAGCATTGTTCACTGTATAAATGTAAATGGTCCCAAAAATGTGTCAAAAGTGTCCGATGTGTCCGCTATAATGCCCCAGTCCCGGAAAAAAATCGCAGATCGCTGCCATTCCTAGTAAAAAAATAAATAAAAAAAATCATAATTATGTCCCGTATTTTGTAGGCAATATAACTTTTGCGCAAACCAGTCACTATACGGTTATTGCGATTTTATTTTTTATATTTTTTTACCAAAAATATGTAGAAGAATACGTATCGGCCTAAACTGAGATAAAAAATGTTTTTTTTTTTTTAAATGGGATATTTATTATAGCAAAAAGCAAAAAATATTGTGTCTTTTTTCAAAATTGTCGCTCTTTTTTTGTTTATAGCGCAAAAAATAAAAACCGCACGGGCGATTAAATACCACCAAAAGAAATCTCTATTTGTGGGAAAAAAAGGACGCCAATTTTGTTTTGGAGCCACGTCGCACGACCGCGCAATTGTCAGTTAAAGCGACGCAGTGCCGGAAGCTACAATTTTGTCTGGGCAGGAAGGGGGTGTAGGTGCACAGTAGGCAAGTAGTTAAAAGGAATCAGTTAACTTTTATGTCTCTATACCCTGTAAACAGTTATTTCAGCAAACATTTTTTTTCCTTTAGTGACCCTTTAAGGCTTACATTGAAATAGTAAAGATGCACAAATTATGTAAATACCAAAACTGTAAAATTGGGGGATGCCCGTGAGTTGATGCGTCAAAAGATTTACACAAACAAAAGTGACATTTACAAAGAAAAAAATATCACCTTTTACTATGTGAAAATGTGTTACAGGCTTGTTTTTATTGTCATAAAGAATTGCCACCCATCCCCCCCACATCAAGCAAATAAACAAAGAGATTAGGGAACAGGGCACCACAGCACTGGGGAAATGTACCAATGCAAAAAAATATATATACTATTAAGCATGGTGCAGCTATTTAACTGTTGAACTTTTAATGTGCTATTAATTTAGGCAATATGCTTGGGGGGTACCTATTACTTTATACTAAAATGACATTTACAAATAAACAAATACCATTTAAATTGAAGGATGCTAAATGACATTTCCTGGTTGCTTTATATTGTTTGTAAACAAAGTAGGTGGGGATTTATTTCACCTACACCAGACCTTTATCCTGTATGGTAAGAAGGGGGACCCTAAAAAAAATAACTGATTTGGGGTCCACCCTTTGAGAAAGACCCTGTTTTTGCAGATTTTTTTAAGGAGAACCCATGCAAATAAAAATAAAAGAACATGTGGGACCCTCAAAACCCACACCAGAACATTATCTGAGCATGCAGCCTGGCAGGCCAGCAAATGGCAAGGGGGGGGGGCGGTAAGTGAGCATGTTGTGACATCTAATTATTGTGATACTTAATATACCTTAAGCAAATTGTAACCTTCATGTAAAGTAAGAATATTTTAAAACATCTAGCTTATATGTGAATCATTAACCTTTTAATATCCTAAATATTTATACAAGCAGATCTTACTTCCTCATTATAAGCCCCCCACAAGTTAATAATGCTGCGATCCTAATGAAGAGACTGCAAAGAACCTGGATGTTGCATACCTTCTATGTATAAACATACTTGTGGCATAATGGCATGATGGGAGCAATGCTAAAAGTGCCCATATTTCCTGCCATTTGTGATCCTGCTCACAGTGACCACTGACTTTCTTCTGTTACCATATACAGTATGAACTGTAATTGTCCTGTATTATGCATGTAAAGCATTGTAGTCTAAATCCTGTGGCATTCCTGTTTATAATGCATATCAAAATGTATAAAGTAGTAAATGTGACGTTTACCAAAAATTCACTGCAGGTAAATTAATCATTGCAATTGTAAAGAGTCTATTACTTTCAGGAATTCAGTTTAATTTTGATTTTTCAAATTCTCATTTCTGGCTACAATCAACAAAGAGAGGTCTTCCACAGTTCACAGTCTAGAGAATTTCAAATGTGATATGATTCAAGCAGCCATTTTAAGTGTCCCTAGTAAAAATTCGGCCATGTAAAGGTCAGGAGCAGAAGCAATTATGAACCCATCCATTGAAATTTGAAAGGACTTAAAGCAGTACTCCAGGAAAAAAATGTACACAGCACAAGTCAAGTAAGTTACCTTTACTGGTGATTATCCTTGGTCTGGATAACTGATATTCACTGTACAAAAACTCGGTATAATTGATAAAGCCTGATTTGCTATACAGTGTTCAATGGACACAATGTGGGAACTTATAACAACAAAACATCCAGGGAGATGTGTATTTCAACCCACAAATATATAACTCTAAGCCCTAAAACTTAAACTTAAATGTCAACCCTTACCTTTTAAAACAACCCATTCCATTTAGAATAGATTTCTAAGGCAAAACATTTGTAAAAATGACATTATAAATGCCTTTTTTTCATTTTTTTGGGGGGTGATCACATACTGTTTTTAGCTGCATAAGGAGCCATAGGGGGAAAACAGCACTACACTGATCTTCCCAGTAAATGGCTATGCAGGTGAGGGGGGCATGTCAGCACCAGTGGGACCATTGGAGGAGAGCAGGCTGAGTTCCCAACACGGACAGAAAACTGACCACATTGTGCTCCCCATGCCTAGTATGGTTAGTTTTTACCGGGAAAGCAGAGGGACTGGCAGGAACACCAGGTATTTTACACAAAGGAAGCAATTCAAAGAGAACAGAACACCTTTGCATACAAGTACATGGTACAGCAGGTACATATCAGGAATATGAATTGCTGGGTTAACATATTCTTTACATTTTATGACTGAAAGAAGAAGGTCTATGATATCTCTGTAAATAAATGTATGTACCAAATGTGCCTTTTACTACTAACAGAAGGAAGCACAGACTTAAGGGGTCAATCAAAATAAAAATACCCTCAAATTTACAAAATGTGTATTACTATACCAGTGAGGTGGGTGAGTTTATTAATTGACCCTCTAAGGCCCCGTACACACGAGGAGATATATCCGATGAAAACGGTCCGATGGACCGTTTTCATCAGACATGTCTCCTGGGAGATTTTGGTTTGATCTGTGTACACACGATCAAACCAAAATCCCCGCGGACAGACATCGCGGTGACGTGGCGGTGACGTTGACGCCGCCACGTCACCAAACCAGGAATTAAAATACTTTCACGCATGAGTCGAATCCATTCGACGCATGCGGGAGATTTCGGTCCGCTGGTTAGGCGTACTAACCAGCGGACATATCCGACAGACGGCTTTCCAGCAGACAAGTTTTAAAGCATGCTTTAAAACTTTTGTCTGCTGGAAACCTGTCTGCTAGCCCGTACACACAATCGAATCTGTCCGCTAAAAATTGGTCTGTGGACCAGTTTCAGCAGATATATTTGATCGTGTGTACGCGGCCTAAGTCTGTACTTCCTCTATTAGTAGTTAAAAGCCATATTTGGCATTTAAATTTACTTACATAAATATAATAGAATTTTCTTACTGTTTTAATTAAGTTTTATTAATTTAACAAAGAATTACAAAACACATTACATCATCATAAAATGCATCCCGTATTACAAAAAAAAAAAACATTGATATCTCGGACACAACAAAACATAAATACAATTCCTACAAATAAATGTACTTACTGAAATTAATGAAAATATATTGGAATTTTAATTTTCATCAATGAAAGTTAACTTTTTGGCCTTAGACGGTTGGGTTGAAAATGCACCACTCTTAAATGTTTTGTTGTAAATAATCTTAACTTCCTTAATGCCAGATACAACAGACAGCACTCTTCCTCTAGCTCTGCAGCTGAGAGCTATGGCTGTTCAAAGCAATTATGAAAGAATACAAGGCTTAACAAATCCAGTTTCAAAATCGAAAGAGCTGGGTGGAAAATTATCAGCCAAAAAGTGACTGCATCCACTCAGATGCAGTCGATGGCCCAGATTCACGTCGGACTTACGCCGATGTATCTAAAGATACGCTGTCGTAAGTACAAATGTGCACCGTTGCATCTCTGCGCCAGTTCAGAAAGCTAGATACGTCGAAAAACATGGCTTCAGCCGCCCGACGTAACTTGTCTACGCCGGCGTATGGTGGGCGCATAGTTACGCTGGACGCATTCGGTGTACCCATGTTAAATATGCAAAAGAGGGAGATACGCCGATTCACGAATGTAGATGTGCCTGGCTGCTTCATATACGCGGTTTGCGTAAGGCTTACGTCCGGCGTAAAGTTATTCCTCATATAGGAGGAGCAACTCATATGAACCAGGGAACGATATTTACGAGGTTTACGCCGTTTACGTTGTACGGGAATAGGGCTGGGCGTAGGTTACGTTAACGTCATAGGCAGTGATTCAACATATCCTAGGGAGTAGTTCCGATGTGATTCTGAGCATGCACACTCGGATGCATCTATGGGACGGCGCATGCATCGTTCGTTAGAAACATCTTTGCATGTTTCACGCCCACTCCCACATACGCCGGCTTACGCCGAGGAAACCCAGCGCAGTTTGGGAGGCAAGTGCTTTGTGAATACTGTGCTTGCCTCCCCGCGCTGTGTCGGCATATCGTATATTAGATACGCTACGCCGGCATAAAGATGCGCCAACGGCTGTGAATCCGGCCCATTGTCTTTGTATTCAGACAGCCATAATTTTTTACTGACAATCAATGTAGGGGGACATTCCTACACTAACCGCCAATTTAAGGAGAATTTTCATTTACCACCAATTTAAGGAGGGGATTTTAACACTGACTATCAATATAAGGTGGACCCTACACTAATCCCGAATGTAACTGGGAATTTTTGACCATTCTCCAGCCTGCTGATTTGGTACTCAACGGCCAGCCCATGTATGACCTCCGACTGTCTGACCATTCTTTGAATTTAGATTGTGTACCACTTTGCCTGATATGTTTCCGACTTGACCAGCCTGACTATGTTTTTTGTCTGAATCCTCAGTAGGGATGAGCCGAACACCCCTGGGTTCGATTCGCACCAGAACCTGCGAACAGACCAAAAGTTTGTGTGAACTTTAGAACCCTGTTAAAGTCTATGGGACTCGAACGTTTGAAATCTAAAGTACTAATTTTAAAGGCTAATATGCAAGTTATTGTCCTAAAAAGTGTTTGGGGACCCGGGGTCCTGCCCCAGGGGCCATGTATCAATGCAAAAAAAGATTTAAAAAATGGCCGTTTTTACAGGAGCAGTGATTTTAATAATGCTTAAAGTGAAACAATAAAATTGAGATATTCCTTTAAATTTTGTACCTAGGGGGGTGTATGTATGCCTGTAAAGTAGCGCTTGTTTCCTGTGCTTAGAACTGTCCCTGCACAAAATGTAATTTCTGAAGGAAAAAAGTCATTTATAATAACTCCCCTTCAGGTCTAGTATGGATTTTATGGGGAACTCCACCCCAAATTTAAAAAAAAAATGCCGTGGACCCCCACACATTTTTTTTTAATTTTAAGAATGACTTTTCTCTGTATTGCTGGGAGCCGACAATTCATTATAGCCGCGAGTGATTTTAAATTACTTTTTTTTCCTTCAGAAATTACACTTTGTGCAGGGACAGTTCTAAGCATGGGAAACAAGCTCTACTTTACAGGCATACTATACACCCCCCCCCCTCAGGTACGACATTTAAAGGAATATTTCACTTTTATTGTTTCACTTAAAGGAATTTTTAAAATCACTGCTGGCAAAAAAACGGTAGTTTTTTTTTGCATTGATACATGTCCCCTGGGGCAGGATCCAGGTCCCCAAACACTTTTTATTACAATAACTTGCATATTAGCCTTTAAAATTAGCACTATAGATTTCAAACATTCGAGTCCCATAGACTTTAACAGGGTTCTAAAGTTCACACGAACTTTCCGCGAACACCCCAAATAGTTCGCTGTTCGGCGAACAGGCAATGTTCGAGTCGAACATGAGTTCTACTCGAACTCGAAGCTCATCCCTAATCCTCAGCATACAAGCTCCAATTTGGACACTACCTACCACAGGTACCTTGTAATGTTTTTCTTTTTTAAACAATTATTTTTTTCAAGAGCAGTTATTTTAATTATGCTTAAAGTGCAATAAAAATGAAAAATTTATTTAAAATATAGTGCCCGGGGAGGGTGTCCCCTTAATGTGCATACTGGCACATCTGTAGCATGCATGAATACATGCTGCAGCAAAAATGACATTGCGAAAGAAAAAATTCCCATTTAAAATGACTTGCGGTTACAATTGCCAGCACCCGCCTATTAAAAAAATAAAGGGAAAAAAGGGCGTGCCCCCCCCCCCCACGTCCGTCATCAATCATGCCACTCGCCGCCTTGAAAAATAAAATAGAAAAATACACTGTCTTCTGTGACGGCCTCCCGCAGAATGCCTCCTCCACACTTTGACATTTCTTAGATAAGTACTGTAAGGGGTGGGGCCACCTTGCTACATCACCTGGTGGCACCGGCCCCCTCTGACATCTGGCATGTGATGTCATAAGGGGGCAGGGTCACCAGGTGACATTTCCAGGTAGACCGCCCCTTACCTACATAAGAAATGTTAATGGCAGAGGAGGCATTTGTTGAGAGGCCGTCCCAGAAGGTGGAGCATTTTTTTTTGTTTTTTGGGTCAGTGGGCAGTGTGATTGATGATAGATTTACATTGAGGGACACTTCTTTTTTATAAAGGATTTGTCAAAAAAAATTTTGTTTTTATTATTTTTTGACACTTTTTTTAATGAATGGCTAGGGGTACTATGTACCTGATACTTATACACATTGGGGGGCTGGGATTTGACGGCCTCCTTGAGAGGGGTTCTAGATTCCAAAAAGGCTCCCACCTGCACAACCACCTGCCAAGGTTGTGAGGATGAGGCCCTTGCAGAGCCCCCTGCCCCAAAGCATACACTTCCTCATGTTGAGGGCATGTGGCCTGGTATGGTTCAGGAGGGGGGCCCATGCTCATCCCCCTCCTTTCCTGACCTGTTGGACTGCATGCTCAGTTAAAGGTCTGGTATGTATTTTGAGGGGTACCCCATGCCGTTTTTTTTTTTTACATTTTGGTAATGTTTTATTACATTTTTTAACCAACACTTTTTTTATTATTTAGCTTTCAGTGGGGAAACCCGCTGACAACTGATGACTCATTGGTTGTTACGGACACCGTGGCTGGCTTTCTGCCCCCTCTGTAACAACCAGCTTTCACTGTGCCCTGATTGGGCAACGCTTTTCCCAATCAGGGCATAGAATGCACTGTGCAGTGCTCATCAGGGCAAACACCCTGCAAATTCAGGTGTTCGGCGAACAGCCAAACAGTCAAATGTTTGGGCCAAACTCATGCTCAGGCCGAACCGTCTGTCCATCCCTAATCTTATTATTTTAGGGTTTACAATTTCAAGCAGAGTTCCAGTCTGTAAAAATAAATAAATACAAGTCAGCAGTTACAAATACTGTAGCTGCTAACTTTTAATATTAGGACATTTACCTTTCCAGGGATCCCGCAATGTCAGCACCCCCAGGCGATAAGTCAATCGGCTTGGGTGCAGGGACTAGCATCTGTAGTAAGGGAATCAGGAAGTGAAGCCTTGTCGCAAATGACGGAGGTCACTGTGTGGCAATCTGACCAGAAAGTGGGAGCTGGTACCTGTCAAAACCAGGTACCAGCTTCCCCCCCCCCAAAAAAAAATGTGCCAAATGTGGCAGTGGATGAAGGAGGGTGTGAACAAGTGGCCCTTCTTCCTTTGGCTTTGAGCTGATGTTTTATGACTAATGAAAAAAAAAAAGAATACATTAATACAGAGTGCACTCACTTTTCTGGTTTTACAGACCACCACAGATTTTCTAATGAGGAACAAAAAAAAAAAAAAAACAATAAGTAAATAGCAGTCCAGATGGACCACTTGTCCTTTTTCTGTTTTAACTCTTCTATGTTTTTAGATGCTATTTCCTTTCTGTCTCTGACTGAAGTTTTACAGGGAGCAATGTAAATAGGCTAGTGAGATAAAAAGCACACAGGAGCCTTAACCAAATTCTGGAAATACCTGTTATTGATTTATCAGTTAGACGGGGTATCTCCTCAACTTACTAAAGCAGTCAAAACTAAAATAGGGAAAATGTTGTCACATACAGCAGATCGGGGGCCCCACAATCACAAGCATCCACTATACGCAAAAATGCCACTCTCAATAGATTGTCATAGTAGGGTGCGTGATGGCTGAGAACGGCAGTGGACATGCCTCTAAGAAGCTTGCACGCACCACCCACACTAATGATTCAAATCTTATAACATCGGACTTTTTCAGTGACTATGCACCCAGTCTTCAGACTGGGGACATGCAATCGGGGCTTAGGTGGTATAGAGATTCACGAGGCACCATCTGTCTAGAGATGAATTGACTAGGGGAATGATATATCCGGAATATTGTAGCACTTTGAGATATATGTATAATCGACTCCCATAAAGTACACATACAACCACAGTCTATGTTCAACTGAGAGTTCATCTGATGGCATGAGTAGAGGTGGATGTATGTTGTGGTAATCCACATTCAGGATACTTCCAGCCTAGCTCACAATGAGCTTTGGGACCAGCAGATAGAAGCAGCTCTACACAGTGGCCAGCAATATAGGGTAGCAGACTGCTGAAATGTGAATCAGTCTAATTGTCCAGGCACCGACAGAGTAGACATTAAACAACACTGTACTTATTCCTGTTGCTCAGTGCCTATGTGCAGTCCCAGTGAGTGCAGAATAACATTGATTTCAAAAAGATCTTTGAAAATTAGCATCACAGTTCCATATGGAAAAGGCAGTGTGGCAGCCTGCCGGAAGCTTTTGCCACTCCTCAGAATTCCAGTATTCCAACCTCTACTGCTCCACTATATTGTCAGTGAATGAGATTCAGCACTCCGCATGTATGGAGTCATGAAGTTGCCACAATGGTCCAAGCAGCAATCTGCTAGATCCTCATTGTGAGTGTGAAGGAGTCTGATAAACTCTGGTGCACAGTGCCTGCTGCAGCCCTGAAAGCAGCCATTAAAGTGCCCCTATGAAGTGTAACTTTAAATACTATAAAAGCTTATTTGCAATAAGAACCCAGCTTCCCAAAGCAAAAGACAGGACACAAAATCACCCTAATAAGAAATAAATATAATATATGTAGGCATTGGGCATGAAGGTAAAGACTGCTTTCAATTTTGGTACCAAATTTAAAAAAAAAGGACAACACATGATGAAAACCTCTTTAGCTTGGCTATAATATAATGTACAAAATATATCAGTTTATGCTCCTTTATATGTTTTTGTCAGATAAGAATTTCAGCATGCCCTTAAATGTATCATTTTGTGATATTTTGTCATTCTTTAAGTTTTGAAAGTATTGTTCAGTCATCAGTTGAAGCCAACTTAGATTAGTGTTAAGTCAAATAACTCGTATTTGCTTTGCTATCTTTATCCCAAGATTGACAGCTTACTTGAATGGCTTTTCTCATTTTTTTGTAAGGTGGGCCAGATTGATTTAAAAACAGCTTCTCCTTCTAACCAGCTATTTCCTTCTACAGCTGAAGCACTACACTTTAATATTTTCTAGTCTAAATACTCAACTGAGGTCTTGACCTCATTTCTGTACAAACACGTTATTGCTGCATGGCAATCTGCTTTTACAGTTACAACTCTTGACAGAGTTGATTTCACACCAAAAATCAAAGCTTGTGTTCTGAATCCAGTCTTTTTCATTACTGCTTTTCCTGTGCTGGTAATTGGCAAAAACATGCAGTTTCATTACTGGTACATCAGCTCAGCATCAATGCAGATGATCTATCATTCATGTTTTTGGGCACAGTTCTTTGATTGCATTCCTTAAGTTTCATTATTTATGAAGTAAAATGGTTACTCTACTGAGGAACATATTTTCTGTTTTAGGAACTGAAAGTGTTAATGTGATTATCATTTTATTTTTTTTAGTTCTAAACCAGGTTAAATATATTATATGTTTTTTTCAGCACTTACTTTTTCAGCAATAATTATTTTGTAATCAACATAAAATTGTGAAAATGTTTTGCTCACTTTTAATACCAATTTCATATCAGTTTTGGTAGTGTGTGGTATGCCTAATTATTCAGATACAGGATAACATGGTTTCAATAGACTTGTTTATAACATTAAGCTTTCATATATGGTAATTAGGTCATTTTTGAGTTTATTTGTGCATCATTTTATTTTTTATTTTTCTTATATCTCTCTCCCAATTTTAGAGTTATTAGCTCCAGTGGTGGTCCTACAATTTCGGATCACTTCTGGGCTGGCATGTCGGGGTTGTGGAGAGCATGAAATTTCATTTAAAATGACTTTAATTTATGTTGATCTGGGATTTTTTTTCATAGCTTCTTATGATGCCGTCTTAGAAAACCATGTTAGGGATGCACTGATTTGTGCTTAGTATGTGTAATACTTAGTACTTGTGCTAATATGATGGTAATTTAAGCTTTATTTTTAAAATGAATTACAAAGTTTCTTACCATGTACTGGCTCCAGTATGTACATTATTTTGTTTTCTTCCACCTAATATAACCTCTTTCAAACTGCTGAACCTTCCAATTATGCCACTGCAGCAACTTGTTGTGCAAAAGTATGACAAAGCTGCCAAAGCAGCTCTCTAAGTGGGATCAGTTTTGTTACCATTGAAATGCATATTCTCATTGTGTACTAGAAGTGAACATAAGGATGAACACCACATCAGCAAATTCAGCTTGGTAACACATACCACACGTTGGTATGGATTTTACCTCTAAACATTAATATGTCCTAATTTTAACCACATATTTTCCTTTTTATTTTGTATACTTGTTTGTCTTTTCCGCACAGCTGGGTGCATTATTCCATACATGATTTGTGTGAGGAAATGTACAGTATGACACATGATGCAAGGGAATGGAGGAATGTGGCATATAGTCAAGCTATGTTTCTAGCTTGGCATGCATCATAAGTACCATTGGCTGAATTTTATACAGTATGTGTTTATGATGAAATATATATAAAAAAACACCTATATTAACTATGGGTTTATTTATTGTTTTTGTGTATTTTTATTTTTATTTTTTTAACACAATGAGATAATTATCTACAGTAAATTTCTATAATGGATTTTTATGTAGCATTGATTGCTGTTAGTTCTAAATAATGTAAGCTGATCTGGTTAAAAAAACAAATTATGCATACACATCATAATGCTGCAGATTTTGTTCAGTTTATATACATGCTCAAGATGACTGAGTGGTTATACCTCCTCCCTCTAGGTGGGGTGTAGTAGACTATATAAATATGGCAGATGGCGGACACCCTTGAGAATGTCAGATTGGATGAAAAGCGTCGGGCAGATACATAGTGCTGATTTCACACCACTGCCCGACTCTGCATCAGCAGCAGCATTCATTGTGAGTGATGTACTTTTTTCTCCTATTATATTTGCTTTGTATGTTATCTGCCCTGCTGCTTGACAACATTTATTTAAAATGTTATACCACAATGGGCTCTTTGATGGCCCCATGGGATTCTAGTGACACCGCTTCCTGCTGCCCGTGTAAGAGGTAGCTTTCATGCTGCATTTTTTTGACTTGATAAAACTCATATTGTGTTGAGTGCACAATTCTACTAAAGGTGGTGGTTTTCTCACACTTGGAGTAGATTTCCTGAATGTGGCAAGATTTATTTAATTCCTATACAAACGGGCCGCTTTATTTACTATCATTATCTATCATTAACTATCATTTATTAACATAACTAACTATCATTATCTAAACTGGATATTGCAGGTATTATTGGCTTGTTCATTCCAGGTGACTGTTTTTTAATAATGATAGATAATATGGCATGACCCTGGCATTCAATACCTTTTATAAAGGAGAAATGCAAAAAAAATTGGTTTATTACATACAGTGCCTTGCAAAAGTATTCACCCTCTTGGCATTTTTCGTGTTTTGTTGCCTAACAACCTGCCTAACAACCTTGTTTGAGCATTTTCATCATTTAATTTACAGAACATGCCCAAAACTTTGAAGATTTTTTTTTTTATTGTGAAGCAAATAACAAATACGACAAAATAACAAAAATCAATGTGCATAACTATTCACTCACCTAAAGACAATGCTGTGTAGAGCCACCGTCTGCAGCTATCACAGCTTCAAGTTACTTTGGATAAGTCTCTATAAGCTTGCCACATCTTACCACTGTGATTTTTGCCCATTCCTCCTTGCAAAACTGCTCAAGCTCCTTCAAGTTGAATGGATTGTGTTTGTGAATAGTGTTGCTCACGAATATTCGCATTGCGAATATTCGCTACGAATATTGCATATTCGAGTATTCGCGAATAACGCGAATATCGCGGCGAATATTCGCTATTTCGAATATTCAAATGTTTTAAATTTTTTTTTAGAACAGATCACATCCTAGAGATCCCCATCGACGTCTAAAAGCATTGCTGGTATGATTAGAGACCTTGGGCCGAGTAGCTGCAGCGCTCATTTTATATTGCCGAAAAATCGCAATGCGATTATTCGGTAATAGCGATATCGCGCGATTATTTTATATTGTAATATATCACGAATATTCTGAGCCAATCAGAGTGCTCCTTCCGCATTTGCCGAATATTCGCAATTTTTGTGTATTGTAATATATCACGAATATTCTGAGCCAATCAGAGTGCTCCTTCCGCATTTCTCGAATATTCGCAATTATTGTGTATTGTAATATATCACGAATATTCTGAGCCAATCAGAGTGCTCCTTCCGCATTTCTCGAATATTCGCAATTATTGTGTATTGTAATATATCACGAATATTCTGAGCCAATCAGAGTGCTCCTTCCGCATTTCTCGAATATTCGCAATTATTTTGTATTGTAATATATCACGAATATTCTGAGCCAATCAGAGTGCTCCATTCCGCATTTCTCGAATATTCGCAATTATTTTATATTGTAATATATCACAAATATTCTGAGCCAATCAGAGTGCTCCATTCCGCATTTCTTGAATATTCGCATTCGCAATTCGCAATTCGCAATTCGCATTCGCAAAAATTCGCGAAAATTCGCAATCATTTAATTTCCAAAAAATATCACGAATATTCGTATTTAGCGAATATATGTCGAATATTCGACTATATATTCGAGATATATCGCGAATTCGAATATGGCATATTCTGCTCAACACTATTTGTGAACAGTAATCTTTAAGTCTGACCACATATTTTCTATTGGATTGAGGTCTGGGCTTTGACTAGGCCATTCCAACACATTTACATGTTTCCCCTTAAACCACTCAAGTGTTGCTTTAGCAGTGTGCTTGGGGTCATTGTCCTGCTGAAAGGTGAACCTCCATCCTAGCCTCAAATCACACACAGAGTGGTACAGGTTTTGCTTAAGAATATCCCTGCATTTAGCACCATCCATCTTTCCCTCAATTCTGACCAGTTTCCCAGTCCCGACTGCTGAAAAACATGGTGTTCTTTGGGTGATGTGATGTGTTGAGTTTGCGCCAGACATAGCGTTTTCGTTGATGGCCAAAAAGTTCAATTTCAGTCTCATCAGACCAGAGCACCTTCGTCCATACATTTTGGGGGTCTCCCACATGGATTTTTGCAAACTCAAAATGTGTCATTTTGTTTTTTGCTGAAAGTAATGGCGTTCTTCTGGCCACTCTGCCATAACGCCCAACTCTATGGAGAGTACGGCTTATTGTTGTCCTATTTACAGTTACTCCAATTTCTGCTGTGGAACTCTGTAGTTCCTGCAGGGTTACCTTAGGTCTCTGTGCTACCTCTTATTTAAACAAGACCCTCCTTGCACTGTCCGTGAGATTTGGTGTGCGGCCATCTCTTGGCAGGTTTGCTGTTGTGCCATGTTCTTTCCATTTGGTTATAATAGATTTGATGGTGCTCCTAGAGATCATCAAAGATTTGGATATTTTTTATAACCTAACCCTGATTTGTACTTCTCAACACCATTGTCCCTTACTAGCTCCTTGGTATTTGTGGCAGTGCTTGGTTAGTGGTGCCTCTTACTTAGGTGTTGCAGCCTGGAGCCTTCCAAAATAGTGTGTATATGTAATGACAGATCCTGTGACACTTAGATTGCACACAGGTGGACATAATTTCACTAAATATGTGACTTCTGAAGATAATTGGTTGCGCCAGAGCTTTTTATGGGCTTCATAACAAAGGGGGTGAATACATACACACGTCAATTATGAGTTTTTTATTTCTGAAAAATAGTTTTATGTATATATATTTTTTTAATTTTACTTCACCAGCTTAGACTATTGTGTTCTGATCCATCACACATAATTCAGAAAAAAAAAACATTGAACTAAAGGCTGTAATGTAACAAATTAGATAAAAAGCCAAGGGGGTGAATACTTTTGCAAGGCACTGTAAATGCTATTAAAATTATACCACAGAAATACTAAATATTTAAGAATGTCAAAGTTTATTCTTTCACCAATAGTTGTTAACATATTGAGGTGAAATTGGTCTCTATAAGAACAGTGGGGGAACATGCTGCAGAAGCTTAATTTGAAATCTCTAAAATAAAATGGTGTATATATTATTTGAATTAACACTCCCCTCCGCCAATTATTTATTTTTAAAGCCAAGGACTGTTGTATTTTAACAACATTAAAAGCAATTTAATACATTTTTTCAATGTTGCTTAGGTGTATGAATTTCAGACTAAACTGAATTGTATGGACTGTATTAAACAGATTTGTGACCTTCAAGGGTTAGTTCTATAGAAAGATAATTGAGCACAAACTGTACATGTTTTAACAATAACTGTGTGTAATTCTAACAAAAAAAAATAACATATTTTCTCACATCAGTGAACTTCTGATGTTATATAAATTATAATCAGTACAATGTGTTGCAGTTTTTCTTTTGGCAGAACACATATTATGTATGCTGTGTAAGTGCTGACTACATTTTCTTTTTGTCAAAATTGATGAGAATAGTTTGAAAGTATTTTAACTAAATATAAACTAAACACCAGTGGTTCTATCTTACACAGACATTTGTTAAACGATTAAAAAAATGTGTCAAATACGGGACATACTGTAGTGCTACATAGATAGGAGTAATCTTCCACTCCACCAATATTTTAGCACACTGTATTGTTTTTTTTTTTTTTTTTGCAGGGCAATTTGCTGCAAAATGTGAAATGGGTGCCAAGTTAAAAAAAAATCAGTATTCAAAACTGTCAAACTTGGCGTTTTGAATGCCTTTAAGCGCAATGGAGGGATTTGGGATCTTATAGACCCCAGATCTCTCCATAAAGTGTACCTGTCACTGCCTATTACTGTCACAATGTATATTTACATGTTACCTTGTGACAGGAATAAAAGTGATCAGAATTTTTTTTTTAAGGGACAGTATAAGTATAAATGCCCCATCCCTCTGTGTTTACATGTAGAAATGAACGCATACGCAAGTCATGCCCACAAACATAAACAGTGTTCAAACCACACATGTGAGTTATCATCGCAATTACTATGCTGCTTACACATGATCACTTTTTGTGATGTAAAAAAACGTTGTTTTATCCCACGAAACAAAACAACGTTTTTCAAACTTAATTTGAAAAAACGACGTTGCCTACACACCATAGTTTTCTGAAAATGCTCTTGCAAAGCGCGGTTACGTACACCGCGTTCGATGGCTCTCTGTTCCATTGAAGCTCCCATCTCATAACTTGCTTCTGAGTATGCGTGGGTTTAAAAACGTTGTTTTAAACGTCGTTTTGCCCACACACGATCATTTTTTATGACACAAAAAACGACATTCTGAAAAACAACATGAAAAATTGAAGCATGTTCGAATTTTTTTTTTTTACGTTTTTCAGAAGGCATAAAAAGACCTTGGCCCAGATTCAGGTACATCTGCGCATTATTGAACCGGCGTAGCGCACCGCCTTTACGTTAGACTTGCGCAATTTTGCGGCGTAATCCCCCTATTCTCGTAGCTTTTGCGCAGGAAATTGCGCATGCGTAACGTTTTTCCCGAGGCGTAAGGAGGAGTAATACAAATTGGGAAGGACGTGGGCGTGTTACATTGAAATGAGCCGTGACCCCATGCAAATGAAGGGCCGGCCGGCTCGCGCATGCGTGCTTGAAGGAGACCATGGTCAGCTCCGCTGTGCGCATGCTCACAACTCGGGAGCGGCGCAATCAGTGAAATTGGAAATGGACTAGGGCAACGTTGTGAACTACGCAAACAGCATAAATAGACACGCACAAACGCACTTGCATTGCAAAAGTACATCCCTTTGTCCCTTCCCATTTAACCAAGTGCTTTTGTCCTGTTGTTCATTGCGGTGTGTTTTGTAGTTGTCAGATTAGTGTTCTGTGTGATCAAGTGTTTGTTAGTAGATCTTTGAAAGTGTTTTCTGATAAGTGTTTGAGAGACTGTTTGATTGATATATTTCTGTTCGTTTGTTTTCCTGCTGTATTTTTGTTTCTTTTTTTTGTGACTGTTTCTTGCTGAGTAGTTTTCTCTTTGTGTGTGTTCTTGCTTGATTGGTTGTGCTTGTTTGTGTGAGTGAATTTTGCTGACTGGGAGTGAGTTTTTTGGGAAGTATGACAGAGAGAAAGAGAAAGCTCAATTTTACAGTTGGGGAAAAACAAATTCTTGCCCGGGCCATTAGCGAGTATGGGCGTTTCCTCCATGGCCCAGACAGTGCCAACACCAACCCGGCCAGGAGGAGGGAGATTTTGGATAGGATCACTGAGCAGGTCAATTCAGCGGGGCAGGGGGAGACACGGACCCGGTCTGGGATTGACAAAAAATTCAATGACCTCCGGCGTCTGGTCAAACGGAAGCTGGCCAGAATGCATGCCCATGCCAGGGGCACAGGAGGGGGCCCACCATGCCGTTTTAGGCTGACAGCGGAGGAGCGTGCGGTGGCCCTGACCTTTCATCGGCATGAAGTTGAGGGCCTGCCCGGCTTTGACTCAAGTCCAGAGCCCGTGGTGCCAGGTAAGTATTTTTTTTAATATCAGGTGTGTAGCATGTGTGGGGGAGGGGGTGAAAGGGAATATGTGGCAAGTGTGTGGATCCTCCAACCTGTGAATGTTTTGTGTCATCCACAGATGTGCAGGAGGGTGCAGGGCCATCTGGCCTGACCGCACCAACCCCAGGACAGCAGCTTAATGAGGCCCCCCCAACAAGGCCGAAGTCCGCGGAGGAGGTTCAAGAGGAGGAGGAGAATCATGAGGAGGAGGAGAATCATGAGGAGGAGGAGTCCATGTCAGGCACTGGACGTTTGGTTTTTGAGGACTCTTCCCCTCTGGCTGGCAGCAGGCAGCCCTCGCTAAGGGGGACCCCCCCTCCTCCCCCAACATGGCTCCCCTCACAAGGGCCTCCCCTTCTCCCCGGCCACAAGCATCAGCTGGAGGCAGGATTTCATCCCAGAACACCAGGGGGGTGGCCGATCTCCTGCCCGCCACTCTGAGAAGGGACCAGTTCCTCCAGACCCGCCATCTGGGACAGGTCAGCCAGACATTGGTGCGGATGGAGGAGAGCCTGTCCTCCATCAAGGATACGCTGGGGAACCTGGACTCCCACTCCCGGGCTTTCACAACCTGCCTAAACGAACTGCAGATGACATCAGCAGGCGTTGGGCAGGATGTGAGGGCCCTTACCCAGGCTATTCAGGCCAACACGGCAACACTTGGTGCTGCCCTGGACAGAATAGCCGTGGCCTTGGAGGGCAGGCCGCCAGGTGGGCAGAGATCAGGGGCTGCTCCTCCTTCCCCGGTTTTACCCCTCCCCATGAGTCTCCCCTGAGAATCCGGGGCCGGGGCCGTGGCTGGGGGAGCCCCAGGCGTGGCTCACGCAAGGGGCAATCATTTGTTTTTTCCCTTTTTTTTCTGGAAAATTTTTGCTTTTGCAGGTAATTTTTTTTTTTTTTTTGGGTTGTGAATGCTGTTTGAATGTGGGGGTGACATTCCTGCCGGAAAAGGGGTGTCACCCTCAATTTTGGTGGAGTAGGGTTTCCCAGGACCAGGGAGAAGTGATCCCCAGGTCCGTGTGAATGGTGTATGAATGTACAGTGACATAATTGGAGCCTTGGCGTGGCGTTGCTGCTCACAAGTCCAGCATGGTGGACTGGTGCCAATCCAATTTGATGTGGATGTGATGTGTCTGTGCTAGGGACCACAGTGGTGTGCATGCATGCATTCTCATTGTGCCATGATTAATGTGTGTGTTTAACGTGCAAAGATGCCCAATGTGAGCTGTCTCCTGGCTGCTCTTCCCTCAGAAGACGGGGTAGCCTCGGTTAGGGGGGGATTGTCTGGTTCAGGGGTCAGGTCATCACGTAGGGCAATCTGCAGGCCCTTTCTTACTGCAAAGTTGTGCAGCATGCAACATGCACCGATGATCTGGCACACAAAGTTTGGGGAATACAAGAGGGTACCCCCAGACTTATCCAGGCATCGGAAACGTGACTTTAGTAGCCCAAAGGTGCGCTCCACCACTGCTCGTGTTTGGGCATGTGCTTGATTGTATCTTTCCTCTCCTGGGGTTTGGGGGTTCCGGATAGGAGTCATGAGATGGGGTCCCAGTGGATATGCAGAGTCACCTGTAAGGGAAAAGACAGGAGGATGTTAGTCATGCATGTGCCACTTGTGATGTGTGCATCATGGGAGCGGATAGTCATGCCTGACTCCCATGTCACTCACCAACCAGCCAGGTGTCCCCATACACGTTCTTTTCGAATTCCATTCGGATGTGGCATTGATTGTATATGTAGCTGTCATGGCTGGACCCTGGGTGTTTGGCACGGACGTGCCATATGAGGCCTTGGGCATCGACTATCACCTGTACATTGATGGAATGCCAATGCTTCCGATTGCGGTACATGTGCTCTGTCTCCTGGGGGGGCTGGAGTGCCACATGTGTGCAATCAATGGCCCCCACAGTGCGTGGGAATCTGGCAATTCTGTATAAATCTGTCATTGCCTTCAGCCGCAGGTCCTCAGTGGTGGGTTTGATGATTTGGTTGGCCATGCGTCTGAGGATTGCAGGGACAACCTGGTGCACACATCTGCTCATGGAGGATTGTGACATCCCAGCCATCACTCCACTTGTTCTTTGAAAAGAGCCACTGGCAAGGACATGGAGTGTTGCCATGACCTTCACCAGTGGCTGCACTGCATGTGAGCGTTGTGTTCGGCTGGTGATGTCCTCCTGCAGGGTTGTGGTTAATTCCAGGATGACATGAGGGGTGAATCTGAAGATGCGAAACACCTCAGAATCACTCATGCCAAACAGGTCTATGCGGGTGCGGTATATCCTCTCCCGTGCCATCCTCTGTGCCATCCTCCGTGCCCTCATCCTTCTTTGTTCATCTAAAGTCAGTAGTATAGCTATGCGCGACGATGCCCCTGGCATGTTGGCATACAGATTGTTGTGCAAGACGTGTGACTGCTGAGCTCCTCACTAACAGTGTTGCTTTATCTAACAAGTAGACTTTTTTTCTCTTTTTAGACCAGCTTTTATATGGTCTAATTTTAGACAGGACATTTTGCTGTTGTGCACACTGCGTCGCCTGCGCTGCCCCAACGTTCTTTTGTGGATCCCCGTAAGTCCCTCATTAGCATATTTGACTAGCAAATCAATGGTCTGTCTAGCGCACTTTTGCGCGGACGGATGCGCCAGTCTAACGAAATTACACGGGACAAAAAAAAGTAGATTTTTTGCGTATCTCGTTCTGGGGATGCCGTGCATCGAAACGCACGCGCACATTTCGACTTACGCACGCGCATCTCCTGTTGCGCAGGCGTAATCGCTCTGTGAATCTGGGCCCTTTTGCCCACACACGATCATTTTAAATTACGTTTTTTAAAACGTCGTTTTATTTCATCACAAAAACGACCGTGTGTATGTGGCATCAGAGGGAGAGCAATAATTCTAGTACAAGACCTTCTCTGTAACTCTAAACTGGTAACCTGTTAAAATATTAAAATATCGCCTATGGAGATTTTTTGGTACCATAGTTTGTCACCATTCCACGAGTGTGCGCAGTTTTAAAGCATGATGTGTTAGGTATCTATTTACTCAACGTAACATCATCTTTCATATTATGCAAAAAAATTGGCCTAACTTTACTTTTGTTTTCTTTGGGGGTTGTAAAGTCATAAGTTTTCCTAAAAGTGTGCAGCAGTCTCCATCAGTCCCTCTAATACTTACCTGAGCCCCATTTCTGTCCAGCGATGTCCACGAGTGTGTCGGCCGTCTGGGACTCTCCCTCCTGATTGGCTGAGACACAGAAGTGGCGCCATTGGCTCCCTCTGCTGTTAATCAAAGTCAGTTAGCCAAACAGGAGAGAGAGGGGTGGGCTCGGACCACAGCTCCAAGTTTGAATGGACACATGGAACTTCAGCTTGGCTTGGGTGCCCCCATAGCAAGCTGCTTGCTTCGGGGGCACGCAACAGGAAGAAGAGGCCATGAGCACAGAAGAGGTACCCAAGAACAGGAGGATCCAGACTGCCTTGTGCAAATCTACTGCACAGATCAGGTAAGTATATGTTTGTTATCTTTATAAAAATAAAAATAAATACTTTACAATCACTATTGATTCTTCCAAAAAAAATGGCATTTGAAAGACTGTTGCGCAAATACCGTGTGACAATAAATATTGTAACAACATTTTATTCTCTAGGGTCTTTGCTAAAAATATATATAATGTTAAGGGGTTCTAAGTAATTTTCTAGCAAAAAATATGGATTTTAACTTGTAAACAACAGTAAAAAAAAAACACTAAGGCCGCGTACACACGACCAAATACATCTGTTCAAATCGGTCTGACAGACCGATTTGAACAGATTTGTCTGCTGGGCTGTTTTGGTTTGATTGCTGTACATACGATCAAACCAAAATCCCCGCCGGCAGACAGCGCGGTGACGTGGCAATGAAGTAAAACACTTCCGCGCATGCGTCAAATCCATTCGACGCATGTGCGAGCAGATATGTCTGCTGGTTAGCGTACTAACCAGCAGACATGTCTGACGGACGGATTCCCAGCAGACAGATTTTAAAGCATGCTTTAAAATCTGTCGGCTGGCAAAGTCTGTCTGTCCGCCCGTACATACGATCAAATCTGTCTGCTGAAACGGTCTATCAGTGTGTACACAGCCTTAGGCATGAAGGAGTTAAACATATACTCAAGAATTTCTGTAAAGATGGTGATATGTGTTGAATAAATATATTTGTTTAATTGCTTTTGCTGAATAATAAAGGCTCTGAATAGTGAATTGAGAGCCCTTAAAGGAAATGTATGGCCAAAGCTTTTTTGGCCATTCTTCAGTTCTGGGTCACAGTAGTACACTTTTCTCTCCAAAGACCCCCACTCTGGACAGATTCAGAACTGAGTGACCAGTGGTCTTGTGATCACACAAGCTTAGAGCTGGTGGGGGAAATTTGCATCATCACACCAATACTGCAGCATGAAGGTGAGTTTGTATTTAATCTCTTTCATTTTTTAATCCAGACTTCTTTATTGCTGCAAGCTAATCTTCCTAATGTTTCACCATTTACAGCAACTCTTTTAGTAGTTGAGGTATAAGAAAGGACATCTCTTAATCTCTGGAAAAAAAAAAAACACCATTCTGTTAAATAATTTAACAATAACACTGCTAATCACTATTTGCATTCAAGCAGGTAGCGTAAAATATAGGTTTAGCCCAGGTTCACACTGGGTACGATTTAGTTCGATTTGAGATGCGATTTCATGTAAAATCGCATCTCAAATCGGCGGCAATTGCCGGCAATGACACTGTCCTAATCGGTGCGACGCCGCATCTGCGGCGCTGCACCGATGTCAAAAAGTAGTTCCTGTACTACTTTTTGCGATTTCAGGACGCGATTTACATTGACATCTGTGCAGAAACCTGCACAAATGTCTCCTAAATCGCGCTGAAATCGGGACTGCCACAGGGAGTGAAATCGCGCGAGTTCAGCTGAAATCGCGCAATTTCACTCCCGCAGCCCAGTGTGAACCAGGGCTACAACCCTTTCTGTAAACAATAAATAAGAAAATGATAGGATCTTCATGACAACAGTTAAATGTGAGTGAATTAAAACAGGAAGGTTAGGTTAGGAAATGAATTAATTTAGGCAAGAAAACACACATAGCTTGGTACACTATCCAGGTGCTGCTTTGTTGCTGCATTTAATTAATGTTTAATGAGTTAAGCATAAGAGTTAAATGTGAACTTAGATTGCTAAATACAAGGGAACTTTCTGTATGTATTTTATTGATGGCAAGTCCATAGTACAGGTGGGATTATTACTTAGGCCTTTGCTAAATTGCTGCTATCTATTACCCAGGGTGCCTGTCTGGCACTAACTTATACAGACCATCTACCCCCGTCAAGAAAATGATTTATCACTGTCAGGAGCCTAATTACACGATTAATTAATAATCTAGCTTTAAAGTGATTTCCAATGCAACTTGACATTCATTAGCATAATTTATGAATAATTAGTTTTTCAGCACAGTATATTAAATATATTAATCTGTCATATAAAACTGAAAAACAAACCTACAGTATGCAGTATTATTTGCAGTGCTAACAGTGCACAATGCAAATGCAAAATATGTAGCATCAGAGAACTTTTAATTTTATGTATCAGTCATACACACAGAAAAAGTGTGACATCTATACTCTCCTTTTAAAGATTCTTCAGAATAAATGATTAGCAGCTTTGGGAAATATCACTTTCAACCCCTCTTCAAAATGATACTGGTAAAGTTGTGTTTGAGCTTCAGAAAGTCAGGTAAGTATATAGTATTACTATTATTGTATATACTATATACAGTATATATTGTGGGGGAAATTGTAAATATTTATGTACAACAGACAACCCAATAAAAATATAACCACATTTTATATCCACTATAATGTAAAATTCCTATGCTCCTTAATACTGGACACGTTCACCCCCTTCCTGCCCAGGTAGATTTTACGATTTTAGCACCGTCACATTTCGAACGACAGTTATGCCGCATACACACGATCGGTTCGTCTGATGAAAATAGTCTGATGGACCGTTTTCATCAGAAGAACCGATCGTGTGTGAGCCCCATCGGTTTTTTATCCATCGGTGAATAAACTAGGAACTTATTTTAAAATTATCTGATGGTTAAAAATCTGATAGAAAAAAACAATCATCTGTGGGCATGTCCATCGGTTAAAAATCCACGTATGCTCAGAATCAAGTCGACACATGCTCGGAAGCATTGAACTTAATTTTTCTCAGCACGTCGTTGTGTTTTACGTCACTGCGTTCTGACACAATCGTTTTTTTAACTGATGGTGTGTAGGCACGACAGATGAAAGTCAGCTCCATCGGATATCTGATGAAAAAATCCATCGGTCCGTTTTCATCGGATGAACCGACCGTGTGTACAGGGCATAACTCATTCATGCAACATTGTACCCAAATTGCATTTTTTATCATTTTTTGAGACAGATAGATATTTTTTAGATGCTGCTACTGGGGTATTTTTTTTTATCTACCGTATTTATCGGCGTATAACACGCACAGGCGTATAACACGCACCCTAACTTTAAGGCCGCGTACACACCACTAAACAAATTCGATCAAATCGGTCTGACAGACCGTTTTGATCGGAATTGTCTCCTGGGATATATTGGTTTGATCGCGTACACACGATCAAACCAAAATCCCCGCCGGCAGACAGCGTGGTGACGTTGATGCCGCCACGTCACCGAACCAGGAAGTAAAATACTTCCACGCATGCGTTGAATCCATTAGTGTACTAACCAGCGGGCATGTCAGACAGACGGATTTCCAGCAGACAGATTTTAAAGTATCGTCAGACGGTGATCTGTCTATCAAAGTGCCCGGGCAAAGGGGGAGGGGCTATACATGACGGCGCGGCGGGGGAACACACAGCTATTCAAATGCAAATGACAGCTGTTGTGTTCCCCCAGCGCATATTAACTAGATGTCGGCAGCAGCGGGGGAGCGGGGGACTTGGCTTTGTCTTAGGGAACACAAGGCTGCATTAGGGACATGGCTGCATCTAGGGACATGGCTGCATCTACAGACATGGCTGCATCAGGGACATGGCTGCATTAGGGACATGGCTGCATCAGGGTCATGGCTGCATCAGGGACATGGCTGCATTAGGGACATGGCTGCATCTAGGGACATGGCTGCATCAGGGACATGGCTGCATCAGGGACATGGCTGAATTAGGGACATGGCTGCATCAGGGACATGGCTGCATCAGGGACATGCCTGCATATAGGGACATGGCTGCATTAAGGACATGGCTGCATCAGGGACATGGCTGCATCTAGGCACATGGCTGCATCAGGGACATGGCTGAATTTAGGGACATGGCTGCATCAGGGACATGGCTGCATCTGGGGACATGGCTGCATTAGGGACATGGCTGCATCTAGGGACATGGCTGCATCAGGGACATGGCTGCATTCGGGACATGGCTGCATCTAGGGACATGGCTGCATCAGGGACATGGCTGCATCAGGGACATGGCTGCATCAGGGACATGGCTGAATTAGGGACATGGCTTCATCAGGGACATGGCTGCATCAGGGACATGCCTGCATATAGGGACATGGCTGCATTAAGGACATGGCTGCATCAGGGACATGGCTGCATCTAGGCACATGGCTGCATCAGGGACATGGCTGCATCTGGGGACATGGCTGCATCTAGGGACATGGCTGCATCTAGGGACATGGCTGCATCAGGGACATTACTGTATCAGGGACATGGCTGAATTTAGGGACATGGCTGAATTGGGGACATGGCAGCATTAGGGACATGGCAGCATTAGGGACATGGCAGCATTAGGGACATGGCTGAATTTAGGGACATGGCTGAATTTAGGGACAAGGCTGCATTTAGGGGCAAGGCTGCATTTGGGGACACAAGGCTGCATTTGGGGACACGTGGCTGCATTTAAAAAAAAGTCTCGGTAATCGGTATCGGCGAGTACATGAAAAAAGTATCAGTACTTGTACTCGGTCCTAAAAAAGTGGTATCAGGACAACCCTAATATATATATATATATATATATATATATATATATATATATATATATATATATTGAAAGTTAATTGATCAGTGCTGATATTATCTAATTTTTGGGCCCCTAAACTGCCAGGACAGTGCAAATACCCCAATATGACATATTTTTGGAAAGTAGACAGTCCAAGGTATTTACTAAGAGGCATGAGCAATTTTTTGGGCAGATTTTTTGATACAATTTTTTGGAAACTTATATCTCACATAAAGCATAGTAATAATTACACCCCTAAACACATTTGCCCAAAAATCAAAGAAGCACCTTTTGGGTTTCAAGGAGCATAAGTTACGCTTAAATTAACCACTTCAGCCCTGGAAGGTTTTACCCCCTTAACCACTTCAATACCCAGCCATAGTTAAATGACGTTCTGGGCTTTATGTGGTGATATCTGAATGATGGGGGCAGCTAGAGGCATTATTCAGATATCATTCTTTAGTGCCAGCGATTCTGTGCACCATAAGAACAATCATAGAGGCGGTTCCGCCGCTTGATCGTTCTTATAGGCGGCGGGAGGAGACACTCCCCCTTTCCAGCCTGGACGAGAGATGTGGGGTCTTATTGACCCCACATCTCTCCATAAAGAGGACCTGTCACACACTATTCCTGTTACAAGGGATGTTTACATTCCTTGTAATAGGAATAAAAGTGTATTTTTTTTTTAAAGTGTACAAAAATAAATAAAGAAGTAAAATAAAAATAATCATAATAATAAAAAAATTAAATGCCCCTGTCCCCGGTAGCTCGCGCGCAGAAGCAAACGCACGCATAAGTCCCACCCACATATGTAAACGCCGTTCAAACCACACATGTGAGGTATTGCCGCGTGTGTTAGAGTGCCAGCAACTATTCTCACACTAGACCTCCTCTGTAAATCTAAACTGGTAACCTGTAAACATTTTTAAAGCGTCGCCTATGAAGATTTTTAAGTATCGAAGTTTGGCGCCATTCCATGAGTGTGCAATTTTAAAGCGTGACATGTTAGGTATCTATTTACTCGGTGTAACATAATCTTTCATATTTTACAAAATAATTGGGCTAACTTTACTGTTTTGTTATTTTTTTAACTCATGAAACCACTTTTTTTTTTTTTTTTTAAGGCGTTTAAAAAATTATTGCGCAAATACCGTGCAAGATAAAAAGTTGCAATGACCGTCGTTTTATTTTCTAGGGTGTCTGCTAAAAAAACATATATAATGTTTGGGGGTTTTGCGTAATTTCTAGCAAAAGAATGATGATTTGTACACGAAGGAGAGAAGTGCCAGAATAGGCCCGGTATTGAAGTCGTTAATGACCAGGCCATTTTTTTGCAATACAGCAGTGCGTTACTTTAACTAACAATTGTGCGATCATGCGATGCTGTACCCAAACAAAATTGATGTTCTTTATTTCCGTCAAATGAAGCTTTCTTTTGGTGGTATTTTATCACCTTTTTATTTTTCGCACTATAAACAAAAATAATATTGCCGATTTTGTAAAAAAAAATACAAGGGGCCAGATTCAGGTAGCCCGGTTTAAAATTACGCGTAACGTAGCTCTAATACGCTACTCCGCCGTAAATTAGCGAGGCAAATGCTGTATTCACCAAGCTAAGTTACGGCGGCGTAGCGTAAATGGGCCGGCTTAAGCCCGGATAATTCAAATGTGAATGAGGTGGGTGTGTTTTACAGCATGCGCACTGGGATACGTCCACGATCGGTGCATGCGCAGGAAATGTAAAAAACTTGGGGTCACAACACATTAGTGTTGTGACCCCAAGTTTTTTACATTTCCTGCGCATGCACCGATCGTGGACGTATCCCAGTGCGCATGCTGTAAATTATGACGCTACGACGCATTGATTTAGACGTGAACGTAATTGACGTAAATCCCCATTCACGGACGAGTTACGCAAACGACGTGAAATCTGAAAAATGTTACGCGGTCCCGACGTCCAGACTTAACATAGGATGCGCCATCTTTTTGGTGGTTTATCTTTACGCCTGAAAACGCCTTACATAAACAGCGTAAATTCACTGCGTCAGCCGGGCGTACGTTCGTGAATAGGTGTATCTAGCTGATTTACATATTCTAGGCGTAAATCAGCGAGAAAGCCCCTAGCGGCCATCTTAAAAATGCAGTTAAGATACGACAGTAGAATACAATTACGCCGCTCGTATCTTAACTCAATCCCGGCGTATTTCGTTTTCTCAATACAGAAAAAAGATATGCCGGCGCATCTAAGAAGTTACGCGGCTTATCTAGAGATAAGCCGCGTAACTTCTTACTGAATCTGGCCCAATATGTTTTACTTTCTGCTGAACAACACATCCAAAAAAACATTGGCCCAGATTCAGGTACATCTGCGCATTATTGGACTGGCGTAGCGCACCGCCTTTACGTTAGACTTGCGCAATTTTGCCGCGTAATCACCCTATTCTCGTAGCTTTTGCGCAGAAAATTGCGCATTCGTAACGTTTTTTCAGAGGCGTAAGGCGGAGTAATACAAATTGGGAAGGACGTGGGCGTGTTACATTGAAATGAGCCGTGACCCCATGCAAATGAAGGGCCGGCCGGCTCGCGCATGCGCGCTTGAAGGAGACCATGGTCAGCTCCGCTGTGCGCATTCTCACAACTCCGGAGCGGCGCAATCAGTGAAATTGGAAATGGACTAGGGCAACGTTGTGAACTACGCAAACAGCATAAATAGACAGACACAAACGCACTTGCATTGCAAAAGTACATCCCTTTGTCCCTTCCCATTTAACCAAGTGCTTTTGTCCTGTTGTTCGTTGCGTTGTGTTTTGTAGTTGTCAGGTTAGTGTTCTGTGTGATCAAGTGTTTGTTAGTAGATCTTTGAAAGTGTTTTTTGATAAGTGTTTGAGTGACTGTTTGTTTGATATATTTCTGTTCGTTTGTTTTCTTGCTGTTTTTTTGCTGTTTGTTTTTGTGACTGTTTCTTGCTAGTGTGTTTTTTTGGGTGTTAGTTTTCTCTTTGTGTGTGTTCTTGCTTGATTGGTTGTGCTTGTTTTTTTTTTTGGAAGTATGACAGAGAGAAAGCGAAAGCTCAATTTTACTTTGGGGGAAAAAAGAATTCTTGCCCGGGCCATTAGCGATTATGGGCGTTTCCTCCACGGCCCAGACAGTGCCAACACCAACCCGGCCAGGAGGAGGGAGATTTTGGATATGATCACTGAGCAGGTCAATTCAGCGGGCGAGGGGGAGACACGGACCCGGTCTGGGATTGACAAAAAAATCAATGACCTCCGGCGTCTGGTCAAACAGAAGCTGGCCAGAATGCATGCCCATGCCAGGGGCACAGGAGGGGGCCCACAATGCCGTATTAGGCTGACAGCGGAGGAGCGTGCGGTGGCCCTGACCTTTCATCGGCATGAAGTTGAGGGCCTGCCCGGCTTTGACTCAAGTCCGGAGCCCGTGGTGCCAGGTAAGTATTTTTTTTAATATCAGGTGTGTAGCATGTGTGGGGGAGGGGGGTGAAAGGGAATATGTGGCAAGTGTGTGGATCCTCCAACCTGTGACTGTTTTGTGTCATCCACAGATGTGCAGGAGGGTGCAGGGCCATCTGGCCTGACCGCACCATCCCCAGGACAGCAGCCTAATGAGGCCCCCCCAACAAGGCCGGAGTCTGCGGAGGAGGTTCAAGGGGAGGAGGAGAATCATGAGGAGGAGGAGAATCATGAGGAGGAGGAGTCCATGTCAGGCACTGGACGTTTGGTTTTTGAGGACTCTTCCCCTCTGGCTGGCAGCAGGCAGCCCTCCCTAAGGGGGAGCCCCCCCCCCTCCCCCAACATGGCTCCCCTCCCAAGGACCTCCCCTTCTCCCCGGCCACAAGCATCAGCTGGAGGCAGGATTTCATCCCAGAACACCAGGGGGTTGGCCGATATCCTGCCCGCCACTCTGAGAAGGGACCAGTTCCTCCAGACCCGCCATCTGGGACAGGTCAGCCAGACATTGGTGCGGATGGAGGAGAGCCTGTCCTCCATCAAGGATACGCTGGGGAACCTGGACTCCCACTCCCGGGCTTTCACAACCTGCCTAAACGACCTGCAGACTACATCAGCAGGCATTGGGCAGGATGTGAGGGCCCTTACCCAGGCTATCCAGGCCAACACGGCAAACACTTGGTGCTGCCCTGGACAGAATAGCCGTGGCCTTCGAGGGCAGGCCGCCAGGTGGGCAGAGATCAGGGGCTGCTCCTCCTTCCCCGGTTTTACCCCTCCCCATGAGTCTACCCTGAGGAGCCGGGGCCGTGGCCGGGGGCGCCCCAGGCGTGGCTCACGTCAAGGGCAATCATTTTTTTTTCCCCTCTTTTTTTTTTTGCTGGTAATTTTTTTTTTTTTTTTGGGTTGTGAATGCTGTTTGAATGTGGGGGTGACATTCCTGCCGGAAAAGGGGTGCCACCCTCAATTTTGGTGGAGAAGGGTTCCAGGACCAGGGAGAAGTGATACCCAGGTCCGTGTGAATAGTGTTTGAATGTACAGTGACATAATTGGAGCCTTGGCGTGGCGTTGCTGCTCACAAGTCCTGCATGGTGGACTGGTGCCAATCCAATTTGATGTGGATGTGGGGTGTGTGTGCTAGGGACCACAGTGGTGTGCATGCATGCATTCTCATTGTGCCATGATTAATGTGTGTGTTTAATGTGCAAAGATGCCCAATGTGAGTTGTCTCCTGGCTGCTCTTCCCTCAGAAGACGGGGGACCCTCGGTTAGGGGGGGATTGTCTGGTTCAGGGGTCAGGTCATCACGTAGGTCAATCTGCAGGCCCTTTCTTTCTGCAAAGTTGTGCAGCATGCAACATGCACCGATGATCTGGCACACGAAGTTTGGGGAATACAAGAGGGTACCCCCAGACTTATCCAGGCATCGGAAACGTGACTTTAGGAGGCCAAATGTGCGCTCCACCACTGCTCGTGTTTGGGCATGTGCTTGATTGTATCTTTCCTCTCCTGGGGTTTGGGGGTTCCGGATAGGAGTCATGAGATGGGGTCCCAGTGCATATGCAGAGTCACCTGTAAGGGAAAAGACAGGAGGATGTTAGTCATGCATGTGCCCCTTGTGATGTGTGCATCATGGGAGGGGATAGTCATGCCTGACTCCCATGTCACTCACCAACCAGCCAGGTGTCCCCATACACGTTCTGATCGAATTCCATTCGGGTGTGGCATTGATTGTATATGTAGCTGTCATGGCTGGACCCTGGGTGTTTGGCACGGACGTGCCATATGAGGCCTTGGGCATCGACTATCACCTGGACGTTGATGGAATGCCAATGCTTCCGATTGCGGTACATGTGCTCTGTCTCCTGGGGGGGCTGGAGTGCCACATGTGTGCAATCAATGGCCCCCACAGTGCGTGGGAATCTAGCAATTCTGTAGAAATCTGTCATTGCCTTCAGTCGCAGCTCCTCAGTGGTGGGTTTGATGATTTGGTTGGCCATGCGTCTGAGGATTGCAGGGACAACATGGTGCACACATCTGCTCATGGAGGATTGTGACATCCCAGCCACCACTCCACTTGTACACTGAAAAGAGCCACTGGCAAGGAAATGGAGTGTTGCCAGGACCTTGACCAGTGGCTGCACTGCATGTGAGCGGTGTGTTCGGCTGGTGATGTCCTCCTGCAGGGTTGTGGTTAATTCCAGGATGACATGAGGGGTGAATCTGAAGATGCGAAACACCTCAGAATCACTCATGCCAAACAGGTCTATGCGGGTGCGGTATATCCTCTCCCGTGCCATCCTCCGTGCCATCCTCCGTGCCCTCATCCTTCTTTGTTCATCTAAAGTCAGTAGTATAGCTATGTGCGACGATGCCCCTGGCATGTTGGCATACAGATTGTTGTGCAACACGTGTGACTGCTGAGCTCCTCACTAACAGTGTTGCTTTATCTAACAAGTAGACTTTTTTTCTCTTTTTAGACCAGCTTTTATATGCTCTAATTTTAGACAGGACATTTTGCTGTTGCGCACACTGCGTCCCCTGCGCTGCCCCAACGTTCTTTTGTGGATCCCCGTAAGTCCCTCATTAGCATATTTGACTAGCAAATCAATGGACTGTCTAGCGCACTTTTGCGCGGACGGATGCGCCAGTCTAACGAAATTACGCGGGACCAAAAAAAGTAGATTTTTTGCGTATCTCGTTCTGGGGATGCCGTGCATCGAAACGCACGCGCACATTTCGACTTACGCACGTGCATCTCCTGTTGCGCAGGCGTAATCGCTCTGTGAATCTGGGCCATTGAATTTATTCATCCATTTAGGCCAGTATGTATCCTGCTACATATTTTTGGTAAAAAAAAAACATCCCAATAAGCGTATATACAGACTGGTTTTCACAAAGGTTATAGCATCTACAAACTTTGGGATATTTTTATGCCATTTTTATTTATTTTACTAGTAATGCCAGCAATCAGAGTTTTAGCAGGACTGCAATATTTCAGCAGACAAATCGGACACCTAACTGACACTTCTGACAAACTGACACTTCTGACACTTTTTTGGGGGACCAGTGTAATTATTACAGTGATCAATGCTAAAAATATGCACTGTTACTGTACTAATGACACTGGCAGGGAAGGGGTTAACATCAGGTGCGATAAAAGGGTTAAATGTGTGCCTAGCTGGTGCTTGCTAATTGTGTGGGGTTTGCTCTGACTGGGTGAAGACAGAGATCGGTGTTCCTGCTTAGCCTGCAACACCGATCTTTATCTTCTCCCCTGTTAGAATCTGGCTTGCTTACTTAGGCAGACTGCCATTCTGCCTCTCTCCAGAACGATAGTGGGTGGCCAACAGCCATCAGGTCCCATTAATTGGCTCCCCCTCTGTCCAATCAGCATGCGATTGTGCCTCTGGCGTCAAGCTCACTCCCCCCTAGTGTCTATTGCACTAAATTACGTACAGGTATATGATTTCACGCAATAGAGCCAACCTGCCACAGTACAAGTACGCTAGGTGGTCAGCAAGTGGTTATCTAATTTCCTCACTACCTAACACAATTTTGGAGGCCCTGGAGCATAAGGACAGTGAAAAAAAACATAATATGACCCCATTTTGGAAACAAACACTCCAGGGTATTTTCTGAAAGGCATAGTGATTCTTTTGAAAATGTAATTTTTCTCCACCATTTTTTGAAGAAGCAGGAAATAAAATCAATATTTTGCTATTTAGCACTGTGCTACTTTAACTGGTAATTGAGTTGTCGTGCAAACCAAATGCAATTTATATAACTTTTTCACACAAATAGAGCTCTCTTTTGGTGAAATTTAATCACCATTGGGTTTTTTATTGTTTGTGATATAAACAAATTTTTTTTTTTTTTGAAAAAATATATATTTTTCACTTTCTGCTATAAAACATTCAATAATTAAAAAAAAAATGTCTTCATAAGTTTTTATAAAATGTATTCTGTTACATGTCTTTGGTAAAAAAAATCTCAATATCTGTATATTGATTTATTGGTTTGCATTAAAATTATAGGGCCAGATCCACATACAAATAGATCGGAGTAGAGTATCAGAGATACACTACGCCGCCGTATTTTACCTGGCTCTAAGTCGAATCCAGTAAAATTTTGGCCCGTAAGGTACGGCGGCGTAGTGTATTTCTCGCGGCGGAATCAAAATACGCGATTAGGGGGAGTGAAGCATTTAAATTAGGTGCGCCCCGCGGCGATCGAACTGCGCATGCTCCGTTCTGAAATTTACCGCCGTGCATTGCGCGAATTTACGCCGAAACTTCATTTTTTTTGTAGCGTAATTTACGTACATTCCTATTCACGAACGACTTACGCAATGAAAAAAAAATATGAAAATTTGACGCAGGAACGACGGCCATACTTAACACGGGCAGTCTAACTATAGACCGAATAATAGCAGGTTTAACTTTATGCCGGAATAAGCCGACTAGCGACGACATTAGAGAATGCGACGGCCGATCGTAACTACGTGGATTGTCGTAAAATGCCAATTTTGTTTACCCGACACGGAATACGATGCGTACTCCACCCAGCAGGCGGAAAAAGACTGCAGCGTAGATCCGAAGGCGTACGAAGACGTAAGCCTGTCGGATGAAAGCTCGAAGCCGTCGTATCATGGTTTGAGGATTCAAATTAATGATACGACGCGGTTAATTTGAAAGTACGCCGGGGTATCAGGAGATACACCGGCGTACTGCCTCTGTGGATCTGGCCCATAGCATCTACAAACTAGGATATATATATATATATATATATATATATATATATATATATATATATAATATTGTAAGGGGTTAGCTCAGTAGCGGGTGGGTTCACTAAACACTGAACTATACAGAGAGGCAGCCGAGGATGGTTGAAAACAAAGATTATGGTTTATTCTTCCATATTGCTGGAAACAAGTGCAAGCATCCAAACAGCATAAACAAAACAAAACAAAACATAAAATAAACCCTGGCCACTTGGCCGTCTACCTTCACAACACAGGAACCTCTATGGAGTCTGGCACAGCCTACTGCTGGGCAGACATTGCTGTCATACAGCAGAAAAATAATAGTCTTTTTGATTTTTTATCACACAGAAAAATCAACACCACCTCAACTTCGAAAGTTTTTCTCAGCTCACTGCTCTCCTTAACTCAAAAAGCCTCAGGATGCAGCAATCAGTAGTAATCCTCTGGATAACTTATAAAGGCCTTAATTGCCTCATTCTGAACAGCTGAAGCTATCCAACGTCCTAAACCTTTCTGGCTACCTCTGCAGCCGACACCTGATAGTAATTGGTGAATTGTCTAAACAAGGCAGAAATGTATCTTCCGTCTGTGACAACACCCGCAGATTTACCTGACTTCCTGTCACAATATATATATTGGATTTTTTTATACTACTAATGTTGATGATCAGCAACTCATAATGGGACTGTGATTGTGCGGCAAGCAATCTGACACTAACTGATGCTGAGGGGGGACTGACTAACCGCCACTGACATCACCAGTGACACTAATATACTGTAGTGATCAGTGATACTAGTATACACTGTCACTGTACTAATGGGACTGTCTGGGAAGGGGTTAACATCTAGGGTGATGGTTAAATGTGTGCCTAACAATGTGTGCTGATTTTACATATCACTGTTTATTATGCCTGGAAGAAAGATTGTTCACTTTGTACAGAGCCCATTGTTGATTGTAAACACAAAACTGTGATTGAACACACCTGATCAGCAGGTTCCAGACAAGAATCATTGGTCTGGACTTGCTGAAAAATTTCTAGTCTGTACAATCACAGCAAGTGTCAGTGGGGGGCACGCATGCAGCAGCAACGTGCTGGTTGCCTGCACAGACTGCCCATCCACAGTACATTACAGGTGGGCAGTCCACAAATGGTTAATAAGATATGCAATTTGGGAATACTTATAATTACACAACAAAACACATTTGCTACTCCTCAAATGTGTGAAACTTTTTCACTGTTTACACTAGTTATGTACCAGACATTCTTATGTATTACACAAATCAAGTAATTGTGTCAAAACAAATGTACTGTAATGTTCACCTCTATACAAGTGTAGTGTAGCATCACCTCTAGCAGTCCCTGTTCCTATTTTATACATTTTATTTTATTTTGGTAAATCTACCTCTATAACTGAAGTTGTGGTGATCGGGGACAATGGGGCTAGTGTGGCAGTAATTAGGGACAATGTGGCTGATGTTGTGGTGATTAGGGACAATATGATTTGGACTTATTTTTGGTTATTCCAAGACACTTTTTTGGTGAATTGGTAGGGGTACTATGTATCCTATACTCATTCACAGGGAGGTGTCAGTGGGGGGCACGCATGCAGCAGCAACGTGCTGGTTGCCTTGTAGTAATTGTAAACTCAAGATTGGACTATGCAAATGCCCTTTACCTCTGACTCCCCAAGTACCAAATCACTCGTCTACAAGTCGTTCAAAATACGGCCGCCAGACTTGTGACTGGGAAAAAACCCTGGGAATCAATCTCACCTTCACTAAGATCCCTTTATTGGTTACCAGTAAAAGACAGAATTACTTTTAAAGCACTCTGTCTAATGCATAGATGTATCCATGGGAATGCTCCCCATTATTTATGCGAAAAAATAAAAGCTCATAATCCCAATCGCGTTCTGCGATCCACCAATCAAAATCTACTCCAGATACCGAAAGCCAACTACAAGTCCAAAGGAGTTAGAAGATTCGCGGTCCAAGGTCCCAGACTATGGAACGCTTTACTAACCAGCATTCTGTTGGAGGAGAACCACTTAGCATTCAGGAGAAAGATCAAGACTCATCTCCTTTGATACCAAAGGAGACAGGAACAACTAGCGCCCAGAGGCTATTTAGTTTGCATGTGCCGCGCTATATAAGTTTTCATTCAGTGAGATCTGGGGACCCCCTTGTCAAACGGGGCTTCAATATTCTGATAAGCCCCCAATCTGCAGACTGCCACAACCACCGCCCAGGGTTGTGGGGATAAGGCCCTTGTCTCCATTAACACAAAGAACAGGTGCTTTGGGCAAGGGGGAAAAGAGCACCCCCAATGTTGAGGGCATTTGGCCTGGTATAGTTTAGGAGGGGGGTCACTCATCACCCCCTTCTTAGTCTGCTGGGCTGCATGCACGGATGAGTGTCTGGTATGTATTTTGGGGGGGTTCCCACACTGTTTTTTTCAGAATTTTCAATTGCCGGCATTCTTTTGTTTACACTTCCAGCTCTTAGCGAGGAAGCTCGCTGACAGCTGATGACTCATTGGCTGTTAAGGTCAAGGTGGCCGGCTTCCCGGCCCACTCCTTTTTTTACCAGCTATTCTTATTCAACGATATTTGGAAGATATAATTCAAAACATTAATAATACACTAGGTATAAAACTAATATTAGACCCAAGAATATGTCTGATAAATATAGTAAATAAATCTAATATATCAACAAACATTTATAGTGCAATAGCGAGATGCCTGTTTTTGGCACGTAAATTGATAGCGCAGAAATGGATCTCCATATATCCCCCGACGGTAAAGGAATGGAGAACGCAATTAAGGGAAACTTTAGTAAAGGAGAAATATATTTACCTACATAGAAACAATGAAGTGAAATTTGAAGCTATCTGGAAAGATTGGTCGGAGGTTTGGGACCTTGAGCACTGAACGACCTTGCTAAATGAGGATGTGGAGAGAGGGGGAGAGGAGGGGCAGTGAGAAACACTAAAATATTAAATATCAACAAATGAAAGAGAAAGAAGAGAATTATTTTTATAATTTTTTTGTTGGTGTTAGGGGAGGGATAATGCATGATGCAATATGTGTATGTCAACTGTATCTGGATTTTATGAATGTATTATGAATGTAGAAAGTTTCAATTTGTATTTGATATAGTAGAAAAAGTAATGAATTGAAAAAAAAGGTCAAGGTGGCTCCCGACCCACTCCTTGTTACCCCAGCTAATCTTCTCACTGAATTTGAATCAGACGATAATTTTTCGACCAATCCAAATCTGAATTGTTCCAAAAATTTGGAATTAATGAAACAATTATAAACAGAATGAAATTAAACAAAACAAATTCCGAAACTAAGCAACAAAATGAATTTAGTAACTTAATGAATCTGTCCGAAACAAAAGGAAACAAATGTTTCCGTTCTACACAGGTCTATCAGGGACAATATGACTGGTGTGGTGGTGAACAGGGACACTGTAACTGGTGTAGTCGTGATCAGGGACAATATGACTGGTGTGGCAGTGTTTAGGGACAATATGACTGGTGTGTGTAAGGAACCGTGAAGACCACTCGATGGCTCCCACATTATAGAGTGACTCATACACAAGATGAGATCAAACTCTACTGACCATTGTTTTATAAGAAATAAAAGTAGGGAGGGTTACATATATCCAAGGGTATATAGGGAGGGTTCATCGGTTAACAAAGGAACCTTCAAGCACACATGATCCAATTTGCAAGACCCTTAGTCAAATCCCCTGTTAGCACAGTCAAACCGCCAAGCTGAGTCACCATTGATCTAGCTATATTCAACTGTAAAAGAAAGGGGAAAGGGAACCCAGAGGTGAACCCAATTCAGACTTTAATGGCACAATAAACAATAGAGATATATATAGGCATAATTTTAATAGAAAAAAGACACATACATGATATAAAAAGGGACATATAATTATTAAAAATCATACATATGAAGTGCATATAATATGATATGAGCCTGAGTGCATCAACGCTTTTTGTTGTAAGGCTTCTTCAGGATGCAATTCAGGATACAGTGATTACAAAAGCAAAGAAAGGGTCTCACTATCTTGCAAGTCACTCAAGTTTAGATTGGCAGATAGCTAATGAAGATCTCTGATACCGGAAAGAAATTGGCTCATGCAGAGAGAGCACAGTGCTACACTGTCCGCACTGACTGAATATGGCGTCTGTACTGAATATCTAGACTACACTAAATGCAGAATATATATATAGACTGTATATATATATATATATATATATATAAAACACTGCCACTAACTAACTAACTTGCTTGCCTAATGTAGCTCAATCTATCTGCATCCACAGTCATGCAAACTATACATGGCCGCTTAGTAAGCAGACTTATATAGTGTGGGGCATGGACTAAGTCCCCCTGAGCCATGATTGGCCAATTGCCTTTGGCCAATTATGGCTCTTGCAGCAGAATGCCCTGTGATTGGACAAAGCATGCGATCTCGTGCATTATGGGTTTTTCCGCGGCGCTCTAATTTACAGCGGATGCCCCATAATATTCGCTGTTTGGCGAATATCCGATCACCTACATTTGAGTCGAACTATGAGCTCATCCCTAATGAGGAAGTATCCTGTTTTCTCTGTTTGTGTGAAATCCCTGGTGTTCCTGCTAGTTCCCTTGCTTTCCAATAAAAAATGACCACACTAAGCAAGAACAAAAACACGTGCTAAGTACTCTAGCTATGTTGGGAACTCGGTGTACTCTCCTCCAATGATCAGACTTGTCCTGACATGCCCCCACTGCATAGCCATTTACTGGCAAGCTCAGTGTACTGCTGCTTTTCCTCGATCCAGCTCCTATGCAGCTGAGAACAGAAGAAATCTGGGAACTCTGAACACACTGAAAATAACTTTTATTTTTTTTAAACCTGGGCAAATGACCATTGATGACTACTAATTGTATATGCTTTGTTTCTTTTATTTTCCCAGTACGATATATTTGTTGGGATGTTAGTGATAATTTATTTATATCCAATTTTCCATTTTACTTCCTCAATAAAGTGTTCTTATGTATAATCAACCATTGCTTAATAACCACAATGTTACATATGTCCTTGCACATTGACTGCTACCATGACTTCAACTCAATATTAGTTTTAACATTTTAGAATTTCAACAAAAGCAAATGAGTTCACTAACAGACACTTTTATTAGTCCACATGGTAAAATAATTGAACCAAAGACACCATGCATCATTTGAGTGTAAAAGTATTCATTTTTCAAAAAGATTGCATTGGAAGTTGCACATTCTTTTTCTATCTTGGACATAACAAATGACGTGTGATGAGCCCTCCGTATTATTTAATCAGAATCCTTGTTCTCTGCAGTGAGAGATAAAGGACTCATTTTGTATATTACAGTTTCAAAAGAAAATCATGCTGTGTTTTTCTATAACAAACAGGATTAAAACTATAAAATCGGGTTACTCTGCAATTCTAACTATGGCTCTGATCTGCTTAAAGGTTTTGGAAAATAACAGTCATTGTCATGACCCACCATTTACCATTCTATACCTACAAGGGTGGCCGGCGTTAGCAATGCATATTACTGTGTCAATAATCCTCCCGTGGTATTTCAAAGCTCGTTTGCATTTTTATTAAACCTTTCCGTTAGCATTTCATAAAAATGGAATTTATTAATTATCAATTTAAATCCATACTTTGATACCATGGGTCATTATTAAATGGGTCACTTCAGCATTAATAGCTCTGGCCAAGTGCAATATTTCAATTTCATCAGTCATCATCGCTAGTAATTAAAATGTGCATGCCCAGCATAGTAATCTATTTATCATGTTAACTAGACAAAGCAAGACATTAGCACTCTACAAAACACTATCAGAATAATGGCTCTTCCTCTGTTATTCAGAAATAAATATCAGCTTACGGTATCAAGAATAATTTGTTTTTCAAAAAAATAGTTATTAATACTAGAAAGTGAAAAAGAAAAAAGATATCGTAGAGATTGCTCTTATCAAATAACAAACACAGCTTTGGGAATTTATAAAGAGTTATGACTATATTTACTCCCACACAACAAAATAAAAATGTGCTACTTCCCCACCTTTGAGAAAGTCCAGAGGACGCAACTCATCAGGGGGTGTGGCGTATGACATCGCCACATTAAGACTAACAGAAGAACAGTGGCACTGCACCATATATATATTTTCTATTACTATTTGATCTGCTTGTATATCTTTCAATACATGTAAGTCCAATTCTCGTTATATGCTTAAATGAATAGTAAGCACTATAGAATGTTTTTTTTTGAGTTTACAAGGTACTATATATACTCGAGTATAGGCCGACCCAAATATAAGCTGAGGCACCCAATTTTACCACCAAAAATGGGAAAACATATTGACTCGAGTATAAGCCTAGGGTGTCCATCTGCATGCCTCACTGTGCCTCACTGTGTCCATGTGCATGCCTCACTATGCCCATGCCTCACTGTGTCCATGCCTCACTGTGCCCATGCCTCACTGTGTCCATGACTAGATTGAAGTTTAACATGGGAGTCTATGGAAGGGGTGCCTAGCTTTGAAAAATCAGTGCTCCCCAGCCGTAGGTCCTCCAGACAACAAACGTTGCTCACTTGTAGAGGACTAGAGTGGGACTACATGTGTGCTAAGTTTGGGTCCAGGGGACCTACGGCTGGCCGGTACTGGCCCCAAAGTTCGGGAGATCAGGCACAAAAAGGTGAGGGGGCATTTTCAGCACCAAAAAAATGTGCTGAAAAACTTGGCTTATACTTGAGTATATACGGTAATTGGCCTATGTGAATTGAGGATACTGGTGGAATTTTGGAGGAATCCTTGAACTCCAATACCAAGCAGGACTTTAGGGGAAAGCTGCAATATTAATTGAAAGTTTGTTCTGACCTCCTAAGCCACGTACACACGATCAGACCGGTGCGATAAAACTGGTCAGATGGACCGTTTTCATCCGACGGTCTGATCGTGTGTACGCGGCCCTAGTGTTCCCTAAGGTCCATCACTATTGGTGAGAGTACACCTGATTGAGTATGATGGTGGTTGGAGAGGAGCTGAGTTTTAAAGTATGGAATGACAATACATCACACGTCACTGAACAGTTATGTTTTGTCACTATTTTTATAATATCTATCTATCTATCTATCTATCTATCTATCTATCTATCTATCTATCTATCTATCTATCTATCTATCTATCTATCTATCTATCTATCTATCTATCTATCTATCTATCTGTCTGTCTGTCTGTCTGTCTGTCTGCCTGTCTGTCTGTCTGTCTGTCTGTCTGTCTGTCTATCTATCTATCTATCTATCTATCTATCTATCTATCTATCTATCTATCTATCTATCTATCTATCTATCTATCTATCTATCCCCTGCAATGCTGCTTACTGCAATGGCCAGTTATAGGTGGGGGAAGTGGTCACCTTTTTTTGTATCACTGTGTATTGGTCAGGGAACACGCTGACACCTTCTCAGCCATTGAGCTACATACTGGGTGCTCAGTGCGTTCCTGTACCTTTAAGAATGGGTGAGACTCCCCTTCAGACCATCTGCCCTCCACCTATCTATCAAAATGCATGTACCTCCACTGTATAGTCACTCATTAGTTAGTGAAAGGTACTACATATACCAGGGTGAGTTGGCAAGGCTTTGTAGCTTACGCATGCATTTGCAAATGCATGCACACTAAATGCCTGTTTTTAACACATACTGTTAGACAGGTTGATTCGTACAAACTGCAAAGAATTGCTGGCCAACAAACACAAAATTATGTTTTTTTCAGCTCTTTAGCGCCAGTCTTTGGGCAACTTCTGCTAATGTTGTGTTATGGTGAGCATTGCTTCCAAGCATACGTGTTTGTACTTTGAAGTTTTGTCCGACGGACTTGTGTTCACACGCTTGGATAATCCAGCAACACACATTTGTCGGCGGACAATTTTAAAGCATGCTATCCCACATTTTTCTGTGGAAAATCTGACAACAATTGTCCGATGGAGCATACAAACAGTCGGATTTTCGAACAACAGCTTGTCATCACACAATTCCCGTCGGATAATCCGATCGTGTGTACGAGGATTTATTCTCAGTTTTTCCTACCTGACTATCACTAAATCCTCACTAGCCCCTACAATCACTTTCCTGCTTAACCCCCGCCTCACCCTTCCTCTTCCTCCAACTCTCCCCCCTTCTTCTTTAATTTAATATGTGAAGATCTTTTTTGTCTACCAAAACTATTGTCAAAAAACTCCCACAGTAAGCTCCCATTCACAGAGGTGTGACTTGTGACTAGGGATGAGCCAAACACCCCCTGTTCGGTTCACACCAGAACCTTCGAACGGACCGAGCGTTCGCGCAAACTTTTAGAACCCCATTGAAGTCTTCGGGACTTGAACGTTCAAATTCAAAACTGCTCATTTTAAAGGCTAATATGCAAGTTATTGTCGGAAAACGGGTTTGGGGACCCGGGTCTTGCCTCAGGGAACATGTATCAATGGAAAAAAAAGTTTTAAAAACGGTAGTTTTTTTCTGGAGCAGTGATTTTAATGATGCTTAAAGTGAATTTTTTTTGAAAAATACCTTTAAATATTGTACCTGCTGGGTGTCTATAGTATGCCTGTCCCTGCACAAAATGAGATTACTATAAGAAAAAAGTCATTTAAAACTGCTTGTGGCTTTAATGAAATGTCTGGTCCCTGCAATATGGATGAAAATCATTAAAATAAATAGCATGATTTCCCCGCCCCCCTCCCTCAGGTCATTAACTGCCCCTTTGGCCCTATATACTTTAAACAGCAGTATACAGGTGGTACAAACAAGACAGGGACTGTAGGTTTGTTGTTAAGTAGAATCTGTTTGTAATTTTGGTACTTTTTGAAAGTGTAGCTTCAGCCAAAAAAATCTCTTTTTAAGCTTTTTGGAAAACATAGAGAGGGGTTATCACCCCTGTAACATTTGTTTTACTGTCTGTGTGCATCTGTTCAGAAGATTGCACCTCACTTTCTGTCCCAATGACAAATGATTTTTCGAAAATTAGTTTTTTTTAGTGAAAAAAGAATTGGAGATAAAGCATCAGTGGACAGGAGACACCTCTTACAGAAGAGAAATTCTCTTCCTAGGGGTAGATTTCATCTCACTTCCTGTTGTCTCCTTCCATTTAAATCGCTGATCACCGTCAAATTTTTTTTTTAATAAAAATGCCATAAAACAGTCCCCTAGTTTGTAGAAGCTATAACTTTTGCGCAAACCAATCAATAAAAGATTATTGCGATTTTTTTTTTACCAAAAATATGTAGAAGAATGCATATCGGCCTAAACTGTGGAATTTTAATATATATATATATATATATATATATATATATATATATATATATATATAGGGATATTTATTATAGCAAAAAGTAAAAAATATCGTTTTTTTAAAAACTGTCGCTCTTTTTTTTGTTTATAGTGCAAACAATAAAAATCGCAGAGGTGATCAAATACCACCTAAAGAAAGCTCTATTTGTGGGGAAAAAAGCATGTCAATTTTGTTTGGGAGTCACGTTGCAGGACCGTGCAATTGTCAGTTAAAGCGACGCAGTGCCGAATCATAGTGGCCCGGTCTTTAGCGGTCTTTAACCACCAAAATGGTCTGGGGCTGAAGCGGTTAACAGTACAAGTGAATGAGTCACTTCATTTTGGCAGCTGAAAGGAAGGAGACAAAAGAAACAAGGTGGAGCATGAGGATGTATGCAAGTAGTAGACACTGGAAAGTGCCGCGTTTCAAAATTATTCCCAAAATAACTTAGTGGACTGGATAGAAGAATTTTTATTGTCCAATATTTTTTATTGAAAAATTCTTTCAAAACATACAGACATGCATCCAAAAAGCAGAAGAAATTAAGCAGGGCATTGGGTACAGGAAGGAAATCTCCGGTTAATTCTTATACACACGTAATCACAGGTACTTAATCGAGGTTTAGGACATGTACCTTGCCTCCTGCCCCCCCCTCGCGATCCCTCTCTTCGGTCGCTCCAGGGAGCACAGTTAGCAAACCCCCTGCCCCTTTGTACGGAGATACGCTGCTTTTGTGGTTAGAGTTCCTATAACATTGGTACCTTACCCCATCATAGGTATGTGTAATAATCAGATGCAGGTTGAAAAAAGAGGACTAAAGCAACTGAATAACCATGTATAGGAGTAACAACAATAAAACAAAGTAAAACAAAATATAACAAAAACTCTCCCGCATTCAATTTCTAAGTGACGTGTGCTTATTGTCATCAGCAGTATTAATTTTTCCATTTTAATATCACAGTAAATAATATTATATTATATGACCCTCGCCCGATCTATTGCTTCATTACAGACGTGCACCTCCCTTATACCAATTCAACCAATCATTCCAATCTCGAGATGTCTTATCATAGTTACCCATGGCTGAGGAGTGAAGTACTTCGTATGTGCCATGTGTATGTATGATGTGTATGATCTCTGTAATTGTGGGTACCTCTACGGATTTCCAGTGTCTCAAAATTGCAAGACGTGTAGCCATAATGATTTGTGATACAATGGTCCTATGCAATGCCGGTATACTATGTAGATCCAGTGATAGTATCGCCATCCCCGGTGATAACACGTGATGAGCCCCCGTAACCACAGTCGTCAATTTTTCAATCTGCTTCCAGACTTGGTGCAGCTTGGGACATGACCAAAGAATGTGGCACAGTGAGCCCTTTTCGCCACAGCCTCTCCAGCAGAGTGGAGAGACTCCAGGGAAAATTCTTGACAACCTATATGGGGTAAGGTACCATCTAAGTGTAATTTTTTGTTGCATTTCCCTTAGATTGGTACTTCTTGTAGATGCGTACGTTAGTCTAAACGATCTTTCCCATTCCCATGCTGTGTGTTCCGCCCCCAATTCCCTTTCCCAAGCTAGCATGTGTTGAGATTTCTCACAAAGTAGCTTACTCTGCAAGGTATTATATACAATAGATATTCCTCCTGTCGAGCTTCGGGGATCTCTGTAGAACCTCAAGATCTTCCCCGGTATGCTAGTGAGCAGTCCCGGGGTGTTTCTCCACAAGTGGTCTATTTGCATGTAAGCATACTGTTCAGAGGCTGTAAAGTTATTTTCTGTCTGGAGTCTAGCAAATGACTTGAGATGGGACCCCTCTACTATATCTTCTACATATTTAATCCCCTTATCTATCCAAGTTGAGATGTTCATGTTCGGTATCAAAAGTCCTAGTGCCGGCAATGGAAGTTCCACAGGTAATATGTCAACCTCCCCATTTGTATTTCTGGACAAGTACAACCACGCTCTGACCGAGGCCTGTATAGGTGGTGCTAATTTAGTGGTAAGTGAGCTTGCAATTGGGGCTGTCAGTAGAAAGTTCATTAGATTATTCTGTGGGACCTGAACTTCTTCTAGATTTTTCCATAAGGCTTCAGAATATGGCAAAAACCATTGTTTAAGTTGGGCTAGAATGGTAGCAAAATAATAATCCTGGATGTGGACGTGGCCTATCCCCCCCGCCTTCCTGTGTTTGACAAGCTTACCAAAAGCACATCTTGCCCTCCCTCCTTGCCATAAGTAGTTATTTATCAGGGATTGCATAGATTTAAAATAGGAGTTTGGTATAACTATGGGGAGTGTGCGGAACAGGTATAACACCTGTGGGAGGATCTGCATTTTGAAGGCTGCTAGTCTGCCCAGCCATGACAGTTCTGTTTTTGCTAGGGCCTTCAATTTGGACTTTAGTGATTCCAGAAAGGGTGTAAAATTGGACCGCAGAAGGTCCCCTGTTTTGGGGGTCAGGGTGATGCCTAAGTAGGTGATACCCTCTTGTTTCCACGCGTAGGGAACTGTCTTCCCAAGGAAGTCCTCAACCTCTGTTGGAATTCCCAAATTCAGAATGTATGATTTAGACTCATTAACCTTATAGTACGATACAGTATTAAATGTATGTAACGCCTTGTGTACCGCTGGTAAGGAGGTTTCTGCCTTTGACAGCATCAGGATGACGTCATTGGCAAAAAGGCTGATGACATGTTCCCTTCCCCCCGCCGTGATGCCCGAGATATCCGGGTGGCTGCGCAGATAGGAAGCAAGTGGTTCCATTAAAAGATTAAAAATCAATGGTGAGAGGGGACACCCCTGCCTTGTCCCATTGGATATGGCGAATGGAGTAGACAACACCCCTGCTACATAAACCTGTGCAGATGGAAGAGTATACAATGCCATTATCGCTGAATAAATGAATCCCTTGAACCCAAATTTATCCAATACTTTGGAGAGAAATTGCCAATGAATCCTATCAAACGCCTTCTCTGCATCCAGCGCCAGGAGCAGAGAAGGCGTTCCTTCACCAACCGCCATGTGGATCACATTGACCAAACGGCGGGTGGCATCCGACGTCTGACATCCCCTAGTAAACCCGGAATGGTCCCTATCAATTAATTGGGGTAATATGTCTACCAGCCTGTTTGCAAGTAACTTGGCGTAAATCTTTAAGTCGTTGTTGAGCAATGAAATTGGCCGAAAATTTTGAGGGGAATCTGGGTTTTTTCCAGGTTTTGGCAGTGCTACTATCATAGCTTTCAACATCTCCGGAGGTATAAGGGATTCTGTAGCTGCTAAATTAAATAACTTCTCCATATGTGGGACTAGGGTATCTTGAAAATGTTTATAGTATTCTCCCGTGAAGCCATCTGGCCCTGGAGACTTGTTGTTGGGGAGATTCTGGATGACCTCTCCTATCTCTTTCTCTGAAATAGGGGAATTTAACTTCTCTAGGTGTTCAGGAGTGAGCTCTGGTAGATCTATGTGTTGCAGGAATGAGTCTATCAGTGGGGTGCTCGGCTGGGGAATTCTAGGGTCGTCTTTAAGATTATACAGCATACTGTAGTATTGGCTAAAGGCGTCTGCTATTTCCTGTGGGTGGTAGAGCTTAGTCTTTGTCACAGGGTGGATAAGAAAAGGGATTTGTGCCTTGTGTCTCTGTCCTTTAAGCTTATTGGCCAGCATCTTACCCGCTCTATTGCCACTTGTGTAATATTGTAATTTTAGCCTTCTTGAGGACTTTTCAAAGTCCTCTTGGAACAGCAGGCGGAGCTCAGTACGGAGCTGTGATAGTCGAGCCGTAGTGGTTGGGGACATTCTACTTTTATTTTGTTTATCAAGAGCCTCTATTTCTGAGATTAGGTTATTCATATGTGTCTGCCTCAACCTTTTACTCCTAGCCCCCTGCTGAATCAAGATCCCTCTCGCAAACGCCTTATGGGCATTCCAAAGCACATTAGGGTCTGACACCGATGGGCAATTGAATGTGAAAAATTCCCTCAGTTGACTGTCTATTCTGGACCTAGTCGGACCATCCTGAAACAGCCTGGGGTTCGCTCTCCAGATACGTGTATTTCCTCTATTAGCATTGTTGCCTATAGACAGCGTAATCGAGGCATGGTCCGACCAGGTGATGGTATTGATATTGGCACCAGTACAATCAAACAATAAGCACTTATCCACTAGGAACAAGTCAATTCTACTATACGTTCTATGGCAATTGGAAAAAAAGGAAAAGTCTCTCTCATTCGCATTGAGGCATCTCCAGGCATCGAACACTTCGTGAGTCCTCAGGGAATCTCCCAAGGACACAGGAGCTCGTCTATGTATGGCCGTGGAGTAGATATGTGCATTCCCGTTCGTACGAATGTTATTTTCGTACGAAAATGTTCATTTTCGTACCCGCGGGATAATGTGTACATACGAAAATATTAAAGCACCAAAATACAAAAACGACGGGATAACGGATTAGCCGCATAACGAACGACCGCAATTACGAACGATCCGACGGGAAAAAACGACAAAACGAAAATGGCAAAATAACGAAAATTAAATCTGTATCAAGAGGTTTGCATTGTGTATTTTGTTTGAATCCGTTTTGTGTTCGTTTTCAGTTGTATGTTCATTGTTCAATGACATCTATAACAAAATAATTTCATTATGTATATTGAATGAATTCCTTTGTCTGTTATAGGTGTCATATCAACATACGAAAATAACAAAAGAAACTTGTTCAAATGCAAATCTTTTGTTTATGTTTTTTTTAATGGCCAGAAAGTTAGGCTGGCCATACATGATACAATTTTCTGTGCAATTTTCTTTAGATTTACCTTCAACTATGTAGTGCAAGGGCCTGCCTGATTGCATACAATTGAAAGTGTTGTTTAGTTTGACCTCATATATGTTTTTTGGTAAATCTAAAAGAAAATTGTACAAGAAAATTGAACATGTATGGCCAGCCTCAGTGACTGAAAGCAGCCTCTCTTTTGTGCTGAGTACTAGAGTAGTGAGTACACTTGTACAGTAAAGCCTAATAAACTTTTCTGTGGATTTTCATCTGAAGGGACATCAGTTGGCCAGACTTCTGAACCCAAAAATGGTTTTCTGATGCAGTTTAAAAACGAACAAATTTTCTGAGAACGATCGGAAAACGATCGTTTTTATGTTTGTTGTTAAAATAGTCTGACCAAGTGTATGGGTCTTAACAAAAGAGAAGCTGCTTTCAGTCACTGAGGCTGGCCATACATGTTCAATTTTCCTGTACAATTTTCTTGTAGATTTACCAAAAACCATATATGAGGTCAAACTAAACAACACTTTCAAATATATGCAATCAGGCAGGCCCTTGCACTACATAGTTGAAGGTAAATCTAAAGAAAATTGCACAGAAAATTGTATCATGTATGGCCAGCCTAACTCTCTGACCATTAAAAAAACCATAAACAAAAGATTTGCATTTAAACCTGTTTCTTTTGTTATTTTCGTATGTTGATATGACACCTATAACAAAAAATTTGCCTTCAGTATTTTGAATACACAGAAAACAGAAAAAGGAATTCATTCAATATACATAATGAAATTCTTTTGTTATAGATGTCATTGAACAATGAACATACAACTGACACTAACAAAAGAAAAGCATTCAAGATACACAGAATGCAAATTGACGAAAATTCACTAACAAGAAACGAACATGAATTAAACAGAATAACGAATCATCCCGCATGTACGAAAATAAAACGGTAACGGAAATACGAAACGATCGGAATACGAAAAAATCACGTCGTACGACAAACGAACGGGAACGAACGGGAAAACGGGCGTCTTACGAAAAACGAACGGAAACGAACAGACGGGACCATACGAAACGGAACAAAAAAAAACGAATTTTTTTTCTGTGCACATGTCTACCGTGGAGTCCACAGAAGGGTCCGGGGTGATGTTGAAATCTCCACACAATAAAACTTTACCCTTCCCCATAGTCCTTATTTTCTTCATAACCTTGTGGAAGAAACTAATTTGCCCCTTGTTCGGTGCATAAACGTTCCCTATTGTGTAGGTAATAGAGTCAATGTCACAGATCAGGATCAAAAACCGACCCCGGGGGTCTGCCACCAGTGAATGTAGCTTAAAGGTTACAGAGTCCCTTATGGCTATCATCACTCCCTTCTTTTTCTCGTCCGCATTGGCGTAAAAGTAGTGCTGGAATTTGGGATGGCTGCACTTAGGGGGAGAGGTCATGGCGAAGTGGGTCTCCTGTACACACAAGATGTCACAGTGTTGGTGTAAGGCTTCTTTCCACAGCGAGCGTCTTTTTGCCGGGTGGTTAAGACCCTTGGCATTAATTGACAGAAATTTCAACGCCATTTGGTTGTGTGCGATGGTGGAGTAGCATAAGGTGAATAAATCGTACTCACTGTCAGAAGATTGTTCATCTTTGGTTGTGCCGGCTGAGGGGTCTGTTGTGGCCATCTGGTCTTCATGGGTCCTGTTGAGATGGGCTCGGAGCACTCATAGAGACGTCGGTTTGATCCGAATGGGGAGAAAAACAAGAATGTAAACAAAAAAAAACAGTCAACATAGGCGGATAGCCCAACCAATGGAAGGCAAACAAGAGTGTGGCTCATGGCCACTCAAATAATCTGGAGTAGGAAAGTCCGAGCTATAAGTGTAACACGGACCGCACGGACTTCTCCTTCAGCAGGTGAACTTTGGTATGTTGCACCCATCCAAACTATTTATGGGTGCAGGCATTTCTTGAATTCACTTTGTGCCATTCCTGAGATGGTGTAGAGCGGTTGGATTTCACTGGGTCTTGGGATTGGGGGTCAGGAGTAATCCCCCATGATTTAAGGAAGGCCAGACCCTTGGTCATAGAATCTATCACATAGTCCGTTCCCTCCTTAGTGACAATCAGTTTTGTCGGGAAGCCCCACTTGTAGCTAAGATTGCAATTTCTGAGAGCCTTCGTGATTGTATTTAGATTCCTGCGCTTTTGCAGCGTGAACTGCGACAAGTCCGCATAAAATTGTAGATTGTCATATGGCGCTGGAATTTTCCCCTTCACCCTGGATGCTGCCATCAACTTTTCCTTGGTATGATAAAAATGAAATCTCATAATAACATCCCTGGGTATGTTCTCTGACAGATACGAGGGCTTGGGTAGACGGTGGATTCTATCCTAGCTGCAACCCTCCGTCATGTCAGGGAGGGTTGCAGCTAGGAGTTGGGAGACATATAGACGCAGATCAGCTTGCTGTACTGTCTCAGGGATCCCCCTTATCTTAACGTTGCTCCTTCTGCTTCTGTCTTCCAAATCTGCCATTTTTGTTTTAAGTGCTTCCAGCTCATCCTCCCTCCCATCATTGGCATCTACCAGATCATTTATCATGTCAGCAAACTCTCCCATTTTAACTTCTACATGTGTCACTCTGTCAGCAACTGAGTCCAGTTCTCTGCTAAATTTTTGGAGGCACGACACCATGTCAGTGTGTAAAGAACTCCTCAAGGAGACCAGCATCTCCTTCAGGACAGTGTCCATCACTGGCTGATTGGCCGTGGGGAAAGTGTCAATGGAGTCAGGGAGCTCCCTCGTGTCCTCCCTAGATTCCTCCCCTGAGATAAGTAAAGCGCTCACCTCTTCATCTGCTGCATCTGATCTGAACCTGGACTTCTCAGGGCTCCCCGAAGAGGGTGTAGGTGGAGGAGAGGTGGGTGATCTAGGAGGACTGCTCCGTTTGCTTGTTCTGCTGGCCGGGTGCTGTTGCGAGCATGGACCCGCCGTCGGCGTGGAGGTCGCTCCGGCGCCATGTTGCTTGGCCTCGAGGGGATAGAACTCCGTCAGTTTCTGGGGACGGTTCCCCAATTTTTTGGGCTTAGTCATGCCCGCTATGTAGGGAGCCTACGCTGTGGTGAATCCGCCGTGCAGGGCGATGTTTTGCTGCTCGGATGGGCTGTTGATAGCCGTTGTCTGCCTGCTGTAGCTGGAGCTCTGCTCTCAGGCGTCCATCGCGGTCCCCGGCTAGCTCCGCCCCTCTGGATAGAAGAATTTTTAACAATAGCTGTACAGTACTAAAGGAGAGAAGCAGTTATGCTAAAATAAAATGATTTTATATTTTTTTGCTCAGTGAGAGGTCCTGTCCTTCTCACACATATAGTGAGGATTCCACTAGTATTTAAATATAATTTGAGATATTAAAGTGTTGGAATCTCCTCTAGTCACAAAAGTCAATAAATTCCAAATGGGCAGACAATTCTATGAATATAGCTTGCAAATGTAAGTTATAAGTTAGCAGTTTCGGTAAGGCCTCGTACACACGATTAAATCGATTTGTTTAAAACGGTCTGTCTGACCGATTTGAACAAATCTGTCTGCTGGCATTTTGGTTTGCTCGCATGTACACACGAGCAAACCAAAATCCCCGCCAGCAGACAGCGCGCTGACGTTTTGGTGACGTGGCGGTGACGTTGACGCCGCCACGTCACCGCACCAGGAAGTAAAACACTTCCGCACATGTGTCGAAATCATTCGGTGCGTGTGCGAGAAGACATGTCTGCTGGTTAGCATACTAACTAGCAGACATGTCGGGCGGACGGGTTCCCAGCCGACAGATTTCAAAGCATGCTTTGAAATCTGTCGGGTGGCCAAATCCGTCTGTTTGCCCGTACACACGATAGAATCTGTCTGCTGAAACGGTCTAGCACTTTGTGTGATGAAAAAAAATGTCATTTTTTAAAATGTCATTTAAAATGATGGTGTGTGGCCAAAATGTCATTTTATGTCTTCTGAAAAATGACCAAAAAAAAATTCGAACATGCTCGAATTTTTTATGTCATTTTTCAAAATGTCATTTTTTGTGTCATAAAAAATGATCGTGTGTGGGCAAAACTACGTAAAAAATTATGTTTTAAACCCGCACATGCCCAGAAGCAAGTTAGGAGACGGGAGGTAAAACTACCATTCATAATGGAGTAAGCACATTCATCACGCTGTAACAGACAAAAAAGCACGAATCGTCTTTTACTAACAAGTAACCAGCTAAAAGCAGCCTCAAGGCAAATAGAACTTCCCCTTTAGAGTGCCATCACTTTGTTCATCATTTTCCAAAAATGATCGTGTGTACGCAACGTCATTTTTGAAAATTAAGTTTGAAAAATGTCGTTTTTTTTCATGAAGAAAAATGACATTTTTTTTCATCACAAAAAGTGATTTAATAAATCTTGAAGACCTGGCTATTTTACAAAAGGAATACAAACATTGTATGATGTTTATACCAGCATAATAGAAGTAATAATAATAATAAAAGTTATAGAATTTTTGTGAAAAAAAATAATAATAAAAGTTAGAATGATAGTAATGTATAAAGTAATTATTAATGAGTCAACCTGCCATGGCTTTGGTTTGAGCAGGGTTCAGTGAACTACAAATGACACCTGACCTGAATCCCATTTAAATCAACAGGAGCCAGTTGTCAATTCAACTTTCTGGGACAATAATCAAAGGGAGTGGTGGGCACTGCCATTCGAAACACGTGCCAATGCAAAACTATATATATTTTCAAAGAAGGCAGTAATTTCAACTGTATAATTTTTTTTTTCTTTGCAAATGCAATTTTTGCTGTTACACATCTTACAGCATGAATGAAAAAACAAAAATGCATAAACTCCATCCAAAATGCATACTAGACCCTTATCCCATCCAAAAGAAATGCAAACAATTTAGAAAGTCCTACCAGACTCTTTGGGTCTGGTATGGATTTTATGGTGTACTTCATGCACCTCCCCTAAAAAAAAGCATTGGGTTTCCATAAAAATCCATACCAGATCATTAATCCAAGCATGCAGCCTAACTGGCCAGGAAAGGGGAGGGATGAACATGTGTATACCCCCTCCCCCACCTTCAATTTACTACCATGTGCCCTCACCACAGAAGAGTGCCTTGCCAAGAGGGACCTCCCTGGCAAAGCAACTGGGTGGGGGCTTATAAGAATCTGGAAGTCTCCATTTACAATAAAATGAAAAATGTCACTTGGAGGTCATATCCATATTTGGTCAATTCCGTTACTCGGGAGACCTCACCTATTGTAAATAATAACAGACATCCACCCAATCTGGAATTCAGTGGAAAGCAAGTGAACTGAGTTGATGTATCGGTGGCCATTGCAATAGCCAAGGCTCTAAAACACTGTATTGACTGTTAATGTACATCATGGAATATTTGTTTTTTTTTATTAAAGGATTTAAAAAAAGAAGTCAAAAACTGTGATTTTTGTTTTTTCTTACTGTTTACTTACATGGGGATTATGCCATAGTACTCTTCCAGATTCTGACCCCCACAACAACTGTGCCAGGACTATAGGTGAAGAGGCTCTTGCCCTCATCAAAATGGGAATAAGGTGCTTTTTCAGGGGAGGTCCCCCTGGCCAGGTACCCCACATGTTGAGGGCTTGTGGCATGGTATTGTCCTGGAGAAGGGGGCACACTCCCCTTCTAAAGGGTCTGGTTTGGGGGTTTCATTACCTTTTGTTATTTTTTCATACCAGACTTAAAGGGCCTGGTATGAATTGGGTGGAGGAGAACCTAATGCAATTTTTAAACTATGTTAAAACACGGCGAGCAGAAGAAGAGAGCGGAGAGGTCGGAAGAAGACCCTGGAAGTCGGAAGAAGACCCCCTGGAGCTGCCTAACTTTAAAAACCTGTGTAGTATGTTTTTTTCTTGACACTTTTTTCCTCCAGGTAAATGGCTAGGGGTACAATGTACCCCATACTCATTTACCTAGGGTGGGGGGCCAGGATCTGGGGGCTCCCTTATTAAAAGGGGCTCCCAGATTCCGATAAGCCCCCCGCCCTCAGACCCCGACAACCAACGGCCGGGGTTGTCGGGAAAAGGCCCTTGTCCCCGTCAACATGGGGACAGGGTGCCCCAAAGCACCCACCCCCCCATGTTGAGGGCATGTGGCCTGGTATGGCTCAGGGGCACTCGCTCATCCCCACCCCCTTTCCTGACGGGCCTGGCTGCATGCTCGGATAAAGGTCCGGTATGGATTTTGGGGGGTTTTCGGCGTAGGGGGTTCCCCTTAAAATCCATACCAGACCTAAGGGCCTGATATGATACTGGAGGGGAACCCATGCTGTTTTTTTATTTAAAATTTGGTGTGGAGTTCCCCCTCATGATTCATACAAAACAAAGATTTTAATGCACTTTCTATGTGAGAATTCGGTATTGGAACCCAGGCGTCACTCAACACAAACAGGAGTTTGGGGGTTCTCTACATTATCTCTCTCTTACATAAAGGAATGCGTTGAGTTACTAGGGGTGGACACATTAGTACATACGACCAAAGCCTAGCATTAAAATATACGATTCAGGAGAACGTTCCAATGCACAACTATATGCAAGTGATTATCAGTATTGGACCCCAGGCATCACTCCAATCAAAGAACAGGAGTTTGGGGGTTCTCTACAACATATTACTTAAACATACAGCAGTGCATTAAGCCATTAAGAGAGTAAACATGAATTATCTTTAACCCTTAGCATAGAAAAGTTAGAGCGAACATGTTCAGTAACTTAGGCCATTGGCCCTTCAACTTATGTCAAGCACATAGTAAATATGAAGACTAGTAGCAACTAGTATTTGCATACAAGAGGCATATATAGCTCAGCTTATTTGGAAGTATATGTTCCCTTTAGGACGTTCCACAGCAACAGCCAAGGCACAACAGTTAGTCCCAAATAATAAGATGATAGGTTACAAGCCAACGTTAAGTACAGCATATGTTTAACAACAATATGTGTAGCTGATCTTCCTAAAGTACTACAAGTAAAACAAGTGTTACTTATCCGTTTGCAGGGCTTGAGATATGGGATTCCGTAGTGTAGGGTGTCAGCAAGGAATTCCTCTTAGGGTGCCAGCAGCAATGGTAGCGTGGTGGTAGATAGCATAATAGCTATAAAGGCATGAAGATTCCAGGTGGGGTTGAATTGTAGTGTAGAGAGCAATGACAGCAGGGTAGTAGCGTGGCCGAGCTACGGCTGACAATAATAGAACGGCGTGTATCATACACGCTGTTCTGTTTATACTAGAGCAGCATGTGTGCCAAATGCAGGTGATTGCAATTACCATTTCCGCATTCCAGGCTGGAACACATGCGGCGCCAGGCGATGATGTCATCTCGTGCTCGCTATAATTGTGTTTTTCCTATTGCAGCCAGCGCGAGATGGACAGTACCCTGTCGCTGAGAACCAGCGCGATGCGATTGTGCTGGAAACACATTCTCGTGGGCAGGTACTGTAATGGTACTGAAATGTAACCCCGAGCCACACTTGGGAATACTGCCAGGGGGGTTAAATAAAAGGTTGCTGCTATAGGTGAAACTTCACATAAACCTTGCTATTTTCACAAAACAGAATACAAACTGTTAAACCATCTATCTATCTATCTATCTATCTATCTATCTATCTATCTATCTATCTATCTATCTATCTATCTATCTATCTATCTATCTATCTATCTATCTATCTATCTATCTATCTATCTATCTATCTATCTATCTAGCTGTCTGTCTGTCTGTCTGTCTGTCTATCTATCTATCTATCTATCTATCTATCTATCTATCTATCTATCTATCTATCTATCTATCTATCTATCTATCTATCTATCTATCTATCTATCTATCTATCAGGTGATCTTTTTTTGTTCTAGTTATTGGAATTGTTTGTTTTCTTTTCACTGTTTGATTAAGAAAGTTCTATTATTCCTTGAGTGATCTTGCCAAGACAAGGTGAACTCAAATCGCACATTTATTCTTAGTAAATTATTGATTACGAAAGTTAATGCTTGTCACGTAAGTAGAAGATTCTGTTTCACAATTTCCTTTGCTAATTTCACCTTTATAAACGGAAACAACTTGTTTACTTTTGTATTTTACCTTGATGCTGCTCTTTGAATTGACAGCCATCCAAGGGATTAAAGAAATATCACTGTGCTCTTGATAGAAGGTTGCATGAAATTGTTATAGGTTAGAATTTGACTGTATATTTAAACATTGCAAATCCAGCACTAGGGATTTCAGTCATGAACAGTGTTTACTCTTCTTCTGCTATAATTGCCCTACGCTTGCATTGTTTGATTGCCTATATTTTTTTTTTGGTTTTGTTTTTTGTCAGTAGGATGTTGTAACATGACAATAGAAAACATTACATTAAAAATAATTGTAAATATATAGAAATAGACCCAAGGCTATATTAATTAAACTTCTACACTTATAATCATCAACATTTAGGAAGTTAAATCTATAACATTATGAGAATTTACAGGCAGTGTTATTTATTTTGATGAACGGAAGCAGCTAACCTGCTAAACGTGGCCCTGAGAACGCACAAACCAACCTTGTTAAATATACATCAGAAGCATTTGTACCACTTGCTGACCACAAAAGTGCATTTACTGCTGATGGGTGGCTCTCACAAGCACTCTGATCTATGGATATGCCATTGTGCACACCCCCTGGGGAGTGCAGAAGCTCAATCTGCAAACACTGTTCCCACCAAACACAGTGGCTTGCGTTGCTCAGTATTGGCCCGCTATGAGTGGCCCAGATATAATGTGACCACTTTGGGATCACATGTAAACAATAGTCATGAATGGAATCCACTGATCTGTGATTGGTCACCAGATATCACATGATGCCTGGACCAATCCCTGCACTCTGTATCATGTGATAGCTGTGGGTCAATCACAATAGTAAACAAAGAGTCTTTAATGGAAGCAGTTCATGACATTTCAAATTATTGCTGTTAAGGTGATAATCACAGTGTAAAAAAAAATCCCTCATCAATCCCCTAAAGTAGTACAGTGTCATTATGGTGATGACAGGGTGTAAAAAAAAAAAAAACCTCACCTATCGGTCCAATAGAGTCTTTACAGACCCACTGTTTTTCGATCTGTACATTGATCGTTGATGCCGGGATCCATATAAAGCCTTGTTCACTTATGGTGGCATATGTCTCATTAGTCCACTTAGTCCGGTAAGCTTACACTCTTTCCGGTGGTGGGAATACTGTATATGGAAGAAGTCACCTCATTGACATTCTGATGCCATTTCAAATTCACTTGGTGGAACTTATAATGTTTATGGACTTCTCATTCTCTATATAATATTTCACATGCTTGTTATGTGGATCTTATAATGTGGATTGATTTACATGATACATTTTTTTAATTTTCTCATATACATTGTTTCATGTCTGTCACTAGACAGACATTCTATACTGTGTTATTTGTTTATGGTACACGCACCCATATTTCATCAATGTTTTTTGTCATGAATACCATTGTTTAGCGCTACACATACACTTCTATGCTCAATCACCTTCAACAATCCCACATTCTCTGGTCCCCATACTACTCTAAGATTTTGACTTGGTCTTTGCACAGTCTCAGCAAAGGCCAAAGGTCTGTATGACTTGGATTCCTTACATAAAAGATGAATATCTATCCAGAATTGCCCAGGAATGTTCTATCTCTTTTCTTCTGTTATGCAGGGAATACTGGGTAGTGAAGACCACAGCTCCATCAGGCTCCCTTCATTTTCATTGCACTATGCCCCCTTAATGACAGCATTTCCTAGAACCCATGGTAGACTCTGCATAGCAAGTCTTCTTGCCGCTCACTGGCACAGATTCTCTGCTGCCAATAGGAGTAGGGGGCAGGGGTGAGCAGGGAATTTCAGACAGTCCACTCTATTCAAACAGCAGGGAAGTGAGGGGTGAGAGGATAACAGCCTGTTCTGCTCACACAGCAGGGTAGCGAGCAGTGAGAGCTGGCTGCTACATAACACAGAGAAGTCCTGGCTCTGTCCCTCTCCAAACGGGAGGGGGGGATCGGCCACTGGCTACATGTGTAAGGAAAATAAAAATCTTAATTTTTGCTTGCACATGATTTGTTGATGGTCAGCAGCTCATTCACTAAACTCTGAGAAAAATTCTCTTGTGAAGTGCACCATGCCTTGCACAGTCATTTGCCTTCAGTAAATTGACCCCAGTATCCAAATATGAACATTACAAAACATAACCCCAATATCCCACACAAACAAATATCTCTATTCGTAGTTAAAAAAAAAAACAAATGGACAAAATTACTATAGATGAAGAAGGGTAGAACCATTACTTGTAGAGAGCAGAGTGAGGCAGAGGATTAGCTACAGGAGCTCACACGGCACACGTTCTCCTAGGAGTAGGAGCGTGCGAGCTATAGCTCCAGGCAGGTGTAGCCAGCAGGTAGTCAGGGTTCCCCTGTCCAGCCAGCCTGCATCTTACCTGGATCCCGGATCTCCTCCACCTCTAGCCGCCTCCAGCACTCCTTCCCCCCCTCTTGGAGCATCTGAGCATCTGAACAACATCTGAACAGCTGAGCCTTCTGAGCCGTCATACAGCCCTCACACAGGTAATCCAGCCTGTCCCCCCCAGGATTAAGGTCGGCCGTCCTTGTCAGGATAACCGCCCTAACCTGACTAGAAACTCAGCTCGTCTTACCCAGGCCGCAATCGAGGCCCCCCTGCCCGCACCCACATCCCCCCCAGCTGCTTCCCTGGCCGTCTTTGCCGGTCCGCGCCAACCACGCTAGGTCCGCGGGAGCCGCGGCTTAGGAAAGTCCGCGGCTTCAACTGCGGCCTAGCGGCGCTCGGCCACAGCGCGGTGCATCACCCCGGTGCTTTAGCCCAGACCGCACTCAAGGTACTCCCAACCCATCCCCACACTGTACCCTGGCTGTTCTCGCCGGTCCGCGCCAGCCACGCTAGGTCCGCGGGAGCCGCGGCTTAGGAAAGTCCGCGGCTTCAACTGCGGCCTAGCGGCGCACGGCGACAGCAAGCCGTTTCTGCCCTATTGCTGTCACCCAACTCACCCCCCTACCCACAGGGGTCCCCATTCACCTCCTCAACAGCCAACTACCCCTCTCTGGGGCTATTTGCACCAGATTGGTGGCCCAGCTTGGTGAACCCCCCAAGCAGGAATCTACTCCCTTCACATCACTCCCACACCAGTCCATTAGATTTGATCCAGGGCTCAACCGATCGCCTTTGAGGGATCAGGAAGGAATTTTTTTCCCTGCCCAGCAGATTGGCCTAGCTGAACCAGGGTTTTTTTGCCTTCCTCTGGACCAAAAATAAAAATTCCAGGAGAAAGGATTCAAGGAATCTACTCCCCATCGCCACCCACCACACCCCCCCCCCCCTGCGGAATATGGCCGTCTGGCAATATTCGGCAGAAATCATTAGGAGCCTGAGGCAATTTGCCACAAAGCTACCAGCCGTCACTAAAAGGGCCCTGAGCCTTGAGCAACTCTTGAGGATCGATCGTCGATCATCAGGAAAAAAAATTAACGACCCACCCCAAGCGAAGCACATATCATGTGCCTTGATCAATACAAGATCGGCAGTAAGGCACCGATTAGAAATCCATGATTTCATTCTACAGAACAACTTAGACTGTCTTTTTATTACAGAAAGCTGGCTTACAGCCGACTGTAACACCATTCTTGGAGAACTGGTGCCAGAACACTACCGGATTATCACTGAAAACAGAATAGGGCAAAGAGGTGGAGGACTGGCGGTGATTCATAAGACGCATCTTGGGATCTCTAAACCAGCCCTTCAGCACTCGCTTCCATTTATGGAAACCCTTACTCTGCAACTGCAAACAAACCCCAGGAGACCGTCCGTATTCTACTCTGCTATAGGCCACCAGGGCCTAAATCACAGTTTTTACCTCCATGGTCAGAATTCATCTCCACTTATGCCATAACCAGCAAACACCTTTTGCTGCTCGGAGATTTCAATCTCTGGGCCAACTCCTCACAAGACCCCGTGGCCGACGCCTGTATCGACCATTTGGAAGGGTTAGGCCTTCAGCAACTAGTTCATGAGCCCACACATGCTTCAGGTCACACACTCGATCTTATCTTCAGACAAAATCTGAAAGTAAGTATTTTGGAGAATGAACCATTGCCATGGACAGATCACCATGCAATTAAATTCATAATTTCCAATACGGCCCTACTGATAAAAACACCCAAGCCAGTGACAACACACTGGACTAGATCTCAGAAGAAGCTCCATTCGGAACTCTTCAAATCTACCTTGGAAAATAAAATAAAAGCAATGCAACCAAGACAAACGGCCACAGATATTCTGGAGGCCATAAATACAGCCCTACTACAGTCAGCCGACGTAGTAGCGCCTGAACACAAAGTCCTTACCCGGAAAAACAAGGCAGGCTGGTTCAACAACCAGCTATCGCTACTGAAGCAAGAGCGTAGAAGGGCAGAAGCCGCCTGGAAAAGAAACGCTTCTGAGACGAACCTCGCCGTCTACAAAGCAGCAACTAGAAGATACCACATAGAAATCTTCAAAGCCAAGAAAGACTATTTTTCCATGGCTATCAACAGCGCTTTAAACCGCCCTCGGGATCTCTTCAAGCTGGTCTCACAGACCATGAATCCACACTGTCTTGAAGCCCCCAACACAGACACCCAAGAATTTTGCGATGAATTGTCGGATTTCTTCATCAATAAAATTGAGGGAATCCGGGAAAGCATTTCGCAAAATAATGCCCCTGAGCTACCACACAGCACCCAGAGGAACACACTACAACCAACAAAGTTCACTTTGGAACCCGTTTCCATCGAGAACACAGAAAATATCATCGGCGCTTTGCGGAACAGCACTTCGCCTAATGATATTATCCCCACTAAGCTGCTAAAGGAATGTGCCGATATCCTGGCGCCTCCCATTACGCAGCTTATAAACCAGTCATTTAAGGAAGGCATAGTGCCCTCCCTGCTGAAAGAGGGCACAATCCAGCCCATCTTGAAGAAACCTACCCTGGATCCCAAGGACCCAAATCACCGCCGTCCCATAACAATGCTAAACGTTTTCTCTAAGGTAATGGAGAAAGTGGTGGTACAACAGCTGCAACAGCATCTAGATACCCACAACTTACTCGATCCACTGCAATCGGGATTCCGTCCCGGACACGGGACGGAAACTGCACTGCTCAAAATATGGGACGATGTTCTGGAGGCCGCAGACGAAGGAGAATCTTCTCTCCTGGTTCTGCTGGACCTAAGCGCAGCCTTTGACACCGTAGATCACAAACTGCTACTGACTCGGCTGACTGAGGTAGCCGGAGTCACAGAGAATGATTTACCATGGTTTTCCTCTTTTTTGGGAAACCGATCTCAAACGGTGAAACTAGGACCGTTCATTTCTAGAAAACGCACGGTGTCATGTGGAGTCCCCCAAGGCTCACCTCTATCACCGGTGCTTTTCAACATCTATCTTCGACCTCTCTTTGAAGTCATCAGTAGTCAACAACTACTTTATCACTCATATGCAGACGATACACAACTGTATTTTCGCATCTGCAATAGGAAAGATCATCATCTCAGCTTAGAGAATTGTCTCTCTTCAATAGAAAAGTGGATGACGATGAGTTATCTCAAACTCAACAATTCTAAAACAGAACTTCTTCTGTTTCAGGCCAGTCACAAGAGGCAACTCACAACTACCTGGACACCTCCGCCCATTCTGGGCCAGATCATCTCCCCGAGCGCCAAAGTCAAAAGTCTTGGGATCATTTTTGACACCCACATGACTATGGACGCACAAATAGGGTCAGTAGTCAGCGGATCTCACCATCTGCTGCGCCTACTCCGCAGACTGATCCCATTTATTCCCAAAGGAGATGTGCCAGTAGTGGTGGGAACGATTGTGAACTCCAGACTGGACTATGCAAACGCTCTCTACCTCGGACTCCCAAAGTACCAAATCGCTCGCCTGCAAGTCGTACAAAATACGGCCGCCAGACTGGTGACTGGGAAAAAACCCTGGGAATCAATCTCACCGTCGCTGAGATCCCTTCACTGGTTGCCGGTAAAAGACAGAATTGCTTTTAAAGCACTCTGTCTGACCCATAAATGCATCCATGGAAAAGCCCCGCAATATCTTTGCGATAAAATAGAACCCCACAACCCCAATCGCGCTCTGCGATCCAGTGACCAAAATTTGGTCAAAGTACCCAAAGCCAGATTCAAGTCCAAAGGAGAAAGAAGGTTTGCTGTCCAGGGGCCCAGACTCTGGAACGCTTTACCAACCAGCATTCGGTTGGAGGAAAACCACCTGACCTTCAGAAGACGGATTAAGACTCTGCTCTTTTGATGGCAAGAGAGTCGGATACAACTAGCGCCCAGAGGCGATTTGGTTCGCATGTGCCGCGCTATATAAGTTTTTCATTCATTCATTCATTCACATCTACAGCATGGGGTTTTCAATTATCCACTGGAACCATACTGCTTAACCACTTACCCACTGTGCACCTACACCCCCTTCCTGCCCAGACAAAATATAAGCTTCCGGCACTGCGTCGCTTTAACTGACAATTGCGCGGTCGTGCGACGTGGCTCCCAAACAAAATTGGCGTCCTTTTTTTCCCACAAATAGAGCTTTCTTTTGGTGGTATTTGATCACCTCTGCGGTTTTTATTTTTTGCGCTATAAACAAAAATAGAGCGTCAATTTTTAAAAAAATGCAATATTTTTTCCTTTTTGCTATAATAAATAACCCCAAAAAAATATAAAAAAAATATTTTTTCCCTCAGTTTAGGCCGATACGTATTCTTCTACATATTTTTGGTAAAAAAATGCAATAAGCGTTTATCGATTGGTTTGCGCAAAATTTATAGCGTTTACAAAATAGGGGATAGTTTATGGCATTTTTTTTTTTTTTTTTTTTACTATTAATGGCGGCGATCTGCGATTTTTTTTATTGGGACTGCGACGTTATGGCAGACATTTCGGACACTTTTCTGACATTTTTGGGACCATTTACATTTATACAGTGAAAAATGCTATAAATATGCATTGATTACTGTATAAATGTGACTGGCAGTGAAGGGGTTAACCACTAGGGGGCGGGGAAGGGGTTAAATGTGTGTCCTATGAGTGTTCTAACTGTAGGGGGAGGGGGGGGTGACTGGGGGAGGTGACCGATTGTGTCCCTATGTACAAGGGACACAACCGCTCTCCTCTCTCCCTGACAGGGTGTGCAGCTCTGTGTTTACATACAGAGCTGCACGTCCCCGCTCAGTTACTGAGCAATCGCGTGTGCCCGGCGGCGATCGTTGCCGCCGGGCACTCGCACGGGATCCCCGCAGAGCGGCGGGTGCGCCCGCCCGCGGCTTTAAAGGGACATCACGTCATATGACGTGATGTCAGAACAATGGAGTCGTCTGCCCGCCGTCATTTGACGGTGGGCAGATGACAAGTGGTTAAAATCTTTTTGAGGGCCAGTGATTGCATGAATTGCACTAACCCTGAGTGTTTATATTTGATTATATAGGGCACATTCACTTTTTGTGATTATTTTAGTAGGTGGGTAGAGCGCTGCACTTTTTGCAATTGTTATTTTGAATAATAGGGGTTTAAATCACTTTTTTATTGCTGGCAAGGGATTTATTTATTTATTTTTTAAATCATAAAAAGATTTATTGGGCCAATCAAAATTAAATACAAAGGGCCAGATTCACAGAGCCATTCTCCTGTTAGACCGTAGTAATTTCAAATTACCGGCGCTGTATCATTAGTTTGAATCCTCAAACCATGATACGGCGGCTTCGGGCTTCGATCCGACAGACTTACGTCTTTGTACGCCGTCGTACAATTTTGACTGTAATAGAATAGCAGTCAGTTGCCTGCCAGCGTGTGTCTCAGGCTCACAGCGTATACTGTGACCACTGGCTGCCTGGAAGAAAATTGTGCCAAGGCCCGGTGATGGGGGATGTATGCACATGCGGGGGTAAGCAATTTTTTGCGTGCAATTTATCGGGGCAATAGCTGGTGTTCTGCTGTTGGCGCTTCAATCATCATGGCACCATGATTGGTATGGTGTCAGAATGATTGAAGCAGTTTATTTCTTATATTACATTGTAAAATAAATGAAATAGTTCAACTCACCATTATGCAGAATCAGTGGGAGCCATGAGCGTGTCACTTGCCATGTCGCCTGCCACCAGATGAGGAATGTCACTTGCCACGTCACCTGCCAGTGCCACCAGATGAGGAATTGCCACTTCACCTGTGTAACGCCATCCTCATTACCATGGATAGAACGAGCGCAGCTGTACCTTTTTCTGACAGCTACGCTCCATCCTGTAAGACGTCCGCGTCACTTCCGGTGCGCGGACGTCTGCGTTCCACGCTGGAACGCGGAAGTGCGTCCCTGCGTGCTCCTCTCTCTAGCCGGGCTATTTAAACCACCTGCTTCGGCGGCAGGGTGTTAGATTATTCTTGTTGGACGCCTGCCGCCTCCAGGGACCCGGACATCTCTCCTAAGGGACCTCAGTCCCCTGCACTCTACCACCTCAGAACCCGGCTCCACTCAGCATCAGGCCCAGCTCTGTGCTCCCCAGGACCTGTCGGCTTGTTCTTCCCATCCACATACTGGAACCCAACCTCCACCTGCCCATTCATAATAGGAGCATCATAACATCCAGCTGGAAGGACCCCTGCTACATCAGCGCAAACCGCAAGTACTTTATATGGCTAATAACAAGATGTATTGCTTATAGTCATTGCTGTACACATAGTGGACTGTGACCATACTCTCTACTGCCATTTGCCTGTCTGCAGCTTTCACCATAGGGAGTGCAGTGTACCTGTTAAGCAGCCCAGCCACGCACTGACCGTTTAATCCAGTGCTTTACTTTGCTGTCCTACTTCGCTTATGAATCAATAAGCTAACCCAAATATATGTTTGTTCTTAGTGGAGGCTGTGATGACCTAACCCCAAACTCTCTGTGAACCTTGAGAGTGATCTGTTGTTTGAAACCTGAGTAACCTCCGCAGCTGGGATCCAAACTGATAGTCCAGAATCCAATAAGACCACAGAGTCGTAACATAATAATCGAACCCGTAAAAAATATGGATCCAGCAGAGCTTGCAAATCATTTGGTTGGACTTTCACAAAGGGTAGATACCCTAACCAATTCCTTAAATGAGCTACGCTTAGAGAATGATGCCCTTCGAAATCAAAATTTCGCGCAAGCCAGAGAGAGACCTGAGCCTAAGGTTTGTCCTACAGAAACCTTCTCCGGAGGCAGGAAACTCTTTCGTCAATTCATTAGCTCATGCCGTCTGATGTTTGAGTTACGCCCCCGCACCTATTACTCTGATAGGGTTAGAATTCTCACCCTAATCTCCTATCTTAGGGGCGAACCCAGAGTTTGGGCCGATGCTTACCTGGAAGAACACGGAGATCTCCTGGGCGCATTTGACACCTTCCTGGAGGAGATGTCCCAGCTATATGAGGATTCTAACAAACAGTTAACTGCAGAGAACTCAATCAGGAATCTCAAACAGGGGAAAAGACCCATGGAAGACTACATATCAGAATTTAAATGTTGGAGCAGAGAGACCCAGTGGTTAGATATTGCACTCCGGAACCAATTCCAGTTAGGCTTAACGGAAGCTATGAAGAATGAAATTGCCCGTGTTGAACTTCCACCATCTGTAGAGGATCTTATGCATCTCTCTGTTGCTATAGATCATCGCCTTCGCAAAAGAAAAGCTGAACGTGCTAATACATACCCTCCTACACCTTTCAAGAGAGCCAGATCGCCTCCCAAAGATGTTCCCATGGAACTTGGAGCTATCAATTGACCACTATCCCCAGCTGAGAAACAACGCCGTAGAGCCCAAAACCTTTGTTTGTACTGTTCAGCACCAGACCACGTAGTATCCAACTGTCCCCTCCTCAAGAGGAACTCTAAAATTTCCCACATTAGTAAGCTTAATACAACTGGAACTACCTCTAACCGTTATATCTTTATTGCTCTTACCTTACAGTGGGATCAAGAAAGGATTACCATTGACGCGATGGTCGACAGCGGAGCCTGTGGTAACTTTATAGATTCAAAGATTGTAGAATCTAATAAAATCCCCTGTGTGTTTAAGCAAATCCCTGTGTCACTCACTTTTATTGATGGCTCTACTTCCTCCTCTGGTCCAGTCTCTTCTCAAACTTCCCCCCTTCTGGTTACCTGTGGAACGGGTCATACTGAGACCCTTGTTTTTGACATTATCTCATCACCTGTATTCCCAATAGTTCTCGGTCTACCTTGGCTACGCCTTCATCAGCCTAATTTTCAATGGTCTACCAGTTCCCTAACACTACAGTCCAATTTCTGTAAGGAAACTTGTACTCGGATTCAACCAATGGGGGAGAATGGACAAAGGACACAGAATATGAGGACATGGCCCTGACGTGTACTGGACATAGACCTGAAGTGTGCCGAGGTCACCTGGTCGGTATGCCTGAAAGGGGGCATACCCAAGTATAAAAATGAAATGAAATGAAATAAGGACAAAAGGGGCGGGTGGGCGGGATACGCAAGCCGACGACCAGGGAGGAGGAGGGAAACGAGGGTGGCTTTATGCGGCCTGACTCCTCCTACAAATCCAGGCTGACCTATGGTCAGCCTTTCACTTGTACTCGGATTCAACCTATGGGGGAGAATGGACAAAGGACACAGAATATGAGGGCATGGCCCTGACGTGTACTGGACATAGACCTGAAGTGTGCCAAGGTCACCTGGTCGGTATGCCTGAAAGGGGGCAAAATATGAAACATGGTAGGGAGGAGTTTAAGCAAGAATTTATTGTGCAAATGAAGGACATTCAATCAGACAAATTGACAAACGCTTGAGACATCTCAACCAGAGGTTCTGGTATGTACCTAGCATAACATGATGACTTCCACCTACCCAACTTCTGGATAATATGGGTCGGAACCCCCTGCCGAGATGCTGCGGATGCCGCGCCTATCCTGAAGGAATGGCCAGAGTACCTCTTGGGGTCCAGACCCAGATTAGCCAACAGGATGCGGCAGTGAAAAATGAACTGGGCCGCAGAGAGGGGAGCACAAGGCAAAGGCAGTAGTGGACCATCCCTGGGTCTGTCCGACAAAGCGCTGGTGAGCTAGTCTAACACTAACACCGGGCACCAAGCCTTGCCTGTCTCAAATAACCTGATGTCCGTGCCAACTCCTGTCTGCTGTGTCTTGCAAGCCTGAAGATGCAAACAGAAGTGGCCAGGGTGTCTGATTAACTGACTGGCCAAGAGGATACGTGAACCTGGGCCAGAGACCGTGAACTCCCCTGGCCTCAAGAAACCATAAAACGCCAGATAAATAGCTGCCCTGAGCACTAGGCTGGGCAAGAACCCAAATGGAGACCTCGTAAGGATATCAGACATGCCCCGGAAAACCTGACCCGAGATGGGAGACCTACATACCATGGCTGGGGGGCTGCTCTTTTGAATGCCTCTGAGGATGGCCTTAATAGGGTGAGCTGAAAAAACAGAGGGCCTGTTGGGGTCAACCAAGGACATAAAATGTTGAATACCCGCGAGATATGTCCTAATGGTACCATGGGCCAACTTGAGTTGAGAGTGGCAAAAAGCAACAAAAGCAAGCAGTTACTGTATGTTGAAATGATCAGAGCTAGGAAAATTTAACTGAAACGCCTGAAAAGCATTCCAGGCCGTACGGTAAGCCTTCCTGGTGTTGACGGATAAAGATTTCTCAATTAAGGCCGCTGCATCCGCTTGATGGGAACTTAATCCAACACTAATTGCCGGAACCGTGGTGAAGGCGTAGCGCAGGCTAGGCATGTGCAAAAGTGAAAAATTAGTTTCGTTTCGTTTCGTTTCAATTCGTCATTTAATAAATTTCGTTAAGTTAGGTTCGTTACATGTGTTGAATTCGTTTTCGGAATTCATTCGTTTTCGACCGAATTTCGAAAAATACGGTCGAAATCGAAAATATTTCAACCAGATTAGAAAACAAATAGTCTCTTTTCGAATTTTTTTTTTTTCGAATAAAATTCGAAAATATATATTTTTTTTTTTATTATTTTTTTTTTCCGAATTCCGATCGAATTTAGTCCGCGGGTATTCGATTCGGAATTCGAAAAAAAAAAAAAATCGATTTCGACCATTTTTTTTTCGAAATTCGGTCGAAAATGAACGAATTCCGAAAACGGTCGAAATTTTTCGCTAATATAGCAATTCGGGAATTCGTATGCATCCGAATGTCCGAATAATGGAAAATTCGTCCGAATTTCGATTCGGAACTAAACGAAATGCACATGCCTAGCGCAGGCGTCTGCATCCGGGACCTGCTGGAAGAACAGCGGGAAATTAAAACGGGATAAGGCATCGGCTGCTATGTTGTGAGTGCCACTGACGAATCTACAATGTAAGTGGAAATTGAACCGCAGAGACAACCATACCAGCCTACGCACAAACCCCATGATCCGCAATGACTTGGACCTGCCATTGTTGATAATTTCTGAGGTTGCTTGGTTGTCAGTAGAAAAAACCACCGTCTGCCCAGCCCACAAATGCTCCCACACCTGAGCCGCTGCCACTATGGGGTAGATCTCGAACATCGCTGAGGTCTCTGCAAACCGAGGAATGGCCAAAACCTCCTCGGACCAAGACCCTGCCAGCCAGTGTGAGCCAAAAATGGCAGCTGGAGGCTGCTGCATCTGTGGACACCCGAGGGGAAAAACTGGACACAGTAGGAATGAACATGGAAACCCCATTCCACCCCTGGAGGAACTCATCCCACATCAGGAGATCTGACAAGGCGGATGAATCTAGGACGACCCGAGACTCTGAACTAGGGGCCGCAGGTAGTAATGAAAGTAACCTGGCGATGAAAGTCCTACCCTGGGGAATGATCCTCATAGAAAAGTTTAACATACCAAGTAGGGACTGAAGTTCCACCCTGGTGGACACCCGAGAAACAGAAAAGGCATGAATGCAATCCCTGATCCTGTCCAGCTTGTCAGGCGGAAGACTGGCCTGCATGGATTGAGAATCCAACGTGATACCCAAAAAAGTTAGTCTAGTCACGGGACCTTCCATTTTCTTAACTGCCAGTGGTACATTAAGAGCTGAAAAAATGGCCGTGAGTTTCTGAAGGTCAGTGGGCCTCTGAAGTCCACTCTCGATGAGGAGAAAGTCATCAAGATAATGGATCACCTTGTTGCACTTCTCCCTGTGAGTCAGGATCCAGCTGAGGGCCTGGGCAAATGAGTCAAACAACCAAGGGCTACTCTTAGAACCAAAGGTAAGCTTGATGGCGAAGTAGTAATTCCCCCTCCATCTGATCCCATGCCATTGCCAAAGTGATGGTAAAATAGGCAGCAACTTAAAAGCGTCCGCGATGTCCGCCTTAGACAGCCAGGCTCCTGAGCCCACCCCGATAATGGACTGAATGGCCTGATCCACCGAAGCATATTTGAGGGAGAACTCTTCTGACGGAATTAAGGAATTGAGGCTAGGTGTGTGAGAAGAATGAGGGGCAGACAAGTCATAAATTAAACGTGGTTTATTAGAAAACTTCCCTCTTACCAACCCCAGTGGGTTCACCCTCCAAACTAGAAAAGGTGGTGTGGTGAATGGCCCAATGACGAAACCCTTATCTAACTCGGATTGTAACAGTAGGTCCACCGCTTCAGAGTCTAATGCTGCAGACCTAAGGTTGGGACATTCCACGCAGACTGAGGGCAAGGCCACGAACCCGGTGTGGAACCCTTCCGAAAAAACCCTAACCAAGAAATTGCTTAAGGAAGGTGAAGGATGGGTGGCTAAGCAATCTTGCAACAAAGCCACATTAACGCGGCTTAGTCACAAGGCTTTGTGCATCCTAAGTGAACAGGCCGATTTGGGGTGAGCCCTGAAACATCCCGTACAAATGTGCAATAGCCGACATTGGCTGAAATTACATGTGCCCAGGTTATAGTTGTTGCACAACTGGGATTTGCCCAGAAAGTGAATGGGCCGGCCTAATTTATCCACCGTAGCCGGATGGCCTGTGGACGGGAGGGGCGCACCCGACCCCCTGGATGTGCTGGGTAGGGCAGGCACCTCTGCATTGGGGCACCAATAAGCTGTATGAGAGGAAGACTGACACGTGGCACATACAGGGGACCTGAGCCCAGCGAAGTGCCGGCAAAATAACTCTGTGTCAACATTACTCCAGACAGTGGTGACCCGAAATTGGGCAAACCGAGCTTGACCACAGTATAGAGATAGAGGTCCAACTCCTCCCTCCTAATAGGACTGGCGGTGCATATGATGTCTCTGTAGAGACTAAAGGCCATGACAAATTCTGGGATGGATAATTTGCGATTCAGTCTGTGATCCCTGGTTTTTACCACTACTGACACATCCCCGCAAGCGTAAGCCCTGTTGTCTGCCACGTCATGCGCCGCAATCAATAGGGACGCCAGATTAACATCCTTCCCCTCGAGGATGTCCTTCTTGATATTAGCGGGAATGAAATGAGCTGGAGTGACCAGGGGAGTAGAAGGATTACCTGGGCCAGCTGAACCTGGTATGGGCAGTGGGGGAGGACCGGAATCTGCAACCACCCCTGAGGCCGCAGCGACTGCTGGAGCCACGACCGGTGGATTTTCTAACACCTGGACTCTGTCTCTAAGATCCTGACATGATGTAGCCAGGGTACTGAGGGTAGAATGGATTTGGGTAAGTGAAGCTACTATAGTACGTAGAGTGACTTGCTCTGCACTAGTGTCCGAGGTTCCTGGAAACAGCAACCTATAGAGCTCAGCCTTGCGGGCAGACGCCGGGAACGAAATTCCCCTGCTACGAAGTACCGTCATTAATCTTGGGACAGTCCAGGTCCTCAGAGAGGGAGCGCTACCGAGCTCTGACCCCCTGACTGGAGAAGCCTGGTCAGAGGCGAATTCCCCAATGTCAGCAGCCTGAGACATGACCTGTATAACCGAGAGAAGAGAAAAAAAAAAAACACCAAATATAACTGCGAATAGGATGACCAACCCCTATCAGCTAGAAACCTAACAACCCCTTGAGACTACAAGAGAATGGGTAACCCCACTATCGACCAGACCGAGTTACCTGCGGCGTGACAGGTGAATTAAAAACGTACACTCAGGCCTTGAAACCTGAAAACGTGTCAGGTTATGTGTGAGAAACGAAATGTAACGTATGTGCCATGGATGAGGAGACTTGCCACCGATCAAGCCAATTAAAAACAAACAACTCAACCATGTGATCCTATAAACGTGATAGGAAATGTGCAGTGGAGGCGCCTGGACCTAACATGTTAAACTACGTAAGCCTGAAAATCGGAATGAAAACAAGACACAAAGTTGTGAGAGGAAAGTAAGTGGCTATGGGAACCGTGAAAAGTAACTGACACGAGCATGTGCGTTGTCCTGAGATCAATGGCTGCGTGACCATGAAAAGACACCTGTGGGAACCTGGCGACCAAATACAGACCATAAGTAGCATGAGTAATATGCCAGAATATCCGAAACAACCTAAGCCGAACGAGGAAACGTCAAATCACAAAAGGCAGACCTAAACCGCAACAGGCCGATGAAAAATCGCAAAAGGCAGACGTAAAATCGCAAAAGGCGAATGAAAAATCGCAAAAGCAAATGTAACATCGCAAAAGCAACGTAAAAACGCCAATGAAAACGTAAAACGCCAAAGCAACCGTAAAATCGTAAAAGGCAAGCATAAAATCGCAACAGGAAAACGTAAAATCGCAACAGGAAACGTAAAATCGTATGACAAACGTAACATCGCATGAGGAACGTACCATCGCATGAGGAACGTACCATCGCCCGCATGAGAAACGTAAACCGCATGAGAAACGTAAACCGCATGAGAAACGTAAATCGCATGAGAAACGTGAGTCGCATGAGAAACGTGAGTCGCAACAAGAAACCGTAAAACCGCAACAGGGAAGGTGAAATCGCATGAGAACCGTAATCGCATGAGAAACGTATGAGAGACGTGAATTGCATGAGAAACGTGGACCGCATGAGAAACGTGGAACGCATGAGAACATGAAACACATGAGAATGTGAAACGGATGAGAACGTGAAACGCATTAGAAAGTGAAACGCATGCGAAACGTGAAACACATGAGAAACGTGAAACACATGAGAAACGTGAAAACGCATGAGAAACGTGAAACGCATGAGAAACGTGAAAACGCATGAGAAACGTGAAATGCATGAGAACGTAAGCTGAACGTGATGCGTAAGCTGCGTGATAAAACAGGTGAGGAGACTTGCCACTGAACAAGCCAATTAAAAACGAAACCTCAACCTGAAGCACCCATAGACGTGATGGGTAATGAGCAGTGAAGACCTTAACTAAGTCTGTTGTGTGAAGACGTGTCACACATGGCAAACTTACCTAACCAGCTCGATCACCACGACTGGGGAAGGAAAAGAACAATATGCAACTATCAAAACTAGAGAACCTGGACCCTCGCCCCTAAAAGAAAACAGAACACCACTCCTGATCAGGAGTGAGGGAAGCAAAACACACCTACCTGACCGGAACAATAAATAAAAGGGGACACCAAGGAAAGCAACTCTGTTTCTGGACGAATGAAGGGGAACTAGAGGGAGAGAGGAACATGAACATGTATCCAAAACATGAAACGTCTTAAGCATACAGGAATAACCCAGCCCAAGCCTGCAGCGTGAAGCCACCTGAGGGGTCTGCTTGCCAGAGCCCCCCCCAGGATAACCCAACACCTGAAAACAAACACAAAAAAACAAAAAAAAAACGACCATGGAAGGAGACAGCATGCCCTGAGCCCCCCCCGCCAAAATCCCCAGGCTGCCAGCAGATAGTGATGCTAGCAATGTAGTGGATGAGGCTAGACCACTGTACCCTAGTAGTGTTGCTCACGAATATTCGCATTGCGAATATTCGCTACGAATATTGCATATTCGAGTATTCGCGAATAACACGAATATCGCGGCGAATATTCGCTATTTCGAATATTCGAATTTTTTCAATTTTTTTTTTAGAACAGATCACATCCTAGAGATCCCCATCGACGTCTAAAAGCATTGCTGGTATGATTAGAGACCTTGGGCCGAGTAGCTGCAGCGCTCATTTTATATTGCCGAAAAATCGCAATGCGATTATTCGGCAATAGCGATATCGCGCGATTATTTTATATTGTAATATATCACGAATATTCTGAGCCAATCAGAGTGCTCCATTCCGCATTTCTCGAAATTTCGCAATTATTTTGTATTGTAATATATCACGAATATTCTGAGCCAATCAGAGTGCTCCATTCCGCATTTCTCGAATATTCGCAATTATTTTATATTGTAATATATCACGAATATTCTGAGCCAATCAGAGTGCTCCATTCCGCATTTCTCGAATATTCGCAATTATTTTATATTGTAATATATCACGAATATTCTGAGCCAATCAGAGTGCTCCATTCCGCATTTCTCGAATATTCGCAATTATTTTATATTGTAATATATCACGAATATTCTGAGCCAATCAGAGTGCTCCTTCCGCATTTGCCGAATATTCGCAATTATTGTGTATTGTAATATATCACGAATATTCTGAGCCAATCAGAGTGCTCCTTCCGCATTTCTCGAATATTCGCAATTATTTTATATTGTAATATATCACGAATATTCTGAGCCAATCAGAGTGCTCCATTCCGCATTTCTCGAATATTCGCAATTATTTTATATTGTAATATATCACGAATATTCTGAGCCAATCAGAGTGCTCCATTCCGCATTTCTCGAATATTCGCATTCGCATTTGCAATAGCGAAAATTCGCAATAATTTCAATTCCAAAGAATATCACGAATATTCGTATTTAGCGAATATATCTCGAATATTCGACTATATATTCGAGATATATCGCGAAATCGAATATGGCATATTCTGCTCAACACTATACCCTAGTAGAAGACCCTGATGGCAACCCCCACCACGATAGCAACCCCCCCCGAAAGCGAGACCTGGATGGCCACCCACGTGCACATGACGACCTCGATGGCCGCCCCCTACCTGCGCCCGTGGCACTCGATAACCTGCCCAGAAAACGCTGTCCCACCGCTAGATGATCCGAGAACAACACCGCCGCAACTAGCTGGACTCGTGCGCGACCGGAAGTGACGTCTGCGTCGCCGGGGACTGAGGTCAGTGTCGCCCGGAAGTAAACACTGCGATACGCAAGCCGACGACCACGGAGGAGGAGGGAAACGAGGGTGGCTTTATGCGGCCTGACTCCTCCTACAAATCCAGGCTGACCTATGGTCAGCCTTTCACTTGTTATCCCATTTACTCTATCTCTTTCACGGAGACTCACCATATTGACCTCCCAGTTCACCTACTTGATTTTGCGGATGTCTTCAGTAAGACCAACACAGACATACTACCCCCACACCGGATCTATGATTGTCCTATAGATCTTATTCCTGACAAACCTAGCCCTACCGCACGTATTTATCCATTGTCACAACCAGAACTTGGACATCTCAAGATTTACCTGGATGAGAACCTCAAGAAAGGTTTCATTAGGCGGCGTACACACGGCAGGGAATCTCGACGGGCAGAACACATCGTTCCGCCCGTCGAGGTTCCCTGCCGGCCGTCGAAATCGGCGACCCGCCCGTCGGGAATGGCAACCAGACATTCCTCCAGGCGGGCCGTCGAGGAAATAGAGAGCGTGCTCTCTATTTCGGCTCGACGGGCTTCCCGACGGGAAGCTCGCTGAGACCGTACACACGGCCGAGGTCCTCGCTGGAATGTGCATTCCAGCGAGGTTCTCGCTGGTTTTCAGCGAGAACCTCGGCCGTGTGTACGGCGGCTCAGACCTTCCACCTCCCCAGCAAGTGCAGCAATGTTCTTTGTTAAAAATAAAGATGGCTCACTCCGACCAATAATTGACTACAGATCTCTCAACAACATCACTGTAAAGAATAGATATCCTCTACCACTAATCCCAGAGCTCATTGAACGTCTCCAGACCTCTAAAATGTTCACTAAATTAGATCTTAGGGGTGCCTACAATTTGATAAGGATCCATCCAGGTGATGAATGGAAGACTGCCTTCAAAACTTGGTATGGCGGGGGGCGTGGCGACCGAGCTCCAAGATGGACGTGTGAGTCTGGAGCTCCTCTCGCGCACCGGAGATATTTAACAGCCACCAGCTGCCACCGACACCATCCGCGGCCGTTGTCCTCGCCATCGGTCTGGTGAATCTCAGAGGTACCGTCCGGGATGACAAGAAACAGGAAAAAGCCGCTGCAACCGCAGAAGATGGACGGTTACCTCATACACCACGAGCGCGGCCATCCGCAACATGGCGGCGCCGCGGGGAACATCCGAGCGGACCCCCGACAAGGAACGCAGCCTAATAACACTGGGGCTCTCCCCGGATCCTTACCTCAGGTAGCGCTGGCCAGCGGATCATCCTCTGGGACTCCCAGCCCTACTACACGCAGCCCAACTAAATCGAAACCGAGGAGGGATTCGCCGGCTAGGCCGCAAATTGAGGAGGGTATGGAGGTAAGCAGGCCTAACATCCCCTCAGCGCGCCATCAACCACAGGGGGGGGATCCCATTGCAGACTATCCCACAGCAGACAGACCCATATCTGACACGCTGCTGAAAGAGATGCTGCTGTCCCTGAGATCATCCCTGCAGGCTGACATGGTATCAGGACTTAATGAATGTAGGAGAGAGGTGCAGTCCCTGGGTAACAGAGTAAATCAAGTTGAATCCAAGATGGGTGATTTCACTGTATCATACAACACAATGGTAGAAGCACACTCTGACCATAGCAGGGACATTGAATGGATAAAGGACAAGCTCTCGGACCTCGAGGACAGGTCCAGGAGGAACAACATCAAGCTGAGGGGTATACCCGAGTCTGTCCCCCCGCCACAACTACTGCAATATGCACAGGCTCTGTTCTCCTCACTGCTGCCAGAGGCCTCGGCTCAGGATCTCCTAGTGGATAGGATTCACAGAATCCCCAAACCGTCATTCCTCCCAGACGAGGTCCCGCGTGATGTCCTTCTAATGCCGCGTACACACGGTCGTTTTTTGCGATGAAAGAAAACGTTGTTTTTTAAAACGTCATTTAAATTGATCGTGTGTGGGCAAAACGTCGTTTTTTGTCTTCAAAAAAATGACCAAAAAAAAATTCCAACATGCTTGAATTTTTTGTGTCGTTTTTCAAAACGTCGTTTTTTGTTTCACAAAAAGTCACCGTGTGTAGCAAAAACGTCTTTTAAAACGACGTTTTTCAACCCGCGCATGCCCAGAAGCTAGTTATGAAGCGAGCTTCAATGGAAAAGAGTGGTGAACGTAACCTCGCTTTTTGTGAAAAAAACGATGGTGTGTATGCAACATTGTCTTTGAAAGTGACGTTTCAAAAATGTCGTTTTTTACTTCACAGAAAACGTCGTTTTTTTTTCATCACAAAAAACGACCGTGTGTACGCGGCATAAGAGTTCACTTTTACCACATTAAGGACAGACTCTTACAAGCTTCACGTAAACCAGGAGGCATGCCCCAACAATATGACACTATTAGATTGTTGCCGGACCTATCCAGATACACACTACAGAAACGCCGTAACCTCCTAACCATCACCAAAGCCCTGAGGAATCACAACATCCTGCATAAATGGAAGTACCCAGCCACCCTCACCATCACTCACAATGGGGCCACTGTTTCTGTGTCCTCCATGGAGGACGGGCTATCAGCCCTGCGCAAATGGGGTATTATACCTTACCAACCAGCCCAACCAACCTCATCGCCTGGCCTGCACCCCATACATGATGATTGGCAAGTGGTGTCCCACAAACGCTCAAGCAAGAAAAAAGTCGGTGGAGGCACAAACACCTAATCCAACTTAACCCTATGTTATCTCCAGGGACGAGATAGCGCAATTGGCGCATTCTCACTTCCCCACAGCTTATAAATAGCAGTTACGCCTGCTCAAGGATCGGTTATGGATCCACTTCTTATCGTTCCCCAGTTAACTTTTGTTGATTTTTTCTTTTTACTTTTTGTTACCTTTTCTCAGTTTCTTGAAGTGCACAGGAACACCAGCAGAACTCTCCCAGTTGTTATGGACGGAACCGTAGCTCCTCAGTCCTGGTATATCAGAAGGGTTTGGCCTCAGAAGCCCGTCTCAGGCGCAGTAAGTACCAACACTAAGCCCTCACAGATCTTCCTACTACTCTATCACAATGACCATTAAAGTACTATCTATTAATGCCCGGGGCTTGAACCATCCAGCAAAGAGATTCTCACTTTGGGCAGAGGCCACCAAACAAGGAACGGATATCTTGTGTGTGCAAGAAACACATTTTCAGGCACACAAGACTCCGCACTGCTCGCACAAGAACTTCCCACTCATTCTTATGGCCTGTACGCCGGACAGCAAAACTGGTGGTGTCATGATGGCCTTCAGAGACTCTATATCTTTCCAACCCAAAGAGTTTGTCACAGACGACGGTGGCAGGTACATTATAGTCACTGGGGACATTAACTCCAAGCCGTATACGATTGCCACGGTATACGCTCCTAACACACATCAAATCCGATTTTTACGCAGGGTCTTTAACAAAGTCAAATCCTTACAGTATGGAAACCTACTACTATGTGGGGACTTTAATATTACGTCTGACCCAAGAATGGACACCTCAGGAAGCAAGCCCAAAGGTTCATCAGCTCTTCAACCCCTGCTTCACACCGAAGAACTTTTTGACGTGTGGCGCTGTCTACATATGAGTGAAAGGGACTATACTTTTTTTTCAAGTAGGCACAGGTCATACTCGCGCCTTGATATGTTCCTATCAGATAAGTGGTTATTACAATGTGTTGAATCTGTGTCAATTCATGATATTACATGGTCAGACCATGCTGCCATTTCCATGTCAGTTGCGGAAAAGGGTGTCTCCCTTTCTCCTCCCACCTGGCGCTGCAACCCCAAACTGCTACAGGAAAAACACTGCTTAACCCACGTCACCGAGCACCTTAAAAATTTTGTTTTAGACAACTCAGGATCAGTAGACGACCCTAATATATTTTGGAACTCACACAAAGCTTTTATGAGGGGCATTTTAATCCAATTGGGTGCTAGAGAAAAGAGGAGGCAAACTCAGGCTTTCAACGAGGCCCTCTTGTTGCTGAGGAAGCTGGAGTCCCAAAATAAGAGGGCACCGTCTGAGGCAGTGTCTAAACAACTCAACATCCATAGGGAACACATTAGGAACCTTATCTCACAACAATTTGGCAAACACCTGAGTCGCCTTAAAGTCAACTACTACTCCAACGCCAACAAAGCGGGTAAATATTTAGCAAACAGGCTTAAAGCTGCCCGCACCAAAACTAGAATAGCTTTTCTGAGGCACCCCACTCTGCCCCATAAAATTACTAACCCCCAGGAAATCGCAAACCAATTTGCGCAATATTATAGCTCCCTCTATAACCTCCACGCAGACCCTAACACCCCCCAACCCACGGGCGAGTCTATCCAGGGGTTCCTCAATAAGGTACGTTTGCCATCTCTGACACCGGATCAACTCGAAGACCTTAACTCACCCATCACACCCCATGAAATTGTTCGTGTCATTAATTCCCTCCCAATTGGCAAGTCCCCTGGCCCTGATGGCTTCTCTAATGAGTATTTCAAAGTCTTCAAAGAAATCCTAGCACCTCATATGGCCAGCGTATTCAACAAGGCAGCGGACACCGCTGGGCCCACATAGTCACTTTGCCTAAACCAGGCAAGGAACCCAACACCCCGGCGAATTTCAGACCCATATCCCTACTTAACACGGACACTAAAATCTATGCAAAGCTCTTGGCTAAGAGACTTTCCGAATACGTCCCGTTACTCATAAAGCGCGACCAGATGGGTTTTGTTAAAGGGAGGCAAACCTCTGACGCAACACGTAGGATAATTAATGTGATACACCAGGCCGAGTCAACCCGAACGCCTTCTCTGCTGCTCTCAATAGACGCTGAGAAGGCGTTCGACAGGGTCCATTGGTCCTATATGAGGAATGTTCTAGATAGGTTTGGTTTTGAGGGTCACATCTCCAATGCCATCATGGCCCTGTACTCTACCCCTTCAGCACAAGTTTATACAAATGGATTCCTGTCAAATTCCTTTGAAATTTCGAATGGGACCAGACAAGGTTGTCCCCTGTCTCCGACGATTTTTAATTTAATGATCGAACCACTGGCCGAAGCGGTCCGCTCAAACCCCTTGATATCGGGCTTCCAGTTTGGCGATAGCACACATATCATTAACTTATTCGCAGACGATGTGATCCTATTTCTGACCAACCCAATGATCTCACTGACAGAAGCTCACGCACTTCTTACGTCATTTGGAGAGGCCTCATATTACAAGGTGAATTTCACCAAGTCCCTGATTTTGGATCTAGGGGTAGCGCCTCACGCCAAATTAGCCCTTCAATCTCAACTACCATAGTTGAGGTGGCGTTACATACCTAGGTATCATACTCACAAATCGAGTGACGGAGATGGCCAAGGCCAATATGACTCCGCTGATCGCCAGACTCGAAGCCCAATGTAAATCTATGGCACAGAGGGACCTATCTTGGATGGGTAGGATATCTGCTTATAAAATGATGGTGCTTCCCCAAATTCTGTACATGTTTCGCACCCTGTCTATACACATACCGACGCACTACATTAAAAAACTGGCGGGGGGGGCGTGGCCTGGCTGAGCAAGGAGATGGCCGCTTGAACGGAGAGCTCCGGCAGACAGAGGGTAGAAATCTGCTTTCTTTGGGGAACCACTAAGCTTATTAACCATGGGCAAGTCTAATAGGAGTGCCTCAGCCTCCAGGGCACCGAAGGACTCCGGAACACAGCCCGGCCGGAACATACCTGAGCTCTTTCGCTCGCTCCGCTCTGAATCCCACGAGACCTCGCAGGCCGCGGGGCCTACCTCCCCGAGTGCCGCCTCGGACTCGCAATCAGAGGATAGGGAGACGCTCATCGGCACCGCGGGTCCCTCGGTGAGCCTATCGGACCTCAATAGGGTGGCATCCGGCATCACTAACACCCTGTCGGCAGCCATCATGGACCTGAAGACGGAGTTTCGGGCGGTTGCAACCCGCCTCACGGACGTGGAGCAGACATCGCAGCTGCACTCAGCGGCCATCAGGCAAGTGCAACAGGCTCATGATGCCCAACTTTCCTACTTGTTTGAGTTGCACCGCCATGTCGAGGACCTCGACAATAGGGGTCGCAGACACAACGTGAGGGTCAGGGGGGTCCCGGAGGGGGTCGATGCGGGGGCCCTGCCGCAGACGATCTGCGCCATCTTCAACGATCTCCTAAGCCGCCCGGCGGACTCTCCAGTGGAGATGGAAAGGTTACACCGAGCACTCAGACCCCCCCCTCGTGATGGTGAACCTCCGAGGGATGTCATATGCTGCATTGTGAATTTTCCACTCAAAGAGGAGATATTAAGGAAGGCTAGGGAAAGAGGTCGCATTGTGCATAATGGCGCTGAAATTAAACTCTTTCAGGATCTTTCCCAAATCACTCTGCAAAATAGACGAGCTTTGCGACCCCTGCTGGATGTCTTGCGGAATCGCAATATAATTTACCGATGGAAGTTTCCTTTTTGCCTGACTGCCTCTGCTAGGGGCCGATCCGCCTTCCTACGCTCCCCGGATGACCTCCAACAATTCTGCGAACAACTCGACATACCTACGGTAGAGCTGCCAGACTGGTGCACCTTTCACTTCCCGACGGAGCCGTGGCGTCCAGTGTCACATCACCCCTCTCCGAAAGCGCAGAGGCACCGTTCTAGGCGGCGGAAATCGGACTCTTCCCTGCCTGGTCCCCCGACCACCCCACGTAGAGAGCGCTTGGATGCCTGAGACGCACGTGTCGGCTGAATTTCCCTGCCTGTGAGTGTCTTTACCTTTTATTTTTTTATCTTATTTTTATATCTGTTCCTCTCGGTTTGACTAGACTAGCTTACGCCAGTTGCTGATTTGGTTCTACAAGTTATCTCAAGTTGAAGGTCCTGTCTTCGCATCCTGTTCCTGGGTGGCGTCCCCTATCCTTGCTCCGTTACCACTGATCTGTGCCCCCATAGTCTCTTACGCAGGCACCACGCCACATCATTCCGGATGGTTTCTATGGGACCTCTTAGGGAGAACTGCACACTGCCTTATACTGACTCGATGCTGCTACAGGACTCTCTCCGATCTTGCCGCAATCCTCTTGCTGACTATTGATCCCAATGTGTCTCTCCCCTGCACGACTATCTTGCCCTGCCCACTGTTATCCCGACCCCGCCAGTTTGACTGCCTCAGATTTGCCACCGAGACTGCTGCTTTGGAGTGGCGTCGACCCCACCTTAACCAGGGTTCTTCAGCAGGGAACTACATACTGCCATGGGCACATTGACCAACACCCTGTCTGCTACTCTTGGACTGCTGTGAATCTATGATGTGAGACTGGTCGAGATTGCTATGGACTCGAGATGTCCTAACCCCCCCCCCCTTTTTTTTTTTTTTTTTTGTCTTTTTTTTTTTTTTTTTACTTCCTTCCCATTATTATTGTTCATCCTTATTTTATTTTTATTTGTTCTTATTTTGTATTGCTAACCCTTTTTTGTCTTAGCAGCAAGGGTAAGATGATGACCGGGAACCTCCCCCTTGGTGTAGGGGAAAAACTGACTCCCCCTCACCACCTGGGACCTTACACGTGGACTTTCCAGGCACTGCATAGCTTCCTGAAACGTCTACATACTTTGGGTTTTTTTTTTTTTTTTTTCTCTTCTTCTTTTTTGCTCTTAGAGTCCTTTTTTTTTATTTTTTTTTTACATATATGTCAAGGCACATAGCCTCCTGTTGTCTATGTGGTGACATCTTTTGGGTCTTCGACAGACTGCCACCTGAGAGACCAGATGACCAGGCCATTGAGGCGCTGTCTGCTATCTGTCTCGTTCTGATACCACTGACATGTATAACAGTTGAATGTAGTTCGCAGGGTTCTCTGCGGGTCGCTAGGGTCCATATCCCCCAGCCCCTGGCTCTGTGTTTACACCCTTTATAGGTGCAGGGTGTACTGCGGGGTGGATGCTGGTGACTCATGGACAACCTCTCCGTTCCTGATTTTGTTTGCTTTGACTTATTTAATTTTAGTTACCCGTTCTCACATGGCTGTATTGTATTTCTTAATACCCCCTTCTTTTATTTTATTTTTTCTCTATTCAGTCATGTGGCCTCCCAGCTGGCGCGAGGTGGACTGTAGTCCCTCTCTAGCCATCTGGGACCTTATGTATTGACATACCTCCCTCCGATTTCTGTCGGATGCACTCTAGATATGTGCCATGGGCCTACTCTAGTGGGGTGTTGTTCGCTATACCTAAATGATTATAGACAGGGAAACTGTTGAAATGTTTACCAGCAGGTTATGAGCATCAGGAGCTCCCCGCGGATGGCCAGTATTCACCCCTTTGAGCCTATGGCTCTCCACTCTTACACTCCATTTCTTCTCTGTAATCAGGACCTCCCCTTATGGGACGGCTGTGGGTTGGTTGCTGGCGATTCGCGGGGAATCCTCCATATACACGGGGGAGGGACAGCTTGCGCATCCACCCTGTCAGCTGTGGCTCCACTGTGGTTAGCTGCCCACATACACACACCTTGGGCCTGCTGTGACACTTCTCGTGCTCAGATCACCGGCTGTGCCACTCAGGGACAGGGCGCACCCATACCTGATATGTCTTAACTGTTCTTGGTTTATGCTACTCACTGCTCATATGCTCCTTTTGACGGGTCTTGTTTTGTTAACTTTTTATTTTTCTGTTTTTTTTTTTTTTCTTTTTTTTTTTTTTTTCATCCCGATGGAGCGGTTTACGTTTATCCCAATTGTTTTTGACACTTATAGGCAGGTTCTGATACTGTTTACCTCTGCCTGCTTCTGCTGTCCCTCTGATTCCACTGGCCGCAAGCGCTCCTAATACTCTTGGCTGTAGGGAAGCTTCCGCTTTGGCTCTCCTTATTTACACCTACTCCACCTATGCTGCCCTGTCAATGCACTCCCTACCTCTCTTTTGGGTTCCCCATCACACCACAACATTTGCTAGCCCCTCCGTACTGTGGTGACACGCGCTCAGTCATACTTACTGTCCCCCCAGCAGCAGTGCTTTGAATAGCCTGCTGACATTCCAGCCTTGTAATTACTAGGTGGTTTAGACTGACTACTCCCACCTCTGGTACTTTCCCCTCTCGGTGCCCTGTGCCGATCCTTGGTTTTCTATCCCTCTCTTACTTTATTTAGCTATCTAACACTCCCCCCCCCCCTTCTTTTTTTTTTTTTTTTCTTCTTCTTCTTTTCCTCTTCTTCTTCCTTCTCTCTCTTCCCCTCTTTCTCTTCTGCCTCTTCCCCTCCCTCCCCTTGGTGTTTCTCCCCGATCCCATCCCCTCGTTTGTCCACCTACATATATCCCATTGTTGCTCTCGACGTATCCTCCGCCCGGGCCGGTCTCTACCAAGTGGCATTCATTTCCGCCCTAGTCCTCGCACCGTTTACCCTCTTGCTGATTTCTTAATCGACACCTAAATATGCAGAGGGCTCCGAAACCCTGTGGCTCCCTGTCGCTGAAGTGTGTGTCGCTCAATGTTAAAGGCCTGAATGTTCCCGAAAAACGATCCCAGGTCCTATCCACATTATCTAAGCAGAAAGCCCAGTTCATTTTTTTGCAGGAAACTCACTTCCGATCTGACTCGGTTCCAAAGCTTTGTAGCACCCTCTATCCTACTGTCTTGCACGCTACGAATCCCTCGGCAAAGACCAAAGGCGTCTCTGTGTTAATCTCTAAGCATGCTCCTTTTCAGATATCAGACTCCTTGGTGGACCCAGAAGGCAGATTTGTGTTCATCAAGGGCCTATATGCATCCAGACCCCTGACCTTAGCGAATGTTTATGCCCCAAATGAGCACCAGGTCTCCTTCTTTAAAAAGATTAACGACCTTCTATTCTCCTTTAAGGAAGGCATAGTTCTCTTGGGAGGGGACTTTAATGTCCCTTTGAACCCTGAAGTCGACACCTCCACAGGTGCCTCTGTCTTGCCCTATCGGGCCCTGCGTCAAATTAAGTTGCAATTGCAGGGTCTCACGCTACACGATACATGGCGCACCTTGTTCCCATCGACCAAAGACTATACTTTTTTCTCTGCTCCCTTTCAGAAGTACTCCCGCATAGATTACTTCTTTCTCTCCCAATCTGATCTTACTTACCTTACCCAAGCTACCATAGACCCAATGTTCTTATCCGATCACCACCCCATCTCGGTCACCCTGGCCTTTCCTGAGTCACTCCCCAGGACCAAGACATGGCGACTGAACTCATCCTTACTTAAGGATACGGCCTTCTCTGCACAACTGGAAGCCACGATACGCAATTACTTTGTGGAGAATGCTTCTCCAGACTTGTCCCCACTTACTTTATGGGAAGCCCACAAATGTGTAGTCCGAGGAGAACTGCTGGCCCAGATGGCGAAACTAAAGAAGATACGCCAGGAGACTATAGCGGAACTAACATCTAAGATCAGGAGACTGGAGGCCTTACACAAAGCCTCTCTGTCTCAAGGCTCTCTGCAGGAACTTACCCGCACCCGCTCGTTACTCCTAGATGAACTAGGTAAGCGGGCCAGGCGATGTTATGTTCTTCGTCAGAGAGTGTTTTATGAACAGGGTAATAAATGCGGGAGACTTTTAGCGAAGGCGGTACGAACCTCCAGACCCTCCAACTTGGTCCACCAAATCCGTGATCAACACGGTTCTGCCTTGTCTAAAAACGAAGACATAGCAAAATGTTTTGAACAATACTACACAAAACTTTACAATCTGAAACCCTCTAACCAGAATCCTGTCCAGGAAGAACGGAGGATGGAGGCAATTAGGAACTTCCTGACCCAGTACTGCCCTAGGCGAGTTCCGGAGGCACGTGCAGTAGAATTAGACATGCCCCTCTCTGCGGAGGAACTCCAAGCTGCGGTGAAGCAAATGAAACCAGGAAAGAGCCCAGGACCCGACGGGTTCACGCTCCAATACTACAAGTCCTTCCTGACTACCTTATCACCCAAAATGATTGCCGCCTTCAACGCTCTAACATCCCCGTCTGCCCCAATGGGTCGTCTATTGGAGGCACATGTAACGGTTATACCGAAAGACGGTAAAGACGCTACGCAAGTCCAGAATTACAGACCGATATCACTTCTCAATGTGGATATCAAGCTATACGCCAAGATCCTGGCTAACAGGCTGTCCCCACTCTTACCTGGTCTGATCTCCCAGGATCAGGTGGGTTTTGTCCCTGGAAGAGAGGCCAGGGACAATACTATCAGGGCACTGAACTTGCACCATTGGCTCACTGTCTCCGAGACGCGGGGCTTCATCCTGTCCATTGACGCGGAGAAGGCGTTCGACAGGGTGGCCTGGGATTACATGCGCGAAGTCTTAAAAACAATTGGTCTTCACCCGCGCATGTTAGCACATATTTCTGCTTTGTATTCTACCCCCAGTGCGAGTGTGCGGGTTAACGGTCACCTGTCGGACGCCTTCCCCATAAGCAATGGTACCCGCCAGGGCTGTCCCCTGTCTCCCCTAATTTTTGTTTTAACCTTAGAACCCTTCCTTAACAAACTCCGTTCTAATCCCGATATCAAAGGCATGATGGTGGGAGGTAGGGAGTATAAGGTAGCCGCTTTCGCGGACGACATACTCCTCTCCTTGACCCTGCCGAGAATTTCCCTACCGAATTTGTTGTTAGATATAGAACTCTTTGGGAAATTATCCCATTTTAAGATCAATTATTCGAAATCCCACGCATTGAATGTATCACTCCCGAGGCGTGACGTGGAGGACTGCCGAACCTCCTTCCCCTTCCAGTGGAATGAAAGGGCTATTACGTACCTGGGTATTCGAATTACGGCTGATTTAGCCCACCTCTATAATGATAACTTTCTAGTGGCCCTCAGGAAGGCCCAACAGGATTTAAAGGACTGGGGGGCCCTTAATGTCTCTTGGTTCAGCCGCTCGGCCCTCTTGAAAATGATAACTCTACCGCGCCTACTGTACCTCTTGCAATGCATCCCAATTGGCTTGCCTCCCTTCTTCTTTGCAACATATAAGAAAGCTGCGTCAGCGTTTATCTGGAAAAATTCACCTCCTCGCATTAGGTACACAAGGCTGACCCGCCCGAAGACCAGAGGAGGCATCGGCCTCCCGGATCTCTTCCAATATTATCTGGCGGGCCACCTTATGCGTATAGTGGACTGGAACGTCCATGAGACCAGGAAGGGGTGGGTGGTACTGGAGAAGTCGCTCACGCAGCTCCCTCTTGAATCGCTCCCCTGGATACCTGCTCGACTCTGGCCCCCGGAAGTTAAACTCCATCCGCTCCTCCACCCCTCTCTCAGGGCTTCCGGGCGTGCATTGAAAATTCCATCATTTTCCTCAGCTCCGGGGCCTTTAACCCCACTCAGGGGTAACCCGGACTTTTTGCCAGGTCTATCCTCCTCATTCCTGCTACGCGATTGGCCTCATGACCGAGTTCACGCACGTCATTTTTACTCCCGCGGATCCCCTCGCTCCTACGAGGATTTGTTATCTGAATCCCCGTCCAACTCTTTCCCCTTCTGGTCTTACAGACAGCTGAGACATTTCCTCTCCGCGCAGCCATCATCCGAAATATGGTCGAGACAGCTAACACCCTTTGAAAACCTTTGCGTACAGTCCTCTCCACAGAGACACCTGATCTCCAATATATATCAGATCCTTTCGGATAGCACTCCCAGTTCTCCAGACCCAGCCCGTGTTGCCTGGGAATCTGACCTTCGGGTTCCCTTGACTGAGGAAGATTGGACCCGTATCGATGACTGTATACATAAGGGGTCTCTTAATGTTGCTACTCAGGAAACCTGCTATAAAATTGCAACACGCTGGTATAGAACCCCGGCTCTCCTGCACAAATTCTCCCCAACAGTCCCAGATACGTGTTGGAGATGTGGAAGGGAGAGGGGGACCATGCTCCACATATGGTGGGACTGTGGCTCTCTTCAACCATTCTGGAAGGAAGTACACAAGCTTATTGCACATGTCACTACATATGCTCTAGATTACTCCCCGGCGCAATACCTCCTGCATCACACGCATTTGACCAGACATGAGTATTTTAAGTCCCTGGCCATGCATATGGTAAATGCGGCGAGACTCTGCATCCCAGTACATTGGCGCTCTACACACACTCCGACGATTGGGGAATGGTTTAACAGGATTTCTAAGATTGAAGAAATGGAAGAGTTAATTCATATCTCCCAAGAGCGCGTTACGGCATTTACAAACACTTGGGCATGCTGGACCCACTTCAAAACTACTCAAAGCTTCCTGGCCCACGGTCCTTAGACAGTAAAGTAGATGGGCTCATCCCTACTGAATTAACGTCCCTTTGCCCGTGTGGTTTAGTAGGCCTGGCGAAGGATCGCCGATGCTGACGATTCCCCGTAGAGAATATCCTTCCCTGCACCCCCTCCGTCCCACCCCCCCCCCTTTTTTTTTTTTTTTTCTTTCCCTCTTCCCCTCTTCTTCCTATCTTTCTTCTTTCTTTCTCTCTTCTCTTCTCCTCCTCCTCTTCCCTCTCTTCCCTCCTTTTTCCTTTCTTTCTTCTTTCTTTCTCTCTTCTCTTCTTCGTCTCCCCACTCTCTTCCTAGATCATATTCTTGGTTAGGATTTGACTTTCTGCCATATTACTAAAACTCAACAGTCCCAGCTGTTGGGACTAGGATCCTATCAGATATAATGACTCTACATCACTCTATGCTGAATTTATAGTCCATGTACACTCGTATGACTATATGCCTATGTAAGATCCATGTCTGTATTTTATGATGTTTCATTCTCATTTAATAAAATTGTTTACGGAAAAAAAAAAACTGGCGGACATGGGATGGAAATATGTTTGGAATAAAAAAAAAGCCAGGTGCTCTCGTAATAACCTTGTCTCCCATAAACGAGTAGGTGGGGCGGGACTGGTAGACATATACGACTACCTATGGGCAACGCGCCTAGACCAACTGAAGTATTGGATTCGCACCCTTGAAAAACCTTTATGGGTAGATATCGAACTTGCTGTTTCACCAACCAAAGACCTGCCCCTATTATTGTTGAGCGACAGGTGGGACAAATGGGACTTACCACTACTCTCTCCGCCAATGCGAACCTCCATAAAGGCTTGGAGGTTCCTTCTGGACCAGAAACGCGGGGACCTTCAAGACGTCGACTATAGACTACCATTGCTACTGCTGGAAGCCAAAATTCCTATGTTGAAAGTAGGGGACCTGACGGCTAAAGGGATTAACTATATTTCTGACCTCTACGAGGGTAGTAGGCCCAAGTCTGTACACAGACTTATGGCACAGTACTGCCTCACGACAGACAAAGTGTACAAATACTTGCAAATCACTCACTACTTAAAACGACTGGCCCCCCCAACTATAGACATACCGAGCTCGGTCTGGTGATTTTACTTTATTGATAAAAGCGACAAAAAAGGCATTTCCTTCTTTTACAATCTGCTCCAGGACAAACTGCAATTTTCCAAAACGACTAACATGAAAAAATGGGAAGCAGACCTTGACACACCTTTCTCTGACTCCCAATGGAAGTGTGCGTTTCGGGAACTTCATAGAGCGTCACATTGTGTGAAACACTGGGAGCTAGGGATTAAAATGGCCAACAGATGGCAATATACCCCTCTAAGGCTAGCTCGGTTCTCCCCGGGACTAAAATCTGACTGCTGGAGAGGTTGCGGGCAAGTGGGGCATCTACTACATATGCTCTGGCAATGTCCGAGCATTAAAAGCCTATGGACCCAGGTGTTCAGTCTCATCTCCTCACTGACTGGTGTAATCACGCCCCCTGACCCGGCCCTGGCGATCCTTCATTTAAACATAGATAAATACCCGCACGACCTTAGGCCTGTGGTTACCCACATACTATTGGAAACAAGGTTATTGATACTGACACATTGGAAATCTGACAAAGCTATAAACGTTACTGATGTCCAAGCAGCAGTGCATAGGAATTACACGTTCGAACGCCTGCTGGCGATCAACGCTCTGAAAGTTAAGAGGTTTGACGAGTGTTGGGCGATTTGGCCCGCTCGTACATAAATTGTTGATTACTTTACATTGGTTGTTTTACTGTGGAATGAATCTGTGCATTTCCATATTTTCTGTTGCTATATCTCACTTTGTATATTTTTATTTAGTTTTCTTTGTATTGTGCTTATGTATTGTTTTGAAAATTTTCAATAAAAACCATTACAAAAAAAAAAAAAACTTGGTATGGCCTCTACGAATATACTGTGATGCCGTTTGGCTTATGTAACGCACCTGCAACGTTTCAGTGGTTCATTAATGACATCTTCCGCGATTTGCTTGACATTTGTGTCGTAATCTACTTGGATGACATCTTGATTTATTCCGACACTCCTGAGGAACACACCAAACATGTGCGTTGGGTCCTGGCAAGACTCAGAACACACTCCTTATACGCAAAACTTGAGAAGTGTGTTTTCAGTCAATCCAGTATCTCTTTTCTCGGATATCTAATTACTCCAAAGGGTATTCAGATGGACTCTTCCAAAGTGTAGTAGTGTTGAGCAGAATATGCCATATTCGATTTTGCGATATATCTCGAATATATAGTCGAATATTCGAGATATATTCGCTAAATACGAATATTCGTGATATTTTTTGGAAATGAAATTATTGCGAATTTTCGCTATTGCGAATGCGAATGCGAATGCGAATTGCGAATGCGAATGCGAAATTTCGAGAAATGCGGAATGGAGCACTCTGATTGGCTCAGAATATTCGTGATATTTTACAATACAAAATAATTGCGAATATTCGAGAAATGCGGAAGGAGCACTCTGATTGGCTCAGAATATTCGTGATATATTACAATATAAAATAATTGCGAATATTCGAGAAATGCGGAATGGAGCACTCTGATTGGCTCAGAATATTTGTGATATATTACAATATAAAATAATTGCGAATATTCGAGAAATGCGGAATGGAGCACTCTGATTGGCTCAGAATATTCGTGATATATTACAATACAAAATAATTGCGAAATTTCGAGAAATGCGGAATGGAGCACTCTGATTGGCTCAGAATATTCGTGATATATTACAATATAAAATAATCGCGCGATATCGCTATTGCCGAATAATCGCATTGCGATTTTTCGGCAATATAAAATGAGCGCTGCAGCTACTCGGCCCAAGGTCTCTAATCATACCAGCAATGCTTTTAGACGTCGATGGGGATCTCTAGGATGTGATCTGTTCTAAAAAAAAAATAGAAAAAATTTGAATATTCAAAATAGCGAATATTCGCCGCGATATTCGTGTTATTCGCGAATACTCGAATATGCAATATTCGTAGCGAATATTCGCAATGCGAATATTCGTGAGCAACACTAAAGTGGAGTGCATCCTATCTTGGCCGGTTCCTCATACGAGGAAGGCTCTACAACGATTCCTTGGTTTTTCAAACTACTACAGAAAATTCATCAAGAACTTTTCCGCTATTGTGAAACCACTAAGTAGTTTAACTAGCACAAATACACCTTTTTCTTGGTCCAATGATGCACAGAAATCCTTTGATATGCTCAAGTCTAGTTACACTACTGCTCCCATCCTCCAACTTCCTAACCCACTATACCACTTCACACTATAAGTGGATGCCTCACATTTCGCCTTGGGAGCTGTTCTCTCTCAACGACCAACCTTGTCCGAGCCTTTGCATCCTGTAGCCTTCTACTCTAGGACTCTATCACCAGCAGAAAATAATTATCCCATTGGGGAAAAGGAACTTCTCGCAATAAAGGATACTTTGGCTAACTGGAGACATCTACTGGAGGGTTCCACACATCCAGTCACCATCCTTACAGACCATCGCAATTTGCAACACTTAAAGGCCTGCAAAACATTGTCCGCTCGCCAAGTTAGATGGAGTTTGTTTTTCGACAGATTCGACTTCATCATCTCTTACCGCCCGGGTTCACAAAACCTTAAGGCTGACTCGTTGTCACGTATGTACGAAGACCAGACCGCTGATAATCCTCCTCAATCCATTATTCCATCCAACCGATTCATTGGCGCATCTGCTTCTTTTAAGCATTTGCTTACTCAAGCTCTCTCCAAAAAGGTTACCCAGTTACCTAAAGGTCTCACAAGACAACCTGATGGTCTATATACCTTCAACAACAAGATTTACGTTCCACCTGAGATAACGTTCCAAAAGAGATAAAATACAAAAAAAAGACAATATTGTGTTGCTCTACATGAAAAGTGTACAATACAAGTGGAAAAAGAATGAAATCAAAATGTAAAAAAAAAAAACTCTGCCCAATGGGGGTGGCTGATCAATGTTATGGAAATGGATGGAAGAGAACATGAGCAACATTGTAGAGAGAGGACACTTAGAAGACTAGCGGTGCTATGGAAAATGGAGGTGGATGAGGGGCACAAGGCTAAGGAGAAGGTGAGTAGTGTTGCTCACGAATATTCGTATTGCGAATATTCGGCTCGAATATGGCATATTCGAGTATTCGCGATATATTCCGAATTTCGCGCTGAATATTCGCTATTTCGAATATTCGTATTTTTTCAATTTTTTTTTTAGAACAGATCACATCCTAGAGATCCCCATCGACGTCTAAAAGCATTGCTGGTATGATTATAGACCTTGGGCCGAGTAGCTGCAGCGATCATTTTATATTGCCGAAAAATCGCAATGCGATCATTCGGCAATAGCGATATCGCGCGATTATTTTCGAGAAATTCGCAATATTGTTTTTAGCTAAAATAACACATATATTCGATTTCAGAGTGTTACTGTCGAAATTCCGCAATCAATTTCTCATTCGCATTTTTGCGAAATTACGATAAAATATCAAGAATATTCTGAGCCAATCAGAGTGCTCCTTCCGCATTTGCCGAATATTCGCAATTATTTTGTATTGTAATATATCACGAATATTCTGAGCCAATCAGAGTGCTCCATTCCACATTTCTTGAAATTTCGCAATTATTTTGTATTCTAAAATATCACGAATATTCTGAGCCAATCAGAGTGCTCCTTCCGCATTTGCCGAATATTCGCAATTATTTTGTATTGTAATATATCACGAATATTCTGAGCCAATCAGAGTGCTCTTTCCGCATTTGCCGAATATTCGCAATTATTTTGTATTGTAATATATCACGAATATTCTGAGCCAATCAGAGTGCTCCATTCCGCATTTATCGAAATTTCGCAATTATTTTGTATTATAAAATATCACGAATATTCTGAGCCAATCAGAGTGCTCTTTCCGCATTTGCCGAATATTCGCAATTATTTTGTATTGTAATATATCACGAATATTCTGAGCCAATCAGAGTGCTCCATTCCGCATTTATCGAAATTTCGCAATTATTTTGTATTATAAAATATCACAAATATTCTGAGCCAATCAGAGTGCTCCTTCCACATTTGCCGAATATTCGCAATTATTTTGTATTGTAATATATCACGAATATTCTGAGCCAATCAGAGTGCTCCATTCCGCATTTCTCGAAATTTCGCAATTATTTTGTATTATAAAATATCACGAATATTCTGAGCCAATCATAGTGCTCCTTCCGCATTTCTCGAAATTTCATTCGCATTCACAATTCGCATTCGCATTCGCTATAGCGAAATTTCGCAATCATTTCATTTCCAAAAAATATCGCGAATATTCGCATTTAACGAATATATCTCAAATATTCGACTATATATTTGAGATATATCGCGAAATCGAATATGGCATATTCTGCTCAACACTAAAGGTGAGTAGCACAGCTGGAGCTACAGGTTTTTGTTAAATCCTGTCTAAATTGGCCCTACTATGTGTACAGTATGTATGAATGGGAGGAGTTAAGGACTTTAGATTGTAAGCTCCTTGAGGTCAGAGAACCGCTAATAAATAAATCTAAATAAATACAGTACATGTGGTGGAACTGGATTTGGACCAATTCACACCACCATTAGCCTGACCTCTGGTTGCACTCTTATAACACAGCAATAAAAAACTCCCGATACCCAGGGAACGAAACATGTAAACTCTTGGGGAACAGGGACCCCCCTATGCACACTTCAGCCTCGCGGTTTTTCCTTTATCAGCTCGGTAATATTGTACCTTGAGCAGATATACCATCAATTAAAGGATGCCTTATGGAGACATGAAAAGCACACCTTGAGGACAATTACAACACTTGGCTTCCAGCCATTGTCTTTGGAGATTGAATAATTTTATTTTTATTTTCATTCTGGACATTGCAATCAACAACTCACTATCAGAGACGCTGTACTACCACTGTCCTACCTTGGATACTATCATACCGATTCACCTGATATTGCTACCTTTAGGAATAGCGCTTCAAGCTTCATGCATAAATGGATGGTTTGGCTGCAATCCCTTTGAGCAGTGCATGATTGGAGAAAATAGCTTCTACTTAGAGCTATGAATGACAGCAAAACTGTGAGTAAACCCTGCACTAACACTGCTGAGGAACATTACTACAACACTGTCATCTACAAACTAGCATATTATATGCCCAATCACCTATCATCCATCCATAATAGCTGATATAAATCTCATGGAATGTGAGCTGCCTAATAGGATGAATAAGCACTATATGGATATATTTGCTTTGAAGCTTTGAATGGACACTACCCATATGCTATGGGAAAAACAGATTGAATGCTTACTCTTCCTGTTTGACCCTTGTTTCTTCCCTACGTGTCCTACCCTCGCCTCCTGTGATGCGAATTCCTCCCTTCCCTTTCCCTTCCCCCCCCCCTCCCCCTCCCTCCCTATTTCCTTCCCCTTTCTCCTTTTTTCCCCTTCCCTGTATGGGCACAGAACTTTTTGAGGTGTCAATGGAGATGTACACAAGTAGGATTTTTGTATAAATTATTGTATTACTGTAGTTCAATATTATTGTATATGACGAAGTGGATATTCTGCGAATTATTCACAACTAATTTTGTTTTTTGACCTATTCGCAGCCAGACTCAGCATTGCTTCCTTAATATACCTTTTTGTGGACCTCCATCAGGGAGATGGGGTTAGTACCAGCCCTGGGTAATGGGCCTTCTAATATCTTCCCCCAGGGCATTTGGCAGCATACGTGGGTTCTTTTCCTATCTCACGGGATGGCTCCACCATCCGCTGCCGGGGAAGAGAAGCACTGAGGTGCTCTGCCCTGGTGCGGTTCACGCACCATGGGTAATTTTCTCTATCCCCCGGCAGCGGTGATTTTATTCCTTACTCACCCTCTTCCCTCCAATGGGTGGAAGAGGTTATTGAGATACTCCTGGGGAAAAGAAAAAAGCCCCTCACTTCATCACCCTCCATAAAAACATTCAAATTTCAGAGCTACATCAACTATGTTGATAGGTTGTATATGCTCTGTGTGTCTAATCTAACTTAACCTTTTCAAAACCTGTCTCATGACAGTGAGTAAGTTTGCTTTCGATGTCCCTTTGGACGCGTCCTCTGCCATCCTGTGGATGTGCACTTGGATGGCGGAGACTTTGTCCCATAGATTTCCCCTATGGGAATGTGCACCCAGATGGCGGAGATTCTGTTTTACAGGTTCCCCTTTTGTGCAGACACCGGCGTCCTGCTTGAGATGTTGCGTGACTGTTTGGCGCTTTGGCTGCGCTGTCACGGATGCACCATAGGGATGATATTCGATACTGATTGGTTATCCCCTAGGTCACATGACTAATGGCGCTCTGATTGGTCACGCTATAGTCATGTGACGCGCGGAGACGCTGGCGTCGATCTGATGCGGCGCGCCGGAAGTGACGCGCGGTATCTTTTGATTTGCCACGCTTCAGTCACGCGGGGCGCTGCATCCTGACGCCATAGTCCGGCGCCTGGCTAAGCCTAATTCCAATCTGAAATATATTCCACACACCTGGATCGATCCACGGAAAAGGGGAAGTGCAGTCAAATCTGGGGCTAATCGGCACTCTCCAGGTGAGTATAATAAGGAAGTCAGGGGGGCGTCTCAGCATTCATTTCTCTCCCATCTCCTGTTGGAGTGGGAGGTTATCTTGGTATCCTGACATTTGGAATTCCCACCCAAGTATCGGTTTGGCCCCTATTTGAATTGGGTCCTTAGGAGTGGTGAGTTAATCTAAGGTCTTATATATATTGTTCGCCTTGTTCTATTTTGGCTTGACAAATGACCTTGTAGTAATCAATACCTATCTATACAATTTTCCCTAGTTGGGTCCTCTTTTTGAACCCTCTTTTGGCTGCTGATTCAAATGGTGACTTATTTATCATCTTACCACCCTCCATGGTTTTGGAGCCTCCCCCGTTGTGCTTTGGAGAAGTCCCACTGGTGCTGCTATCTGCCTTTGGGGTTCTTTTGCCCCCATTCGGTTTTGGTGCACCCACACCCTCAGGGACTACTTTGGTACCCCCGATCTGGAAAGAGGTTAGTTCTCCCTCTTTCTCTTTTTGGTCTGTGAGTTTCCATGAATTCCCTTTTTGTCCATATTTTGCAATGCTGTGCCTGACTGTTGAAAGTTGCATGTATTATGTATATATTTTTTTCATTTTCTAGGAAACAAATTTTACTGCCTACCTTCCCTGAAGAAGAATCCAAAAGTATTATTCGAAACGCGTCGGAAACGACCATCTATACCCCTAGCTATGTCCTGGGGTTCCTGATGATCCTTGGCAGTATTATTATTTTTTATTCTGTCATTATTTTGATTTGTAAAATTAATTTGTGTTTGTAAATGTATTCTTTATAGCCTAATGATATTTGTAATAAATTATATATTTTTTAATGACCTAGCTGTCATTACTTTTTATGGTTGCCCGAAAAATCCCACCTTTTTAGAGGTATTCATGTTTTATGCTATGGGAACTTGCCCACTATCTATGGCAATATCATTGTGAATTTTATCGTGAAGATTAACATTACAGTGTCTCTGCTTGAATATCTCCTTTACATCTATTTACTAATGAAAATATACTTATAAGGAAATAATACTAAGCCTGACACGGCGAGTTCAACGGGAGAATTTTTCTCAGTGAGCTATTAGGCTCAATATCCTTCCTTTTGTTACATTGTGTTTTTTTTTTTTTCTTCATCATCAGTCTCTATTGGATCAGTGCTACTATTACCACTAGTCAGTGGATTTTTTCATGTCCCCTTTTCCAGGTATTTAATTATGTTATATTCCATCATCTAGCCAGTGATCTTTTCACCTGAATTACAGGGAATCACTGCTACTTGTGGGAACCATTAGGAAATATTACCAATAGTTGGGGTTCAGGTGTGCAATTTTGTGTGTGGGGGGGGACCACTGTGTGTTATGTGGAGGGTGGGGGCGCTATTTTTTGTAGACTCTGATCTCCCCTTGGGATGATCGAGAATTAGTTACTGGTATAAGCCGTTTTTGAGTGGGCATCCAGGGGGACCATCCCTGGGTTGGTCTACCATATCATAGTGGACCTGAGTTTTTATACCTGACATACATGTGTTCTTTTTTTATATTTATTCTAATAAAATTTTTGTAGTTAACTCTTAGGCCTCGTACACACGATCAAATCTGTCCGCTGGAAACGGTCCGCTGGACCGTTTCAGCAGACAGATTCGATCGTGTGTACGGCCGAGCCGACGGATTTGGCCACCCGACAGATTTCAAAGCATGCTTTGAAATCTATCGGGTGGGAATCCGTCCGCCCGACATGTCTGCTGGTTAGTACACTTACCAGCAGACATGTCGCCCCGCACCGCCGCCGAATGGATTCGGCGCATGCGCGGAAGTGTTTTACTTCCTGGTGCGGTGACGTGGCGGCGTCAACGTCACCGACACGTCAGCGCGCCGTCTGCTGGCGGGGATTTTGGTTTGCTTGTGTGTACACGCGAGCAAACCAAAATCCCAGCAGACAGATTTGTTCAAATCTGTCGGACGGACAGATTTGAACAAATCTGTCTGCTCGTGTGTACGAGGCCTTAAGGGTGTGGAGCAGTCTATTTTCTTTTTTGTTTTTTATTGTTGTGTTATATTGTAATTTGGATTGCACCCCCCGATAATATCGGTGAGTACTACATTTTTCAAAATTAGGTGGGCATCCCATATTTTCTCTCTTTGGTTACTGGTTGCACTCTTCCTATTTTTTTTTATAAAAAAATGGGGTAAAGTAATTGAATGGTTCACTTGGTTTTAGTTGAATTTGCATTTTTACACTTAGGCTACTTTCACACTGGGGTGTTGCGCTGTCGGCGGTAAAGCGCCACTATTTTTTTGTGGCGATTTACCATAGTTTTTGCGGCGCTGCCCATTGATTTCAATGGGCAGGGGCGCTGTATTCACCGCTACTACAGCGTCTTTTTTTAACGCCCTGTCAGCGCACCACTCCAGTGTGAAAGCCCCCAGGCTTTCACACTGGAGTGAAAGGAGCTGCTCTTTCAGGACGCTTTGCAGGCAATATCGCCTCAGTGTAAAAGTAGTCTTAAAAACTGTGGCCCAGATTCAGAGAGAATTAGATTCTCGTAGCGTATCAGAAATACACTACGCCGCCGTTTTTTACCTGGCTCTACGTGGAATCCAGGTAGATTTTGTCCAGAAAACGATGGCGGCGTAGTGTATTTCTCTCGTCGCAATCCATCTGCGCGAGTAGGGGGCGTGAAGCATTTAAAATAGGCGCGTTCCCGTGGCGATCGAACTGCGCATGCTCCGTTCGCAAATTTCCCGCCGTGCATTGCGCGAAATCACGTTGTTACGTCGTAGTAGCGTCGTTTACGTACATTCCTATTCCCGAACGAGTTACGTTAAAAAAAAAATAATAATTTCAAATCGACGCGGGAACGACGGCCATACTTTACATGGGTTACGCACTGTTAGACCAGCAAAAAGCTCCTCTAACATTACGTAGCCAAAAAATGATGTAGGCGATTGCGAGGGACACTCGTACCTTTGTGGATCGGCGTAAAAACTAATTTGCATATCCCGACGCATGAAAACGGTGCGAACTCCTCCCAGCGGCCGCAAAAATATCGCAGCGTAGATCCGAAGGCTTACGAAGACGTAAGCCTCTCGGATCAAAGCCCGAAGCCGCCGTATCATGGTTTGAGGATTCAAACTAGTGATACGGCGCGCAAAATTTGAAATGACTCCTGTCTAATACCAGTTAGACAGGCGTAATTGCTCTGTGAATCTGGGCCTGTTTTTTTTTTTGTGCTTCATTGCTTATTTAGTTGGACCTTTAACTGGTGTAGTTTATATACTGCATTATATTTCCAGGACAATTTTTTTTTTTTTTACTCTTTTAGAAATCTGTATTAAATTATACATTTTTCCATTAAACTTGGAACCAGAAAACAAGCACAATAACCTTTATGATGCTTTTGTAAAAGCAGATCCAACAAAATTAAAATACAATATTTATAAATAAACTGTTACAATAAGCAAATTTAATGTTCACTGATTTTTTTATTTTTTTTTTCAGAAACAAATATGGCACTGTGAGCGGGGCTGGCTGTGGTGAAGCTGCATGTCTGGAGCACATTCTAGTTAAATAAGCTCTGAAAATCTTTTCTATTTCTGTGAACATGGTTTCTGACAACCAGATCAAGTTAAGCAGTGTCAGTGTACTACTTTTTCAGTTTTTCCATTTTAAAACAAATGCACATATCTAGTTCTCTGCCTCAGTTAAATGTTAAGCTCACCCTTTTCCAGAAAATAGCCTATGCATTCATAGAGCTCCAGTAGGTGTTGAAAAAAACGTTGCAGCTTTGCAGCTTTGTAAAATTCTTATTGATTTTATTGTGATACCTGTAATCTATTTGGGCCACCTAGAATTCTGTCTGAAAAACTCCCAGTTAGCCATCTTGTGAAAATCACCTGTAACATTGGGAGTGAGCATCCAGCAGTGAACTGTAATACATGTTTTGAAGGCAGGGGGCAATTATTAATTATATATAATTGTTTTATAAAATATATACCGTACCTATTTTTAATTAAGCACCTTGCTTTTAGTTACTTTTAAATGTGTTATAATGTTAGAAAAAAATTATATCAAGCATCAGGTCTGAGATTTGTAGATTACTATATGGTTTCTACACTGCTAATTCAACTTGATGACAGCACTGCAATCAAAGGGCCATCATGTATTAATATGTATTAATATATTATAGATACTTACAAGGGAATATGTGTCTTTCATTTTGAATTTAACTGTCCAGTTTTCAACATTATGCCCAATTATACTTCTGTTCAGATCAGATTGGTCCACAATTGCTGTGCTGAGTTCCTAGGTCTGTACACCTGCTGTAACCATTATGAGGGGTTCCCACCATTCCTGTGCTGCGTTCCCAGGTCGGTTCACCTGATGTGCCCATTATGAGGAGCTCCCACCACAGCTGTGCTAAATTCCATGTCTATACACCTTCTGTGCCCATTGTGAGGGGCTCCCACCATTGCTGTACTTAGTTCCAAGGTATTCACTTCTGCTTTGCTCATTATGAGGTGCCCCCACCATCCCTGTACTAAGTTTCCAGGTCTGTATACTAGACATGTGCATTCGTTTTCGTTAGAATGCATTTTCGTCCGAAAATCTGGTATTTTCGTTATCATTTTAACGAACGAAAGCGCAAGAAACGAAAACCGAAATATCCGACATAAAAAATGCTTTATTTTCGTTTTTGTTCAGAACCAACGATTTTCGATGCTTTGTCGAATTTTCGTCGTTCAATTCGACAAAACATCGAAAATCGTCGTTCTGAATACAGTGAATATAGGTTGGAATTGAACGATGAAAATTCGACAAAGCATCGAAAATCGTCGAATTTCCGTCGTTCAATTTCTACCTATTCACTGTATTCAGAACGACGATTTTCGATGCTTTGTTGAATTGAATGACGAAAATTCGACAAAGCATCGAAAATCGCCGTTTTCGGACGAAAACTTTCCCGGCGAAAATGACATAAATCAAAACGATTTTCGGGAGTAACTAAATAAATTTGTTTTCCAAACGAAAACGAAAAAACGAAACAAAATATTCCAGTCTGCACATGTCTACTGTATACCTGCTGTGCCTATTATGAGGGTCTCCCACCATGTGCTGAGTTCCATGCCCGTTTGACACCATCCACTGCCCTATTGACACATCCACTGACCATTCCCTACTGACCCCACGCACTGCCCTACTGAAATCGTTCACAGCTCTTCTGACTGATACCATCAGCTGCCCTAGTGACATGTCAACTGCTCAAATGACACCATCCACTGCCTTAATGACACCTTCTATTGCTCTACTAACACCATCCACTGCTCTACTGGCTGCCACCATCAACTAAAAAGAAAAAAAGGTAGCGCTAAACATTAGTGTGAAAGATACAAAACAATAGTGGATTATGGTAACCGGTTACTCCATAACAAACATTGTAGACTTGAATAACTTTTACAAAAATTTGATGAACTTAAAATCTTAGACAAAAGTCCACATATATAGGTGATTGAAAGTAGAATCACGTGTGTGACAAATTTATTGAAGTGTATTAGTCCTTTTCCAGAAAAGAGTTGAGTCTTCAAGGTGTATATACAAATGAATCACCAATGACAAGCGATCTTTCGTGAAACTAGTAGGGCGGAACGTGCGGTACATTGGCATCACCCCCCTTGACTGCTTTGTTTCCCTAAAATAAATAACAGGGGGGTACCTAAGGACCCTGGGACTATTAAACGGTGCAAATTAATTGTGAAAGACACAATAGTATAGAAAAATAGAAAAGATTTTTAATACATTTTTTAAACAAAATAAGTAAATACAAGACCATCTGAAGTAAATTACATGGAAACTTCAGTTCATTTTCAACAATTTGTTACAGTTTTAGTTCGCTCGCTCTGTTGGACGGGTTTGTCTGTATGTGTCCAGCTGGGACATCAGACTCTAAAGGCTATCTAATCACTGCAAAATTGTGAGTGTTTAACATGCTTAATTTTATAAAATAACGTTTTAAAGGTTTTTTTTACACGATCGAGGCCCCCTTCTTCTTTCTTTCATATCTATGACACACGAGTGTGACTAAGGGAATGAAGTGACGGGTTCTAGCAGACTGTGTGCATCCAGCTTGAGGCTTCGTAATCCCCTACACTCTCATGCTACCTGGGGTCCACCGGGATCTGGTAAGTGGATATACATGCTTTGACGGTGGAGGATCTTTTTCTATCTGGTTGCCACTTGTTATTGGTGATTCATTTGTATATACACCTTGAAGACTCAACTCTTTTCTGGTAAGGGACTAATACTCTTCAATGAATTGGTCACACACACGTGATTCTACTTTCAATCACCTATATATGTGGACTTTTGTCTAAGATTTCAAGTTCATCAAATTTTTGTATAAGTTATTCAAGTCTACAATGTTTGTTATGGAGTAACCGATCACCATAATCCACTATTGTTTTGTACATTTCACACTAATGTTTAGCGCTACCTTTTTTTCTTTTTAATTTTTTCATTGTACAATGTTACACAGTAAGGTGCAGCTTTACCTTTTTACTTTTTAGCAACATATATCCCTGTATCCTTTTTGTTTACGGGTCTTGTTTATTGAGTTATTAGCGCTGTTTTATTCATATTTTTCATATTTGCCACCATCAACTGCCCTATTGACACCAACCTCTGCCCTACTGACACCACCCACTGCTCTGCTGACACTGTCCACTGCTCTATTGATACCTTCCATTGCTCTCCTGACACCTTCCATTGCCCCACTGACACCATCCACTTCTCTACTGACTGACTCCAACCTCTGCCCTATTGTCACATCCACTGCCCTGCTGTCACTGTCCACTTTTAATTCAGGCTAAGTTCATATTTTTACAGTGACATTTTTTCAGTCTAAGCAGATTTTATGGGTGTCCTTTAAGTCACTCCCACTATTAATGCAATTTGGCCACACCCACTGTTCACCCATTGTACTACTCTCCTTGGGGCACCCAAAGTTGCCCCAGGTATTATACAATCCTATAGTGTATACTAAAAAAAATGCTGTGCACTGCTAAAGTGTTCAGGTTTGGCTTGAAGAAAATCTAACGCACCAGAAGAAAGTAGCAGCAATCTATGAGGCAATTTCAAGCCTCACCTCTGTGGCGAATTATAAGGGGTGCTGCTGCAAAAAAAACAAAAACAAATAAAAAAAAACAGCTCAGCAGGTTGGGCCTTTAATAAGCCAATCATGACTGTAGAATGAGGTGATTTTAAGCCTCACCTCTGCAGCGGCTTAGGACGGTCTTTGCTGAGAAAGAAGAAGAGCACACAGAAGCTGGCCTTATGAAAGACCCACTTCTTGGATCACTTCTTGTTTCCTGGTGGCACCCCTCCTAATTTGCTATGAAAGTGAGGCTTGAACCTCACCTATGCAGTGATTATGTAGGCCTTCACGCATGTGTAGTGAGTCACTATCATGAAAACTTTAAAATTACCAATATATATATATATATATATATATATATATATATATATATATATATATATATATACTGTATATATATATATATATATATATATATATATATATATATACAGTATATATATATATATATATATATAATAACACAAGTTCTTGAGTAAGGGAACCGATTTGCTGCTATCTCTTTGTTGCGGGCAGCGACATAACTAATTATAATGACCCTAAAGTACTGCTTTATGCACAACTCATATAATTGTAATAGTGATCTCAGGAGTGGAGTTCAAACTAAAATATAATTTTGTGGCAATAGCAATTTCTTGTTTATGTATCAGACAACAAAGAGTCTTTAAAATATTATAAGAACAAAGTATACAAAAGTCCAATAAATGTTACTGTTAAAGAAGTCATGTGATTATATGACATGGGGCAAGGCTGGATATTGTCAGGCCGCGTACACACGATCGAACATGTCTGCTGAAACTGGTCCGCAGACCAGTTTCAGCGGACATGTTCGATCATGTGTACGGCCTATCGGACCGTTTTCCAGCGGACAAAAATATCCAAACATGCTTGAAAACATGTCCGCTGGAAATCTGTCCGTCGGACAGGTTCGATGGTTAGTACACAAACCATCGGACCAAAATCCCCCACATGCGCAGAATCAAGTCGACGCATGCTTGGAAGCATTGAACTTTTTTTCATAACGTCGTTGAGTTCTATGTCACCGCGTTCTGGTCCAAGGGGATTTTGGTCCGATGGTGTGTACGCACATCAGACCAACAGACCACTTCAGCCTTGTCCGATGAAAACGGTCCATCGGACATGTTTCCTCGGACATGTCTGATCGTGTGTACAGGGCCTCAGAGGCAGAATTAGCCATAATCACTGGAGTACAGAAGACATATGTTTAACTTGGCCTGCTTTTGGTATCGATGAGGAAAAATGTATATTCCCTAGCCCCTACATTATGGGCTTTCCAAGAGTCAATAAGCTCAGTTGAGCAAATATGTTTAGTGAGAGGAATAGAAAAGGTTTTATATGATGCAGAGGGGTTGAAGGGACCAAATTGAAGTCTCTTCCAACATACATATGTGGGAGTGACATCTTTCAAGTACCTCAAAGAAAGAGTTAAAAAATACAGCTTGAGCTTTGTTAGGTGCATAAACATTAGTGATAGTGAACTCACAGGCAGATATAATCCCTTTTACGATCAAACAACCATTTTCTATATCTTAATATATACAGTATGTCACAAAAGTAAGTACACTCCTCACATTTTTGTAAATATTTTATTCTATCTTTTCATGTGACAACACTGAAGAAATGCTGTCCCCTCAAAATAACTCAACACACAGCCATTAATGTCTAAACTGCTGGCAACAAAAATGAGTACACCCCTAAATAAAAAATTCCAATTCGGGCCCAAACTGTCAATATTTTGTGTGGCCACCATTATTTTCCAGGCTTAAACCTCTTGGGCATGAAGTTCACCAGAGCGTCACAGGTTACCACTGAAGTCCTCTTCCACTCCTTCATGACAACGTCATGAAGCTGGTGGATATTAGAGACGTTGCGCTCCTCCGCCTTTCATTTGAGGATGCCCCACAGATGCTCAATAGAGTTTAGGTCTGGAGACATGCTTGGCCAGTCCATCACATTTACCTTCAGCTTCTTTAGCACGGCAGTGGTGGTGTGTTTGGGGTTGTTATCATGTTGAAATACTGCCCTGTGGCACAGTTTTCAGAGGCAGGGGATCATTTTCTACTACAATGTGTCACTGTACATGTTAGCATTCGTGGTTCCCTCAATGAACTGTGGCTCCCCAGTGTCGGCAGCACTCATGCAGATCCAAACCATGACACTCTCACCACCATGCTTGATTGTAGGCAAGACACACTTGTTTTTGTACTCCTCACCTGGTTGCCACCACACACACTTGCAAATAAGTTTATCTTGGTCTCATTAGACCACAGGACATGGTTCCAGTAATCCATGTCCTTAGTGTGCTTGTCTTCAGCAAACTGTTTGCAGGCTTTCTTGTGCATCATCTTAAGAAGAGGCTTCGTCCTGGGATGACAGCCATGCAGACCAATTTGATGCAGTGTGCAGCGTATTGTCTAAGCACTGACAGGCTGAATGTCCACACCCCTTTAACCCCCACAGAAATGCTGGGTGAACTAAAATGTCTATTTTCCAAAGACAACCTCTGGATATAACGCTGAACACGTGCATTCAATTTTTTTTGGTCAACCACAGCGAGACCTGTTCTGAGTGGAACCTGTCCTGTTAAACTGCTGTATGGTCTTGGCCACCATGCTGTAGCTCAGGTTCAGGGTCTTGGAAATCTTCTTATAGCCTAGGCCATCTTTATGTAGAGCAACAGTTTTTTATTTTTTCAGATCCTCAGAGAGTTCTTTGCCATGAGGTGCCATGTTGAACTTTCAGTGACCAGTATGATAAAATGAGACCAAGAACACCAAATTTAACACACCTTCTCCCCATTCATACCTGAGAGCTTTTAACACTAACAAGTCACATGACACTGGGGAGGGAAAATGGCTAATTGGGCCCAAGTTGGACATTTTCACTTAGGGGTTTATTCACTTTTGTTGTCAACGGTTTAGACATTAATGGCGGTGTGTTGAGTTATTTTGAGGGGACAGCAAATTGACACTGTTATTCAAGCTGTACACTTACTACTTTACATTGTAGTAAAGAGTCATTTCTTCAGTGTTGTCACATGGAAACATATAATAAAATATTTACAAAAATATAAGGGGTGTACTTACGTTTGTGAGATACTGTATCAATACTGTACTACATCAATTGTAAGAAAATGATAAAGGAGGATGGCTACTCCTCTTTGTTTGGAAGAATACAGCATGTAAATAACCTGACTATACCATTTGTGGAAAAGTTTTTTTTCATTGCAAGAGTGCCTCTGAACTATCAAAGACCTTTGGCTTCTATTTTATCAGTTGTGATTGGGACAATGCATATTTTAAAATTAATGTTTAATTATTTTCTAATTATCACACCTATTTAAATACAAATCTAATTAGAGATTATGAATATACAGTATATATATATATATATATATATATATATATATATATATATATATATATATATATATATATATATATATATATATATATATATATACATTTCTCTGCTTGTATTAAATCCTTATTAAATCGTATATTATTCATGAGATAAGTGACCTTGACCTCATCTCACTAGCCAGGAAGCATTGACCAGAGCACTGCAGATTCCACTGTATTTTGTTAAATTATTAAACATTTAGAAGCCTCCTAGAATATGCAATCATAAACTTCCTATTAAGTAGACATTTTAGCTCTAACTCTGACAGCATGAAACAATTTACTACTATATGTAATGAAAGAAGATATTTCCAAGTAGTCCCTAGTGGTTGTGAATCAAATCAGAGAACCAAAAATGGGGCCTAGATTGGACATCCCTTCCTTGTTTTAAACATGCAGTCCAAGATAGGAAGATAAAATTAATCTTGTGCATCCATCTGTTGCCAGCATCAACGAGAAATGTGAAACATCATTGAGAAGCAAATGTAAAATGCTCTCAAAGGCAACACAGGGAACTGACATAAAGAAAAAACGGAATAAATGTTTCCACCAGTAGCTTCCAATTAAAAACCAAACCGTTTATTTTTAAAGAGATAAGGTAAATGGCTTTAGAAAAGTGTGTCTTAGCAGTTTAGAGGCTTGCTTTGTTATCAAAACTGTTGCAAACCAAATAATAGTTGCAACTGCATGTATATTACATTGTTAACACAAAAGAAAGCAGTGCAATGGTTCATAATATTTACATTTAACATAATTAACAATATTATGGAAATAAGACATTACCACATAAAGAAAAAACTGTATTATATACAGTACAGACCAAAAGTTTGGACACACCTTCTCATTCCAAGAGTTTTCTTTATTTTCATGACTATGAAAATTGTAGAGTCACACTGAAGGCATCAAAACTATGAATTAACACATGTGAAATTATATACATAACAAAAAAGTGTGAAACAACTGAAAATATATGTCATATTCTAGGTTCTTCAAAGTAGCCACCTTTTGCAGCAGACACATCTGTAGAACAACTGTTAAGTAGGGCTGAGCTCCACGTTTGATACGAACGTATGTTCGACTCGAACATTGTCTGTTCGTACGTTCCACGAAATTCGAACAAAATGGGTCATTCGTGCCAAATTCGAGTGACGCGTAATGGCCCATAATTCAGCTTTGCGCACTGATGATTGGCCAAGCATGCTGTATGTCCAGCATGCTTGGCCAATCACAGCGCGCAAAAAACGAAGAGTCATAATTGGCCAAAGCCTGTGTGGCTTTGGCCAATTATGGCCCAGGGCTTTAGCCATAATTGGCCAAAGCCTGTGTGGCTTTGGCCAATTATGGCCCAGGGCTTTAGCCATAATTGGCCAAAGCCTGGGTGGCTTTGGCCAATTATGGCTCTGGGCTTTAGCACACGCCCCACACTATAAAAGGCCGCCTGCTGGGCGGCCTCGTGTAGTGTGTTGCGGCATTGTTAATGAGAGCAGTCAGAGAGACAGAGAGACAGTCTCTTTAGATAGATAGATAGAGCAGGCAGGCTAGTCAGTTTAGCTTAATTTACAGTGTGTAGAGGATATATATATATACATCCCTAGGAGTTGTACATATATTTATACACTGTATAGCTTAGCTAGATCAGCTATTCCTATTTGTCAGGCAGGAGATTGTGCTAGCTGCAGTGTTTTAACGTGTTGTATTGCCTGTGTGCTGTTTAGTTTACACCTAAACATACTCGGTGTTACTGCACGTGTGCTGTTTAATAGCAACTAAATGCATTTGCTGTTACTGCACGTGTGCTGTTTAATAGCAACTAAATGCATTTGCTGTTACTGCACGTGTGCTGTTTAATAGCACCTAAACGCATTTGCTGTTACTGCACGTTTGCTGTTTAATAGCACCTAAACGCATTTGCTGTTACTGAACGTGTGCTGTTTAATAGCACCTAAATGCATTTGCTGTTACTGAACTTTTGCTGTTTAATAGCACCTAAACACAGTTGCTGTTACTGCACGTTTGCTGTTTAATAGCACCTAAACGCAGTTGCTGTTACTGCACGTGTGCTGTTTAATATCACCTAAATGCATTTGCTGTTACTGCACGTTTGCTGTTTAATATCACCTAAATGCATTTGCTGTTACTGCACGTTTGCTGTTTAATTGCACCTAAACGCAGTTGCTGTTACTGCAAGTTTGCTGTTTAATACCACCTAAACACATTTGCTGTTACTGCACGTGTGTTGTTTAACCACTTCAATACCGGGCCTATTTTGGCACGTCTCTCCTACATGCATAAGTTATCATTTTTTGTTAGAAAATTACTCAGAACCCCCAAACACTATATATGTTTTTAGCAGACACCATAGGGAATAAAATGCTGGCCATTGCAACTTTTTATCTCGCACAGTATTTGCGCAATAATTTTTCAAACGCCTTTTTTTGGGAAAAAAAACGGTTTTGTGAATTAAAAAATAACAAAACAGTAAAGTTAGCCCAATTTCTTTTGTATAATGTGAAAGATGAAGTTACGCCAAGTAAATAGATACCTAACATGTCACGCTTTAAAATTGTGCACACTCATGAAATGGTGCCAAACGTCAGTACTTAAAAATCTCCATAGGCGTCGCTTATTTTTTTTTTTTACAAGTTACAAATTTAGAGTTACAGAGGAGGTCTAGTGCTAGAATTTATGCTGGCGTCTCTAGAACAACTGTTAAGTAGGGATGAGCGCCGCGTTTATTACGAACGTATGTTCAACTCGAACATTGTCTGTTCGTACGTTTGACGAAATTCAAACAAAATGGGTCGTTCGCGCCAAATTCGAGTGACGCGTTGCGGCCCATAATTCACTGCGGCATTTCGCGCTGATGATTGGCCAAGCATGCTGTATGTCCAGAATGCTTGGCCAATCACAGCGCGCAAAAAACGAAGAGCCATAATTGGTCAAAGCCTGGGTGGCTTTGGCCAATTATGGCTCAGGGCTTTAGCCATAATTGGCCAAAGCCTGGGTGCTGTTACTGCACGTGTGCTGTTTAATAGCAACTAAACACATTTGCTGTTACTGCACGTGTGCTGTTTTATAGCACCTAAACGCATTTGCTGTTACTGCACGTTTGCTGTTTAATAGCACCAAACGCATTTGCTGTTACTGCACGTGTGCTGTTTAATAGCACCTAAACGCATTTGCTGTTACTGCATGTTTGCTGTTTAATAGCACCTAAACGCATTTGCTGTTACTGCACATTTGCTGTTTAATACCACCTAAATGCATTTGCTGTTACTGCACGTTTGCTGTTTAATAGCACCTAAACGCATTTGCTGTTACTGCATGTTTGCTGTTTAATAGCACCTAAACGCATTTGCTGTTACTGCACATTTGCTGTTTAATACCACCTAAATGCATTTGCTGTTACTGCACGTTTGCTGTTTAATAGCACCTAAACGCATTTGCTGTTACTGCATGTTTGCTGTTTAATAGCACCTAAACGCATTTGCTGTTACTGCACGTTTGCTGTTTAATAACACCTAAATGCATTTGTTGTTACTGCACGTTTGCTGTTTAATAGCACCTAAACACAGTTGCTGTTACTGCACGTGTGCTGTTTAATATCACCTAAACACAGTTGCTGTTACTGCACGTTTGCTGTTTAATAGCATCTAAATGCATTTGCTGTTACTGCACATTTGCTGTTTAATAGCACCTAAACGCAGTTGCTGTTCCTGCAAGTTTGCTGTTTAATAGCACCTAAACGCATTTTCTGTTACTGCACGTGTGTTGTTTAACCACTTCAATACCAGGTCTATTATGACACTTCTCTCCTACATGCATAAATCATATTTTTTTGTTAGAAAATTACTCAGAACCCCAAATACTATATATGTTTTTTTAGCAGACACCCTAGGGAATAAAATGCTGGCCATTGCAACTTTTTATCTCGCACAGTATTTGCACAATAATTTTTCAAACACCTTTTTTTGGGGGGAAAACGGTTTAGTGAATTAAAAAATAAAAAAACAGTAAAGTTAGCCCAATTTTTTGGAATGGCGCCAAACGTCAGTACTTAAAAATCTCCATAGGCATCGCTTATTTTTTTTTTACAAGTTACAAATTTACAGTTACAGAGGAGGTCTAGTGCTAGAATTGTTGCTGGCACTCGAATGCATGCGGTGATACCTCACATGTGTGGTTTGAACGGCGTTTACATATGTGGGCGGGACTTACGTGTGTTCGCTTCTGAGCGCGAGCTACCGGGGATAGGGGCGTTTACTCAATTTCTTTTATTTAAAAAAAAAATTGTCACTTTTATTCCTATTACAAGGAATGTAAACATCCCTTGTAATAGGAATGGTTCTTGAAAGGTACTCTTTATGGAGAGATGCAGGGTCAATAAGACCCCACATCTCTCCTCCAGGCTGGAAAGCATTTGATCGTGAAAAATAATTCACAGATCTAATGCTTTCAGCCGCGATTGCGGCTGTGTTTACATTCCAGGACCCGGGCGTGACGTTATAACATCGCGCCCGGGCCTCCGATGATCATAGAGATGACTGGTGACCGACGCCGGCGGATCGTTTCTCCAGGTCTCCGATGGCAAAGGAGAGCCCGGAGAAGCACCGGATGGTGGCGGGAGGGGGGACGTCCCCTCCTGCCGCCTATAAGAACGATCAAGCAGCGGAACCGGCACTATGATCGTTCTTATGGTGCACAGAATCTTCGCCTGAAGAGATGGATATATGAATGATGCCTGGAGCTGCAGGCATCATTCAGATATGTCTACTGAAAGTCCAGGACGTCATATGGCGTCACCTAAACGCATTTGCTGTTACTGCACGTTTGCTGTTTAATAGCACCTAAACGTAGTTGCTGTTACTGCACGTGTGCTGTTTAATAGCACCTAAACACAGTTGCTGTTACTGACTGTGTGCTGTTTAATAGCACCTAAACTTTCTTTTTGTTACTGCACTTCTGCTGTTTATTTGCACCTAAACGTAGTTGGTGTTACTGCACTTGTGCTGTTTATTAGCACCTAAACATACTTGGTGTTACTGCACTTGTGCTGTTCAGTTGCACCTAAACGTCCTTTGTGTTACTGCACTTGTGCTCTTTATTAGCACCTAAACGTAGTTGTGTTACTGCACTTGTGCTGTATATTTTTCACTTAAACCTACTTGGAGTTTACTGCACTTGTCCTCTCCAGTTTGTAGCTAAAGATACAAGGTGTGTGTACTGATTTTGTCCTGTTCAGGCCATTAAAATGTCTGGAAGGAAAACAAAGAAAGGCACAGAGTCACAAGGGCAAGCAGGCTCTACATCTAGAGGCAACGCTGGTGGTGGATACCTCTCTAGCACGTGGCCGTGGCCACTTTTCGGGAGCTGGTCGTGTTGAGTCTCAACATGCAGAGAAATTAGTAGAGTGGATGACCAAGTCGTCCTCATCCTCCTCATCCTCTCTCACCCAGGCTGAGCTTAGTTTGTCTGGCAAAGCAGCTGCCAAGGCGTTCTCTTTCCTCTGCACAATGGCATCACACAATCCTTCCCTAGTCCCACCATGTCCTCCTGAGGAGTCCCCCGAACTGTTCCAACACAGTGTTGGGTACATGCTGCATGAAGATGTGCAGCGTTTTGAAGGCTCCGATGATGGAACACAGATAGAGGAAGGCATTGATGTGAGCCCAGAGAGAGGGGGTGCCCGAGAGGGACAGCAATCTGGCAGTTATTTTTCCCCAGCTAGAGCATACTGCCAGGTTTTCGACAGTGATGACGAGGGAGGGGATGATGAGGTCACTGACTCTAAGTGGGTGCCTGATAGGAGAGAGAGGAGGAGGAGGAGGACGAGGCACAGGCACATCTCCAAAGAGGCAGGATGCCCTCCAGGGGCCAACTTAAGGGCAGCACACCAACTGCATTACATCGCAGAGCTACGCCTGTGCAGGGCGCTGCTGTGTCTCAACATTACTGCAAAAGTTCTTTGGTGTGGGCCTTTTTTTCTGAGACATGTGCATCAGATCACACTGTTGCTATTTGCAACATATGTCTCAAGCGTATCTCGCCTGGCCAAAACATCACCCGCTTGGGCACCACATGCTTGACCAGACATATGTCGACCTGCCATGCAGTTCGTTGGCAAGCATACCAGAAAGACCCACACCAAAGAACAAAGGGGACCTCTCCTTGCCCCTCATCAGCTGTGACCTCCAACCCCACTAGACCCTCAGTCCTCTCTGAAGCCTGCACTGATAGGACTGAAGGTGTAGAAATAGGTGTGTCACAACCTAGTAGTACATGCAGACAATCTACTGATCTACCAGACAAATTTCCCTGCCCCAGCTGCTGCAGCGCCGAAAGAAGTACTCTCCCAGCCATCCACATGCCCAGCGGTTGAATGCTAGCTTAGCGAAATTGCTAGCACTTCAACTGCTACCTTTTCAGTTGGTAGATTCTGCCCCCTTCCGTGAGTTTGTGTAATATGCGGTACCTCAGTGGCAAGTTCCCAAATGGCAATTTTGGCTCTCTACCGCCATGTGGAAGGCAATGTCCATGCCTCGCTGGACAGGGCGGTCAGTGGTAAGGTGTATATTACCGCTGACTCATGGTCCAGCAGGCATGGACAGGGACGTTACCTCTCTTTCACGGTGCATTGGGTGACTCTGCTGGCAGCTGGGAAGGACGCAGGGCAAGGTACAGTAGTGTTGGAGGTTGTTCCTCCACCACGCCTCCAAAACACTACTACTGGTTGTGACACACCTCTCTCCTCCACCCCCTCCTCTTCTTCTTCCTCTGTGGCCTCTTCCTGTGCTGATGTCTCCTCGGAACCAGCTGTGGTCTGTAGACGTACGAGGGCCTACACAGGAATGCAGGCCAAGAGATGCCATGCGGTGCTAGAACTGGTGTGCTTTGGATAAAGGAGCCACACTGGGGCCGAGGTTCTGTCAGCTCTGCAGGGGCAGGCTCAGAGGTGGTTGACGCCAAGCCAGCTTAAGCCTGGAATGGTGGTTAGCGACAATGGCACCAACCTCCTCTCTGCCCTGCGACAGGGAAATCTGACCCATGTGCCCTGTTTTGCGCATGTCCTGAATTTGGTGGTGCAGCGGTTCTTGGGCAGGTACCCGAGCTTACAGGATGTCCTGAAGCAGGCCAGGAAAGTCTGTGTGCATTTCCGGAGGTCATATAATGCCACTGCTCGGCTGACAGACCTCCAAAAGGAAAACAACCTGCCCAAGAACCGCCTAATCTTTGACATGCCCACCAGATGGAACTCTACGTTGGCCATGCTCACGTAGCAGCGGGCCATTAATGAGTACATGTGCCAATATGGCAGCAGAACTCGGTCAGGGGAGCTTGTTTTTTTTCCCCACACCTGTGAGCCTTGATCAGGGATGCATGCACTATTATGTCACCATTTGAGGAGGCCACGAGGATGGTGAGCAGTGACAGTGCATGCATCAGTGAGACTGTCTCTCTTATTCACGTGTTGGAGCACACGCTACGTGGAATAATGGACAGGGCCCTTGAGGCAGAAGAGAGGGAGGAAGAGGAGGACTTCCTTACCTCTCAAGACCCCCTTTATCCAGAAAGTGGTCCTGCTTGCCCACCTAGCACACAGGAAGAGAACGAGGAGGAGGAGGATTTTATCAGCAGCATGGAGGTGGAACCTAGCACTCAGCATTAGCAGCAGTCTTCAAGGGATCACTTACAGTCCCAAGGAACACATGGACTTTTACGTGGCTGGTATGAGGTGGCTGCAGATCCTGTCATCCTCAGTGACCCAGAGGACTGTGCCCCGAATGCCTCAGCAAACCTATGCTGCATGGCCTCCCTGATCCTGCGTAAGGATCCTCGTGTTTGTGGTATCAAGGAGAGGGATCATTACTGGCTGACAACTCTCCTTGATCCACGTTACAAGAGTAAGGTTGCGAAGCTTATCTTGCCGTCGCAGAGGGAGCGGAAGATGAAACTTCTGTGGGAGGCCTTGCAGAAGGGTCTATGCAACGCATTCCCAGAACCTGGGGGATTACCAAATTCGGTGAGTCACAGAAGGAGCGGTGGAGAAGGTGGCCATCTGACTGATGCGTTCAGACAATTTTTTAGTCCGCGGCCCCAAGGTCTGACCGGTTCCTGCAACCATCGCCAGCGTCTGGTTTACATGGTGTGGGAATACCTAGGGGCAAGATCCGACTTGGACACCTTCCCCACCGAAAATCCTCTGGCTTATTGGGTCTTGAGGATGGATCACTGGCCAGAGCTTGCACAGTACACAATTGAGCTACTGGCTTGGCCTGGATCCAGTGTTCTTTCAGAATGCACATTCAGTGCTGCTGGAGGCTTTGTGACCAATCACAGGGTGCGCCTCTCCACCGACTCCATCGATCGACTGACCTTCATCAAAATGAATCAGGCTTGGATCAACACCAGCTATCAAGCACCTGATGCAGATGTAACTGAATACTTTTTTTGAAATGTCAGATCCCTTTGAGACTGCCTATGCTGATGCTGAGTGACTGTCCTGTCATGCTGCTGATGGAATATCCTTTTCCTCCTCACTGATCTTGCTGATAGCTAGTAAGAATTTTTTTTTCTGGGCTCCGCCACCAGTGCCTAAGGCCCAATTGTTCTGCCCCTGTTTAACAGGGGCGTCTAATAACAATTTTTGATGCAATAATTTGCATGTGGCTCTTTGTTGCGCTCCAATTAATTACAGTATCTGTGAGGGGTTGCAGTGTTGTGTTGTGCCTAAGGCCCAATTTTTCTGCCTCTGTTTAACAGGGGCATCTAATAACAATTTTTGTTGCGCTCCAATTACAGTATCTGTGAGAGGTTGCAGTGTTATTATATATATATATATATATATATATATATATATTGTAAGGGGTTAGCTCGGTAGCGGGGGTGTGTGACCCCCTGGATGGGTCCACTACTCACTGAACTATACAGAGAGGCAGCCGAAGACGGTTGAAAACAAAGAGTTTGGTTTATTCTTCCATTTTGCTGGAAACAAGTGAAAGCATCCAAACAGCATAAACAAAACAAAACATAAAAGAAACCCTGGCCACTTGGGGCATCTACCTTCACCACACAGAAACCTATCTATGGAGTCTGGCACAGTCTACTGCTGGGCAGACACTGCTGGTCATACAGCAGAGAAACAATAGTATTTTATGATTTTCATCACACAGAAAAAACTGCTCTCCTTAACTCAAAAAGCCTCAGGATGCAGAAATCAGTAGTCATCTTTTGGATAACTTATAGAGGCCTTAATTGCCTCATTCTGAACAGCTGAAGTTTTCCAACGCCCTAAACCTTTCTGGCTATTTCTGCAGCCGACACCTAATAGTAATTGGTGAATTGTCTAAACAAGGCAGAAATGTATCTCCCGTCTGTGACAACACCCACAGATTTACCTGACTTCCTGTCACTATATATATATATATATATATAGTTTGTTTTGTTTTCTATTGTTAATTGTCTTTTTTTTGTCTTTAATTTGATTGGGACACATAAGTCAGACAGTGGTCAGACACTAAGACACTGAAGCGTTTTTACAGCGTTTTAGCTTTAAAAATAGCGCTCTTAAAACGCTCATAAAACGCTCTCCATGCATCTCAATGGACCTTTTCACACTGAGTTCTGCAAGCAGCATCCTTAAAACAGCTTTTTAAGCTCTTTTTGTAGTGCCCAAAATGCACAACTATTGGCTACTTTAGGGGTGCCCATGAGAGTTAACACAGTATTAAACCGAAAAGCAAACATTTATTATATTGCAGTGTATCAATTATTAGATGTGATGGCTGTATTGGTTTCCTTTTGTATGCTTTCTTTCTCCTATTATTATCTAATGATTTAGCCAGCAAATGTTTTTTTTTTTTTTTTCATAGCATAAACTCTCAAATTTGCCAAAAAGGCAAATTTATGAATGACACTGGATACATAGTCATCATGCGGCTGGACTGCCTGTCATTTGCTGTGCACTGAGCTGTTATTAGACATTTCAGTACAGAGACACTGTACTAAACTAATCCAATGGCTGGGTACCATGTGATTGCTGTGATTTCTGTGATTTGTCTTCAAAATAGTACTGTTCAAAGTGCTGATCCCTCCCCTCCTCCTTACAACTAGGGAAGGAGAGAGATTGTTATTGTGAATGTAAACAGAATGAATAGGTTAGCATCTCCAGATTCATTCATTCTGTTTCACTGACAAAAGGACTGTTTTTATCAACCGATACATGCCGCCTCCCCCTACACAGTACCTTTATGCTCTCTTCAAATGACTTGAATTTTAACTATTTTCACCTCCTGTATCCTGCCCTTCTGAACATGAACCCCTTTATCTCTCTCCAGCCACTGTATGTGATCTGTATATTAAAGCAGTTGTGCACCCACTTTTTTGTATACACCTGTAAGGCAAAAGGCATAATGAGCTAGTATGCACTGCATACAAGCTCATTATGAAATACTTACCTTAGAACGAGTGTCAGTATCTCACCTGGTCCACTCTGAGGGAGCTGACATGTTGACTCAGTGTGTCTTCCTGGTATCGTGACTCTAGCACTGTGATTGCGCAGGAGACTTATTTCGAGAAAGGTCCGGCGTCTGCCAGGCTTTCAGCCAAGAATCTCCTTTGAGCATGCGCCGCTGAAGTCAGCGGCTTATTGCAAGGGAAACATCTCCTTAACCATACAGGTTTAGGAGATATTATTTTTACCTACAGGTAAGTCTTATTATAGGCTTATAACAAGAGAAAAAAATTACGCATACCCAGTGAATAACAAACAAGCAAAAGCTGCGATTCAAAAATGTTATACAACATAAACAAATATATAAAGAAGGAGCTGGAATCGCGCTAAATATGAGGCTGTGACCATATGAAGGGCACAATGTGTAGTGTAAATACTCAGTGTGGAGTTGAAAAACCTATAAAACCACAGAGAAATACCAAAAAAAACAAAAAGGAGAAAAATTATTATGAGAAGTCCACCTGTTGGTCACAAAGAAACCTACTCATGGTATGAGGCTGTGGTCATGTGAAGGGCACAGATACAATAAGTGGTATAAATATTCAGTGTGGAAATAATAAACTTATGGAGCCACAGAGAAATAACAAAGAACCAAAAAGGAGAAAAAATAAAAAGTCCACCTATTGGTCACAGAGAAGCCTACTCATAGTCTATGATGAACTAGGGTGAGGTCTTAGCAGGGAAATGTCTTCAGATGAAGATGGATGTGCCTTCTCCCAAAAATGTAGTGTGTATATAGATCAAGGAGCCAGAATCTCAGGATAATAATAATGCATCAACTCCGTGCTGTCGGTCACACTTGGGCTTTCCCGAGTTTGAATGTAGAATCACAGCACCAAAAACAAAGCAGAAAACAGAAAAACTTACATAGTGTGAAAAACAGTGGAAAATACTGCGCAGGTCTAATGTAAATAAAAATTGGATTGGTGGCAAAACCAAACGATTTTACATAAAGATAAACGTGAATGCTGCTGCAGCACAAATGTCAGATGAACAAAATATAAACAGTAAATTGGGTGTGCTGCGCTGCTAAAATTAATACATCAATAGTGAAGGTGATAACAAAATGTGCATTGAGTGCAAAAAAATTGTATATAAAAAACCAACACCAAGTGTTCCAATGTATGACAAAATCATATAAGAAAACAAACTGAATTGACAAAGTTCGTAAAAAGCTCCAGGGAAAAATCAAAGTTCAGTGAGTTCAGAGAAATATCCCAAGTAGGGGATTGAGATACTGCAGGACAGAAGAGAGCCTCCACCTCCACCTCTTATAGTAAATCTGCTTACCAGATAGATAATAATCGTGAGCATCAACGGCACAGCAGGCTGGATTGCCTTAACGGGTATTAAAGTGGAATCCTGTGTGTATCTCCAAGCTTGGTCTCAATGCGGCTGGATCCTAGAAAAACAATCACTCCCAGAGTGTAGCCAAGGGAAGAGAAAGGAAGCCAACATAGAGTAGTAACGTTTTAAAAGTTTAATAAAAGAAATTCGATTGCACTTACAAAAAACGAATCCTTTGGAAGCATATAAATAGTAAGCCGGCCGGCTCTCACAATCCGCCCGTCCTTCCGGATGGTCGTGAGGATAAAAACAATGGTGTCGTCAGCACGCCGTTCCTCCCTACGCCGTTTCGTCCAATAGCAGACTTCATCCAGGGGCTAATTTATATGCTTCCAAAGGATTCGTTTTTTGTAAGTGCAATCGAATTTCTTTTATTAAACTTTTAAAACGTTACTACTCTATGTTGGCTTCCTTTCTCTTCCCTTGGCTACACTCTGGGAGTGATTGTTTTTCTGGGATCCAGCCGCATTGAGACCAAGCTTGGAGATACACACAGGATTCCACTTTAATACCCGTTAAGGCAATCCAGCCTGCTGTGCCGTTGATGCTCACGATTATTATCTATCTGGTAAGCAGATTTACTATAAGAGGTGGAGGTGGAGGCTCTTTTCTGTCCTGCAGTATCTCAATCCCCTACTTGGGATATTTCTCTGAACTCACTGAACTTTGATTTTTCCCTGGAGCTTTTTACGAACTTTGTCAATTCAGTTTGTTTTCTTATATGATTTTGTCATACATTGGAACACTTGGTGTTGGTTTTTTACATAGTGTGAAACCTTATGGACAACGTGTAAATCACCACCCGTGTGGGACAGTCGTGAAATAGGGAGGGGATAGTGCAAACCCACCACCACTATACACACTGACCCTTACCAGACAGCGGGACCCCTCAGGGTAGATGCAAAACACCTAGGATGGGATGAAATCGGATTTCAACAGCCGTGAGACTTCAGCAGATAGCAGCACTGATATGGTACCATGAAACGACAGAAGAACTCACATAGTGTAAAACCTGATGACATTTATTAAAAGAGGATAAAATAAGTTGCACTCACAAACAGATGCAAATATGGAGCTAAAACAAAGTGCCGGCCGGCTCGGTGGAACGCGTGCGTCCTTCCGTATGGTTGTACTAATTTTTATCTTTTTTTTGGTTTCACAGAAATAGAGATTTATTTTGGTGGTATTAACTGACCACTGTTTTTAAAAAAAAAATTATATTATATATTGCTAAATAAACTAAAAAGTCTGAACATTTTGAAAGTAAATTATCTTTCTTCATATACATGTAGAAGTAGTGCTGTGCTGTGCATAAATAGGTGATAAAGTGCAAATGTGCTTACGTGACAGGTACACTTGAAAGGCAATAAATGAATGGTCAACATAGCAACAATAAAATATAAATAATCAGCTGTGACAGTATAAATAATGGACTAATTAAGTGTTTTAAATACTGTGAAAAGTGTACCACAAATAGATGTGAGAATAAACTCATAAAATCTTTAAAAAGGCATCATCATGTGACATGTGCAACCATAAATAAATATATTCACACTAAAATTCCATAAAATGAAATAAAATGAATAAAAAAAAAATGAATAAAAAAAACACAGTGTAGATAATGTCCATAAGGTGCAAGCTGGATGGATGGTTGTGTGTGCACAGTGATCAGGGTGAAGGTGCTGGTGCTAGTAGTCAATCTCTGGTATGAAGTGCTACTGGTTCTCCATGGAACTTAGGCTAATGGTGTCCCCTTACCTTACCGCTGTAAGGTAACAGCGTATGAGTGTATCTTTCAAACTCCTGGCGTCTCAGGCTCCACTGGTATGTTTCTTTACTTTGGCATTAAAGTCCCCTTTAACCACTTCCCGCCCAGTCAATAGTATATTGATGTCCGGGAAGTGGTTCTGAAATCCCGACTGGACGTCTATTGAGGTCCTGCAGGATAACAGCCACTGCATGCCGTGGGGGCGCGCGGCGATCGGTGATGCGGGGTGTCAGTCTGACACCCTGCATCTCTGATCTCGGTAAAGAGTCTCCGGAGGCTCTTTACCACGTGATAAGCCGCATACAATCACAGCTGATCACGATGCAAACAAGAAGAGCCGTTGATCGGCTCTTCCTCACTCGCGTCTGATAGACGCGAGTAGAGGAGAACCGATTGGCGGCTCTCCTGACAGAGGGGTTCGTGCTGATTGTTTATCAGTGCAGCTCCCCTCGGATCCCCACACTGGACCACCAGGGAAGCCACCATGGCATCATAAAAACAATAATAAAAAAAAGAGCACAAAATATGCCAATCAGTGCCTACAAGTGGGCACTGACTGGCAACATGGGCACTGACTAGAGTGCCACCCCTCAGTGTCTATCAGTGCTACCTCATCGGTGCCCATCAGTGCCACCTCATTGGTGCCCATCAGTGCCGCCATATCAGTGCCCGTAATTGAAAAAAAAAACATACTTATTTACAAAAAAATGCGCAAAAAATAAAAATCGCAGAGGTGATCAAATACCACCAAAAGAAAGCTCTATTTGTGGGAACAAAATTATAAAAAATTGGTTTGGGTACAGTGTAGCATGACCGCGCAATTGTCATTCAAAGTGCGACAGCGCTGAAACCTGAAAATTGGCTTGGGCAGGAAGGTGCATAAGTGCCTGGTATGAAAGTGGTTAAGTGTCCCTGGTGTATCTGTATCAGATAGCCTCACATTGGGGCATGGGGGGAAGTAAAGAGGGATGCTTGATAGTGTAGTATTTAAAACATTTATTGGAATCAGCAGCAATAATAAAAACAGTTACTCACAATGTGAAGTATCAGACAGGCATATAAAAAACGAGTCGCAAACTCGTCCAATATCACTTCCGGTGCCCTGCGTTCCCACACATGTTCGTTACAGTCACATAACTTCATCAGGTGCGGGAACGCAGGGCACCAGAAGTGATATTGGACTCGTTATATTGGGGCAAGACCCAGAACATCGAGCCACGGGGCCCATAACTTTTCATATTTACCACTGGCTCCTCTTCTCTGATACACCACCTTCTCCAACCTCAATTTGACTCCCATTTGCTTAATCCACTCCTGTACCGTAGGCGGTTCAGTGTCCTTCTAGTGTCTTAGTATCCCTAAGCGAGCCTGAAACAGAGCTCTACCAATAGCCTGTCTTGGGATATCCTCCGCCAGGAGGCCATCAGCTATCCCCAACAGGTAGATCTTGGGTTCAAGTGGAACCTGTATCTGGAAGGCCCCATTAATAGTGTCAACAACCCCTGTCCAGTACAGGTGGAGCTTCGGGCAACGCCACAGTAGGTGGATGAGATCCCCGTGGTCTCTGCAGCACCTAGTGCAGCAGGGGTCAACCCCAATCCCATACGCGCTAATCTGGCAGGTGTGTAATGTGCACTTAAGAGAATTTAGAGCTGTGACAGTCTGTGTGCCACCTTCAGGGAGCATGTGGGGACCACCTGTAAGGCTTCCTCCCACTGCTCATCCTCGAACGCTCCCACATCTCGTTCCCACCGAGCCACCGCCTTAAGAGGGGCCCCCGGCAGAAAGAGGTTTAGCAGCATGGCATAGCAACTAGATATGAAACCCTTACAGGTGGATACCTCAGACAGGAAGTTAAAGACCGGTGCCGAGTCCATGGACCATATATCCGCTTCTCTCTGTGCATCAAATGCATGTTTGAGCTGTAAGTAATAAAAATACATGGACGCTGGCAGCTGAAAGTCCGCTCTGAGCTCTGAGAAGGACCTCAACCTGCCTGCTCTAACTATGTGTGATAACAGGGATATCCCATACTGTTTCCATTTCTGACCGTACGGCAATTTAGCTAATTCCCTATAGTATGAGTTATCCCAAATGGGACTGTATTTAGTAAACCCTGTCACCCCCTGTAACATCCTAGCCTTATTCCAGATCTTCTGCATGAGATTGTATGTGGGGAACCGTTTGTTAGATTTAGCGTATTGCAAGGCCTCCAATCCCTCCATCACTTCCCCCCCAGTTGTGAATCTGAGCAACTGAACCGAGGAGTCCTTCAAATTCAGCTGCAGATCTCCTTGAGGGCCTACCACCCTCGCAATATGTTGCAACTGGGAAGCCAGGTAGTATAGCCAGGGATTGGGCAGCGCCAGTCCACTGGCTTCCTTTGGGCACTGCAGTTGCTCAAGTTTAACCCTTGGGGGTTTCGTGAGCCAGATCAGGGAGCGAAAAATTGAATTAATGACCCTAAACTTTTTCAGGGGGATAACCATTGGGGAATTGTGTAGAACGTAGAGCAGCTGTGGCATAAGGATCATCTTTATCAGGTTCACCCTCCCAACCGGTGACAGTTTTAACTTGCTCCATACCTTGACCCGATCGTGGCAGCGACTGATCAAGGGGGTAAGGTTGATGCCAATATAGTCCAGTGGGGAAGCGGTAACTTGAATGCCTAGGTAACGGAAAGACCCAGAGACAGGGATGTCAAGTATAGTTCGAATGGACTCCGGAAGCCGACGGTCCAGCAAGAGGAGGGAGGACTTGGTCCAATTAATAATCAGACCTGAGTATTCCCCAAACCGTCGTACTACCTTCATGGCCTCCATTAGCGACTCGGAGGTATCCCCCAAAAGCAACATGGTGTCATCCGCATACAGCATGATCTTCTCATGAAGATCCCTGTATCGGAATCCCCGTACCAAAGGATCAGCCCGAATCATAGCTGCCAAGGGCTCAATGGCCAGGGCAAAGAAGAGGGAAGACAGGGGGCAGCCCTGTCGCGTGCCTCTGTGTGGATTAAAAGTATGAGAGACCCCCCCTCCCTCCCTTATCGCCACCACCGTGGATGAGTATAGGAGCTGGACCCATGTAATGAATCCATCCCCAAAGCCAAACTTCTGCATCACCGCCCAAAGATACTCCCATTCAACGCTGTCAAACGCCTTATGGGCGTCTAATAATAGCAAGGCTCTATCCCCAATGTTGTCTGCCCGTGATTGCATATTAAGAAAGAGTCTCTTCAAGTTTATTGCCGTCGATTTCTGCGGCATAAAGCCTGACTGGTCAGAATGAATTATAGTGGAGATAGCCCCATTCCGTCTGACCACCAGGACCTTGGCGAGAATCTTTACATAATTTTGTAGAAGGGAAATTGGTCTGTATGATCCCGGGTCAAGAGGGTCTTTATCAGGTTTCAAAATCAGAACAATGTTCGCCCTTGTCATAGACAGGGGGAGAGTCCCCGCTTCCCTTGCATCATTAAAGACCTTCAACAGGTGTGGGAGTATCAACTCCCCATATTGTTTGTATATTTCCACAGGAAGACCGTCATCCCCGAGGGCCTTCGAGTTAGGGAACAGGCTGGTCGCCATCTGTAATTCGCTAAGGGTCAATGAAGGGGGACGCACCTCCAGGGATACAATCAGTGGAGAATGATCCAAAACACTTCTCAGACCATACGCCACATCTACAACATACCTCTCAGCAGCATGAGAACACAAACAGACATCTATCCAAGATAAGGATGAGTAACTTTTAGAAAAACATGAGAATTGTTTCTCCCCTGGGTGCCTAGCTCTCCACCCCACTTCCTCCACTAGCTTCCTTAGGGCCGTACGGCGTGCCCCCCTCCCCCTACCTCCCGACAGATGTTTATCCATGAGAGGGTCCATGTAGCAGTTGAAGTCCCCAAAGGCAAACAAGGGCACCTCCGGGAACCGCAGCTGGAACTCCACCAAGGCCCTCATCACCTGATTATTATACGGGGAGGGCACATATACAAAAGCAAGAATACATTTAAAGGCAAACAACTTGCATAAAAAAAAAACATATCTCCGTTCAGCATCTATATATACCCCAGCCACCCGCCACCCACCCAGTTGAAGGTGCCGGAGTGGCAATCCAAGCTGGCAATAGGGACAGGGCAATCAGCCAAGTGTCAGAAAAAACAAAGCGTGATCTTCCATAACTGGAAAAAGAAAAGTGTAAGTGGGCACTGGAATCTGGTAGCAAGCTGAGATGCACAGCTGTGCATCAGTTCTCTCTCGTAGCAGGCCATCCGCCTGTAAGGGGTATACATCCATCTGCTCATAAGCCCTTTGTGTGTGCGGTAGTAACAGCATTTCCGAACTCACATTGCAGCGCCAAAAAATAAGGGTATTGTGTGTTTCCGGCAGTTCCCTCATGCAAGGGAGCAAGTAGGCAAGGTAAATGGCATTCAGTCCGCGTGTCCCTCCTCTTCCGCGGGTGGTCTCCTGGCCTGTCGGAGTGCCCCTTCGTTGGCATCTAGCCAGTCCGAGGCGTCAGCAGGGTGTTCAAAAAAGTGAGCCTGTCCTCGGAGAATGACTCGGAGTCTCGCTGGGTACAGCATAGCATATGGTGCCTGCACCTTTCTTCAGGTGTTTCTTAATTTCAGTGAATCGAGCCCGGCTCTTCTGTACTGCGGCGGAAAAATCGGGATAAAATGAGACCCGTGTGCCATTGAACTGGACATTCCTCTTTTCCCTGGCAAGTCTCAATAATTTTTCTCTGTCTCTGTAATTTAAGAGACGGGCAATGATCGGGCGGGGAGGGTTGCCCGGCAGGAAAGGTCTAGACGGCACTCTGTGAGCTCTCTCCACCGCATATAAATGCGTAAAAGCACTTTTGCCAAACACATCGGCCATCCACTTCTCCACAAACTGCGTGGGGTCCTGGCTCTCCACCTTCTCTGGTATTCCCACTATTCGCACATTATTGCGCCTAAGGCGGTTCTCAAAATCTTCTGCTCGCATATCGACAGCCCTGGCGAGCCGCGAGGTAGCCTGGGTTTCTCTGTTCAATGGGGGCTGCTTATCCTCTAGGTCACTAATCCTCCCCTCCGCAGCCGTGGTTCTTTCCCTCATTTTCTGTATGTCATGCCGGATCAGGCTTACCTCCTCCTCCAGACTCCCAAAACTGAGCTGCAGGCCATTCACTAATGCTGTGCACTTGTTCACTGCCTTCAATATGGCAGCAAGCATGGGCTGTTCTCCCCCCTCCAACTCGGCATCATTAGCTTCCCCCACCAGGCTGGAGCTGATCCTGGCCTGTTCCATCATGGCCCCGTCCGACTGAAAGTGCTGTTGTTTGGCGTTTTTTTACACGTTTTTCTTGTAAGCATATTTTAGCTTCAATAAATTGTTTGAATATTTACATATTTCACAATGAGAGCTTCCATTTCTTTACTCCATCTATTTCAATACTCATGGCTGTCATGGTGAGCTGATTTCATCGTGGCTGTATTTGGATTTCTTCCACTACTGAGGACGGCTGTTTCCAGTGACTTTAAAGATACCGTTGAGGCGTATCTTCTTTTTTAGGAGGTAAGCGCTCTGTGAGCCTAATTCCTTTAAAGATTCATCTGGATTGCTACATTGAGCTTCTGAACTAGTTGATGCACTAACTTTATGTTCTGGACTTTTTTTTGGGTCACCACTAACATTTTGCAGAGCTGTTTCACTTTTAGTGGTTGGCAGTCCACCAACCCATTTTTTCATTTCTTCTAATGTTTATTTATTGTGTATACTTTTTTCACTTTGTGATCACATTAGTATTGCACTTACTGTTCATTTGTTATATTGGATAAGTAGTGTTCACTGCTCACTTTTAGTGTTTAATTTGCACTCATCCATCCAGCTTGCACCTTATGGACATTATCTGCACTGTGTTTTTTTTTTATTCTTTTATTTATATTAATTTTATTTCATTTTATGGAATTTTTGTGTGAATATATTAATTTATAGTTGCACATGTCACATGAAGATGCCATTTTAAAGATTTTATGAGTTTATTCTCATATGTTTTTTGTGGTACACTTTTCACAGTAATTGGACACATTATCAGTCCATTGTTTATACTGTCACAGCTGATTATTTATATTTCATTGTTGCTATTTTGACCATTCATTTATTGCCTTTCAAGTGTACCTGTCACGTAAGCACATTTGCACTTTATCACCTATTTATGCACAGCGCAGCACTACTTCTACATGTATACTTACCTGGGTCTTGATACTACCTTCAGTGCTTTCTGCAGTACCCCACCTTTTAGACTTGGCCAGCGCGGGAATATTTTTTTATTACTATCTTTCTTCATAAATGTAGGCCAAAATGTATTCTACTATATTTATGGTGAAAATAACCTAAATCGGTGTATATTATTCACTTGGTAGGAAAGTTATAGAGTTCACAAACTATGGTATATATATCTGAAAATCGATCAATTCTAATGTACTGACGTCCTTCATCAAATTTCTTGAGGCCTGAAAGCACCTGGACAGTACATAGATATGTGAAAGCTGACAATTGTAAATCTATATGTAAGTTACTACATTTTTTATTAATTATTTGTATTAGAATGCTAAACACAGGGGGCCAGATTCAGGTAGAATTAGATTCCCGCAGAGTATCAGAAATACTCTACGCCGCCGTACTTTACCTGGCTCTAGGAGGAATTCAGAGAGATTTTGGCCCGTAAGGTACGGCGGCGTAGTGTATTTCTCCCGGCGGAATCAAAATACGCGAATAGGGGGCGTGAGGCATTTAAATTAAGCGCGTCCCTGCGGCGATCGAAATGCGCATGCTCCGTTCAGAAATTTCCCGCCGTGCATTGCGCAAAATCACGTCGTTACGTCATTTTTCTTTTGAGTAGCGTCGTTTACGGACATTCCTATTCCCGGACGACTTACGCAAAAAAAAATAAATAAATTGAAAGTCGACGCGGGAACGACGGCCATACTTAACATGGGCCGCGTAACGTTAGACCAGCTAAAAGCTGGTTTAACTTTACGTAGCGAAAAAATGACGTACGCGATTGCGAACGACGCTCGTAACTTTGTGGATCTCCGTAAAAAGCTAATTTGCATACCCCGACGCTGAAAACGACGCAAACTCCACCCAGCGGCCGCAAAAAGATCGCAGCGTAGATCCGAAGGCGTACGAAGACGTAAGCCTGTCAGATCGAATCCCAATGCCGCCGTATCATGGTTTGAGGATTCAAACTAGTGATACGGCGCGCAAAATTTGAAATTACTCCTGTCTAACACCAGTTAGACAGGCGTAATCGCTCTGTGAATCTTGGCCAGGGACTTACCTTTATTACATGTGAGGCTTATTGGAAAAATGTGGAGAAGGTGGAGGAGATTATATTTTAGTGGAAATTCCTGCCTGTATCTGAGAACACCGCTGGGCTGATCTAGCATAGGATTACAAGGAAAGAGCTTACTGCTGTGTTTACATATGAGAGTTTCATCACAAAAGCAACTAGACCTGTGGGGGTCTTCCTTTGAGGTGAGAGGCTGGGGCACACTTTACACATAGGTGGTGAAAGCACTATTTAGGAATTGGATATATTGGTTTGCACTGTGATCATTGACACTGTTTATGAACTACTCTGTGCACTGAAGATTTACTGCACCAAGCACTTTATCGACTTTCATTTTGTTATTATTGCATGTTTTATTGCACTTTAATTATATTTAGAACGTATTGAATATTATTGCATTATTATCATATTATTATTATTTTTCACTGGTCTAAACCAACGTTTCTCAACCAGTGTGCCGTGGCACACTGGTGTGCCATGAAGAGTCCCCAGGTGTGCCGCGGCAAAATGACCCCAAATATTGGCAGCTATGGCTGCTATCTGATGTCACACTACTGCTGGGCACTTCGTTATCATTTGTCTTTACAGCGGTGGCGGTCCTCTGTGTAAAACTCACTTCCCGGAACTCGGGAAGCTGTGCTGGCTGTGCGGGCCTTCCGACCGCGTCTTGCCAACCGAATAGGTCATCGGTTGCTATGGGAGGGTCGGACGCACGCACTGCTTCTGTGGCGTGAGAGAGCTGCGGGTACCGTCCCAAACTCTGCCTGGCGCGCTTTTCCCTGAGGGGGAAGAAGAAAGAGTAGAGCCACCGTGACCGACACTGCTCCCCTGCCCGCAGACATGGCCACCCGCTCAGAGAGGGAGAAGGCCCTGAAGCTGAATGAGCACTGTGTGTGTTTGTACGTGTGCCTGTTTGTGTGCGTGCGCATCTGTCTGTATGTATGTATGTTACTTTTAATCCTGACCCCCCTATTCCTGTACCATCAGAACTACATTTGTAGGGCTTGTTCGAGATAGCAGCAAGGACTGCTGCTCCTCTGAAAAGCAATTTGTGTTCATATCACTTTTCAGGGGCATTTATCAGCCAGTAAAGAGGCATATCTTGCCTCCTAACCACCTGTTTTAAGCCCGTTAATGCAATGCACACAGTTGCGGGATAGTTGCAGTGCAGCCCCATTCACCCTGGGTATACCTCCAGCTGCAGCCACAGCATGTTTACACCCCCAGCTGTTGCCTCTGCAGCTAAAGGGGCAAAAGTTGGGGGTGGTAAAAACAGTTCAACCATGTGGTTTTACTGCCCCTCCAGCCTGACATATGAAAAAGCTCTTGGTTCTGTGTGGATGCGTGCTGCGTGTAGGGCAGCCGATTAATTTCCCTACCCGCAGTAATGCGGGGAAAGAAGTCCCGACCCTTTTTTTTAAATTGTGCCACAACAAAAGCAACCCATGTTTGCCAATGGATGGGGCACCATTAAGAATTAATGGCACACCTAAAGAGCAGAGCATTTGTCTGTGTGTCAAGAACAAGCGCGATTTTTCGCGTGTTCCGCAACACACAGCGATGTGAAACAAGTCTTGGACAGGGGTGCCTCAAGACTCAAAAAAACTTTTTAAGGGCGCCCCGACTGGAAAAAGGTTGAGAAACACTGGTCTAAACAACCATTTTTACTGAATTAAATTGATTCATTCAGTGTGTTTTTGTTGTGATTAGCTGTAAATGGTCAGATCTAATCATATGGTACAGATGGGCTGTGATTGGCCCTGTCTGTTCCATGTGATCAGTGTGACCAATTACAGCCAGCAACACAATTGTACACATTGGATGGCATGAAATGAAACCAACAATTGTTTACAACTGTCATGTAATCTACTGTGATTGGTCAGAGCAGCGAGCCGGTACATTGATCAGTCAATTGGCTGTGGTACATTGGCTGTGTCTGGTGACAGATCAAGTCGCAGCATGGCCCCGCAGCCGTGCGCAAGGCATGATCTGTGAGGATGTCATATGTCATCCACCTGGATCGATGACTGTCCCACTCAGCTGTCAATTGAAAATGGGCTGAGAGCGAAGAGGTTATTTTTTTTGCCTTTCTCTGGATCAACTGTGGGTATATAATTCTGTATATGAGGGTTTTCAGTTTGTTTAGTTATTCATTTTTTTTGTCTGTTGGTTGAACTACAAAAAAATATTTTTCACCCTGACTAAATATTTAACTATGAATGATGTCATATTTAAATCTATCTGTGATTCTGTACTTTTTTGGAATACATTTATGCTGAGTTGCATCTATTGCATACCGTAATTAACTGAACTATGGCAACTTGATCTTTGGGTTAAAAGAAAACATCAACAAAGAGAGGATTTTATTGTATTTTTTTATTATACCTAGGCCTACGGAAAAACAAACTGGATACGACAGATCAGTATTTATTGTGAAAGATTGATTGACACGCTTGAAACTTAAGAGTGTATTGGATTTTGAAACCTTGCTGAACTATGTCTGAACCGCTTCAAATTGCTAGTTTGGATTTTCAAGAGTTAGTCTTTTGCTAAAGTGAACTCTTAGCAGCATTTTTTCCATAGCACAACAGGAAACCTTACTGTCTTTCTTGTTGTTTTAAACAACTAGACATACACATTGCATTTTATTGGCTGGTATAGTGACCATCAAAAGATGGCAGATATACACACACTGGAAGAAATAGGTGAACTCAGACAGAAGTACAGGCCCATGCTTCAGTGGGCCCATTGAGAAAGAGCAGTGTGATTTGTGCATGCGCAGTAGGAAACCAGCTATGAAGCTGCAAGACAAAAAGTCCCATATGTTATGATTTTTTGGTGCCGGGTTCTCTTTATTGAGATATGCTGGGTCTAAAAGACCCTGAATGTCTCCCCTGTGCGCCACTAAATATTTTGCAATGCAGATCGCATTGCAAAAAAATATTTTCTGGCTGAGCTAGCCGGGGACACCAAGAGCCTGACCCGGAATTGACGTCACCTTCCAGATAACGAGAAGAAGGGGAGGGGAGAGGACATGTATCCACTCTCCTCCTTCCCCTCTACCCACCAGCACCTGCCAGGAAGATCGCAGGCCCACCGATGGGCAAGCTGAGCCCAGTAAGCATGGTATGCTGCGGCAGCGGGGGAAGGGGGGGCGCCCATACTGGGGGGGTGTGAGAGCAATTGGATGGCAGCGGAGCCGCCTGAATGCTGTTATTTGACAGGCAGAAGTCTGCCTGTCAGTTTCACACACAATCTCAGTGGATGCAGCCTCCGGATTGTGTGTTACGCCCCCGCTGTTAGGTCCCTACGACCTGGCAGCAAAAGGGTTAAAGGGACCCACAGCCTAAACAGTGGTGGCAAACATGTCCCTTCAAGGTCTATTTTCTGAAGTCCTGTGCACACGTCATATTTTATTTAACTTTCTTTGTATTGTAGTCCGTTCAAAAATCTACAGGTGCAGAACTTCTTTTAAATGCATCAAAATCATTTTCATCAGATTTACAACAATATACAAACACACAAATTTATTTCTTAACATGCTTCATTGTGCCACAAGCACTTATAAGGTTTTGTGTTTCTCTTGGAAGTGAAATGCAAGGCAACTGACAGGAACGCATTTTAAAAATGAGAAAAAAATGATTTGAAATATCCTTTGTGCTTTTCCTGACAGATAGAATAAACAGCAGTGTTAACAAATATAAAGACATTTATGTACTGTTGAGAATGCAGCAAACAAATCACTAACTGGAATGAACTAGAGCAGAAGAACATTGAATATGGCCTTGAACATCACACATCATTAAATCTCAGTATTATTCTTACACAAGAATGCAGTTTGCATAGGAGGAAGAGGAGTATGTAGGTGCACTTATATAAGTAGGTGTGCTGCATTACATCTTTTGATGAGAATATTTAAATGACACAAATATGGCCAAGAGACACTTGCAGAGTCTAGAACATTAGTCAACAGCAAGGACACAGTCAATTTAAATCTAAGAGGTACTCTGAATTGTATGAGTTTTAGTGAAGGTAAATTAATGGGAAAATGAAAATGTCAGTGGTCTTGAAGATAGTTATTGAATACAAAACAGCCAGATAAAAATATGTGGGAAAACAGCTAAGTTTTGTTGCTGCAAAAAATATACAAAAAAAATGGATTAAACTTGGTCAAGTGTAGCTTAAAGCGGAGTTCCACCCAAAAATGGAACTTCTGCTTTTCAGAACCCTCCCCCCTCCGGTGACACATTTGGCACATTTCAAGGGGGAGAGGGGTGTAGATACCTGTCTAATACAGGTATTTGCATCCACTTCCGGGCATAGACTCCTGTGGGAGTCTATACCACTCCCCCCCCCTGCTGTCTCCTGGGAAACACACTACTCGCGCATGCGCAGTAGGAACCAGGCAGTGAAGCCACATGGCAGTGGCAGCCGAGCATGGCAGTGGCAGCAGCCAAAGACCGAGCGATTGCTGAGCCTCGTCTGCCGACAGGTAAGTGTCCTTTTTTAAAAGTCAGCAGCTGCAGTATTTGTAACTGCTGGCTTTTAAAAAAAAAAATGGGTGGACCTTTGCTTTAATTTGAAAACCAAAACAACTAATTTGCAATAAATTTAAGTAAATTCAACTGCCAAGATAGGTTGTTTGTTAATAAGTTATATCAACATTTTCAGGTTTAAATAGCTGCATAATTTAAAGCAGAGTTCCGGCTGAAATATGACTTTTAAGATAAAATAACCCTAGAATACTCATGCCTCGTGCAATGTCACAAAGTTATGCAGTAAACTATGCAGAGTTTTCTATTTTTGCAGCATCGTTTTCTTACTTTGTGATGTTCCTGCACAGTGCGGCCATCCCCAGTGTGGGCATCATAGATGCCAATGTTTAATGTTACTGGAGCCATGCCATCCCAAGCTGACCAAGATCTCCCAGGAGTCAATGCAAGACTAGAAATTATGTACAGTGCTTTGGCCCCTAATGGAGGAAGTTAAAATAGATATAGGCACAAAAGGTAAGTGAACAGAAAAAAAAATCACAATTTATTTTAACCAATCAAGGACCGGACCATGAAGAAAATGCCCCCTTAATGACTAGGGCACTTTTTGTGATAAGGCACTGTGTCGATTTAACTGACAATTGCTTGGTTGTGCAACGTTGTACCCAAACAAAATGTATGTAATTTATTTCCACAAGTAGAGCTTTCTTTTTTTTTTTGCAATTAGTTTTTATTGAGAAGAAAATAATTTTCCATACAGAATATAAAACTGACAAAATATCGTGCAGAAAAAGAGACAAAATGGGCAAGCAAATTAGCGGTCAAATAAACAGGATCGACAGCAATGCGAAAACAATCACATATCAAAATGAAGTGAAAGCCAGCCTATTTAAAAAAATATAAAAATAAAGAGAGGGGAGATAGGAAGGAACAGAAATATAAGGAAGTGGAGAGGAGAAGGGGGAAAGGGAGGGGGGGAAGGGGGAGGGAAAGGGGAGGTAAGAGGGTCTGCCTGCTATCTAAGCAATACTCCCATTCTAACAAAATAAAAATGTTTCAGCATATAATCCATAAAATAAGTCTAACCGTCACCATGAAAATGTGTTATCCACACCTTCCAATTATTATTAAACCTCTGCCTGTCATCCCTCCTACATGCGAGCAGTGACTCATAGACATAGTGTAATCTTGTAATCAGCAGAACCTCTGATGCTTTGGGAGCTCTATCGCCTTTCCAGTGCCTTGTAATTAAAGTTCTAGCTGCTAGCAGAATATGCGAAATCACTACTTTAAGATCAGAGGGGAACTTTTCAATGCCCACATGAAGTATTGCTAAACTAAGGTTAGGACGGGTCAAAAACCCAGTGATCCTAGAGATATAGGAGAAGATGGAATTCCAGAAACTCGTTAAATGTTTACACGACCATAGCATGTGTCATAAAATACCTGTTTCCCCACAGTTCCTCCAGCATAACGGAGAGCCAAGGTGAACGAATTTAGAGAGCCTGTAGGGAGTCAGGTACCACCTGAGGGCAATTTTTTGAGTAAGCTCCCAGTGGTTGACACAGCTGGATGCCTTATAGATTGACCTCAATGCCTGTTGCCACTGTACTTCTGAGAAAACTTCCCCCAGATCCTCCTCCCACTTCCTGAAGGGTTGAAACTTTATGAAAAGCAGTTTATGTTGGAAATATAATGATTATAGAAAAAAGTAGTACCTTTAGAGGGAGCAGGGACAGTCGTGTAAAATCGCCATGCCTCCTCGGACAAGTAGATCTGATGGGAAGGGAGAGATAAAAAAAAAATGAACAATCCTGGTATACTTATACTGATCATCAAGAGACAAGGCGAATCTACTCCGAAGCGAAGCAAAAGAAAGGAGGGTAGTACCTTAATATAAATCATCTATAGTCATAACCCCCTTGTTTTGCCACTCAGATATGGAGAGATCAGGGATGGCCTGGGAAAGAATTTCTATAGGGACAGGAATCGCTATTCTATCAGAGGGAGGAGAGGGAACGTTAAGAAGGTCTCTCCATGCCGCCAAGGAGGCCTGAAGTGTGGGTGGGAGGGAGCGTATGGGAAACGGCTTCCATACATCTAGTAAAAGAAGGTCACTAATTGGGCAGAGGGATTTTTCAATGTCGTGCCAAATAGACTCCTCCGGGGGGACTACCCAACTTTTCAATTGTGTTAGGATCGACGCATGAAAGTAGTCCTGAATATCCACAAGGCCCATCCCACCCGCCGTTCTATGTTTAACAAGTAAAGCCTTAGCGCATCGTGGTCTCTCATTGCCAGACGAATCTAGATAGCAAAGTATTTAACGCTTTAAGATGTGAATTGGGTATGGGAACCGGGAGTGTCCTAAAGATATAATGAATTTGCGGAAGGATCATCATTTTAAAAGTGGCCAGACGACTAGTCCAGGACGACTTGGTGTTAGAAAATCTTTTAGTATCTTTGGCAAGTTTGTCAATTAAGGGTAAATAATTAGCGTTCGCTAGTTGTCGCGGATCGACCATCACCCTAATTCCCAAATAAGATATACAGGACTTACTCCAGGAGTAGGGAAAAATTGTTTGTAGATGGGTTTTTAAAGATAATGGGATGCCGAGGTCAAGAATGATCGACTTGGAGAAATTCACCTTATAGTAGGAAATGTTACTAAAAGTAGTTAAGGTGTCGTGGGCGTGTAGAAGAGAGACAGAAGGGGAAGACAGAAAAAAAATTATGTCATCTGTGAATAGATTGATAGTATGGGACCTACCCTGAATGGGGAAACCTGTGATACCTGGATGGGACATGATCCTCTCTGCTATAGGCTCAATCAAAAGATTAAAGATTGAGGGGGACAGGGGGCATCCCTGTCTCGTTCCGTTAGAGAGCTCAAAGATGTCTGACAAAAAGTTGGAGGTGAAAACCTGGGCGCAGGGAGACGAGTACAAAGCAAGTATGGCAGAAAGGATAGGCCCCACAAAACCAAACCTCTGTAGTATGTATTTCATGTAGCCCAAATGTATCCTGTCGAACGCCTTCTCCGCATCCAGAGATAACAGCAGAGACGGCGTCCGACAGGATCTGGCATACTGCACAACCCCTATAACTCGCCTAGTAGCATCTGATGCCTGCCTCGCTGGGGTGAAGGCAGTAGAGCTTTCTTTTGATGGTATTTGATCACCTCTGCAGTTGATTTATTATTTGCGCTATAAACAAAAAAAAAAGAAAATTTTGAAAAATAAAGCAATATTTTTTGACTTATGCTTTAATAAATACCCCAACAAAAATGTTAAAAAACTAATTTATTTGTACGTTTACTCCAATGTGTATTCTTTTACATATTTTTGGTATAAAAAAAAAAGTTGCAATAATCATATATTGATTGATTGGCACAAAAGTTATAGCATCTACAAAATAGGGGATAGATTTTTGGCATCTTTATTAATATTATTATTTTACTACTAATGACGGTGATCTGCAATTCCTAGAAGGACTGCAAAATTTCGTAGGACAGATCGGACACTTTTGACACTTTTTTGGGACCATTGACATTTATACAGCAATCAGAGCTAAACATAGCCACTGGTTACTGTATAAATGACACTGGCCGGGAAGGGGTTAATACCAGGGGGTGATCAATGGGTTAATTGTGTCCTAGGGAGGTGTTTCTAACTGTGGGGCATTGGATTGACAGGAAGTAGAGAGAGAAAGCTGTTTCTGTTTATGAGGTACAGCAGAGCTCTCTATTCTTCCCTGACAGAATGGGAATCTGTCTGTTTACATGGACAGATCCCTTTTTTGTCTCTGTGATGAGCGATCACGGGTGGCCGGCAGACATTGTGGCCAACCGCGCATATTGGCTCTGGGGACGGGGCATGGGTGCCCCTGCTACAGCCTTCCTTCAAGAGCTGATGTACAATGATGGCGATTTGTGCAGCCGTTCCAACCCGCGACAGTACAACTGCGACGGGTGGTCGGCAAGTAGTTAAGGATGCACATTAGTACTGCATGGTGAGGAACGGGTGAATGTGGGTAAAACACAGCTTTAATCTGAACTCGAGGCAAGTACAAAAAAAACAAAACAAAAATAATTTAATCCATTTATGCATTTGTTAAAAGAGAAGCATTAACAGCCTTAGTCAATATTTTTTGTTCATGCTTTTTAATATTTCATTAAGCTGATAATAACACTTATTTTTCATCTGTCTTATTTTTAGAATTAGAGTAATTTTTATTTGTTTGCATAACTGAATTTATATAATTTGTTGAAAGATTCCCATGAAAAATCAGTTATAATGTTGCAGCAGAAATGAAATATCAAGCTAATACTGGTCAGAACTTGTAATATAGTAATGCAAGTATAAAAGACACAAATTCAGCACTGCATTGGTAAATAATACTTAATATTATAACTAGTATAACTACCTGAATTTGACTTGTAACCTCTGTACTGAAGAACTAGGAAAGGGAGGGGATGCCCTGGAAGCCAATCAAGTGTGCTACATGCAAATGTACTGACAAAAAACATGATTATTAGAGGACAGTGCAGAATGCGCCAAGCAATGACTTTTTCAGTCCACTGCTTCTGTTTTATTGCCTAATGAGCAGGATGAGGATTGAGAGGGGACACACTGTAATAATTAATTTAACAGAAAACTTGGTGTCATACACTTAGATGGAGTGTGTGTCAGAGCTTTGTAAATTAAATGACTGGATAAACAGGGAAATATATCCTTTGGTACAAAACAACTCATATTATACAGTATACATGATATATTTAGATGTTTGCCTGGAGTTTAGGTTTAAATAGGAAAATGAAAAAATAACAGCAAATGCATGGGATAAGAGAAAAAAATAAAGGTGAGGCAAAGAGTTAAAGTGTATGCCAAGGCAAAATGAAAAAAATAAAATAATTCATACGTTTCTGTAATACGTGAACATTTCCTTTGGGGCTCTTGTACACTGAGCATAAAAAAAAAACACTGCTTTTATAGACATTTTTTCAGCAAAAGCACCTCTATGTTAACCTATGTGGCTATGTACACAAAGGCATTTACAGGTGTATTCAAAAAGGATCATTTAACCTCCCTGGCGGTATGATTATGTCAGATTTTAGGTGCTGAAAGCGGTACCATTATTTTGCATGGAAATTTGGCGTTTTATACTGTAGGCCTGCAATTCTTAGGAATAACTCACTTAAATCTGTCCAAACAAATATATAGTAGACATCCCGGGTATGATAAAGTTTGAAACACAAAATCATAAATTATACTATAATAAATAACTATAAACAATTATAACAAATAATAATGTAATTATAATAAAAAATTCAATAATGTAATCAAATCAAAAACACTGAAATTTGCTCAGTTGCAGAATTGCCGCTGTCATTACTTTTATTGTTTGATGATGAATTTCCCCACAAATCGATATCGCTCAATTCTGCAAGTGACTCTAATTTATTATCGCTGTTTTCTAGCTTCTCTAAAACCACTTTTGATGTAAAGATACACTTTTTGGTTGCCATGGACAATCTTCAGTTTCCAGGCAGAAAGAACAGCATTTATAATATAAAAGTGCATGTAGGACACTGGGCAGACCACTAGGGACAAAGGGGGTGACTGATTTTTTTTATTATTTTTTTTTACTAGTAATGGCGGTGACCTGCGATTTTTTATTGGGACTACAACATTATGGCGGACACATCGGACACTTTTGATACAATTTTTGCTATATAGATGACTGACAAATAATATATATATATATATATATATATATATATATACATATACATATATATATATATATATATATATATATTCTACTTTCTAATTTTATTTAGAAAAAAAACAATACGTGTAATTTAATTGATTTGTGTGAAAGTTATATGGCCAGATCCACATCTCTGATACACTGCGCCGGGGCAATTGTATGTGGATCTGGCCATATAACTTTCACACAAATCAATTAATTTACACTTATTGTTTTTTTTTAAATAAAATTAGAAAGTAGATATATATATATATATATATATATATATATATATATATATATATATATATATATATATATATAATATATATTTTAATTGTCAGTCATCTATATAGCAATAAATAAAATAAAAAACATTCAGTGATCAAATACCACCAAAAGAAAGCTCTGTTCATGTGAGAAAAAGTAATAAATGGTAATAAATTATACATTAAATTTGCGTGTTGTGTTGCATGGCTAAGCAATTACCAGTTAAAATAGCACAGTGCTGAATAGTAATAATGGTCTGGTCAAGAAGGGGGGAAAACCTTCCGGAGGTCAAGTGGTAAAACACATGTAACAAAACACTTCTAAATGTATATTTAGCAAAAGGGAGAGAAGTTCATTAATAGGGTTTACAGAACTTTCCGGTTCTGGCCCTGCATGTGAGGAAAGTGGGACACAGTGGCTCAGTTCCAGCCCAGCCACAAGCAGCATACAAAACCCAGCCAACGGCCTGCCAATTACCCGCAGCCGTTGTGGGCTGACCCGCTCTCACAATTGAGAAGTTCCTCACCATCTCTGGCTCCAGCTCCCTGACTCTCGCTCACAAGTCAAGTCCCCCCTCTGATGGGGACAAAATGGACACGGAGCACAGTCAGGAGACAGAGAGCGTGGACATGCTCCCACTCTTCCCACCATCACCACAGCAGTACACTCTGCTGTGGCTTCGGGAATCTCACAGCTCTGGAAAGAACTAGGGAAGCAGGCACGCAGATTGACAGAAAAGGAAAACATGCTCTTAAATATAAAATAAGTTTATCAAAATAATGGCACTCTCCAGCAGCACTCACAAATCCACACAATCATACATGATAAACTGGAAGAGCTAGAGAAAAGATCCCGTAGAAATAATCTGTGGATTATAGGATAACCAGAATCTCATCAAGCAAATTCTCTGCTCCAACTCTGTGCCTCCCGTATACCAGCAGCTTTAGGTCTCCTAAATCCATGCATAGCCAAACAAGCACACAGAATGGGAGTGCCAGACCCAAACAGTAAGTCTCTTAGACCAGTGATAGTGAAATACTTAAACTATGCTGACAGACTGGCTATCCTTCAAACGTTCTGCAAGACACACACAGTTAAATTAGATGGGCACAATCTCTTAATTTTCGCTGACTACTCAGCAGACGTTTCCAGAAAGAGGAAAGAATTCCAACCGATTTGAGTGTAAACAGGGCCTCCTTTTTAAACTGGCATTCCCTGCCACGCTGAGACTACAGGCCCCAAACGGAGATTAACTGACATTCCACACCCCAACAGAAGTGGATTCCTATCTCTGTTCCCGGCTGCAACGGAAAGCGCACTTATCCAGGGAGTAAGGCAGTCCCAGGAAAGACCCCCCTATAGGCTTACAAGCCAACCACTTCAATGCTACAAATAGAATGGGATAACCTCCATTACCACCAATTCTGACTCTATGGGCCTTAGCCCGCTACAGCAACACAGCTCACTAAAGTCAGCTTACATCCACACTATACCGAACCTATGCAGGGACTTCTGTTACTCTGTCTCATAATCACTTTTCTGGCTTACTGAGGTTACAGGTTTAGCTTCACCACAAGCAATGACAAAAATAAATTATCTAATTTTCTAGGAGATCATTCCATTTAAATAACCCCTAATTGAAGATCTGTCATCTGGCTTCTCTCTCTTACTCAGCCACTGGGCTCACAGTAACGCTGTGTAGTGGGAGATACAGATGCGGAACAAAGTGAAGTCAAAAGAAATAACTGTCGTTATGTGTTGTTTTTACTTTAATTGCACTAATGTCAGGTTTCTCCCTCTCCTCCCCTGCAGGACTCTACTTATGCCATCAACACCACCACCTTCTGAACTGTAAGTGCCCTTATCATTCTATACACTGCCCAGATAATTCAAGACCTTGCAAAACACACCACGCATTACACACATATGCAAATCATCTCCTGGAATGTTAAAAGCCTTTGTTACCCATTCAAAAGCATGAAGGTTTAAAGACATTTAAACAGTTCAAAACTGATATAGCCCTTCTCCAAGTCACACCTGTTACCCGACGACTACCACCACCTCCAAAAATTATAGGTGGGCAAAGTCATGGGCTCAGAAACGGTGGGTAGAAAGCCTGGAGTAGGAATGCTTCTACACAAACACCTGGCCTATGACATCATAGTGGTAGACAACGATGATTCTGGCCGAATGGTTACAGCTCATCTCAAATTCAAAACAAAGGAAATATTGATTACCAACATATACACCCCTAACGCTCCTACTACAGCATTTTTTTCAGGAAGCCACTAGATGGATCCTGAGAAAAACTCAATACCCATATCTGATAGGAGGAGATTTCAATGGGGTCCTAAGAAAAGAGAAAGATCGATCCACCCGCAACCTTTCCTCCTCACAAGATCCAATAGGCCGCCTCTCACTCCTAGAAAAATTCCTGCTGGGAGCCAATTTAATAGACCCTTGGCACCTCTCTCCCCCCACAGATAAAGAATATGAGTATATCTTCTATTCAGCTCCACACAAATCTTTTGCTAGACTAGACTTCACATCACCCTCTCTTTTACCACATGTTAGGGAAGCCACCATTCATGAACTGGTGATCTCAGACCACAGCCCGATATCTTTCCAGGTTAGTGACTTTCTTCCCAAAGACATGGGCAAAATATGGAGGTTCCCCTCTTTTTTTGCCCACAACGTCCAATTGAAAAGAGTACTACAGGAGGCATGGGAAGAATTCACAGACACAAATTAGTCCCTATCTCTTGGACTTGACCAAACTGCCCCAGATCTTCTCAGAACAGCTTCTCGCTCTCAACGCTCCCATCTCTCAGTAGAAATGAGGCTATCAAAATCCTAGCTAGCAATAAATCACCAGGGGTGGATCAGGCAAATTTTATAAACTGACTCAAGAATTTATACCCCAAACCTTAAACAAGGTATTTAATGGGATCTGGGAAGGGGGAGCATATCTTCTGTCCACTAAAGGTTTGGCTTCCTAGGCTTCTTTTCACAATTTATCAATATTAGTGGCAGCAGGACATATTTCAGACCCTACCACTCCGCAAGAGTGCTAAAAGCACCTGGACAGCCTCCTCACCCTTCCCCATAGGACTGCACCACATACCTAGGAGTAAACATAGGCAGAGAACCTTCATCTCTTTATCAGGTGAACTATCCTCCTTTGATTTCCCAAAAAAAATTGTGAATTGAAAGCATGGATGGACCTTTCTTTATCGCTCTTCGGGAGATGCTGCCTCTACAAGATGGTCAGCTTCTCACGTCTATTATACTCAATGCAAACGATCCCAATTCTAATCAAACACAAAGTTTTCCAAAAGATCAATAGTGCTCCTTTGGCTTTCCTGTGGCATTGTAAGAAACCCTGTATATAAACTATATCTCCTGAAGAGCAAAGAAGCGGCTGGTCTCCCTTTTTTTAGACTGTAAAATGTATAGTGTTTGCTCCGCCTAAGCCTGGACTGGTTAATTTAGGGTTCAAAACATACCAACTACGAGGTGGGGTCAGCTATGACACACCATATCAGCTTTCATCTATCCTCCATAGCAACTTAAAATCACTACCACCTAATCTCCAACACAATTTGCTAATTCAGGACACTATTATTGCATGGATAGATGTGAGAAAGCGCTTGGGGTTTTCTCTGCATGTCTCGTCACAACTAGAGATACTCAGAAAACCTATGATACCACAGACCACCCACCACAGAGCATTCAACACTTGGAAGACCAAAGACCAAAAGTAGCCCCCCTGTATGACATCACATCTTCCACATCATGCAACTTTTTGCCTTCATAAACCAATTGTATGCACGAAACCACAGATCAGATTCCAAACGACTTCCATTGACAATACTTGGAGTATATCCATGGCGGAGATCTATCACCCTCTGATACCCCTTTTTACCATTCCACTGGAAGGCACAGATGCAACAGCCTGGGGAAAAGACCTTCCTCTAGTCAACCTCCTTCATTAACAATGGAGAGGATAAAAAAAAAAAAGAGTCCTATCTTATGTTTCCAGTGTGACTCAAGTCAGAATACCATTGGACCCCATACTCACGCTATTTGTAATCAAAACACCTCAGCTTCCCACCTTCCCACCTCCCAACCCAGGCACATCCCAAAATTAAAACTGCCTACTTACGACTAGAAGAATTATTCTCAAACATTGAATTTCACCTCAACCTCCATCCATCTTGGAGGTAAAGAAGAAATGAAAACTTCTGATATATAGAGAACTACTAGAGGTATGGTCTCACAAATCAGGTTCTGAAACCATTTTCTCTCAACGATGGCAGGCAATCACAACTACAACCTTTCTGACTCATGAACAAGCATTCTTGCCATAAGACTCCTGAAGTCCCCTTCCCTGCCCCCCCCCCCCCTGCTGTAAATAACATTTAATTCTAAATTCAGTCAGTTCATCCAAAGGTTTCAATACCATTCTGTCCGTTTAGCCTCCCTGAGGTATGATTATGTCAGATTTTTGATGCTCAAAGCAGTACAAATGTTTGGCATGGAAATTTGGCATTTTATATAGTAGGCTTGTAATTCTTAGGAATAACACACTTAAATCTGTCCAAACAAGAGTCTAGTAGACATCCCAAGTATGATAAAGTTTGAAACACAAAATCATAAATTATAATATGATAAATAACTGTAAATAATTATAACAAATAATAATATAATAATTACAGAATTGTCACTGTCATTACTTTCAGTGTTTGATGATGAATTTCCCCACAAATCACTATCACTCAATACTGCAAGTGATTCTAATTTATTATTTTCTAGCTGGTCTAAAACCACTTTTGACATAAAGGGACACTTTTTGGTTGCTATGGACAATCTCCAGTTTTCAGGCAGAAAGAACAGTATTTATAACATAAAACTACATGCAGGGTACTGGACAAATCACTAGGGACAAAAGGGATGTGAAATAATTTTATACAAGATTACAGTGTACTGTATGTCTACTGTGTTTTAATTTTTTTTTATTTGGCCCCGAGCATCGCAACGTTTGCAGGGAAGGGAGCTCGGCACTGTGAATCAAGCAGAAGAGACAGCTGGCACACACAGCGAGGAGACATAGCAGAATTCTGGGGATAAGGTAAATAACTTTGCCTGGATCCTGTGATACGATCCCGAGTGTGGCTCGGGGTTATCGCTTTTGGTAGTGAAAATTCACCCCGAGCTACACCCGGGATTACCGCTAAGGAGGTAAATAATATGTATTGTATTGTGAAACCCAGAAGGGAGTAGGATGCTGAGGTCTCACTTATCCATCCAAGCTTACTCCTAAATCACTGCAGGTTAGGTTATCTATTTTAATTAATTGGTCAGATACATCCATTCTCTCTTTCCCTAGTGCCAAAAACCCTTAGATCAAGACCATTCTCCTATTCCCCCCCCTTTTTTTGTGTTTTATTTATTTTATTTTCTCTATGAACTTACTAGTTTAACTGAGATGTATAATATTAAATCTATACTTTTAAAATCTATACTTTTAAAATCAAATAAAATATGTATATAAAATAAAAAAAATAAAAAAATAGGGTTTACATACAGTATACTTTAAGGTGAAGACAGAAAAATAATTGGATCTAAACGTGTCCTAATTGTACAGGACATTATTAAACTATTGTATTCATATATACTCATGAATTACAAAATATTATCTATGCTAACCAGGTTATGTAAAGCTTTGGTGTATTCTGTTATTAACAGTACTCAGCTCTTCCATTGCTATGATGGTGTTAAATTTACCAACCTGTTCAGTACGGTATTGGTTCTTGCTGCTGCAGACTTAAAGCAGGGTTCCAACCACAATTAGCATTTTTTAAATGTATGTCCTTTCATCATGTGTTTTTATAATATAAATCTGGTCACTTACTATTTTACAATCTGCCACCGCTACGCATAGTTATTAAAAAAACATAGGGCCAGAATCACAGAGCCATTACGCCGGCGTTACAGGAGATGCGTGGCGTAAGTCTAAATTTGCGCATGCGTTTCGATGCGCCGCATCCCCAAAACGAGATACGCAAGAAATCAACTTTTTTTGGACCGGCATATTTTCGATAGACCGGCGTATCCGTCTGCGCAAAACTGCGCTAGACACACCATTGATTTGCTATTCAAATATGCACGTCCTGTCTAAAATTAGACCATATAAAAGGTGGAATAAAATTAGACAATCCGTCTACATGTCAGCTAAAGCAACACTGTTAGTGAGGAGCTGAGCAGTCACACTTGCTGGACAACAAACTGTATGCCAATAGGCCAGGGGCATCCATGCTCATAGCTATACTACTGACTTTAGATGAGCAAAGAAGGAGGAGGGCACAGAGGAGGACACGGAGGAGGGCACGGAGGAGGGCACGGGAGAGGATTTTTTTTTCCAAAAACTTTTTATTTGCTTTTATAAACATTACAAAAAAATATACATACATATATACATCAATACATAACATACATACAAATTACAAACACGGTCTCACTATCTTTCAATAGCCCTTTAAAACCTTGATGGATATAATAATCTAATCTGATACAAGCCCCTCACTCTTCACTTGATATATCACACACGCATAGACATCTTTGGCATGAGTGATTCTGAGGTGTCTCGCATCGTCAGATTCACCCCTCATGCCTTCCTGGAATTAACCACAACCCTGCAGGAGGACATCACCAGCCCAACACATGACACCACCCATGACACTCATGACAGCTACATATACAATCCTAGCCCCATCCCCACAGATTTTGAACAGAACATGTATGGGGACAGCTGGCTGGTTGGTGAGTGACATGGGTGGCAGGCATGACTGTCCCCCCCATGATGCACACATCACAAGGGGCACATGCACTACTAACATCCTCCTGTCTTATCCCTTCAGGGTGACTCTGCATATGCACTGGGACCCCATCTCATGACTCCTATACGGAACCCCCCATGGTACCCTCTTGTATTCCCCAAACTTTGTATGCCAGATCATCGGTGCATGTTGCATGGTGCACAAATTTGCAGTGAGAAAGGGCCTGGAGATTGACATAAGTGATGACCTGACCCCTGAACCAGACAATCCCCCCTAACCGAGGCTACCCCGTCTTCTGAGGGAAGAGCAGCCAGTAGCCAGCTCACATTAGGCATCTTTGCACGTTAAACACACACATTAATCATGGCACAATCAGAATGCATGCATGCACACCACTGTGGTCCCTAGCACAGACACATCATATCCTCATCACATTGGAATGGCACAAGCCCACCATGCAGGATTTGTGAGCAGCAACGCCATGCCACAGCTCCAATTATGTCACTGTACATTCATACACCATTCACACGGACCTGGGGATCACTTCTCCACCACAAATGAGGGTGACACCCCTTTTCCGGCAGGAATGTCACCCCCACATTCCAAAATCATTCACAAACAGAACCAAAAAAAATAAAAAAATGCCCAGCAAAAATATAATTTAAAAAAACAACAACAGAGAAAACACAGAAAAGACAAAAATCACTCTGCAAAACAGTCCCCAAATATCTCAAAGACACGTCACAAACAAACAAACAAACAAACGCTAATAAACAACAGAACAAACGCACCTTGCTCTAAAGGAAGGCATTCAAAGGGATGTACTTTTGCAAAGGAAGGGCGTTTGTCTCTGTCTATTTAAGCTGTCTGCGTAGTTCACTAAGTTGCCTGGGTCCACTTCCAATTTCACTGATTGCGCTGTTCCCGAGTTGTGAGCATGCGCACAGAGGTGCTGACCATGGTCTGCTTCATGTGCGCATGCGCGATCAGGCCGGCCCTTCATTTGCATGGGGTCACGGCTCATTTCAATGTAACACGCCCACGTCCTTCCCAATTTGAATTACTCCGCCTTACGCCTCGGAATTTACGTAACACCGGCGCAAATTTCTGCGCAAATACTACGAGGATACAGTGATTGCGCCTCTACATTGCGCCGGTCTATCGTAAAGGAGGTGTGCTAAGCCGGTCAAAATATGCGCCAATGTATGTGAATCTGGCCCATAGTTTATAAGACTATGTCCACACCATTGTCATTTTGCTTGTGGGCATTGTGAAGCCCACAAGCACTTACTTCCTGGAAGTCTTGGATGGGTAGTGATAATTTCATCCTGGGAAATGATGACACACATTTCCCAGGAGCATTAGAGGGAGATGACATCAGAATCCTAGGTGATTCCAAAGGCAGATTTCGTGGGACTGCATAGCAACAGGCATTTCCAGATGAGTAAAAAAAAATGTATTTATTTTTTTAGGTCTAATGAGCACAATAATGAAAAAAAAATGTTGGGATGGAAACTCCACTTTAAGTGTATCCTAATTTTAATACATTAAAAAAAATCAGTGTGGAGAGAAATTTGTAGATATTTAGGGGTCTGAAGGCTGGAAAACGTTTACTGTTCAATCCATATATAAAGTATGACAATCTATAGCTTATTGAAATATAAAAAAAAATAATGATAATGAACACAAACAATAATAAATATATTGCAAAATGTTAGTATTGGAAAAAAGTTGCCAAATGTGGAAACTAATGAAGAAGTGTCCAGAAACCTTCAGATTTTTAATTTTTTTTGCCAACTCATTCTAAAATAAAATATGATTGAGTGCTTCTGGTACTATAGATTGGGGTTTATTTGCTAAAGGAATAGAGACTGCTGATTTAGCAAACTGGATGTTTACTATGTACTGTATAGTGTATCTTTACTAAGTAAACATTAGTAAATATAAAGAGTATTTCAAACACACTTGATTTACTAAAACTGGAGAGTGCAAAATATGGTGCAGCTGTGCATGGCAGCTAATAAGCTTTTAACTTCAGCGTGTTCAATTAAACTTTGACAATACAACTTGGAAGCTGATTGGTTTCTATGCAGAGCTGCACCAAATTTTGCACACTCACATTTTAGTAAATCAAACCTACTGTCTCTGCCTAATGACTGATTAAAGTGAATCCGAAGGCTTAGATATAAACAACCCCTGGCATTGCATTAAGCGCACATTCGAACCAATAGTAATGCTTAGGAGGTGAGGCCAGAGCCAGCACCCACTAAAGCTTGTCATTATTTGCATATCAGTGAACCTTTATTTTTTAGGCTTTCAGAGTGTTCTAAAGAAATTAAATGAATATTTAGAAGCCTATAGGTGCCTTTTATACACTGTAAAATGCTGTTAAATATTTATATTTCTTCCCATTGGTTTACTTTAACCTAATATGCTGTTAAAATATACATATTGTTGTTAATATAAAAAAAAAAAAAAAGATTGTTGTTAATTACTTTGCAAGGTGAACAAATCAATTATCATAAAAAAAAGGCATATTAGACTAACTACAAAAAATCATAGATTTTTGCTGTATAAAATAACGGTCTTAACATTTGGTTTGGAGCCTTTGGGGTTTCAGTGCTGGAGATCCTGTGGCTTTTTCAAGCAGAGTGATAAATTGTTATCAAAATAGAACTGAATTTTAATGTGTCTACTGGCACATAAAATATGGTTCGAAGACCACCTGTAAAATATATCTCTTAGGATGCTGTGCACTATAAAAAATGGGTCTGTTTGGACTTAGGAGGCCGTTGAAATGAAAACGCCAGCACACAGAGGACAACACATCAATCTAAATTGTTACCTGCAGGTTAAAGTTGTCATATGTATGTTTTTTTTTTCTGTACAATTACACCATAATGCACTAACGTATTATATCTGACAAAATTCATTTTTGTATTTTTTATTTCTGTAGCTCACTTATATTTTATTATAAGTGTTCTTTTCAAAGTCAAACGATTACATATTATTAATACATGAATTGTTCCACACTGCATGATCAATCCTCTTTTCTAAACTCAGATCAAGGATCAGCACACATCCTTATCTTTTTAATATTCCCATTAGATTAGCAGTAAAGCAAACACAAAAAGGAGACACAGAAAGATAAACAAAAAAGATAGCAGATTGATAAGTAGGAAGATAGCATAAGACAAAACAGACCATCTGAGAAAAAGGAAGGTGACAGACTATGCATTTTACTTTCCTAGTACTGAATACTAACAAAAGAGAGTTTCACTTTTTGTGCATTAAATATGCAATAAATGTAGTTAAACCATGTACATTATCTTATGTTCATATAAATCACTAGCTTAAAAAATATGTTTAATACTGTAGAGCAAATTAAAAAATAATGAATAAACACTGTGACATTGGGACTCACTGAGGCCTATTCTTCAAATAATAATAAATAATATTATAAATAATAAGTCGATCAAAAACCTAAGAAATCTACTCAGATGTATCTAAAAAGGCAAAAAGGGCTGCATGTCTTGCATCAATGATGGTGCTTTAAAATAAAGTGTAAGGCCGCGTACACACGACCAAATAAATCTGTTCAAATCGGTCTGGCAGACCGATTTGATCAGATTTGTCTGCTGGGCTGTTTTGGTTTGATCGCTGTACACACGATCAAACCAAAATCCCCGCCGGCAGACAGCACGGTGACGTGGCGATGACGTTGACGCCGCCACGTCACCGCACCAGGAAGTAAAACACTTCCGCACATGCGTCGAATCCATTTGACGCATGTGCAGGCAGATATGTCTGCTGGTTAGCGTACTAACCAGCAGACATATCGGACGGACGGATTCCCAGCAGACAGATTTTAAAGCATGCTTTAAAATCTGTCTGCTGGCAAAATCTGTCTGTCCTCCCGTACACACGATCGAATCTGTCTGCTGAAACGGTCTGTCAGACCGTTTCCAGCAGATAGATTTCATCGTGTGTGTGCGGCCTGAAGGAATGTTTGTAGCGCATTATTTACTTTTTTGGAAATTGGATAAGCTGATTGCTTATCTTTTAAAAAATGTAACTGATGGATAGTAAAACATTTGGTTCTAGCGATACATGTCTGGACAAGAAATGAGTGGCTGAATATGGCTAACTCAATTTCACTGTGAAAACAATGATTTGTGTTTTTGGCCAAATTTTGTCAACATTAGCCTTTAATTTTGGACCTGCTACTTTTCAGATGACAGGCTTTATGTAATTTTTCAAGGGGCAGTTTGCCGCAATTGCCGTACAATCCTGATATAGGACAATTGCGTCAGATCCCATTGCGTTTGGGAGCCATTGGAGGATAGTTGCACCTAAACATGTGCCGTGGGTTGTGTTGTGATTGCCATGCAATTTGTAATTGTGGACAGAATCGTGGCACTCTGAGCAGGGTTTAGTGAACTTCAAAGATGCCAAACCAGAACCCTATTGAAGTCAATTGGTAGCCAAAATCAATCAAATCCAAAAATGCCCATTTTCTTGGCTAAAATTCTGGGGAACATGTATCAGTCCCTTTTTTTCGCAATTGGGCCTCGAGCAGTAATTTATTTTAAAGCACATGCCCTCAACATTTGTAGAGTGGAGATGAACTCCCCTCGGGGTGTCTATGGGGCCTGAAAAGTACTCCGTTTGAAGGCTGATATGCAAGTTATTTGCCATAAAAAGGGTATGGGGGCCCGGGTACTGTCCTGGGGGACATGTATCAATGCAAAAAAGTGGCACATTTGTACTATGTATAGAATCTGCTGCAGCACAACTGACTTTTATAAAGAAATAAAATTACTTTTACTTTACAAGCAATACAATACCATTGCTGGCAAAATAAAAATGTAAAATAAAAAATGTCGTGGGGTCCCCCCAATCCAAACCAGGCCCTTTGGGTCTAGTATGGGTTTTAAGGGGAACCCCATGCCAAAATGCAAAAAAAAACACTGCAGCCCAGCAGGTCAGGTTGCGCCCCGCCTTGAACAATACCAGGCCACATGCCCTCAATATGGGGCGTGCTTTGGGGTAGTGGGTCTCACTGGGGGCATCAATGGTTGCTAAGGATTCAAGCAACTACCTCTTCCCTACCACTGATAGCAAGGAAGCTTGTGAAAAATAATAAAGTAGTGCTGGATGAATGAGAAGACCCTAATGGTCTATATTGGACACCAACTAAACAATGTCTCTATGTATGTATGAGTCCAAATAGCTGGTGAAACTGGATGGATGGATAGCTTGAAATAGAAAGACAATTCCAAACCCACGGTGATAGTCTTATAACTTAAACGTGCAGTGTCAGTGCCCGCCACCAGATGGGAGGCTTACCGGATGTATTGAACCCTAATGAACCTGTGCTCAAAGGGTCAATAAAGCTGGTATGAATGGAAGATGTTTCAGCAAGGGATCGAGTTGAAATCGACGGGGTGCAATGAAGTCTTCACTTGGGGGAGGTGTCAGCACTTAAAGATGATTCGTTGAAGACCACCCATTGTATGTAGAGGCACATAGTGTAATTCAGCAAAACATGGAATGTTTAATGATGGTTAAAAACACTTAGGCCTCGTACACACGAGGCAATCCATTTGTTCAAATCGGTCGGACCGACCGATTTGAACAAATCTGTCTGCTTGGATTTTGGTTTGCTCGCGTGTACACACGAGCAAACCAAAATACCCGCCAGCAGACAGCGCGCTGACGTGTCGGTGACGTGGCGGTGACGTTGACGCCGCCACATCACCGCACCAGGAAGTAAAACACTTCCGCGCATGCGTCGAAACCATTCGGCGCGTGTGCGAGAAGACATGTCTGCTGGTTAGCGTACTAACCAGCAGACATGTCGGGCGGATGGGTTCCCAGCCGACAGATTGGTAAGCATGCTTTCCAATCTGTCGGGTGGCCAAATCCGTCGGCTCGCCCGTACACACGATCGAATCTGTCTGCTGAAACGGTCTAGCAGACCGTTTCCAGCAGACAGATTTGATCGTGTGTACGAGGCCTTACAGTTAGATGAAAAAACCAGGACATCAATATAGAAATGTGCATGGCAGCAGTAGAGTCCCGATGCATTTCGCAAAATATTGCATCGTCTAGGGCAGGGGTGTCAAACTGGCGGCCCTCCAGGTGTTGCAAAACTACAAGTCCCATGAGGCATTGCAAGGCTAACAGTTACAAGCATGACTCCCACAGGCAGAGGCATGATGGGACTTGTAGTTTCGGAACAGCTGGAGGGCCGCCAGTTTGACACCCCTGGTCTAGGGTAAGACTCCACTGATGCCACCATGCTTAAATATACAATATGACCCCCACAAAGGTCCTCCCCTGGGAGCTCATCCAATTAGAGTGCACTTCCGGGGCAGCCTTGACACAACATTTACGTGTCTATGAATGAATTTGTAAATGTATAGGGCTATAATGGAGCAAGGAGGGAAAGTGTCACAAATACAAATACAATTTAATATTCAAACCTGGGCGCTCTCGTTCCCTGTGTGTGGATATTCAGAGTATTCAAACGCTGTAGTGTGTCACATGACATTTCATGTGAGTCATGACCTCTTACACTGGGCCTCTATTGGGCCGATGTGTGTGTCACGTGATCGCATGTAAAAGCGGCCTCCCTAATACAAAATGTCCAAAGGGCAATGTATGGAGATGGGCATGTATCTAACGGCCCGCATCACGCAATGCATCAATCATATGCGCATGCGCGGGAATGGACGAACGCTGCGTTCCGAAATGCTTGCGAAGTTCTACGTTGCACAACAGGCCTTACAATAGGCGTGTTTAAAAATAAGTGCCTCCAGCATGTCAAATTGATTGGAATAAGGCAAATGTTAAAATCTAAGTGTACCACACTAGGTAAACAGCAAGATTAACCCATTGTATACCAACTGTAATTACCAGGGCGAATTCGCTGAAAATAACATTTAAATACAAATATCTCCTAGATTATTCATTGTCCATTGAATTCCTATCCCCTAAAAAAAATCTTTGTAAGAGAAATGGTAATGGAAGACAAACGAGAGAATGGAGAGGGGGATTGCAAATTGGGGACAAATGCAAATTTTAATAATAACAAGTCCAGAAAGTAACATCTCATTGGACAAGCTCCCAAATCCAAACAACATTTTATAGTGTGATATCACATGTATGATATCTTTCATCACATGTGATATCTTTCATTTTTTAACACGTTTATATATATATAAACTTGTTAAAAAATGAAAGAAAATAATATGTTGAATGAAAAGGGAAATGTTAAATTAAAGAATACCTATAGCGATGAAATGACACTCAATATCCCTATCTCCTATTAGGATTTATTAATAAAGGAATTGATGTCCCATTCCACATTGAGACCCAATGGTGTGTGAGTACTCAGCTCAAAAATCCAGAAGGTCTCGAGTTGGGACACTCCACAAGTTTTAGGGCTACCCCTCCATGGGGAGACAAATTGGTCAATAATAAGGAATTGCATGCCAGTTCGATTCTTGGCATGATGTGCTTTACAATGTCTGGGCACTGTGTGATGAATGTCTCCAGCCAGAATAAGAGCTATGTGCTCTGCAACCCTCACTGAAAATGTGCGAATGGTGCGGCCAACATATTTTTGGCCACACGGACAGGTGATAATGTAGACCACATATTTTGTTGCGCAAGTACAGAAATGTTTAATAGGATGAATCTTCCCTGTAACTGAAGAGCGAAATTCTAAACTTTTCGCCCTTCCGGAAATGTTGTATTGACATACTGTACACTTCTTACATGGGTGGTATCTCACTAATTGGTGAAAGAAAGTTGGACGTATTGGAAGGTTGATGATGTTAGGAGCAATTTTACTCTGGAGTGTGGCTGCACCTCTGAACACCACTTTGGCGTGTTCAGGCAGTACGGCACCCAAAACCCTGTAATTTCTCAATATATCCCAGTGTTTACGAATGATTGATTTAACTTGTTTATGCTGGGTGGAGAATGAAGTGAATAAAGCGCACTTAAAGCTGTCATCTTGCTCTCATTTTGGTTTTGATTTCAAGTAGAGAGCTCCTATCCACCTCTAGGGTAGTTCTGAGATCAAGTTCAATAGATGCGGGGTCATATCCCTTATCAATGAACCTCTCTTTAAGAATATTGGCCTGTACACAGAAGGTGTCAATATCAGTATAATTTCTGCATAACCTGATGAATTGGCTTCGAGGTATGGAATTGAGCCATGACGGGTGGTGGCAGCTGTCATTAGGAATGAAGCCATTCCAATAGTTTTTTTTTAAAAGGTTTTGAATTCGAACCGACCAATCACTATACTAATTTCCAAATCCAGGAACTGAATACTTTCTTGACTAGCTGTATAGGTGAGAACTATACCTCTATCATTAAGATTCAGGTACTCCATGAAAGTCTCAAGTAATGCCATACTACCATCCCAAAGGAGGAGGTCGTCGTCTATATACCTAGCCCACAGCACCAGTGAACTGGTGTCATAGGCATCGACGAAATTCTCCTCCCACTTGGCCATAAACAGATTGGTGAGGCTTGGGGCATATTTGGCCCCCATCGCGATGCCACGCATTTGTAAATAGAATTCATCATTAAACCAGAAATAACTGTGCTTAGTAGCAAATTCTAACAGTTCCATGATGAAATCTGTTTGGAACGATGCCAATGTATAGTCTTTCTTCAAATAATAGTGTACAGCCTCTGTCATGGAGAATACAGATGTAGAGCGAGGCTGCATCGGCTGTTACCATGATGTAATTGCCTAGTATTTCCATATCTTCCAATTTCCTTATTGTGGCCCCTGTATCCCCTAGATAGGACAAAGTGCGCTTGACCAATGGTTGTAGGAAATTGTCCATATATCGGCCAACTCGTGATGTTACAGAGTTGATCCCACTGACAATGGGTCGGCCGGGTGGATGAACAGAGTCTTTGTGGACTTAAGGTAGGTAATATATTGTAGGTATCCTAGGGACTGTGGGAACTAAAAAAATATTTTCTTTTAAATTTAAAATCTCTCTGGTGAAACCACTATGAACCAATTTTTGAAGTTCACCTTTGAACCGAGAGGTAGGATTGGTAGATAGTTTTTGGTATGTGTTTGACTCATTTAAGATCCTGAACATCTTGGTTTCATAGTCAGATTTGTCTAAAATAACTATGCCACCACCCTTATCCGCAGGGCATATAATTATGTCCTTATTTTGACATAAGGATTTTAGACCAACATTGGATGCCGGATAGCAAGGAAGCTGCCTTGTATAATAGCAGTATTTCTACTGCTACTATACATGATGTTGGCTTGCACTGAATGAGTTCAGTACTGTCGTTTGGATGAACACTGAACAGCCAAAGGTTCTGACCAAACTTTGAGCTCATCCTATAGTGGAGAGAGGGTCATGGTAACACAATGACACTTCAGTTGTAGCAAGTGGCATAATTTAATATTTAGGCTTAATTCATCAACGTACTTGGCAGTAAACTGTTCCCCAGCTATTATTAATTGAAAATATTGGTCGGTGTGCAAGTGCTGTGGTATTACCATTATTGTAATGACGTCCTTCTTTATTAAAGGGGCTTTGAATGTGATAATATTTTCAGATGAACACATGGCATTGTGACCATTGTCTTGCTCCACTATGCAGAATGCATGTACAAAACCTCAAAACCAAAAATTACTTTACCTATGAATTAAAGGGCAGACTTAGTCCATGCTACCATCAATTGTTCTATGTAAGTCTTGCCTAAAACTCCCATTAGAACAACTTAAACTTTTTAAGATTTTAATTTTTTATTAATTCACCACCCTTTTTTGTCTTTCATGCATTCCTTATTTATTATGCAATAACTGTTTACCCAGTTTCTGACCGGCTTACGCAGATATACTGTGGCAGAATGGCTTCCCTGGGCAATACTCCTTATCTTATTTGGCCAGTGCGCATGCATGGTGCCGGAGGCGCGCATGCCCACTGTGCGGCGGGGAACATGATGCGCGTGGCCGGCGGGCATGATTACCGCTGACCACGCGCAATCCCGTGGATGAGTGCCAGTACAAGGATTTGTGTGCTGTCAGGGAAGAAAGAAGCATATGGTTTGTTCCTAAGTAGGAAAAACTATATGTCTCCTCTCCTAGTCACTGCCATCCCCACACAGTTAGAACACACAGAGGGAACACATAGTAAATCCCTTTATCGCCCCCTAGTGTTAACCCCTTCCCTAACAGTCACATTTACACAGTAACAGTGCATTTTTATAGCAGATCACTGCCATTACTAGTAAAAAAAAATGTCATGAATCTTTTTCATAGCTTGTATACACTATAACTTTTGCGCAAACCAATCAATATACACTTATTGCATTTTTTTACCAAAAATATGTAGACGAACATATATTGCCCTAAACTGAAGAAGTTTTATTTTTTTTTGTAATTTGGTGGATATTTATTATAGCAAAAGTACAATTTTTTTTTTCAAAATGTACACTCTTCTTTTGTTTATAGCACAAAAAATAAAAACCACACAGGTGATCGAATACCATCAAAAGAAAGCTCTATTTGTGTAAAAACTATGTTTGGGTACAACATCGCATGACCGCGCAATTGTCAGTTAAAGTGCCAAATTGAAAGAAGTGCTCTGGCCAGGAAGGGGGTAAAATCTTCTGGGCTGAAGTGGTTATATGTACATTTGTTTCACTACCCTAAACATATTTTGAAAGAACTAGCATTTGATTTATACAATAACATAAGAAAGAAACAAAATTGATCCTTACATTATATTACTAAAGCTTTCCAAATGTTCATTTAGGTAATGAAGTGTGCTTAAATGTGAATAACATTTTTTGTTAAAATATGTTCATGGAGCTTTTTGTATTCAATACATCATTCATCATATCCATGTATTTTATTTTATACAAATATTTGCATATCCATGCACTCATACAGTAACTAGAAGACTATCAATATTTTGTTGTGTTTCTTTTTCTCTTCTTGTTGGATTGTTGGTCAAACACAACTGAAATCTTTATAAATTTGTAAAAATACTGAAACATTTTGTCAGTACTGAATTTAGGTCATCATATTAACCACTTCAGCCCCAGACCATATTGCTGGTCAATGACCGGGCCACGTTTTGCGATTCGGCACTGCGTCGCTTTAACTGACAATTGCATGGTCCTGCGACGTAGCTCCCAAACAAAATTGGCGTCCTTTTTTCCCCACAAATACACCGATATGTACTCTTCTACATGCAATAAGCGTTTATTGATTGGTTTGCGCAAAAGTTAAAGTGTCTACAAAAAAGGGCATTTTTTTTTTACTAGTGATGGCGGCAATCAGCAATTTTTATCGGTACTGCGACACTTCGGATCACTTTTGACACATTTTTGGGACCATTGGCATTTTTATATCGATCAGTGCTATAAAAAAGCATTGATTACTATAAAAATGCCACTGGCAGGGAAGGGGTCAATACTAGGGGGCGAGGAAGGGGTTGAGTATGTTCCCTAGGTGTGTTCTATCTGAAGGGGGGGTGGGACTGACTTGGGGAAATGACAGATCGCTGTTCATACATTGTATGAACAGCGAACAGTCATTTCTCCCCCTGACAGGACCGGGAGATTTAAACACACAGCTCCCGGTTCTTGCTCTGTAACGAGCGATTGCGGGTGCCCAGCGGTGATCGCGCCCACCGGGCACGTGCGTCGGGACCTTGCGCGTCTATTAAGACCCTGATATCTCACTAAAGCCCAACTGTGTCATAAGCAGCAAAGAGGACCATGAGTAGGAGTACAGAATAGTGCCCATTGTTTTTTGCCATTAGTAGATTGTGAGTTTTAGGAGAGCAGTTTACATTGAGTATTGAGGGCAAAATCCAGACCAAAGTGGACCAAGAAGTTTATTCTCAATGAGCGCTTGTAGACAAGACATTTAAGGAGTTTGGTGGAAAAGGGGAGCAAAGAGATGGAGCGATGGAGCATAGCTTATTAAGGCTGGTGGGATACAGTGATGGCTTTTTAAGAGTAGGGGGATCAGTACATATTTTATAGAGTGGGGGAAGATGCCATAGGAGAGGGAGAGATTGAAGATGTGAGTTAGAGAGTGTAGGATACAGCCAGATTGGAACTGTATTATTTGTGAGAAAACAGGGAGGCAGGTGGTTAGGAGGTTGTTTGAAAAAGGTTTAGCAACCTTGTCTATAGTATCAGGGTTGAATGAGGGAAGTAATGAGTGTACATGTGGACATGGAGTGTTAATTGAGGGAGGTATCTGTACAGTGGAGATCTCATCAGGACATGTATCAATCTTACTTTTGAAGTATTTGAAGTGAGTTAGTGGGTGGAGGCAATGAAAAACAAAGTAGACGGTTAAAGGTAGAAAAGAGTTGTCAGAGACTGGATGATAAGGTGTTAATGAGAGTGATAAAATAGGTACAGTATGCTTGGCAGTGTGCAGTCAGGAATTGTATTTTTGGAGGGCAGATTTATATTGATTGAAGTCTTTCTGGTACTAATACTACCATACACTATATGAAAATTCGGCCGAAAATCGGTCGTTAAGAAAGATCTTTCGTTTTTCGGCCAGTTAATGGGCACAAAATCGAAAATAGTTTGGACGTTTTTGAGCCGAAAAAAACATCTGCACTAGGTATATGTAAAAAAAAAAAAAAAAAACTTTTGTTTTCCGAAAGTTAGTTCGGACGATTTTTCGTGGAGTGTATGGCTAGCATTAGTCTTTTGCCACAAATGCTCAAGAGCACAGCTGCATTTTTTTTTTTATACTTGAAAAGATTTTGTTGAAAGAAGCATGAGAACACAAGGGTATACAGTGCAACAGAATAATACACAAAATAGTAGTTGTCCAAGAAAAACTGAAAATGCACAATAGAAAAATATCATTCGACCGGCAATGAGCCTTTCTGAAGAAAAACAGAGACATAACAAGTACATAGTAAAAAACATAAACATCAGTCATACTGTAGATCTCGTATGAAAGAGAGCTAGTACATCTAGTGACTGTAAACCCAAGAACAGAACAAGACATAAAGGAAGGAAAATCTTATTCAGAAATAACGAAAATCAAAGAAAGAATGGAGAATAAGGAAACAAAAAAGAAACATCTTACAGGTCACTCTTGAAAATGTAAGAGCCACCAAGGATTCCATTTCAGTAAAAAATTTTGAGACTTCTGGTGTCATCTGTTTTTCAAGGTTGATGGGGTGGAGGCCTGATTCTGAGGGCATTTTGGGGGAGGGGGGGAGCTATGAAAGAATGAGATTTAACCTCCCTGGCGGTATGATTATGTCAGATTTCAGGTGTTGAAAGCAGTACCATTATTTTGCAAGGACATTTGGTGTTTTATATTGTAGGCCTGTAATTCTTAGGAATAACACACTTAAATCTGTCCAAACAAGAGTCTAGTAGACATCCCGGTTTTGATTAAGTTTGAAACACAAAATCACAAATTATAATATAATAAATATTTATAAATAATTATAACAAATAATAATATAATAATTATAAAAAATAATCAATAATGTAATCAAATCAAAAACACTGAAATTTGCTCAGTTTCTAACTATGCCTGGATCCTGCAATGCGATCCTGAGTCAGGCTCGGGTCAGGCTCGGGGATAATGCTAATGGTACTGAAATTCCGAACCTGACTCGGGAATACCGCTAGGCAGGTTAAAGGAGAATAGGCAGGATTTATAAAATTATTTAGCACAGCTCACAAGTGGTAATTATGACACATTTAGTACATTTTTCCAAAAGTGGTACAAAGCAGAATGGGTGTTGACATTACGATTTGCACAGCAGTGCTGATAATTTTTTTTAATATATTGAAACTGAATATATGATATAAAGTATGTCTGTTTTTTTTTGTAAATTTTTGTAAATTTTAGACAGGTGCTATAAATGCTTTTATAGCATCTGTCTAAAATTTTCAAAAATGTGCATATTTGTAGGTTTTACCTAAATCTCTCCTACACTTATTGGTGTTGATTTACTAAAGCCAAAGAGACTGTTCACTTTGTAAGGGAAGTTGCACTTTGTAAGTAAATTTCACCAGAGCTTAGTGAGTGAGGTGAAGCTTTGCTAATTTCCATCATCCAATCATGCTTAACAAAAGGGCAGTTTTTTTTTTCTTGCATGTAATAGGTATTCTTTGCAAATTTAATGATACCAAATTCACTAAGCTCTGAAGAAGATTCTCTTACAAAATGCAACTTCCCTTGCAAAGTAAACAGCCTATTTGCCTTTAGTAAATTAACCTCATCAAGGATTTTAGTTTTTCAGAGAGCAAGTATTTTATTTGGCCATTATATTAAGATGGAATATAATACACAATTCAACTTCTGTTAGAAACTAAAGAAGTTACAGCAATAACTTAAGACATGCAAATATTTGTTAATAACTTGCTCTGTGAATATTTAAATGGAAAGAAAGAAAGTAGATTTAAAGTAGATAACATTTAGGTGATTACTTATAAAGCAGCGAACATGGCATTTATCAGACATTCACTGATGATAAATCATTCACTGCGTGAAAAAAAATAAAAAAGCATTAACGAGAAGATTTGTCTGCAATGAATATGTCGTTATTGTTACATTTAATGCATACCCTAAACAGTTGCCTTGTTTTTATTTTAAATTTGGTCCTGTTTTAAACGTTTTGTTATCATTTTTGCATCTCCTCCAGCCACATCCTATCCTATCCTATGTATCAAACGACATCATTGCTTCTTGACTGACTTCCTGCTGACACATTTGGGGTTGTTTAGGAAAATTCACTTTGTACTACAAATGCACTTGAAAGTGCACTGAAAGTAAACAACAGCATTTTTGCATGCACATGATTGGATGAAAAAATCAGCAGAGCTTCCCCTAATTTCAGAACTTTCCCTCAGATCTACATCGATCTACAGCGACTGCACTTACAAGTGCACTTGCGGTGCAAAGTGGATTTCCCTTTAGTAAATCAACGCCATTGGTGAATCATGCCTATGCAATGTCTGCTGACACTGCCTCTTGTACTTTCCACCAGGTGCACTCATGGCAATATATCAATGCAAGAGTGCAATCAAGGTAAAGCTGTCATCCCATTACAGGATGGGACTAAACAAGGACTTTCATGGCATAATCACTACAGATAACTGAAGGCAGCAAGCCTGAAAACAACTTCTGAAATTGCATTAACGATAGACAACGTATATGAGGTTTTAGTGACTGAGTTAAGATCTACTTTTAAATGCATGCATAGACAGCCTAATAAAAATAGAAAATGCAAAATAACCACATAATAAAAATATATACTTTTAATAAATTGTGTTGATCGTATTCGGGCCCGATGCAGTGACTTTCCGACGTTTCCGTAAGAGATACGCGGCGTAAAGAAAAACCAGCCCCCTAGTGGAGTATCCTATGTTAAGTATGGCCGTCGTCATCGCGTCGAATTTAAAAATTTTTGCGTCGTTTGTGTAAAACGTCCGTGAATGGGGATTGACGTCATTGATGTTCCCTGACAGAATTTGGACCATGCGCACTGACAGTCGACGCATGCGCAGTACGTTCGCTACGGGATCGCGCCTAGTTATAATAATACACGCCCCCTACCCACCCAATTTGAATTCCGCCGACTCATTTTTGCTACGCCGCCGCAACTTTAGGAGCAAGTGCTATGTGAATACAGTACTTGCTCCTAAAGTCTCGGCAGAGTAACGTAAATGAGAAGCGTTACTCTAAAATAAAGATTCGCCCATCTACCTGAATCTGGCCCATAGATTATATTCACATACATCGGCGTATATACATGCCGTCATAGCGTATCTCTTTTACGCTACGCCGGCGCTGTGCGTAGAGGCAAGCATGGAATTCACAAAGCAAATGCTCCCAACTCTGCACCGACGTAGGGTATATTCGTAGGCTTAAGCCAGCGTAAGTGGAAGTAGGTGGAAGTGGGCTGGAAGTGGGCGTGATCCATGGTAATGAAGCGTGGCCCCATGCAAATGATGTGCCGAGGGCCAGGCAAGTACTTAGAATGAACTGCGCATGCATCGTGTCATGGCTGCATCCCAGTGCGCATGCTCACAATCATGGCGAAACAACTGCCTAAGATACGTCAAATCACTCCCTAAGGTGTGATTGTAACCTACGCCCAGCCATATTCACGTACAATGTAAACTATGTAAAATTTGATGGCGTGTGTTCCCTGGTCCATACCATTGCATGGGTTGCGCCTCATATATGGGGAATAACTTTATGCCGGACGTACGACTTATGCAAATCACGTATATATTATGCGCCAGGCGCAAGTACGTTTGTGAATCGCCATATTTCCCTAATTTGCATATTTGTAAATCAATGGGAAAGCCACATGCGTCCAGCGTAAATATGCGCCCACTCTACACCGGCATAGGCAAGTTACGTCTGTCGGATTAAGTCAGTTTTTAGGCGTATCTAGGTTTGTGGATTCGGCGCACAGGAACGACGGCGCATATTTGTACTTACGTGGCGTATCTGGAGATACGTCAGCGTAAGTGCTTTGTGAATTCGAGCCTTATTTTCTATTCACTTTGAGAAACAATGTCATGTTTTTCTTTTAATGTATACTTCATGTTTGTTGTACGGAATATGTATAATTGGGAAATAATCACGCAACCGTGTATGCTTTAAAGTTTGTTTATGTTGTTATTGTCAGTATACGGCTGTCCGCATTAGTTCCATTAGTCCAATTTAGACATACAATTAGACATACAAGTGACACCCAATTAAAATGTACTGCAGTAATGTTTTACTTTCTGGTACAGAATCTATAGAAGGGGAAGCTAAAAATGCTATCCATATAGCCTTTATTTATTTCATGCTTCAATGGTATCTTGTTTTAGAGTGACAAATTTCATCTAATCAATTTAAGGAAACAGCGGGGGTGGACTTTTTTTGTATTGCCAACCTGAGTGAAAAGTTAAGACAACCTCTGCAGGCAACAAACTTAACCATGACATATTTTGGAAAATTTGAATGCACAGCTGTTTATTTGCTGAGCTTAACAGATTGGAAAATAATGAACCATCTGGCAAATGCAAAAGTTTGCACATGCTATTAGTCAATACTTGGTAACAACCCCCTTGAAAGAAACCCTATAATCCAAATGTTTCTGTTAGTTAGCTTAGGCTAGCCATACACAGTTAGGCAGGCTGTATGTGATTAATTTTCTTTTGTTCAACCAGCGGTTTGAACAAGATAAATATTATCGATTCCACCATCCACACATTCAAGATGGATGGTGGAGGCTTCACTGTTATCAAAATATACTTATCAGCACTGCCAGCTATAGACAGTGGCACTGATCAAGAGAATATTTTCCAACAGGCTGGTTGTACAGAAGTCGAACAAAAGATTTCTGTTCAACCAGCCTGCCCATCAATAGATCTAAATTCAGCAGGTCCCTGCTGAACAATCTGAATTTCAATCCATCTAGACCGGCTTACTGTGTTACTAAACCCACAAGAGTAAATTCAGTCTGTATATGCAGTAAAGCATGCTTGTAATACTCACTGTAAAACAGTAACCCTACACATTGTGTATAAAGGTTGTTTGATCCTGTCTCTCTGATCCTCCTCTTCTTCCACTGTCCCCTAATTATTTTCTGGTGGTACAGAGCTCAGGGGGCAATCTGCACATGCCCAGTTTGGTGTGTATTGCTAGAGAGTTTTTATTTTTTCTTGGAAGAGTGTAAGTGATCAGCACAAGGCCATTCAGCACTGTCCAGATATGTCCAGGCAGAGGGTCAAGGTAGAATGAAAACTCCTCCTACAAGCTTTACTTGGAACTTGTACAAGTCACAAGGCTGCAATATACTGCTAATGAGAAGAGGTATTTAGCAGTTTATATTTACTAAAATAATAGGAGACCAGATATAGTCATTGCAGGTTCTGGGTTTAGTAACATTTTTTTTTTTTTCATTCAGCCTGCTATCTGATTGAAAAAAATAACAGATTCCTCCATCCACACAACATACAAACAAGGTGGAGGGAGGACTCCCTTCCCTCATGGAGACATTGTATTCTGACAGCATCACACACTGCTGTCAGACTACAGTAATCATTGGCAGCATTTGATTGGCTACATTTTCAACATAACATTTCTGAACATGCCCATTTGACAGAAGTTAATAAAACAACCAACTATTGCTGAGCAGGGAAGGCCACACATTGATGTTAGCCAGTTCCTGCTGGATTTGATTTATTTTAAACAGCGTATGGCCAGCCTAACAGTTCTTCTAATATTGCTTTTGAAATTCTCCTTTCCTCTATCTTTTGTCAAAAATATACTCAGGTTACCCCGAGCCTCATTTTTTTTTTATATCTACCCGGTTGTTTTAAAAAATATCAAGGAATTTAACTAAAAACAAATCAAATGCTCCCAACTCTGCACCGACGTAGGGTATATTCGTAGGCTTAAGCCAGCGTAAGTGGAAGTAGGTGGAAGTGGGCTGGAAGTGGGCGTGATCCATGGTAATGAAGCGTGGCCCCATGCAAATGATGTGCCGAGGGCCAGGCAAGTACTTAGAATGAACTGCGCATGCATCGTGTCATGGCTGCATCCCAGTGCGCATGCTCACAATCAGGTCGAAACAACTGCCTAAGATACGTCGAATCACTCCCTAAGGTGTGAACGTAACCTACGCCCAGCCATATTCACGTACAATGTAAACTATGTAAAATTTGATGGCGTGTGTTCCCTGGTCCATACCATTGCATGGGTTGCGCCTCATATATGGGGAATAACTTTATGCCGGACGTACGACTTATGCAAACCACGTATATATTATGCGCCAGGCGCAAGTACGTTTGTGAATCGCCATATTTCCCTAATTTGCATATTTGTAAATCAATGGGAAAGCCACATGCGTCCAGCGTAAATATGCGCCCACTCTACACCGGCATAGGCAAGTTACGTCTGTCGGATTAAGTCAGTTTTTAGGCGTATCTAGGTTTGTGGATTCGGCGCACAGGAACGACGGCGCATATTTGTACTTACGTGGCGTATCTGGAGATACGTCAGCGTAAGTGCTTTGTGAATTCGAGCCTTATTTTCTATTCACTTTGAGAAACAATGTCATGTTTTTCTTTTAATGTATACTTCATGTTTGTTGTACGGAATATGTATAATTGGGAAATAATCACGCAACCGTGTATGCTTTAAAGTTTGTTTATGTTGTTATTGTCAGTATACGGCTGTCCGCATTAGTTCCATTAGTCCAATTTAGACATACAATTAGACATACAAGTGACACCCAATTAAAATGTACTGCAGTAATGTTTTACTTTCTGGTACAGAATCTATAGAAGGGGAAGCTAAAAATGCTATCCATATAGCCTTTATTTATTTCATGCTTCAATGGTATCTTGTTTTAGAGTGACAGATTTCATCTAATCAATTTAAGGAAACAGCGGGGGTGGACTTTTTTTGTATTGCCAACCTGAGTGAAAAGTTAAGACAACCTCTGCAGGCAACAAACTTAACCATGACATATTTTGGAAAATTTGAATGCACAGCTGTTTATTTGCTGAGCTTAACAGATTGGAAAATAATGAACCATCTGGCAAATGCAAAAGTTTGCACATGCTATTAGTCAATACTTGGTAACAACCCCCTTGAAAGAAACCCTATAATCCAAATGTTTCTGTTAGTTAGCTTAGGCTAGCCATACACAGTTAGGCAGGCTGTGTGTGATTAATTTTCTTTTGTTCAACCAGCGGTTTGAACAAGATAAATGTTATCGATTCCACCATCCACACATTCAAGATGGATGGTGGAGGCTTCACTGTTATCAAAATATACTTATCAGCACTGCCAGCTATAGACAGTGGCACTGATCAAGAGAATATTTTCCAACGGGCTGGTTGTACAGAAGTCGAACAAAAGATTTCTGTTCAACTAGCCTGCCCATCAATGGATCTAAATTCAGCAGGTCCCTGCTGAACAATCTGAATTTCAATCCATCTAGACCGGCTTACTGTGTTACTAAACCCACAAGAGTAAATTCAGTCTGTATATGCAGTAAAGCATGCTTGTAATACTCACTGTAAAACAATAACCCTACACATTGTGTATAAAGGTTGTTTGATCCTGTCTCTCTGATCCTCCTCTTTTTCTACTGTCCCCTAATTATTTTCTGGTGGTACAGAGCTCAGGGGGCAATCTGCACATGCCCAGTTTGGTGTGTATTGCTAGAGAGTTTTTATTTTTTCTTGGAAGAGTGTAAGTGATCAGCACAAGGCCATTCAGCACTGTCCAGATATGTCCAGGCAGAGGGTCAAGGTAGAATGAAAACTCCTCCTACAAGCTTTACTTGGAACTTGTACAAGTCACAAGGCTGCAATATACTGCTAATGAGAAGAGGTATTTAGCAGTTTATATTTACTAAAATAATAGGAGACCAGATATAGTCATTGCAGGTTCTGGGTTTAGTAACATTTTTTTTTTTTTTCATTCAGCCTGCTATCTGATTGAAAAAAATAACAGATTCCTCCATCCACACAACATACAAACAAGGTGGAGGGAGGACTCCCTTCCCCCATGGAGACATTGTATTCTGACAGCATCACACACTGCTGTCAGACTACAGTAATCATTGGCAGCATTTGATTGGCTACATTTTCAACATAACATTTCTGAACATGCCCATTTGACAGAAGTTAATAAAACAACCAACTATTGCTGAGCAGGGAAGGCCACACATTGATGTTAGCCAGTTCCTGCTGGATTTGATTTATTTTAAACAGCGTATGGTCAGCCTAACAGTTCTTCTAATATTGCTTTTGAAATTCTCCTTTCCTCTATCTTTTGTCAAAAATATACTCAGGTTACCCCGAGCCTCATTTTTTTTTTTATATCTACCCGGTTGTTTTAAAAAATATCAAGGAATTTAACTAAAAACAAATCTATACTAATGGCAAAAACAAATATTGGGTACCCATTTTAAATCCCTGGATTTAACTGGTTAAGAGTGATGAAAACATAATGTGCATATAAAAAAATATATATATTATTTATAAGAAATAATAGTAAAATATCCCCCATTTTTAAAGTGGAACTGGGCTGTAAGGCATTTAGTTGAGAAGGAGTTGAATATGTCTCTTCCGGTTTTCGGCCGATCCTGGAAGTTCATGGTTTTTGATGCTGTTATAATCGATTTTAAATGTGAGTTACTACGTTTTTATATGATAAATTACATTTTAATATTGCACAATGAGGATATACTTTCTTTTATAACTATATCAACCACTGGAGGAGAAGAGAGTGGATCGTGGGAGAGAGTGTGGACAGATCCATAAACCATTGCATTGCTGATTGGAAGAAAGGAAATTATATAGCCATCCATAGAGAGGATTTGCTTACATCTTAAATGCTTTTAATACTTCTGGTCTAGGGAATCAGGTGAGCTGCTAACTAGGGATGAGCTTCGAGTTTGAGTAGAACTCATGTTCGACTCGAACATTGCCTGTTCGCCGAACAGCAAACTATTTGGGGTGTTTGCGGCAAGTTCGTGTGAACTTTAGAACCCTGTTAAAGTCTATGGAACTCGAACGTTTGAAGTCTAAAGTGGGGTGGAGTTCGCCTTAAAATCTAGACCAGACCTGAAGGTTCTGGAATGGATATTTGGGGGGAACCCCACATCATTTTTTTTTTATTTGACGCAGGGTACCCCTTAATATCCATACCAGACCCTAAGGTGAGTGATTTAAATGACTTTTTTCCTTCAGAAATTTCACTTTGTGCAGGGACAGTTCTAAGCACAGGAAACAAGCGCTACTTTACAGGCATACTATACACCCCCCTAGGTATGGAATATTTCAATTTTATTGTTTCACTTTAAGCATTATTAAAATCACTGCTCCTAAAAAAAACATCAGTTTTCTAAAACTTTTTTTGCATTGATACATGTCCCCTGGGGCAGGACCCAGGTCCCCAAACACTTTTTAAGACAATAACTTGCATATTAGCCTTTAAAATTAGTACTTTAGATTCCAAATGTTCGAGTCCCATAGACTTTAACAGGGTTCTAAAGTTCACACAAACTTTTGGTCTGTTCGCAGGTTCTGGTGCGAACCGAACCCTCACCCCTACTGCTAACACACGCAGCCTGGATTAATGTGCAAAGGTGAGTGATCACATCACAGAGGAATTTTATGACATTTGCAGGATGGATATCACCTTATCACCGAACACACTGATTTTATTCTTTAACCACTTAAGGACCGCCTACTGCACATTTACGTCGGCAGAATGGCACGGCTGGGCACATCAACGTATATATACGTTGATTTTAGTACCCAGCCGTGGGTCGCGGGCGCGCGCCCGCGGGCGCGCTCCCGCGACCCGGTCCGAAGCTCCAGGACCGGGACCGCGGGATTCGCGGACCCGATCGCCGCTGCAGTGCGGCGATCCGTCCCTGGAGCGGAAGAACGATGAGAGCCGTGTGTACACACGGCTTCCCCGTGCTTCTCTGTGGCTGCAGCATCGATCGCGTCATCCCTGTGATAGGGGGACGCGATCGATGACGTCACACCTACAGCCACACCCCCCTACAGTAGTAAACAACACACATAGGCACACATCCCCTACAGCGCCACCTGTGGTTAACTCCCAAACTGCAACTGTCATTTCCACAGTAAACAATGCAAATTTAAATGCATTTTTTTCTGTGAAAATGACAATTGTCCCAAAAATGTGTCAAAATTGTCCGAAGTGTCCGCCATAATGTCGCAGTCACGAAAAAAATCGCTGATCGCCGCTATTAGTAGTAAAAAAAAAATAATAATAAAAATGCAATAAAACTATTCCTTATTTTGTAAACGCTATAAATTTTGCGAAAACCAACCGATAAACGCTTATTGTGATTTTTTTTACCAAAAATAGGTAGAAGAATACGTATCGGCCTAAACTGAGGAAAAAAATGTTTTTTATATATTTTTGGGGGATTTTTATTATAGCAAAAAGTCAAAAATATTGAATTTTTTTTAAAATTGTCGCTCTATTTTTGTTTATAGCGCAAAAAATAAAAACCGCAGAGGTGATCAAATACCACCAAAATAAAGCTCTATTTGTGGGGAAAAAAGGACGCCAATTTTGTTTTTGAGCCACGTCGCACGACCGCGCAATTGTCAGTTAAAGCGACGCAGTGCCGAATCGCAAAAAGGGGCAAGGTCCTTTGCCTGCATTTTGGTCCGGGTCTTAAGTGGTTAATGGACACTGTTATATTTTAGCCAAAATACCCAGTTAGGGGTATTATTGTAATGTTGCCTGTAGATATACATTGGCAGAATGGCGCGGCTGCGCAAAGCAACGTACAGGTATGCTGCTTTGAATTTCCCACCGTGCGCTCCCTGACAGTGCCTGCGGGACACGCAGACTCGATGTCCGCCAGTGTCCCGTGATCATGTCACAGAGCTGCAGAACAGGGAGATGCCTGTGTAAACAAGGCATTTCCCTATTCTGCCTTGTGGCAGGACACTGATCTACTGCTACCTGTCATCAGGAGCAGTGATAAATGTCATGTCACTGGTAGCTCAGCCCCCCCACAGTAAGAATCACTCCCTGGGACACAATTAACCTCTTCCCCGTCCCCTAGGGGTTAACCCCTTCCCTGCCAGTGTAATTTACACAGTAATCAGTGCATTTTTATAGCACTAATCGCTGTATAAATGACAATGGTCCCAAAATAGCGTCAAAAGTGTCCGACGTGTGTCCCCATAATGTCACAGTCATGATAAAAACCGCAGATCGCCGGCATTACTAGTAAAAAAAAATTATTAATAAAAATGCCAAAAATCTATCCTTTATTTTGTAGACACTATAACCAATCAATATATGCTTATTGTGATTTTTCTTAGCAAAAATATGCAGAAGAATACATATCGGCCTAAACTGAGAAAGAAATTAGTTTTTTTATATATTTTTTAAAAGTAAAAAAAATATTGCTTTTTTTCAAAATTGTTGCTCAATTTTGAACGCAGAGGTGATCAAATACCACTAAAAGAAAACTCTATTTGTGGGAAAAAAAGGGCGTCAATTTTGTTTGGGAACCACGTCGCACGACTAATTGTCAGTTAATTCGAGATTTTCCTAGCTTGTGACGGAAAATATTAGTTATATGAAGACAGGAGGCGAATATCTTATGCATTATCTTTCTTTAATAATGCACATAGCAGAAATTAAACTTTTAGTGAATTTAACAAGAAAAAAACCTTTTTAGAACAAAACTACAAGTCCCAGCAGCCTTCTGGATATGACTGCCAATCACGTGGCAGGTCTGTCGGTATATAAAGGGCTGTCTCTTTGAACTCCTCCTCTTTCTTGGAGCGAACCGGTATGAAGCTGGGCACTGGAACTCCGCTTGACCAGACTTCCGACCACCGATGAACCGGACCCAGCGGGTCGAACAGGCAGACATCCCAACGGGGATAACAATGGAGACAACTCCGGAAAGATTTTCAGCCTATGGCTTGCGAGATGCGTTCCTCAATAACCTGGAACAAGAGAAAATAAAACCATGACAGGGTTGGGTCGGGTGGGAAGATATTCGCCTCCTGTCTTCATATAACTAATATTTTCCGTCACAAGCTAGGAAAATCTCGAATTATATATCAGACAGGAGGCTCATATCTTATGCAAGTTCAAAGCTATACATGTGTACATATATAAATAATGACCATAACAAAATTTAACTCATAATATAATCACAGAACCGACATAGATATGTGTTCCTCCGGTCTAAAGTAGAATTGGCGAAAGGTGGTCTCTGAAGACCAGTCTGCCGCCATCAGTAGGTCCGAAAGCGAGCCTCCAGAGGTGACTATCTTGGTAGCCATCGCACCCCTGGAGGAATGGGCACCAAACAGGGAAACGTCAATCCTGTCTGTAGACAGCGAACAACACATAGACGTGGATGTGCGGGAAAAGACGGATAGAAAACCGATTGAATTCCCGTTTTTGTCCTACGAACGACTGAGAATTTAACTCCTTGTGGCGACAATTGACGCCTAGAGATGTCTAAAGCTTCGACGTCGGAAACACGTTTGATGGAGATCAGGCATAAGAGAACTGTGAGCTTAAAAGACAGTAACTTTAGCGGGAGAGCGTCATTGTCTGCCCATTCTGTGAGCATGTTTTACACCTTAGCTACGTCCCAAGTGTTCTGATACTTGGGACGAGGAAGGCGTTTGAACTTAACGCCTCTTAACAGGCGGCACACCAATGGGTGTTTACCAACGGGAAGAGAATCTACTGGATAGTGGTAGGCTGAAATCGCAGAGCGATACACGTTAATGGAGCAATAGGCTTTCCCGGATTCAAAAGAATCCGCCAGGTAGTTGGCTACTACCGATATAGGCGCCTGAACGGGATTAATCTGTCGTCGATCACACCAACGTACCCAGATTCGCCAGGCTGATCGGTATGCCGTTCTAGTCGAGGAGATCCCTAGCTGATCGTGAAAGGTCGCTATCCGCGTCTGGCACCCCGAGACCAACCATGCGAGGAGATGTAGGTTGTAATCCACAATCAGGGGATGGAGATCCCCGCTCAGGTTGGATAGGAGATGAGGGGAGTGAGGAAGTAGTCTGGGGAAGTCCACAGTCATCCCCAGAAGGATGGGAAACCACGGTTGTGTCGGCCACCACGGGGTGATCAGTACGACCGAGGCTCTCAGGTTCGCTATGTGTAGGAGAACCCTGAGGATCATCGAGAAGGGAGGGAACGCGTAATGCGTCCCCCGTGGCCAGGTCTGACGAAGAGCGTCCATCGCCTGGGCTTCTGGTGGGTCCGGCCTCCAGCTGTAAAAATGTGGGAGTTGATGATTGAGGCGGGAGGCGAACAGGTCCATAGAGAATGGGCCCCACAGGTGGACTAGGGAGAGGAATACCGATCGGTCCAGTCGCCAATCGCTTGAATCGGTAAGGTAGCGAGAATTCCAATCCGCTATCAAGTTTGAGGCGCCTGGGATATATTCCGCTACGGGAACGATGTTGCGTTCCAGGCAGAAGTGCCAGAAGTCTCTTGCTAAATCCGCTAGGGCTCTGGATCTGGAGCCCCCCAAACGGTTGACATATTGGACTGCGGTTACATTGTCCATGCGCAATAACACACAGCAGTTGGACATGTTCGGAAGAAGAATCCTGATGGCAAAGAAAGCCGCCAGGAGTTCCAAGGTATTGATGTGGAGCAGAGACTCCTCTGCGGACCAGGTCCCTCCTGTGGACGTGAGCCCGCACCGAGCACCCCAGACATGATGGCTCGCGTCCGATTCTATGATATAATCTGGACTGGAACTGAAAATGGTTTTGCTGTTCCATTCGACGGCATGACGTAACCACCAGTGTAGTTCCTCCACTGCTTCCGCATCTAGCAGTATTTCGTCTGCATAGCGAAGTCCTTGGCGTAGATGAAGAGCCTTGAGTCTCTGAAGGGCTCGATAGTGGAGAGGTGCTGGAAAGATGGCCTGGATTGAGGCCGATAAGAGTTCTACTAAACGTGCCAAACTGCGTAAGGACACTCGTTCTTTGCGGATGGTAGCCAATTTGGTCTTGGGTAAGCGGAGAACAGTTCATTTGGTGTCTACCAAGAATCCCAAGAATTCCATCTCCTGGGATGGAACCAGGATAGACTTTTCGTGATTTATGATGAACCCCAGTTCCTGGAGCAATTTGACGGTCTCGGAGTCATGTTCGTTTGCCTGGTGACTGGATCGAGCCAATATGAGCAGGTCGTCTAGGTAGATGATCAGTCTTACACCCCTGCTCCACAATACCGCCATTACCGGCTTCAGCAACTTGGTGAAGCACCATGGGGCGGACGAGAGGCCGAAGGGAAGGCAAGTAAATTGCCACATTCTGTCTCTCCAAAGGAAGCGCAGGAAGTGTTGGGAGGTTGGATGAATAGGGACCGTAAGGTAGGCGTCCTTCAGGTCCACCTTCACTAACCAGTCCCCGGAACGTAAGAGATCCTGCAGGCAATGGATCCCCTCCATTTTGAAATGTCGGTAAACGACATGTTGATTGAGGGTTCTTAGGTTTATAACGGCGATATCCGCCGTCCTTTTTTCTGACCAGGAAGAGGTTGCTGAGGAACCCCGGGGAGGAAGAGTCCACCTCTACCACAGCCTGTTTGGTCAGAAGGGCTTGTAGCTCCTGATCTATGAGTGTAGAATTCAGGTTTGAGAACCGGATGGGGTAAGGAACCGTATGCATGTCTGGTAGGGAGTATAGCTCTATTCGATATACCGCTACTGTGCTGAGTATCCAGGGGTCTGCCGTAATCGCAGACCAGGCGTGGATAAAATGTCTCAGCCTTCCCCCTATAAGAGTGTGAGAAGAATTCGGGTGTATTGTACTCACCGGTATTAGGGCGGGAGCGGGGATAGCCTCGTCCTCCACGTCCCCTCCAGGGGCGTCCGCGGGGTGGAAAAAAAGGTGCTAGCTGTGCCACCGGGACTGGGAATGGTTTAGGAGCCTGAGCGGGTGCTCTGTAGTATGGCTTGTTTAGGAACTTTTTTAGGGACGTCTGGGCTTTATCAAGACTAGCATATAGTCCAACCATCTTATTTATATCTTTAATGAGGGTGTCACCGAAGAGTATCCCCTCGGCCGCAGGGCCGGGCTCAGATTCCGCTAGATGCGACAGTTGAGGATCTAACCTCATTAAAATGGAGCGGCGACGCTCTGTGGAGCAAATAGTGTTTGCACACCCCAAGAGGCATACTGTTCTCTGGGCCCAGCCTCTGAGCTGGTCCAGGTCAATAGGCCTATCAGCAGATGAAGCCTGTTCTGCTATGTTCAATATTTTTGTAACCGGGCCAAACAGATCGAGAATTCGATCCTGGATGGATCGAAAGGATCTTTCGATCCCTTTCTTAGAGTACTTCCCTTGTTTAGTGAGGTACCTAAGGAGTACGGGATCCACCTCGGGGGTAACAACTGCCTTTTTTGGGATACAAGGCCGGGGGCATTCTGCCCTTAATTTATTCCGATTAGCCTTGTCCACGGACCTGCGGGTCCAGTACTGTATGTTTTGGGTGACCTCTGGGCGAGGTGCCCAGTCTCCAGATCGGGGGTGAGATATCCCTTCTGGGTCGAAGAAAGGGTCTCCGCGAGCATCTAAGATTGTTTCACCCTGGGTTACAGGGGTGGCGTCCTCAGGGAGCGCCATATGCTCACTACCCTCATATTCTTCGCCCTCATCTTCAGACTCATAGGCGTCTACCGCCTCGGATTCCGTGGATGAGTCTGATGCATCCACGTAGGAATCTGGTTTGGACCGTCTAGCGGACCGTTGCCCCTGCAAATGCTGCTCCCCGAGGCTCAGGGGTCGGTGGGAGTCTGGGAGGGTAGTGGGTCGGCAGACCGGGGAGGGTGCTGCCTGAGGCAAATTATTTACTTCCCCTGCCGGGGAGTCGAGTATCGTGGTGATGTTCTTGCGTTTCTGAGACACTTTGCCCTTCTTTGTGGGCGGTTCACCACAACCTGAGGGACCAGGCATGACAGGCGTTATAGGGGCTGAAGTCATTGCTGCTTGTACAGATTGGTTTATTAAGTCCTGAATCTGTGCAGCGGTCAGGAAAATAGGATTATTAAGGGAAGGTTCTCCCCCAGTCGGGATATTAGGTGACCCGGAGTTCCTGTCGTCAGCCATGACAACTACTACAGCAGCTGATAAAATAATTAGGATTGATAGACAATCTGCGTAGTCTGAGATAATGTCAGCCACTAACTGGCGATCGGCAGTGACTAAGGCCAATGTTAGAGGAAAACAGGGGAGTAAATCACTGAATTCCTAGTGAATCCACACAGAATGCTCCTACCAGTACAGCCCCACGCTCACACTGGCGTAGCGGCGAGAGGGAGCAACTTCCTAGCCCAGGGGAGCGTAATCTCACGAGATTACGTCTCCCCGAGCTGTGATTGGAGGCCGCGGGGCCTTCAGGACACGCCCCCCCCCCCAAGCGCGTCACAGATTCGCGAGACTACAGCGCGATTGGTGGAGACAGGGCCGCACCGCCACGCCCCCTCAGAGACGAGCCGCTCTGATGAGAAGGAGAAGAAAGGTAGGACGGTAGGAAGGCGCTAAAAACGGGGAAATGGCGCCGTCCTACACTTAGGCAAAAAACTGAACAGATTTTTCCCGAGCACACCGGGACCGGGTGCACGTCGGGCTGAGCCCGACCGGGAGGCCGGGGAAAAAAGACAAGCAGTACAGAGTACAGGAAACAAAATTAAATTAAAACAAAGTGAAGTTCTTAAAGAAGCACAATAAAAAATACAGTAAAATATACACAGTAAAATATACACAGTAGTGGGGAATGTCAGCGGGGGAAAAACCCCAGCAAGAAACAAATCCCCAGCACAAAAGAACAATCAAAACAATCAAATACAAATAGACTTATCTGATTTCTTGCTTATGAGCAGAAAGAAAAAGGAGGAGTTCAAAGAGACAGCCCTTTATATACCGACAGACCTGCCACGTGATTGGCAGTCATATGCAGAAGGCTGCTGGGACTTGTCGTTTTGTTCTAAAAAGGTTTTTTTCTTGTTAAATTCACTAAAAGTTTAATTTCTGCTATGGGCATTATTAAAGAAAGATAATGCATAAGATATGAGCCTCCTGTCTGATATATAATTGTCAGTTAAAGCGATGCAGTGCCGAATCGCAAAAATTGGACCTGTCATTGGGCAGCCAAATCTTCCGGGGCTGAAGTGGTTAAAGTTTGTTAATGAGTGTGGGTCATTTATGGATCTGTTTCCACTGTCCCCAATGCATACCCAAATCACCAAATTAAGAGAAAAAAATGTTTTTTTTTAATTACTGAAATGTTAATAAATAAGCAAAGCTCATACATTCTGCTGACTGGCAGGCTCAAGCCCTAACTCAATGGTAATGTGTTGGACCTGCATAGAAGACCACAAGTTTCACACAGAAAACAAGGGACTTTATCTGCAATATGCTAGCAGAAGACAGTTTTTTTTTTTTTTTTTTTTACTTGGGTTATTGGAGCTTTTTTACTTTTTGCTATAATAAATATCCCCAATTACAAAATAGGGGATAGTTTTATGGCATTTTTATTAATATTTTTTTTTACTACTAATTGCGGCAATCAGCGATTTTTTTAATGCCTCCGAAATGATGGCAGACACCTCGGACACTTTTGACACATTTTTGGGACCATTGTAATTTTCACAGCGAAAAATGCTATAAAAATGCACTGATTGCTGTGAAAATTACAATGGCAGTGAAGGGGTTAACCTCTAGGGGGCGCTGTAGGGGTTAAGTGTGACCTCATGTGTGTTTCTTTCAGTGATCTTCATTACTTATATCAGGGAACAGACAATCACTGACACTGCCACAGAGAATAACTGGGAAGGTGTGTTTACACTCACCTCTCCCCATCCTTCAGCTCCTGTGACCCTGGGACACCCACGGTGATCGGGTCGGCGAGTCCCACTACTCACGGAGCTGGTCACATTCTGCTGACGTATATAGTCGTGTGGCGGTCCCTATGTGGTTAAGAGGTAATTTTCCAGCAGGGTGGTTGTACAGAAATTGATTGGTAGACCAAATTCTGTACAATCAGTGTGCCCATACAAGGACTGAAATTCATCTGGTTCAGCATAAGGGACAGTGGGTTCAGCAAATTTCAATCCATCTTTGAGCAGCCTAAGAAAAAAAAGTTTCTTCCTGCCTTCAGAAGACTGATTATTCCTCATTCACCCAGACATCTCTCTATCTAGGCATAGTTACCTGCCTGGAGCCTAAATACCTATTTGGACGATAAAGGGTACAGATTCTTGAAAAATGATTCTGTTGCTGTATATTGTGACAGAAAAATATTCATGCAAATTTGCAATGATAGGTCGACTTTATTGTCAGGTCAGTAAATCCAAACACAGAGAGTAATTTAAAATGTTAGCTTGGTTTTTGTGTTTGATGCAAACATTAGTTTTGCTTTGTGGACTAAACACATTGTTTAGGTTATCACCTTAGCAATGTCCTATAATACATGCATATTGTAAAAATATTAAGCAATAAAAACTGTAAGATGTAATGAAGCATAACATTTCCTGTTTGTTGCAAAAAGAATCTATGATGTTTAAATATGCTTTACAACTTACTACAAGAGTTAGGAAGAGGTTATTTGACGGCATGACTTTTCCTGATTCCCAGTGTGCTTTATCTAATGCATACCAATTGACATGATGAGAACTGATGGAAAAGAAGGGTGTTTGTCCAAAAAAGCTATTCTGTTATTTCCATGCCCAATTTGTCGGATGGAAAAAAATAATATAACTAGTCCCACAGAAACCAAAAGACCAGTATAAGAATTCAAAGTCATGAAGACAAATAAAATGAGATTATTAGCTACACTGCAATGAACAAACGGTTGTCTGCAATGATCAATATTTGACAATTGACCAACACAAGATCCGTGTACAGGTCAAAGAATGGCGCAGAGCTGCATTTGTAAAATACAATGAAAAGGTTCTTAGACAAGCAATATAACCTGTCCTTTTTTATATTTCAGTTGTGATTCTTCCTATGGAAGAGTAAATTAGTTATTTGTGTACATCTGAGCTTAAATTAAAAATGCAATGAGAATATCAGAGTACAGAAGTGGTTTGATGTTTCTATTTTGTGCACTTAAATATCATGAAAGCTTAACAACTGTTACTAAATCATAAAAATATATTCTATTCCGATATCACCTACACCATAGCCCAGTTAAAGCAAAGAAAAAATAAAAAACAAACTTTTTTTCTCAAAACACAGGAAAAGAGAAATTAAAAAAGAAATACAGATTTTTGAGATGTATATTAAAAGTTGCCTCAACCTTTAAAGAATTTACACATATTTTTTTGCTCAAACATATATATATATATTTATATTTAATTTGTGTACAACATAATACAACTGCATCTTTGTTAAAACAAAATCATGCCCAAAAACAATGAGGTTGATTTACAAATACTGAAGATGTACAAAATCTGATGCATCTCTGAATGGAGGTTAATCAGCTTCTAACTTCAGCTTATTCAATTAGGAAGAGGGTGAGGGCCACTATGATAAATTAGAAACTTACCATAACCCTTAATGATACCAGATCTAAATTTCTCAATATCATGGTCTCCATGGCTAAAATATAACTTCCAGATGAACTTGGATTATTCTCTACTTTTACTCTGACATTATCCTTCCACAGGGCCAAATAGGGCATCAGGTGCCTCCTTGATTCCCCTTTACTCTCCACTCCTCCTCCACTCCTTGTTTGTTTTAATTTCTCAATTTTCCCTCCCCTCCTTGTTTCCTTTTCTTTTTCTTCTGTTCTGTTGTCGCTGTACTACTCTCATCTGGATTCCCCCTGTTTCATGAATTTTCCTATTTTCCCTTTACTCGTCACATACTAGCTCATTAAGAATTACTCACCTTAGAACGATGCACGGGTGCACGGGTGCCACCAGTCACGGCACGGGTACTAAAGAAATGGGCAGCAGCAAATATAGTGTAGCGCTGGGCTCCCAATGACAAGAGCGCTACATTAAATTTAGGGGGGCATCTGAGCCATAGTTGTGATTGTGCTTGGTAGGTGCCTGTAGGTGACGTTACCACTTCAGGCCCATGTTGGAACTCAGGCGAACCATGGTGTGTTAAGTGACCCTTCTTGACAGCAGCCCAGGGGGAGTGGTGCCCTGCTGTGCATGCTGGGAGGGGATATTTAAGGGAAGATGCCATTTTTCAGGGTCCTTCGCCTTGTGGTCCTCCTGGCCATCATGGCATGAGGTGGGTGTGCGTGATTCCAGTCTCGGGACCACGTTGGTCTGAGGCTCTGTTCCTATCAGGTAGGCTCAGCTATGCTGGCTGGAGACTATGGTTCTACAAGGGATCCCAAGCTGTCCATCCAAGTGGGGGAAGCTTCTTAGCAAAGGAAAACGAGGGAGGACCTGCCCTGGAGGAGACCAAGCAAGGCAAGCTGATGTCTCGGGATAGGCCTGGTGACCTCGTTAAGTGAAAGGATCCACTATGCAATTTGTCTTACAGCCCACTGGATTGGCTTAAAGGCTCTTTTTCTGTAAGGCAGGAAGTTTGGGACTGAAATCCTGTGGCAGAGGATTCCTGACTATCCATCCTGTGTGGCAGAGACTGTTTCCATAGTGTTCGTGCATCATTCCGGCCACTAGGCCGCATGAGAGGGGTCTATCCGGGTGAGCAATACCCACTCATGAGTGAGGGGGTAATACTGGAACTTTGAATACTTTTTGTGCATTCTGTACCGTGTACCTGAACCTTCCCCTTCTCTCTATACTCTCTACTTCCTTCATAAGTTTTATGCAGCAAAAATAAAGCCTACAGTTGAAGGTTTTACATCTTGTGTGGACATTGCAATTTCTACAGACTTCCTTCCCTGGACAACAAACTTAGGTGACATGCAAAACGCAAAATCTAAACCAGCAGCTCCTCTGGGGGTAATGCTACACAGTGAATATCTTGTAAACTGTGCAAGTTTAGGAGATATTTACAGTATCTACAGGTAAGCCTTATTATAGGCTTACCTGTAGGTACAAGTGGTGTAACAGAGTTTACAACCACCAAAGCATTTACAGTCTGGTACCAGTATCCTGAGTGTAGCCACACAGATCTGGTCATCTCTGTACTGTGCAACTAAACACATAGTTGGCATATTCTAGAAAGAGAAGCACATACATTCTTGTATCCTTGTGCAACCATAGAATAGCTGCTACTAAACCCAAATAAAGACTAAACAACATTTCATATTTCATTGTGACACACATGTGTCTGGCAATAACGTTTCTTAAGTACGCTCTTAGCCAATGTGGCATGAAAAAATCATCAGCAGTGCAGCCATCAAAATTGTACTTACTTAACATAAAATAATAATATAATACGTTTATAGAAGATTAAAAACAGAATTAGAATATCTAGATCTTTACTATTTATTCAAACTTCAATTTGTTGTTTTTTTGCTTGTATACTGTTACACCGTTTTCAATAAGAATATTGGGCTTGTAGAAATGTTAATGTCTACAAATCTAACTACATTATTTGTTATCTTGCCAAACCATTAAGCAAAACAGCTGATTAACACACAAAGGACAGACCCTAACTAATTGTCTAATTAATGTTAGAGCAGAGAAGCTCAATTCATCCTCCAAAATAATGTTATAGCAGTTAGGCCAACCATAGACAGATCAAAATTCTACTAGTTCAGCAGGAACCAGATGAATATTGATACGTTTATAGACAGGCTGGTAGTACTGAAGTTGATCAATCAATCAATCTTTTTTTTTTTTTTTTCGTGCGATCACTGCTGGTGGTTTTAGCTAACGGCAGCAATCACTGTATTATGATGGCTGGAAAAATGTCCCGCTGTCAAAGTACATTAGCACTGTGGGAGGATTTCCCCCATGAACACTTTTCCTTAAAAAAAAAAACTATAGATAATATTTCCAGAACTTTTACGCAGCCCAATCAATAAACGCTTATTGTGATTTACCAAAAATATGTAGAAGAATACGTAAAATGTTTTTTTATATACTTCTTGGGGATATTTATTAAAGCAAAAAGTTAAAAATATAGTTTTTTTTTTAAATTGCTCCATTTTTGTTTGTAGAGCAAAAAAAAACGCAGAGGTGATCACATACCACCAAAAGAAAGCTCTATTTATGGGAAAAAAAGGACGTCAATTTAGTTTAGGAGCCACGTTGCACGACCGCACAATTGTCACTTAAACGACGCAGTGCCGAATTGCAAAAAGGGGCCTGGTCTTTTACCTGCATAATGGACCGGGGCTTAAGTGGCTAAAGATGTACTTTTTGCAAGCCATACAGTATTTTACTAATTGGGTTTGGTGTTTTTTTTTGACAGGGGCATTCAAGCAGTCCAGAATACCATTCACCATTATATAAAGTAAGTGTACTGCTTTCTATGCATAGCTTTCTGATTTCTGTAACAAACTTAGCCACCACCATTGTTTGCTGGATGTCAGGCGTTGCTGTGTTTACTCTGATGATCTGTTTTAAAGTTGAAATCAGCTCTTCTATAGGGATGAGCCGAACACCCCCCATGTTGATGGGGACAAGGGGACACCCTCGCTATTCAGCAACTCAAACATTGGGCTCATCCCAAGTCTTGAAACAATCTTAGGAGATAAGGTGCCAAAGTGGACTTAAAGGTTTTAAAATATTCATTGGTAAAGCCATCTGGGCCTGGGGATTTGTCACTAGGCAGGGTATATTTCATCTATGGTAAATGGGGAGTTAAAGAATGACAATTGTGAGGCAATATTTTGTATAAGAATAGGCTGATATCTCAGTCAGTAGGCTGAGGAGTGGAAGAGTTGTCTTTTAGATTATACAATGACCCATAGTAATCTGCAAAGGCATTTGCAATTTCTTGTGGATTTAGAAGCCTATAATTAGTAATGGAGTGAAAAATATGGAATATTAATAGTATGGAATTTTAGACTTAATTCTTTGTGCTCTTAGTCTAGCCGCTAGACATTTGCCTGCTTTTTTATGTTGGGAATAGTACTTCTAAGTCTAAGGGATGTATGGCACTAGAAGACGTCAATTGGAAAAGTCATTTGTCTACTACAAATAGGTCTATTCTCGAATAGGATTTGTGTCTGGAGAAATAAAAAGTGAAATTGTTTTTATTAGTGTGTAAGCATCTCCATGCATCAAATAATTTTTCTCTGTGTAGTAGGCTTTGTAGTGAAGGTCCCCAACCTCTACTTAGTGAAGAATATTCAAGAGAAGGTTCACGTACAATGTTAAAATCACCACATATTAATAAATTACTTGTTTGCACCCTGGAGAGTTGCTTAAAGAGTTTGTGTAGGAATTTCAATAGGTGCGAATTGGGTGCATATATAGATACAAGTTTTAGTAGCTTGTTGTTGACCGTGCAGATCAGGATAATGAATCGACCTTCTTGGACAAATATGGAGTCATGAAGAATAAAAGAGACAGGGTCTCTAATTGCCAGTAGGATCCCTCTTTTTTGACTGAGGCAGAAGATAGGAAGACATGAGGAAAGTTCTGGTGTTGGCATCTTTCTGAAAGTGTGTTTCTTGGATTGTGAGTATATCCTCTTTGTAGGTTAGGGCTTCTTTCCACATGGATCTTCACTTGGCAGGATGATTTAAGTGGGTGTAAACCCGCTTTAAAAAAACAAAATAACACCTTCAAGACAAAGGCATAATGAGCTAGTATGTATAGCATACTAGCTTATTATGTAATACTCACCTGTGATTAACCCCCCGCTGCAGTGCCCTGCAACCTGTCATCCCAAAATTACTTCTGGGTATCGCAGCTCCGGCGCTGTGATTGGCCATAGCGGCGGTGATGTCACTCCATTAGAAACAGCACAATCACTGTTTCTAAAGTGTGCTTGCACCGTTGTCCACAGCTCATGCACTTTTTTGATTTAAAAAAAAGACATCAGTAAAGTTAGCTCAATTTTATATTGTGAAAGGTAATGTTACGCCAAGTAAATTGATTTGATGAATTGATCCAACATGTCACGCTTCAAATTTGAGCCCATTCATGGAATGACAACACATTTAACCCTTAAAAATCTCTATAGGTGATGTTTAAAAAATTTGACAGGTTTCATGTTTTGAGTTAAAGAGGAAGTCTGGCCCTAGAATTATTGCTCTCCCTATAATGATTATGGTGATACCTCACATGTGTTGTTTAAACACCATTTTCATGTGTGAGCGTTTCTCACATATGTGTTCGCTTCCGCACGCGAGATCGGCAAGACAGGGGGTGTTTAAATTTAAAAAAAAAATCTTTTTTATCCACTTAAGACCCGGACCAATACGCTGGTAAATGACCCAAGGTGTTTTTGCGATTCGGCACTGCGTCGCTTTAACAGACAATTGCGCGGTCGTGCGACGTGGCTCCCAAACAAAATTTGCGTCCTTTTCTTCCCACAAATAGAGCTTTCTTTTGGTGGTATTTGATCACCTCTGCGATTTTTATTTTTTGCGCTATATACAAAAATAGAGCGACATTTTTGAAAAAAAAACACTATTTTTTACTTTTTGTTAAAAAAAAATCAAATAAACTAAATTTTAGTCAAACATTTAGGCCAAAATTTATTTAGCCACATGTCTTTAGTAAAAAAAAAAAATCGCAATAAAAAAAAATAGCTACCTAGCGGGAACAGCGACACTAATACAGCGATCAGAAAAATGATCGCTTAGTGACGCTGGCAATAGGGAGTGAAAGGGTTAACTAGGGCGGTGATCAGGGGGTTAAAACTTTATTAGGGGGGGTGGGGGGGCTATCCTGAACCTAACACTAACTGTTTTTTACAGTGCCTGTCACACTGACACTAAATGCAGTGATTAAATCACTGCATTCAGTAACACTGTGACAGGGGGGTGGGGGGGGCGATCACAAGGGGTTAATATGCCTATGTGAGTGTGTGTCAGTGTTGTGTTGGTGCACACTTACTTGTCATGTCTTCTCTCATCAGCAGCGCTGGGAAACAGCGCTGCGATGAGAGAATACATCATTTCCTCCTTCCTGTGTAAACACAGGAGGAGGAAGTGACAGGCTGGGAGCGCGCTCCCATTGGCTGGGAGCGATCGCGGGGGGGGCGGAAAACACGGACATCCGCCCGCAGATCCCGGATCGCTCCCAGAGGTAGGGAGACCCCCGCACACCGCAGAGGGGGTCCCGATGGGACCCCCGAACCGCACTCAGGCGGGGACGTAAATTTACGCCCTTGTGCCTGTACGAGCCATGTTGTGGCCGTATATGTGCGTGCGGGGGTCTTTAAGTGGTTATTTTACCTTTTATTTAATTTTATTTAAAAAAAATGGTGTCACTTTTTTTCCTATTACAAGGAATGCAAACATCCCTTGTAATAAAAAAAAGCATGACAGGACCTCTGAAATATGAGATCTGGGGTCAAAAAGACCTCAGATCCTATATATAGACTAAAATGAAATAATGGCAAAAAAAATGTTGTTTGAAAAAAAAAAAGGCTATTTAAGAGCTATGGGCGGAAGTGATGTTTTGGCGTTTCTTCTGCCCTGCAATGGTATGGAGATGGACAGGGACCATCTTCCCCTCACTCATCTCCATACCTAACAGGGAGAAGGACACGATCGCCTCTGCCTCTGCTGACAGCTCCAGTAAGCGGCGGAAGTCATCAAAGCACAGTGGGAGGGGTACCCCTCTCTCACAACTGATAAAAGTGATCTTTTGGTGAATCTGCCACAGAGACCACTTTTATCTGAAAGCGGACCGCCCGCTGAAGGAGAGGATACCGGGCTTATAGTAGCTAGCTGCTGCCATAACAATGATATCCCTCTTCAAAATACCAACGTATAACGATGGCAGGCGGTCCGTAAGTGGTTAAGTCCCATGTGTAATTGGAGGAAGAACAGATTTTGAAAGTAGATAAGTAGTATACAGAATGGAGTACAGACTTGGCAAGTCAACAGCGGAGAGGTATCAGTCCCCTGGTAGCGGAATTAAATGCAGGGTCAGTATGGATGGTTCCTGAGTTTCTCCAAAGTATTGTAGTAGACTGGTACTGTGCTTGAATAACTGAATATGGAGAACTATATTGGTAGTGGTAATGTAGCAGAAAAAGTTTAACATGTGTTCCAAAGGCAACCAACTGTATGAGAAGCCCCTATCAAGACACATAAAAAAAAGACCCTGGCAATGGGCTTCGAGCAGCTCAGGCTGCAACAGACAAGGGGAAAGGGGTACGGTGTACGGTACCCATTTAGCAGACCAGGGATTGCCTGCAATGTAATTTAGGAGGTGTTGGTATAATGAGACCTCCTATGGTGGTGGTTTCTGCTTAAGTGAGATTGTCGACCAGGTGTCAGGCAATTTGTGTTTAGACAAGAAGCCAATATGAGGTGGAGTTATTGGAAGTATGTCCCAACTTTTGAGTAAAGTGATTCCCTTCTTCAAGGAGTGTATCGTTTTGGATGATCCTTCATTGGTTATCACTAGAATGGCAGGGTATTTCCACTTATAAGCAATGTTGTGGTTTTGTAGTGCCTTAGTAACAGTAAGTAGATTATTGCACCTGTGCATAGTAAATTGAGAGAAGTCTGAAAATACTTGGAGATTTCTAAGTTTCTCAGGTAGCATATCCACACACCGAAAGGCATCAAGCACTTTCTCTTTGACCTGGAAAACGTGTTTCCTGAGGAGTACATCTCAGAGAACATCCGCAGGAAGGTGTTTAGGCTTCGAAGTGTGGTGAATTTGGTTGATGGTGAGATCAGCCAAATATAGGTTAGGCAAAGCAGTGAGGAAGACATCTCTCATATAGTGTGGTAGTTGCTATTGGGTAATAGATTCTGGGATACCTTGCACTTTGAGGTTGTTCCGCCTGGACCTGTCCTCTAAGTCTGCAAGTTTAATTGATCCAATGCAAATCCCCTCTGTGTTCTTCATGTGCATCTACCATTGTGTTGAAAGAAGATACAAATTCAGACATTTGTTCCTCAACTTGGCCCACTCTATCTCCCAGTTCTTGAATCTCAGCTCTGTTCTGTCCCTCGGTTTGTTGCTATATATATATATATATATATATATATATATATATATAAGAGAGCTTTATCCGTTCATACACCGTCTCCATTGTCATGTGTCTTTGTAGCTGTCCTTCTGATGATGGAATCATCCCACCGCTGCCAACCAAATGTAACGGTCACCACCGCTTACGACCTTCCATCCAACCATGACAAGCTTATCTGACACACTCCGACAATACTGCATACACGATCCATATCAATTCCCAGAATAAGACGAGACTCAGCTCCGTACTTGCTTCAAAAGATCTGAACACTTTATTGGTTTTCTTCTCAGCTTTTATATCCAGTTACAAGCATGTGACAGTAATCAAAGTGACAATGCCATCTCCACCCCCCTATTCACTCACTGAGGCTAATTATCTAGCAGACAGGTCAGCACCGATACTGACAGATCTGTCACATTCCAAACTACAATTACACAATGCCTTGACCTCAAGCACATTACCTAGACAGACGTGTACTGTCTCTTACACCTGGGCATCAATACATTCCTAAACATAACCGACATGCTAATTCAGTACATCTGAATGGAGAATTTAACACATTGTTTTAGACACAATGAATCACACAATCAAAAGGTCTTTCAGGCCCTGATGCAATTAACACCTTTCAAAAGCATGTGTGCCCATATTGAATAGGCAACAGCTTGTGATATCTCAAGACATCCACTTTGTAATATTCCAGTCCTGCAATATGAATTATTATTAATGTCCCATCTTCTGCAATATATGAATTATGATTTCTTTGTCACCCTATGGCCCTAGTGGACATAAGGTGACCCTAGACATAGGAGGATCTCAGTCTGTCACGGTTCATGCCATTACAATTTATATATATATATATATATATATATATATATATATATATATATATATATGTATATATATATATATATATATTAGCATCAATGTAATTATTCATATATAATGGGTTCCCAATGCTGGGAACAGTAGTGCATCTGTCAATGTAAAACACAGGATTCTTGTTTTGTTGAAAAATGCACACTGCTTAAAGTATATGTAATTAAAGAACTTATATGACCATATAATCCCTTTTGGTTTGTTATCATTTTTCTGATCCAGCCAGAAATCCATTGGTGTCTTATGTCCACTGGAATCATCTAACGCACTGTTTTTAGCCCTGCCCAACCTCTGTGATCTACAGAAAAAAACTACATGTTATGGAAATTAAAAGAGTGTTCTGTAAAGCACTTCCTGTCCAATGATGACAACAGCCACGGGTGCGGTACAGTGAATGAACAATGTCTAGAAGTATGTTACTGGCAAAATAGAAATGATATTGTAGTCATCATTAGTGTTGAGCAGAATATGCCATATTCGATTTCGCGATATATCTCGAATATATAGTCGAATATTCGAGAAATATTCGCTAAATACGAATATTCGTGATATTTTTTGGAAATTAAATTATTGAATTTTCGCTATTGCGATTTTTCTTATTTTTCGCTATTGCGATTTTTCGAGAAATGCGGAATGGAGCATCTGATTGGCTCAGAATATTCGATATATTACAATACAAAATAATTGCGAATATTCGGCAAATGCGGAAGGAGCACTCTAGCTCAGAATATTCGTGATATATTACAATATAAAATAATTGCGAATATTCGAGAAATGCGGAAGGAGCACTCTGATTGGCTCAGAATATTCGTGATATATTACAATACACAATAATTGCGAATATTCGAGAAATGCGGAAGGAGCACTCTGATTGGCTCAGAATATTCGTGATATATTACAATATAAAATAATTGCGAATATTCGAGAAATGCGGAATGGAGCACTCTGATTGGTCAGAATATTCGTGATATATTACAATACAAAAAATTGCGAAATTTCGAGAAATGCGGAATGGAGCACCTGATTGTCAGAATATTTGTGATATATTACAATATAAAATAATCGCGCGATATGCTATTGCCGAATAATCGCATTGCATTATTTTTCGGCAATATAAAATGAGCGCTGCAGCTACTGCCCAAGGTCTCTAATCATACAGCAATGCTTTTAGACGTCGATGGGGATCTCTAGGATGTGATCTGTTCTAAAAAAAAAATGAAAAAATTCGAATATTCGAAATAGCGAATATTCGCCGCGATATTCGTGTTATTCGCGAATACTCGAATATGCAATATTCGTAGCGAATATTCGCAATGCGAATATTCGTGAGCAACACTAGTCATCATGTGTAGGGTCCAGTAAACTGCAGTAAATTATCTTATACCTTAGGATAATTCTCATGTTTAAAATGTGTTTGAAATGTCTATTCCTTTAACGTTCCTAAAAATAGGGACATATGATAATGTCAAATCAGGTAATGCAAATGCAATGCAAATAAGTATTTAAATAAAGAAAGGAAAACAATGAAATTTGGTAGTGACACAACTACTTATAAGAGCCCATTCACACAGGGGCAACACGACTTCTAGCACGACTTTTGGAGACAACTTGGACACAACTTGAGCATGAATCATCAGGCAACTTACAAGGCAACTTCAAGTTACCTCCAGGACAGTACAAGGCAACTTCAAGTCACCTCCAGGACAGAAGGCATTCCAGTGGCCAATCAAACAACAATCAGCTCTTTGGGAGGGAGGGAGGGGTTTGCCTGAAAAATGTATGTCATCTTCCTGTATTGCTGCTTCAGTTAAGACATCCGACTTCTGAGGGGACTTCCGTTGAAATCAATCGGTACAAGTTGCCTACAAGTCGCCTAGAAGTCGGATTGAATTAGTACAGGAACCTTTTCTGAAGTCGGAGCGACTTCAGTAGTGTACATTAAGATGTCTCCCGTTCACTTCCATTCATTTTCTCAACCGCAACTTGGGGAAACTTGAAGTCGGATCCCAGGTCGCCCCAGTGTGAACCGGCTCTAAAGTGGAGATATAAGTAGTCTATCAACATTATCTTGTATTAAATATTGAAACATATTCACTGATAGTCCATTATCTTCTAAGGCCGCGTACACACGATCAAATCTATCTGCTGGAAACGGTCGGCCCGACCGTCCCAGCAGACAGATTCGACCGTGTGTATGGGCGAGCCGACGGATTTGGCCACCCGACAGATTTCAAAGCATGCTTTGAAATCTGTCGGCTGGGAACCCGTACGCCCGACATGTCTGCTGGTTAGTACGCTAACCAGGCAGACATGTCTTCTCGCACACGCGCCGAATGGTTTCAACGCATGCGCAGAAGTGTTTTACTTCCTGATGCGGTGACGTGGCGGCGTCAACGTCACCGCCACGTCTGCACGCCGTCTGGCGGCGGGGATTTTGGTTTGATCGTGTGTACACGATCAAACCAATATGTCCCCAGCAGACAGATTTGTTCAAATCGGTCGGCCCGACCGATTTGAACAAATCTGTCTGCTCGTGTGTACGCGGCTTAAGAGTATTCAATTGAGTGTGTCATATTTTTATTTAGAGTTTCCAAACCAAAATAAATATTATTATGCTGTTTTCTCTTTTACCATGTACATAGTGATTTTTTTTTATAAGGTTGCTAGGTTATTTCAATACAGCAACTTAATGCCAGATATTTTATAGCAAGATTCTAATTTACAAGCATTGAATATATTTAATTATTATCCATCAGATATCAAGTGACGGTTTAAAAGCCTTTAATATGTTGTGGTAAGTACATCAGCAATTTAAACCATTAGAGCTCCATTATAATTTTAGTTTGGTTCATGTAACTCATAGTCCTGGTATGCTTTTTGCATGACAAATTTTACTATCATTATTTGCATATATTTAACCCATGGAAACAAACTGTTTAAAAATAGCTGAAGCTTAATGGTGTAAATAGAGTAGATAGCATACTGTATATTGTGTAAGCATTGCAACAGTTGCTCTAGTTTCTTAATAACTATATTTATTTATATTTTATGGTAATTTGTTTGTTATAACTCACATTTTCTTTGATGCAGGAGAATGTGTAATGCCCTAACTGCTGGAAAAAATATAATGTATTATTGGTAGATCCATAGATCTGCTGTATAGGAGAGTTCTGAGTGTTTCTTATGGTCTATATAAATAGTCCATAAAGCTACTTCACTAATGAACTGAAAACTTCAGTGTCCAGAATTATGCAGCTTCTGATCCAGAGTTTATGCAAACATCTATTTCCTATGGGCTGTGTTATCAGTGTAGCCTGGTTTGCAGTACCACCACATTACACACTACAAACTGTATCTGTCACCTTACCCCAGCCACCAGTGAGTAAAATATCAGCCGTACAGGGAATGAGGAGATTGAGGACACAGGCACTGAGTTACAATTGCAGCAAAAGTCATGCCCACTGCCCAGGATACAGAGGGCTTTAAGGCAGCCTGGGAGAGGAAGAGCTCTCCCATGGAGAGGAAAAAGATTGCTAGGAGCCTTTGGGAACTTTGGGGATGTAATCCCCAGGAGGCAGCCTCTATAAAGTGGACATCTGTATGACACTACAAGTCCCAGGGGGACAGTGTGCTGCAGAGATAAATAAAAATAAAGAGAAGCCAGAGCTTGGGGCCGTCCCACATGAGGAGTAAGGTGACTGTTGGAATTTTCCACTTAGTCTGGGACACTGCTGTCATAAGCCTTCACCATTGTGTTGGAGTGAGATTGTTCTGCCACATTCTCATGAAAGTTTGAGCCATAGGAGAGAGCCACTGGGATGGAGGAAAGGGGCATGCTGACAAAACAGATCGCTGCCACAGAATCCAGAGACACCACCATTGCCACAGGTTTCACCCATCAGAGAGCCAGAGGAGGCTTTGTAATAGTCTGAATAGTGGTGAGAGACCATTGGCAACAATCCCATTACCCTGCTATTAAAGGGACAGTGCCTCGCTTTGGACTTACACTCTTTACTGTGGGATAAAAAACACAGGAATCTGGGAAACAACATTTAGTAATACACTGGCCAGTTGGATGGGGTTCGGAGAGACTCAAGGACCTTTCAGTATCTAGGTGAATATTGCTTTTAGTTAGGACCGCCCACTCCCCCCTAATTATAGGATTTATTTAAAATAATATTTGGCCCTCTCATTGTCTTACCTTGTGACTGTTCTTTGCTGTCACAATTTGTTTCATTGTTGCCTTTATGGGTGTATAAATCTTTCTTATTCAGTTTTGGTGTGTCAGAGAGGGTGATATTTCCAGAAGGGTCATTGTCATCCAGAATCAAGGAACCCATATATCAGTGGCTCCTTTGGAGTAAGCGCTACCTTAGGCAATCTCCTTTATTTGGACTTAAACTAAATCCTTATTCCAAATTGGGGTAATGAGCAGTGATGTAATGAAGACACCAAACATCTATAATCAAAATGACAACTGATTTCTGGTTAAAATTGGACAGAGCATTTGTGTATTGTCAGTTTGGATCTAATTCTACTGAGAAAAGGACTAATGTTAATTGTTCAATGTAACTTGCAAAGCACTAACCATTTAAGTAGGAAATCATAATTCTTAATTATAACATTTTATATGCATGACCTTGGCAGTTTACTTACTGTTTTGGAGTGACCTTGTAAATTAATTTCTTTTTATTATACATTTTATATTTTACTTAGACTTGCATTTTTTAAATAATAATTGATAATTGCATTTAAATTAAACATTTTTACAACTTCATTACTCGGATTATTAACAATCACTCAAAGTTTATTACTATTCTTTTGTTAGCTCATATATTGTTTAATTAAGTAATTAGAACAAAACGCGTGTGTGTTTGTGATGAGATTTATGAAATGACAACATTTTTCATACATTATGATAAAAATATACGGTCTTTAATAAACATTTTAGTAAAAAAAAATACTTCCTTCCACCAGAAACATTCATTGTAAAAAAAATAAAAAATAAAATAATTCATTTTAAAAACTGAAATAAGTAAAAACAAAATATCCCAGCATAGTAGTTTAACCTTGTTAAAGCATTACCCAAACTTTAAATTCTATGTAAAAGCAGTTAACCCAGAGTATTATTGGGAATGTTTTTAGATAATATCCTGAACCTAAGTCACTGTACACTTGGGGCTAAAAACAAAGAAGATCGTTAGGATGGTCAGCAGTCCAAACCACTTCTTCAGTTCTAATGACACTCAAAACTAAAAACAAAGTAGCTTGAACAAGCTAAAACATGTCTTCAACATTACAGAACAAGTCCAGATAAATTTGGCTAAGGGGTTGATTTGCTAAAACTAGAGATTGCAGACTCTTGTGCAACTCTACATAGAAACCAATTGGCTACCAGGATTTTTTTGTCAAAGCCTATTGAACAAGCTGAAGTTAGAAGCTGATTGGGTACCATGCACAATTGCACAAAATTTTGCACTCTCCAGTTTAAATAAATCAACCCCTAAATATTTCTAAATATATCATGATAGGGACAAATGCGAACCCTCACAGACTGATAGGAAGAGTCATCTCAGTGTTGTTGAATATCTTCACCATCTGGATATGATCTTTATCGTTTTTTCCTGAAAACGGTTTGACAAAGTGGATCAATGAATTAGAGTATGGGTTTTTAATCCATGACTCTGTTGAAAAGAAGATTTCTAAGGAACACTTCCAAGCAGCATCAAATGATAGTCTCTGATGCAACATGTGCCAATCTTTCAGGCCAGTCTGAATTCGGTGCACAAATTCTGTGTGAACAGCATACATTGCCGTAATTGACTAAATATGTACATGACCATATTTGGTCAGTGATATCACTCTGGATCCCCTTTGATCTCATTGGCTAAAAATTGTCATTTCCACCCCTGGATATACCTGGTCCCTTTGTTAGCTTTCATCTAACAGCTATGGAGCTGTCATTCATGGTGAGCCATCACTGGGACTGAAAATGGTGGTGAGTCAGCTAGTTTTGTCTTTCAGTGGGTTGGTGGACATCCTTGATTGATGACAAATTAATATTGTGGGACATTTTTGGGTTTTGTTGTAATAAAGGATTTGTTAATGTGCATGATGTCTTTATTTACTATTTACATTTCTTTTGTGAATGAGTAGGACGAGGACAGTATCTTGGGACCTCTTTTTTATAACAAAGCATCCGATATAGAATTTGAAAAAAAACCTATGCCATTTTTAAACTATACCCATCAACGAATAGACCTTACAGAGATAAATCACTGGATAATAGGATGCCAATGGACATTGGCTCCCTAACAACCAGCCTGTGCAGGACATTGTGGGCTTCAAGAAGGACAAGGTGAGAAATTAAGTATTGGGATCTAGTTGATGAGATTTTTTAATAAAGTACACATTTATTTATTTAAGAGATTTGACACAGCAGGTTAAGTCTTTCTTGGGTTTATGGGGAACATTAGGTGTGCTTCCAATGCTTATAAAATGGCAGCAGTCAGATATAGAATTAGTGGTCCTAATAAATAATGGGGTGAGGAGATGTTTGAAAAAGTTTACAGAACATAACTATGAAACTGTCAGGGTCTGCTACCATCTCATTATAAGATGGCGGAAAGGAATTCTTAGTCAGTAATAGTGATAAGCTGAATGTACCCAGGTCATGAATCTAAAACCCGCTGAATAGTGGCCAAAGCTTATAAATCTGCAATGGCATTTTCTAGTCTAATAGGCAAAGGATAATCAAACATACAGCATGGGGGCTGGGCACTTTATTACACTTACATTAGACTGTGTCTCCCTGACACAAAGAAGTAACCTGCAATTGTATCATTTGTCAGCTCCAGCCACGGTCTCAGCAAATGGAGCAAATGGACAAGCAGTGTGGGATGACGTCACTCCAAATAAACCCTTCGCTAAGTATTTTGACATAATGTTGACATCAGAAACACTTTCCTTATAATGTCCGGGGTCTAAATCACCCGGTCAAACGAGCCTCCGTCTGGAGAGAGGCCCTGAAGTTGCACTCGGATGTTCTCTGTCTACAGGAGACTCACCTGACAGCGACTGGAGCGCCCCCCTTTCATCACCCTAGATTTCCCCACATCTATCGAGCATCTACCCTCAGAAAACAAAAGGGAGTCCTCATTGCCATCAAAGATTCGGTCAATTTTTCCCTTCGGGACTCGCTAACTGATCCTGATGGTAGGTTCTTGGTCCTAGTTGGGACCTTCAACAACAAGTTATACACACTGGTCAACCTCTACGCACCCAACACCCACCAACTCCGTTTCCTGAGAAAACTTTTCTGCAAAATTAACAAAATTCGGAAAGGCGCCCTAGTCATGTGTGGAGACTACAATATGACGGTCAACTTCGAGATGGACACTACATCCAAGTCCAGGAGGTCCCAACCTGATCTACACTCCCTGCTGCACTCTGAGAGTTTGTTCGATGCCTGGAGGTGCCAACATGCAAGCGAAAAGGACTACTCCTTTCATTCACCTAGACATAATTCATATTCACGCATAGACTTAATTCTAGTTGACAAGATTCTGCTCCAGAGGGTGTCCTCATCCACCATCCACGACATCACGTGGTCTGACCACGCTCCGGTGTCGGTGGTGGTGGATGGAGGGGCCCCGATCTCCTCACCCTTTGTTTGGAGGGCAGACTCTCTGCCTCTCTCCCAAGTGAAATGCTCAATGCCTATATTGTGACAATCCCAAAACCGGGGAAAACGCCCACTGTGCCTGCCAATTTCCGTCCCATCTCTTTGTTAAATACAGATGTGAAGTTATATGCAAAGATTTTGGCGTTTAGACTGCTCCCAATACTCCCATCCCTGATCAACCCAGATCAGACGGGCTTCACCTCAGGCAGACAATCGTCCGATGCTACTAGAAGAGTGGTTGACTTGGTACATTATGCTGGGGCCTCTCGGACGCCTTCTCTGCTCCTCTCTTTTGATGCGGAGAAGGCGTTCGACAGGGTACATTGGGGATACATGGTTCGGGTACTGGAGAAATTTGGGTTCTCTGGCCCCATCCTGTCGGCGATCCTGGCGTTGTACTCCTCGCCTTGTGCGCAGGTATACACCTCGGGAATGCTTTCATCTACTTTTAAAATTACTAATGGGACTAGGCAGGGGTGCCCTCTATCCCCTTCCATCTTTAACCTCCTAGTTGAACCCCTAGCTGAGAAGATTAGATCACATACTGGAATCCCTGGTTTTCTATTGTCAGGTCGGTCCCATAACATAAGTCTGTTTGCAGACGATATTATTCTTTTCCTAACCTCTCCACAATCCTCCCTGTCCCAAGCACATAATGCTCTTGCAGAATTTAGTCGTGTATCCTATTATAAAATTAATTACACCAAATCTTTTATACTAGGTCTCAACCTCCCCCCCTGCCTACAATCCCATTTACAAATCTCCTTTCCTTATTCTTGGGCCGCTTCTAGCATACAATACCTGGGGATCAAAATCACAACAGACCTTTCCAAGCTGGCCGATGCTAATTATCTCCCACTGATAGACAAAATATCCAAGGAGGCTACTCGCCTGGCCGGGGTCGAATTGACGTGGTCAGGTCGCCTAGCCTCCTTTAAAATGCTGCTCCTCCCTCAAATCTTGTACATCTTCCGCACTCTTCCCATCCCATTAAAAAAGTGCCATCTTCAATCCTTAAACAATATCCTTAATCGTTATATATGGGGCAATAAACGTCCTAGGTGTGCAAAATCTCTCCTGATTAAACACTGATCGGTGGGGGGTATGGGCATGGTCAGCATCAAAGATTATCACCGAGCAACTATACTTACTCAGCTTAAGTATTGGTTATTCCCCTCCCCCGACATTCTTTGGTGTGGCATAGAACGAGCCCTTGGCCCATCTAAAGATCTGTATAGTGTCCTGGTCCTTGACTCCTGGCAGCCTCTCCCCTTACGCCATCTGCCGTTAACGTTCCAGGCCTCAATACTAGCCTGGAGGGAATTGCGCAGTCTGGTGCACACACCATGAATGAATGAATGAATGAAAACTTATATAGCGCGGCACATGCGAACTGAATCGCCTCTGGGCGCTTGTTGTTCCTGTCTCCTTTTCTATCAAAAGAGAAAAGTCTTGACCTTTTTCCTAAATGCTAGGTGGTTCTCCTCCAACCGAATGCTGGTTGGTAAAGCGTTCCATAGTCTGGGACCCTGGATCGCAAATCTTCTTTCTCCTTTGGACTTGAAGTTGGCTTTCGGAACCTGGAGCAGGTTCTGATTCGTGGATCGCAAAACGCGATTTGGATTATGCGCTTTTATTAATTCGCATAAGTAAAGGGGGGCATTCTCATGGACACATCTATGCGTAAGACAGAGGGCTTTAAAAGCAATTCTGTCTTTAACTGGCAGCCAATGAAGGGCTCTCAGTGAAGGTGAGATGGATTCCCAGGGTTTTTTCCCAGTCACAAGTCTGGCGGCCGTATTCTGAACGACTTGCAGACGAGCGATTTGGTACTTGGGGAGGCCGAGGTAAAGGGCATTTGCATAATCCAGCCTGGAGTTTACAACTGCTCCCACCACGACCGCTAGATCTTCTTTAGGGATGAACGGAGTGAGTCTGCGTAGTAGGCGCAGTAGATGTGAGATCCGCTGACCACTGACCCTATTTGTGCGTCCATTGTCATAAAGGAGTCAAAAATGACCCCTAGGCTTTTGACTTTGGCGCTAGGGGTGATGAGCTTGCCCAAAATAGGCGGGGGAGACCACGCTGTTGAAAGTTGATTCCTACGCTTGGCGTGAAACAGAAGAAGTTCTGTTTTCGCTCCATTGAGTTTAAGATAACTCTTTGTCATCCAGTCCTCTATCAAAGAGAGACATGTCTCTAGATTGAGGTGGTGATCCTGTCTATTGCAGATGCGGTAATACAGTTGCGTGTCATCTGCATAAGAGTGATAAAGCAGTTTTTGGCTGCTAATAATCTCAAAAAGAGGACGAAGGTAGATGTTAAATAGCACTGGTGACAGAGGCGATCCTTGAGGGACTCCGCATGTTACTGTGCGTTTTTCAGACGTAAAAGGTCCTAGCTTCACTGTTTGCGATCGGTTTTCCAAAAAAGAGGAGAACCAAGATAAATCGCCTTCTGCGACCCTGGCTACTTCAGTAAGCCGAGTCAGTAACAGATTGTGGTCTACAGTGTCAAAAGCTGCACTTAGGTCCAACAGAACCAGGAGACAAGATTCTCCTTCGTCTGCGGCCTTGAGAACATCGTCCCATACTTTCAGCAATGCTGTTTCCGTCCCATGTCCGGGACGGAAGCCTGATTGCAATGGGTCAAGTAGCTTGTAGGTATCTAGATGCAGTTGCAGCTGTTGTACCACTACTTTTTCCATTATCTTAGAGAATACGTTGAGGCTTGTTATGGGACGGCGGTGGAGTGGGTCCTTGGGGTCCAGGGAGGGTTTCTTCAGGATGGGTTGGATTATACCCTCTTTCAACTGTGAGGGCACTATGCCCTCCAAGAAAGACTGGTTGATAAGCTGCGTGATGGGAGGAGCCAGGATGTCGGCGCATTCCTTCAGCAGTTTTGTGGGGATAATGTCATTTGGCGCTGTGCCATTGCGCAGAGTACAAATGACATTCTTAGTGGACTCGATGGAGATGGGTTCTAGGGTGAACTTACCTGATATCGGAGAATTACTATGGGTGCTGTGTGAGAGGCTACAGGGGGGGCTGAGGGGAGAATAGTTTTGTTGAATGCTTTCACGGATTGTCTCGATTTTATTAACAAAATAATCCGATAGCTCATTGCAAAATTCTTGTGTGTCCGAACTGGGGGCTTCAATGCATCCTGGTTTCATGGTCTGGGTGACCATCTTGAAGAGTTTGCGGGGGCGGTTTAGGGCACCGTTGATAGCCTCCGAAAAATAATTCTTCTTGGCTTGGAAAATTCCTTTGTGGTATTTTCTTGTGGTCGCCTTGTAGATGGATAGGTTTAGCTCTGAAGAACATCTTTTCCAGGCAGATTCTGCCCTTCTGCGTTCTTGCTTCAGTAACGACAGCTGGTTGTTAAACCAGCTGCGGTTGTTTTTCCGAATGCGGGTTATTCGTTTCGGCGCTACCAAGTCGGCTGACTGTAGCATGGCCGAGTTTATGGCTTTCAATGTTTCAACGGCCGTTTGCTGCGGCTGAGTTGTTTCTATTTTTTTCCTTAAAGTCGTTTTGAAGAGTTCCGAGTGGAGCTTCTTCTGACATCTAGTCCAGTGTGTTGCCACTGGATTTGATGTTTTTGTTGCGGGGGGGATGGTGGAAATACTGAATATAATTGCCTGGTGGTCTGTCCCTGGCAATTTTTCATTTTCCCCAATTTTTATTTCCAGAGCTTGTCTGAAAATAAGATCAAGTGTGTGACCTGAAGCATGTGTGGGCCCACATACTAGTTGCTGCAATCCTAATCCTTCCAGGTGGTCAATACAGGCGTCGGCAATGGGGTCTTGTGAGGAGTTGGCCCAGAGATTGAAATCCCCTAGCAGCAATAGTTGTTTACTGTTGAGGGTATAAGTGGAGAAGAAATCCGTCCATGATGAGAGCAGCTGCGATTTTGGGCCGGGCGGCCTATAGCAGAGCAGAATGTGGACGGTCTCCTTTGAACTTGCTTGCAGTTGCAGAGTAAGGGTTTCCATGAATGGCAGAGGGTTTTGGCGGACTGGTTTGGTGATCGTAAGATGCGTCTTGTGGATCACCGCCAGGCCGCCTCCTCTTTGCCCTATTCTGTTTTCCGTTATGATACGGTAATTTTCTGGCACCAATTCTCCTAGAATGGTGTTACAGTCGGCTGTGAGCCAGCTCTCTGTAATAAAAAGACAGTCTAGATCCTTTTGTTGAATGAAGTCGCGGATTTCTAGTCGGTGTTTTACTGCCGATCTAGTATTGATCAGAGCACATGATATGTGCTTGAGCTGGGGTAAATGACTGAAATGTCTAACCGTCGATCTATGATTGATTCTCCATAGTCGCTCAGTTCTTAGGGCCTTTTTGGTGATGGCTGGCAGTATTGCGGCGCATTGCCTCAAACTCCAAATGGTTTCGGCAGAATATTGCCTACATGCCATGTTCGCCAATACACCAGGGGGGGGGTGGATTTTAGGGCAGTGGGGAGAGGAATTGGCTAAACTCCTCTCTCCTGGCTTGGTCCAGAGGAAGGCAAAAAACCCTGGCGGCGCTCGGCCATTGTGCTCCGGCAGGGAAAAAATTCCTTCCTGACCCCTGTAAGAGGCGATCGGGTAACCCCTGGATCAAGCTTCTGTATGCTGGAGAGACAGGGGGGGGGGGGGCTGGGGCTAGGATGGTGACCCTGTTACTGGTCTGGTGGGATGGCTGACTATACCAGCGGTGAGATGAGGACTGACAGGGTGCTTCTGTAGATACACTAGGGGCTGAGAGGGTGTACAATAGGGCCAGGTAACAGTCCTTCTGGGGTAAGGGGGGGTTTCTTGGAGGCTGGGTGAGGACCACAGAGGCAAGGGGAGCGGCGCGCCGTTAGGCCGCAAGTGAAGCCGCGGTCTTTCCTAGACCGCGGCCCCGCGATTCAAGGCGGCCTGGCGCGGTGCACTCAAAAAGAGCCCCGAATCTGCGCAAATTTCCGTGAGGATGATGGAGGTGTGGGAGAGCAGGGGGACACCGAGATGGGTAAGTGGAGGTCCGTATTGCTGCTGCGGCCTTATCCTGAAAAGGACGGCCGTCAGCAGCTTAGGTGAAAGGCTCTTACCTGTAGAGAGCCAGGGAGCGGTGCTGGAGGAGAGGCGAGATCCGGGACACAGGGTTTCCAGGGCTGGAAACTGGAGAAGAGGACTGAGCTAGCAGGGCAGGGAGCAGAGCTGGGAGCAGAGCTGGGAGGGACGTTGACCTGTCTGCCTCCTAAGCCTGCCTGGAGCTATAGCACACACGCTCCTACTCTAGGAGACGTGCGCCGTGTGGAGCTCCTGTGGCTAATCCTCTGCCTTACTGACTGACTGGCTGCAGGAGGACAATTGCTTTCCATCTAATACTGTTTCCGTTCCTATTCCCATTGAGACTCTGTCATATGCCATTCCATATACCTCCTTCTCCGACTGGGCCACCAGAGGCATCACCTCAATCGAAGATCTCTATAGCAATAATGAGCTCAAATCATTTGATACGCTTACAGAGGAATATGGTCTGACAACTACAGATTGTTTTAAACACACCCAGGCTTCCCATTATCTTAGATCTTTACAATCCCGTCGCGTACTAATACAAGATTCCATTTGGCAATTCTACACTAAGGCGTCCCCTACCCCTAAGGGAGTCTTCCTCTTCTATAACCTTTTCCAAGACAAATTACTCTTTAAAGTTTCCTCTCCTCTCAATAAATGGGAAATAGATCTGGGCAAAACATTTTCACCGATCCAATGGCAGTACTCGTTCAAACTCATATATAAAGCTTCTAGGTGTATCAACCACTGGGAGCTCTCCCAGAAGATAGCTCTGAGGTGGTACCTCACTCCATATCGCATAGCACAGTTTTACCCCTCTGCCTCTCCACTTTGCTGGAGAGACTGTGGAGCTGTGGGCAACATTTACCATGTCCTCTGGTTATGCAAGAGCCTCACGAGCTTCTGGAGAGGTGTGTTCAGATGCATTTCACATATAACGGGCATACTGACTCCTCCTAACCCTGAACTAGCATTACTGAACCTAGGCATAGAGGGATTCCCCCCAGACTCCCGTATTGTAGTTACCCATATCCTCTTAGCTGCTAGACTTCTGCTGACTAGGAATTGGAAATCCAATAGGATACCTAACACTACTGAAGTTCTCGAGATCACACGCAATAACTACACCTTTGAGTCCCTGTTGGCCAACAGAGAGGGTAGGAGAGCGAAGTTTGATGCACAGTGGAAACAATGGACTGACTGGTCCCAACTGCAGCAGAACTGAATTGTCTTTGTGTCATGTTCCTTTTGATTTGTTTTAAGCAACTGTACAAGTAATTTACATTTAAACTGTCCTCAGAGGTATCCATCCCCTTCCCTATCTCCCCTCCCCCTTCTTTCCTCTCTCCCTACACCTTTTCTTTTTTTTCCCACTGTACTTAACCTTCCCAGTCTACCTGTCCACTATCTTGTTTGATGTCTGATAGGAAGAAGTGGCGAACCTACCACTCGCCTCGATCTACTGTGTTGTCCTCTCTCGCTGTTGACCTTGATTATTATGCGAATGGAATTTGCTATGTCTAGATCTGTCAACATAGTACAGGCTTCCCTGCTGTGTTATGGGAACTAAGGTATGTTTCTGTGTTTTATTTCTGTTTATATTTTGAAACAAATCTTTTTTTCAATAAAAATTATTGTGAAAAAAAAAAAAAAAAAAAAGAAACACTTTCCTTAGACCGCAGAACAAGACAAGTTAAATTTAACCCCTCAAGGGTGGGAAAGGATCTTGTTGGTTATAATCAACAGAGTGTGATGTTAAGAGAAGATTGAGTGGAGTTAAACACAGAGGGCCAGATCCACAAAGAATTACGCCAGTGTATCTACAGATACACCGGCATAATTCTAATTTCCTGCCGGCGTATCATTGTTTTGTATCCACAAAACGACGTTATATTACACCTTCGTATCTTAGTTGTAGTCTTATGCTGGACGCTAGGGGCGCTCCCGTCGGATTTCCGCGTTGAATATGCAAATGAGTGAGTTCCGCTAATTCACGAACGTACAAGCGGCCGGAGCATTCCCTTTATGTCGTTTGCGTAAGCGTATCTCTGGCGTAAAGCTACCCCTGCTATATGGAGGTGTACGCAATGTTAAGTTTTAGACGTAGGGCCAGCGTCGATTTTTTCGTCGTTCACGTCGTTTGCGTAACCCGTTCGCGAATAGGGAATTGCGTAAGTTACGTACACGTCGTTTTCATTGACTATTTGCGACGTGATTTCACGCATGCGCACAAGGATACATCCACGGCCGGCGCATGCGCAGTGTAAAAAAAGCGTTGTTTGCGTCGGGTCATTCATAATTATAATAAAACACGCCCCCCTAGTAAATTTGAATTTGAATTACACCCGCGAACGCTGACCCATTTACGCTACGCCGCTGTAAGTTACAGCGCCATTTCTTTGAGGATAAGAAAACACCGATGTGACTTACAGCGGCGTAGCGTAAATGGTACACGCCGCGCGGGCGGCCAACTTATGTGGATCTGGCCCATAGTGGCTGAGAAAGATGGTTTTATATGAATAGAGTATAAAAGTGTTTGGATGTGGTGAGTAGAGAGTGTGAAGGTAAACGTGGCAAGGAGGAGGAATTATGAAGAAGACCCTTTTGGGGAGCAACTTTTTGTGGTTTTGACGCTGCCATTTTTGCACTTTTTTTTGCATGAGACACTTTATAGATGTATGTGAGTGAGTGAGTGCGTGAAAAACGTATAGAGCGCAACGCTTGCGAACTGAATCGCCTCTGGGCGCTGTTTGCATTCCTTGGATAAAGGAAGGCTTTGCCTCAGAAGAGATGAGTTTTAATCATTCTCCTGAAGTCCAAGTGGTCCGACTCCAGTCGGATGGTGGTAGGTAGTGCATTCCACAGTCACGGTCCTTGGACAGCAAATCTCCGATCTCCTTTGGATTTGTATCTTGCCTTTGGTATGTGCAGGAGGTTTTGATTTGTGGATAGCATAGTGCGATTGGGGTTGTGGGGTTTTATTTTTTCGCATAGATATTGGGGAGCGTTTCCTTGAATACACTTGTGTGTTAGGCAGAGTGCCATAAAAGTGATTCTGTCTTTCACTGGTAGCCAGTGAAGAGATCTAAGCGAAAGGGAGATTGACTCCCATGTTTTTTTTTACCATTCACTAATCGTGCAGGCGTAATTTGAACAATTTGCAGACGAGTGATTTGGTATTTGGGAAGACCTAAGTAGAGGGCATTTGCATAGTCGAGTCTGGAATTGACGATAGTTCCCACCACAACTGCAATGTCCTCTTTAGGAATAAAAGGGGTGAGTCGGCGTAACTGGGGCAGCAGATGATGGGATCCGCTGACTACCGCCCCTATTTGTGCACCCATTGTCATGTAGGAGTCAAAAATGACTCTGAGACTTTTGACTTTGGCGCTCAGGGTGATAATTTTTCCCAGGATGGGTGGTGGGGTCCAAGTTGAGGTGGGGTGACTTTTCCTGTTTGTGTGAAACAGGAGGAGCTCCGTTTTTGAACCATTGAGTTTAAGATAGCTGGATGTCATCCAGCTATCTATTAGGGTGAGAGTTCTTTCTAATCCGGGGGAGTGATCCTTTCCGTTACTGACACGGAGATAAAGTTGAGTGTCGTCTGCGTAGGAATGGTAAAGCAACTTCTGGTTGCTGATGATCTCAAAGAGAGGACAGAGATAGATATTGAACAGTACCGGTGACAAGGGAGATCCCTAAGGGACTCGGGATGATACCGTATGCATTTCTGACGTGAAAGATCCCAATTTCAACGTTTGCGATCTGTTTTTCAAGAAGGAAGAGAACCAGGGTAGATCCTCTTCTGCGACTTTGGCCACTTTGGCTAGCCTAACCAGTAGTAGTCCGTGGTCTACCGTGTCAAAGGCCGCACTTAGGTCCAACAGGATCAGGAGAGAAGATTCTCCTTCGTCTGCGGCCTCTAGAATATCATCCCATATTTTTACCAGAGCAGTTTTGGTTCCGTGCCCGGGCAACTTCTTTCTCCATTATTTTGGAGAAAACATTTAGACCCGTTATGGGTCTCCTATTGTTTGGGTCTTTCGGGTCAAGGGTGGGTTTTTTGAGGATAGGTTTTATGGTACCTTGTTTCAACAAGGCAGGCACCATGCCCTCCTTGAATGATTGGCTTATGAGCTGTGTGATAGCTGGTGCCAGTATATCGGCACTTTCTTTCAGCAGTTTAGTTGGAATGATGTCATTGGGTGCTGTGCTGTTGCGCAGAGTCCCAATGATGTTTTTAGTGGCAGCGATGGAGATGGGTTTTAAGGTGAATTTCTGTGCTTGAGGCGGGTGTATACTGGTATCAGGGTTGGGATTCATGCAGATTCCATTTTGCTCGATGCTTAGTTGGATTCTTTCGATTTTATTAATGAAATAATCCGATAGTTCGTTGCAAAATTCTTGTGATTCAGCATTGGGGGGCTCTAGGCAGGCTGGATTCATCGATTGTGAAACCAGCTTGAAGAGTTCGCAAGGGCGGTTTAGGGCCTTGGTGATGATGTTGGCAAAATGATTTTTTTTCGCCATACAGATTTCCTTATGATATTTCTTTGTTATTGTCTTATAAAGAGTGAGGTTTCTATCTGAAGAACTCCTTTTCCATGCAGCTTCTGCTCTTAGACGCTCTTGCTTTAACAACGTCAGCTGATCGTTAAACCAGCCGGCGTTGTTTTTCCGAATGCAAGTTTTGCGTTTTGGTGCCACCCAGTCGGCGGACTGAAGTAACGCCTTGTTGATGGTGTCCAGTGTTTCTACTGCTGTTTGTTTATGTTGTATTGGGGAATTTTTTTTCCCAGTGTCGTTTTGAAGAGTTCCGAGTGGAGCTTCTTCTTTGACCTAGTCCAGTGAGTTATCACCGGTTTTCTCGTTTTATTTGGCCTGAGGTGATTGGCGAGTTTAAATTTAATGGCATGATGATTGGTCCATGGTAGTGGCTCATTTTCCCTGATCTCAATTTCCAAATCCTGTTTGAAAATGAGACCGAGGGTATGGCCAGAGACATGTGTGGGGTCTCGTATTAATTGCTGCAGACCTAATCCTTCTAGATGGTCGATGCAAGCGTCAGCGACGGGGTCCAATGATGAGTTGGGCCAGAGGTTGAAATCCCCAAGCACCAAAACGTGTTTGATGCTTAGGGTGTAAGAGGAGATAAATTCTGTTAATGACGCGACAAGGTCAGATTTTGGGCCAGGGGGTCTATAGCACAGTAACATATGGACTGTGTCTTGGGGATTTGATTGCAGCTGTAGAGTGAGGGTTTCCATGAATGGAAGTGAGTATTGGAGGACTGGTTTGGTGATCGAGAGGTGAATCTTGTGGATCACAGCCAGACCTCCCCCTCTTTGCCCCACTCTGTTCTGCATTTGGATGTGATAATTTGCAGGCACCAATTCTACCAGAATGGTGTTACAGTCGCCTGTGAGCCAGCTTTCTGTAATAAAGAGGCAGCCTATATCATGTAGAAGGATGAAATCATGGATTTCTTGCCGGTGTTTTACTGCTGATCTAGTGTTGATCAGAGCGCAGGAAATGCGTTTGGGCTGGTGTGTTCTAATGCGATTTTTTACTGTTAATCGTCCATTGACTCTTAACAGTTGTTCGCTTTTTAGAGCATTTTCGGTGACCGTTGAGAGTATTGAGGCAAATGGTTTTAATTCCCAGATGGTTTCTGCAGAGTATTTCAGATAACCCATGGTTGCAGAAAAAAGATGGGAAGTATTGATGATTATAGGGGGGGGTTTGGCGATGCTGGGGAGGAGGAATAGCGAAGCGAACTTGTCACTTCTATATGTCCTCCCTTTTTGCAATTGGTCCAGAGGATAGCGAAAAACCCCAGGCGTGCTGTGCCAATCTGCCTTACCTGGAGAAAAATTCCTTCCTGATCCCAATAGGCGATCGGTCACAACCCTGGATCAATATTATGCAAAGGGGGGGTGTTAGCTTTCAGATTGGGGAAAAAAGGCCTATGCCAGGGAGGGTGGGGGGGGGGTATGGGTGGTGGATTGTAATGCTATGGGTGTACCAAGATGGCCGCCGGCCGGGACTAGGCCCGAGCCGGGGGCTAAAGTACAGGAGGGGGCCGCGGGGGGAGAAAAAGGGGCCTGTAGGGGTTACAGCGTTGGGGGGTCCTCGGGGGGGGCCCGAAGATGGGAGGTCATTCTAATTGTGATTGCCTTCGGCATGCGAGGAGAGGCATCTCGCTAGGCCGCGGGCGAAACCGTGGACTTTCCTGGGACGCCCTCCCGCAGTTGTGGCCGCGATCCGAGGAGCTATCTGAGAGCCCCGAGGGTTGCGGTGGCGAAGTGGAGAGGGGGGGTCTCGGAGGGGTGAGGAGAGCAGCGGGATGGAGTGTGGGATGCCGGAGGGGGAGTCCCGATCGTCCGGTTGTTTGCTCCCTGGGACTTGGAGAGCCACGGCTATCCTGAGAAGGACGACCGTATCCAGTCCCAGGGGGTATACCAGGCTAAACCGGTGAGGGCTTACCTTGGAGTGAGAGCGTCAGGGGGGAGAGGAGGGTTTCTGCTCCCGGGTGCACTGCTGTGAGGCTGGGCTGGGCTGGGCTGAGCTGGGACAGAGGGCTGAGACCTGCCTGCCTGCCTGCCTGCCTGGAGCCAAAGCTAACACGCTCTACTGCTAGGGAGTCGTGCGCCGTGTGTGCTCCTGCTGCTAATCCACCTGAATGAAGCCGAATGTGTAACAAGGCTCATTGGATCTGAAATGTGCAGGTTTGTTAATGCATTATCATAGTTATTACTTCTTTTAAGAAGTTCCCTTTTTCTGCCACAAGATGGAGTTTTCATCTTTAGTTAAGAGAATTGCACTCTGGGAAATGTGGTCCCAAACCAGAAAAAAACTCCTTTACTAATCAGACACAGAAAACTTCAAATTCCATAATGCCTGTGTGCAGGAAGGGTCAAATAAATTAGAAATCCCAGGAGACCAGAGGGAAGTCTGGGAAAGAGACACGGGTGTGTGCAGAAGTGAAGGTCCTGTCTGGGAGAGAGACAGGGAGGAAGATACAGAAAAATACTGTGTCTGTCTGTGTCCATTCCACTGTCTGCTGAAGCTAGGGATAATCCTGGGGCCTAGTACTGGAGCTGCCAGAGATCCAGACCTGCTGATTTCTGCTGTGATTAGGGTTGCAACCTGTCTAGAATTCACCCGGACAGTTTGAGTTTGGAATCATGCGTCCGGGTTTCAGACTGCCTGAAACCTGGACACATTATTTAGACTGGACTATGGCTTCCCAGCAGGGTTGCTGGCTGCAGTTGTCTAATATGAGAGTGTCTGTTACTCTTTCACAGTGCCTAAAGCCAGCCGCGGGCCAGCTGGCAGCGACATGACAAACCTGTACGTCATTTTGTGCATTAGACAATGCGGACGCATGTGCACCGCTGGAGGCACGACCACACACTGATTGGACATAGGGAATGCCAATCAGTGGATTCGGCAGACTTGAAGTTGGCTGGCCACCCTCGATCATTCCCCAGAGAGGCAGAACTGTGATCTGCCTATGTAAACAAGGTAGATCATCATTAGGACAAGGGAGAAGACAGAGATCTTGTGTTCCTGCCAAGCAGGAACACCGATCTATGTCTTCATCCAGTCAGAGCAACCCCCACATAGTAAGCAAGCACCAGCTATGCACACAGTTAACCCTTTGATCGCTCCTGATGTTAACCCCTTCTCTGCCAGTGTCATTAGTACAGTAACAGTGCATATTTTAGCACTAATCACTGTAATAATGTCACTGGTTCCCAAAAAAGTGTGAAAATTGTCAGTTAGGTGTCCGATATGTCCACCATGTCGCAGTCACGCTAAAAATCGCTGATCACCACCAATACTAGTAAAAATAAATAAATATGTAAAAATGCCATAAAAATATCCCATTTTATGGGCACGATAACTTTGGTAATTTTTTTTTTTTTTTTCAAAATTGTCGCTTTTTTCATTTATAGCACACAAAAAAAAATGCAGAGGTGATAAAATACCACCAAAAGAAAGTTCTATTGTGTGGGGGAAAAAAAGGACAAAACCCTTCCAGGGCTCGAATGGTTAAGGGTTTTTTTTTTTTTTTTACTTGTAAAGGATTCTACATATAGTTCGGAAATATTTATCACTTGCTATAACTACGTATTGTTTTTAGAAATTCAAGTTGCTTTTACTTTCCAATTCATGCAAACACAGGTGATACAAAAACGGTGCAGTGTGTGTGTGTGTGTGTGTGTATTTAGGCACCAGCTGTTGTCTCACTAATTTGTGCTGTAGTATTAAAAAAATATAAATAAATCACACAATTTCATTTCTTTGACATTCAGCTATGTTAATGCAGTTACTTTAACTGGCAAGGCACTTGTTTACATAAGTGTACCCAACACATTACAAATGCATTACAGTTTAGATAGAGGCAAATGCTTGTGTATGTGTTCAAATATTCTGACACATAAAAATGCTTGGTGAGCCATGTGTGAAGACAAACTTTTGAATGTAGTAATTTTCATGTCATATTGCATATTTCACATTTACATAGACTGTGACAGGTAAAAGACTTCATGGCAATCAGTAAATCACTAATTTAAAAAACAAAATGCATGTTTCTGATGAATCTGCCAATGTGTAGTTAAAAGTCCCACTTTAAAACTCAATTTTGATCTGTTCTGGGCAATTTGAATAATTATAAAAAATGTTAACAAACAATTGTAGGAGTGCATGTCTCTATGCAGCTATGGTATCTAATATAGATGAGCTGTGACCTGTTTACAGTTTGGAAAACCACAAGACAAACTGGTCTTTATAGGCCAGTTCAGTCGTGCAAATCCCAAGCAAGTGGTTTATAAACAGGATAAGACTTGATGTGAGACATGCAGGGTTCACTCAAACTCCTGTTTTTTTTTTACGACTTGGATGAACTAAATGCCCAAATGTTCTCATATTTACTCACCTTTACAATGTCCTTCTGCAGCAGGAAGTAATTATTTTAGTGTCAGTATTACTACCGCCCAGGGCCGTTTGAAGGAATTTGGGGGCCCCAAGCAAAATGGACATGGAGGCCCCCAAACCCCAGAAACCCCCGAACCCCCCCCCCCCCTGCACGCACGCAAAGCCTACAGGAACCACAGCATAGGGTTACAGTTTAAGTTCACCCGTACGTTATATAAATAAAACAAGTTTACAGTGCAAATACTGCTGTTGCATATAATGTGCATAAAATTTGAACAATTTCAACAATTGAACATTTGCAAAAAACACCACTGTACCATAAAATCAATTAATATACATAAAAAAAAGCACAATAACTAAATCCAACATATTTCTTACTCTCCCCTCCCACTCCACAGCAGGTGTCCCCATCAGAGTCCCCCCACAGCAGGTGTCCCCATCAGAGTCCCCCCACAGCAGGTGTCCCCATCAGAGTCCCCCCCCCACAGCAGGTGTCCCCATCTAGGGTGACCACATTTCAAAACTGCCATTCAGGGACAATTTTGCCAAGGACCAGGGGGGTCCTGTTGAATGTAGTTTCAGGGTTGGCGGGATTTCGGTGAAGAGTGTTTTGTCAGGTGAATGACTGGTTATAGCACTTATATCATCCCAATACCATGCTTGGAATATAATTCTATTATTACATTGTAATAATAGACCCCCCTCTCCACTAAGTAGAGGCCCCCTACCTCAGTACGGACCCCCCCTACAATAAGTATATACCCCCGCAGATATCATACAAGAGGTGGTGAGAGACTGCAGACATGATAAAGAAAATGCTCAGAGACCAGTGTGCCACTTTCCACCTGTAGCCTGCCTCCAAATGTCAGGGGTCCATGCTGGGACCTGTAGTCCTTCAATATGGGGGGATAACATTCCTAGATGTCAGGGGTTCATGCTTGGACCTGTAGTTCTTCACTTTTGGGGGGTCACATCCCAAAGGTGAAGGACTACAAGTCCCAGCATAAACCCCTGACATCTAGGAATGTGATCCCCCCATATTGAAGGACTACAGGTCCCAGCATGGACCCCTGAGATCTAGGAATGTGACCCCCCATATTGAAGGACTACAGGTCCCAGCATGAACCCCTGACATCTAGGAATGTGATCCCCCCATATTGAAGGACTACAGGTCCCAGCATGGACCCCTGAGATCTAGGAATGTGACCCCCCATATTGAAGGACTACAGGTCCCAGCATGGACTCTTGACATCTAGGAATGTGATCCCCATATTGAAGGACTACAGGTCCCAGCATGGACCCCTGAGAATTAAGGGTGTGAGCTCATAGATTTCACATGCTAATGCTGGGACCTGTAGTTCTTCACTGATTAAGGGGGGCAGGCGTGCAGGCTGCTGCTTGGGGGCCCCTGGCCAGCTCGGGGCCCCAAGCAGTTGCTTGTATTGCCAGTCCTGATACGACGGGAATGCTACCACCACTAAATGACAACTTCCTGCTTTACAGGTCACAAGAATTATTGGATGTGTGCCACTGCCTGCTTGATTGTTTGTAAACAAGCTAGCAGGTGACCAAGCTAGGATCACTGATTACATTTTGTCAATACTGTATTTAACCAATGACATCAGGCATCATCACCAGACAGCTTTTTGATATTCAGCAGCCTGATAACACTCCATTATGGCATAGTGATTCCATAGGGCGAGGATCATTACACACAGGTCTACATTACTGGATGACATGATTGATGATGGATTTACAGTGCCTTGAAAAGGTATTCATACCCTTTGAAATTCTCCTAATTTTTTCATGTTATAACCAAAAACATGAATGTATTTTATTGAGATTTTATGTGATAGACTAACACAAAGTGGCACGTAATTGTGAAATGTAAGGAAAATGATAAATGGCTTCACAAATAAATATCTGAAAAGTGTTGCGTGCATTTGTATTCAGCCCCCCTCTCTAACCCTAACTAAAATATAGTGGAACCAATGGCCTTCCTAAGTCACCTAATTAGTAAATAGAGTCCACCTATGTGGATTTTACCAAGACATGGCCGTCCACCTAAACTGACAGGTTGGGCAAGGACAGCATTAATCAGAGAAGTATCCAAAAGGTCCGCTGGGGAATCTGTTCACAGGATAACTATTAGGCGGCGTACACACGATCGGATATATCCGATGAAAACGGTCCGCGGACCATTTCCATCGGATATGTCCGATCGGGAGTTTGATCCGATGGCGTGTACACACCATCGGATCAAATTCCCCGCCGCCGGACGGCGCGGTGACGTAGTGGTGACGCGGCGGTGACGTTGACGCCGCCGCGTCACCGCCACGTCACCGCACCAGGAAGTAAAACACTTCCGCGCATGCGCCGAATCCATTCGGCAGCGGCGCGGCGGTGGTGGGAGCCGACATGTCTGCTGGTAAGTGTACTAACCAGCAGACATGTCGGGCGGACAGATTCCCACCGGATAGATTTCAAAGCTTGCTTTGAAATCTGTCGGGTGGACAAATCTGTCCGCTAGCCCATACACACGAGCGGAGATGTCTGCTGAAACGGTCCATCGGACCGTTTTCAGCGGACATATCCCCTCGTGTGTACGCGGCCTTAGTCGTGTACTCCACAAATCTGAGCTTTATGCTAGAGTGGCAAGAAGAAACCCATTGTTGAAATAAAGCCTTAAGAAGTCTGGTTTGCAGTCCACGGAAAGCCATGAAGGGGGGGGGGCAGCAAACATGTGGAAGAAGGTGCTCTGGTCAGACGAGACAAAATGTAAGTTTTTGGCCTAAAAGCAAAAAGCTATGTGTGACAGAAAACTAACACTGCACATCACCCTGAACACACCATCAATAGGGACAGGGAAGCTGGTCAGAGTTGATGGGAAGACGGATGGAGCCAAATGCAGGGTAATCTTAGAAGAAAACCTGTTATGCCCTGTACACACGATCAGTCCATCCGATGAAAACGGTCTGATGGATTTTTCCATCAGTTATCCGATGAAGCTGACTGATGATCAGTCGTGCCTACACACCATTGGTTAAAAAAACGATCATGTCAGAACGCGATCACCTAAACCACGTACGACGTCACTATAAAGGGGAAGTTCAAATCCAATGGCGCCACCCTTGGGGCTGCTTTAGCTGATTTTGTGTTAGTAAAAGACGATTTGCGCTTTTCTGTCTGTTACAGCGTGATGAATGTGCTATCTCCATAATGAACGCTAGTTTTACCAGAACAAGCGATCCCGTCCCCTAATTTAGTCTAAGCATGCGTGGATTTTTAACCAATAGAAGTGCCTATAGACGATCGTTTTTTTTTATATCGGTTAGTTAACCATCAGATAATTTTAAAACAAGTTCCTATTTTTTTGGGGGCTTGGTTTTACCTTTCCCACATTGCTTTTTATCTGTGATCACTTTTTATGTAATTTTTGGTTTTGTTTCAATAAAACCGTTTCCTATTGACCTGTACCATCGGGGTTGCGTTTATTTTTTTCTTCTTTTCCCCCCATGGTGCTTGGAGCCATCCAGTTGCTTCCACTCCACCCTCCTAGGGTGATACCATCGCCTCCCCACTCCTTCCGAGAACGGACTTCTTTGATACAAGGATACCGGCACAGGAAATTGTGCGTGTTTGGCTTTCCACAGCGGATTCAAATTCTTTTCATCCAATTCGAGTGAGCCCAGCTGCTTGTGCCCCAGTAGTCCTTATGCCTTATCGATCTGCTGTTCATGACAGACAGGTCCTACATTTCCGGTAAGCGCATTTTATCTTCATTTTGATATTAGTGCCCTTCGTGCTTGAGGATCTACAAAGTCATCCCACATCTACTCATTCCTTCATTGTTTATGGACTATTTGTATATGTTTTGTATGGATTGGTGTATCACAACACCTTTTATGCAAGGACTTCATCTTTATTATTGTTGATTCTGATTATTATATTATCAATACGTTTGTTTATAGTGTGTGATATTGTGTATTCTTTGATATCACTTTTCTTTGATTTACAGCGCTACATTTTTTCCACATTCCTATTTTTTTAACCGATAGTTAAAAAAATGATGGGGACCCCACACAATCGGTTAGTCTTATCCGATCGTGTGTACACGGCATTAGAGTCTGCAAAAGACTTGAGACTGGAATGAGGTTCACCTTCAAGCAGGACAACTACCCTAAACATACAGTCAGAGCTACAATGGAATGGTTTAGAATCAAAGCATATTCATGTGTTATGCCTTTTACACACGACCGGTTTTCCTGTCAGGAAAAAAACAATGTTTTTCCCGAAGTGATTACTCTCCAGCCTGCCTTGCATACAGACGTTCATGCCAAAACCCACCTGACCAAAGCGCGGTGACGTACAACACATACGACGGGACTATAAAGGGGAAATTCTATTCAAATGGCGTTACCCTTTGGGCTAATTTTGCTGATCCTCGTGTTAGTAAAAGTTTGGTGAGAGACGATTTGTGCTTTTCAGCCTCCTGCTTTTCAGTCCGTTACAGCGTGATGAATGTGCTATCTCCATTACGAACGCTAGTTTTACCAGAATGAACGCTCCCGTCTCATACTTGATTCTGAGCATGCATGTTTTTTTCCTCTCGGAAAAGCATACACACAAGCGTTTTTCACAACAGGAAAAAGACCGCCGGGAATCACGACAGGAAAAAAGAGAGCTGGTTCTAATTTTTTGGCGGGCAGTTTTCTTGTCGGGAAAACTGCTATGGAGCATACACAATGGCCGGTTTTCCCTACAAAAAGCAAACATGGCAGTTTTCCCATCGGGAAAACCGGTCGAGTGTACAGGGCATTAGAATGGGCCAGACCTAAATCCAATTGAGAATATGTGGCAAGACTTGAAAAATGCTATTCACAGACACTCTTCATCCAAACTTACAGAGCTTGAGCTATTTTGCAAAGAAGTATGGGTATAAAGTTTCACAACCTAGATGTGTAAAACTGGTAGAGACATACCCAAAAAGCTGTAATTGCAGAGAAAGGTGGTTCTATTGTAAAGTATTGATTCGGGGGCTGAATACAAATGCACGCAACACTTTTCAGCTATTTACTTGTAAACATTTTTGAAAACCATTTATTATTTTCCTTCCAATTCACAAGTATGTACCACTTTGTGTTGGCCTATCATATAAAATCTCTATAAAATACATTTATGTTGTAACTTGACAAAATGTGGAAAATTTCAAGGGGTATAAATACTTTTTCAAGGCACTCTACACCATGGGACATGAGATAATTCTGTAGGAGGGAGCTTTCACTTGACGTCACTCCCTTTCCTGGCTAGCGGGCCCATGTTATGTATTTATTTTGTTCTGTTTGTGTGGCATCTCCACTTAAAATACCTACAGTAATCAAGGATGAGGGTTTAGTTTGGATTTTTTAAGAGGAAACTGCAGTCATTAGGAGTCTTTATTTATTTATTTTTGCTGGCTGACTCTTTTGTTCATATGTGACTATGAATATACAGTAATTTAAGGACAGTGACATCACCTGGGATACTCCCATATATTTCCTTTCCAAACAGAAGCAAGCCATTGTGGCATTTTGTTTTCTTTCTTGTCATATGAATCTGTGGATCACTTTTCAGAGAGTAATACATTTATCACCTAGCTGAAAGAACTCTAATGCTGCATACACACGGTTAGGAATTTCCGACAACAAATGTTCTATGTGAGCTTTTGGTCGGATATTCCGACAGTTTTAGCTAGGAAAGGACACATATCAGAAGAGACAAGAAGGCTGCGAACCCCGAGATTTAGACATGTAGGAAAAAGAAGTTTACCCCATGGGGCTTTGGACAGCCAAAATATAAATATAACAATATAGTCTAGTAAAACATGATTTATTTGCTGATCGTCTATACCATACAGATAACATTTAATGACAATGAAAGAACCCCTTACGGATCAAGTGATACAATGCAGATCATACAATATAAGTACAGTTACATACAACATTGCATAAAAACTGCGTAGTGTGCGTTCCCCGACGCGTTTCGACCTGTGGAAGGTCTCTTCAGGGGGATGATTGATTCTACAAATATATATATACATAACATAAGTTTGAGATCAAAAATACATGTTTGAGTATATATCACATAAGAAGACCCGAACAGAAAGTTACCGATGTCAAAAAAGTGTTCTGATAGTCAAAATTGTACAGACCCGTTGGGAAAAATGAAGGGAGCCCCATACGAGTGCCCCCCAGAAACCCCGGAGGGGAGAAGAAGGAAGAACATGGCCCACGGGTGGGTTACAAGGAGCCGCACAGCTGAACGTCCTCTGACGACCTTGGGGGCCGATACCTGCAATAAGCACCCCATGGGTTAGCCATATATTCCCAAAAAGATTCATGGTATTAAATCATAGCAAGTTGTGCTGGGGTCTAAAATGTATATATAGGTAAGGCATATTAGTGTATAAGAAACGGACTGGCAGTATAGTTCTAACAAGAAAATGAATAGGATCTAGACATTGAAAACCCATTAGGGTATTAGATCAATGAGTATGATCAATGATGTTGTATCTTAAAAAATATGTAAATAAATAAATATTGGGGTACTACATACGTTCGCATGTAGGTGCCCCATGGATGAACAGAATTAAAAAAGAAGAAAAAATAATAAGTGAATATTATTAATCTAATAAATAGTGCATAAATGTGGGTGGGAGTGTAATGCCAATTGCATTATAGACATGATGTAAACCATCAAAATTATGTGGGTACATAGAGTGATGGTGGGAGTGAAAAAAAATAAAAAAATAAGCACAATAAAACAAAACCATCAACCAAAAGGGGCTGGGATGGCTGGTGTCAGAAATCAAGAAAGGAAGAGTGATAGTTGGATAACCAACTAACAAGTGTGGGAGTGAAAAAGTGCTGTTACCTGCAAGGTGGTAGGCAGGATATAGGTACGTTGCTGAAATAAGTTGGTAGTGCTTGTTGCTAAATATTAAAGTCTGGGCTGCAAAAAATGCAAAAGGCACACAGACTACTAATTGTTAGGGAAGATGTATACAAACTGCCGTCCGTGCTAGGCTGCCTGGAATCAACAAATGATTCACAAGCAGGTGTTCTTATATAGGCCTATGGGTGTGGCAACAAAAAGAAATTCCGACAGTGTGTAGGCTCCATCAGACAATTGCTGTCGGAATTTCCGACAACAAATGTTTGAGAGCTGGTTTTCAATTTTTCCAACAACAAAAGTTGTTGTCGGAAATTCCATTCGCCTGTATGCAATTCCAAATGCACAAAAATCCTACGCATGCTCGGAGACAATTAGACGCATGTTCAGAATCATTGTACTTAATTTTTCTCGGCTTGTCGTAGTGTTGTACTTGACCGCGTGATTGACGTTCGGAATTACCGACAACATTTGTGTGACTGTGTGTATGCAAGACAAGTTTGAGCAAACAGTCCGTCTGAAAAAAATCCACAGTTTTGTTGTCGGAATGTCGATCGCGTGTACACGGCATTAGTGTCTATTTAAAGCAGAAATGTGCAAAAATGGTGCTAGATAATCTGAGAGATGAATGGATTTCTGGTTGCCCTGGTATATACCGATTAGGACAGCACACAATTATTTATTATAAAGTTTGTATATAGTATAAATATAAATAGCATTTAGTTATATACAGATTAGGACCCTGAACACTGGATATATAATTTTTGCACTGATTCACAGGATCTAGTTTGTTTTCAGAGTATAGCGTGGCACATATGTTTTAATATAGAAGTATTGCAATCTGGAACAATTGGACGGTGTATCACACTGAGCCTCTTATGTGAATATGTCTGAGAAAAGAACATTTATTTTTGCCCATGGCAACCAACTCACTTCTCCCTCCATGGCTCCACACTGAAAAGAAGACAAAAAAAAAGGAAGAAACTGATGCATAAGTCTTCCTTCAAACTTTTTAATACACCATACTTTGTATGTTCCTTTGAATACTCCATTAGAAATGTCAGTCTGAGATATTGTATACCGACACAAAAATGACCTCCAGCAAAAAAGGAATAAATTCCATGTGCATACTTTTTAATTTCCAGTGCTGTTTTGTACAGATTGTATGCATGTTTTTCCAAATCTACTGAATATTTTCAGTATTTACATTTATGTAATTATGAGACATGCCTGAATCTCAGTGTACTTTACTCGAAGGTCATTTTAAATATGCGTGTATCGGAGCCTTTATTAAACTGCAGAAGCTGAGAAGGAAGTACATTTATAAATAATGTACTGAATAATGTCAGGAACCCAAAAAATGTACATTCCATTAATAAATTGTGTTTTTTCACTACTTTGTACTGCAAAAACATGCCCATGATTAATTTTACAGCATTTTCTGTCTCTGTCTAATTCATAGTTCCTGACACCAACACATAGCATCTGCATACCAAGACTTGCACCCCAAAATACATTCTACTGAACAAAGGGTAAAAAAAAAAAGATTACCTGTGGTTTTAGTAGTTCACACAGGAGGGCACTGTTTCAGGTAGCAGGAAAAAGAGACGTCCAGGCAGCAAGCACAACCAAAGGAATTTTCCAGGTAGCAGGCAGAGACAAGTCAAAGCATTGATCCTGGTAATAGGCAAGAACATAGTCTATAAGCAGGCAGTACAGGTAGCAGACAAGGCATGGCCAGTTCAGGTGGCAGGAAGAGACATGATTTATTAAAATGCCAGGGTCAGATGGCAGCAGGCAGAACTTTAAAGCTCAGGGCCTCAGTCAGGTAAGACCTGAGCACAGGGGTAGAGGCTTCTTTCCACCCAAATCTCGATGAAGCTCTCCAGACTCTAATCCGAGAATTAAAAAGCCTGCAGAAAGCCTAAAACGTATTTTTCTCCACTCAACAAAAACTATTCTGGAGCCCCTCACATACCTGAGATCCCTGTGTTGTCTTTAAATCAGAAAAGCGTTTATTAAACGAACAACAGACATGTTGGAAACACATCGTACAGTACAGCACACACAGTCACTTGTACACAGTAACAAAACACCGCCTAGGCAATTATACTTTGTCATGTACAATAACCCTCAATCTATAGTCTCTATATGAGTATTTCAGACATGTCCAGACGAGCGCAGGGATACCCTGTAGTTGTGGCCAACCCACAGTACAATGCCCAACAGTGATATGAATACCTTGAGAAACAGGGTCCCAACTCAGGACGAAAGCTCTTTGCAGAGGGGGGGGCACATCATCCCAGGTGCCATATTCCCTCTCCCACCAAGGGCCCGGCCCTTACCCAAACAAACGATCAATTATCAGATCCACCGGGGCCAACCCCGGCACTGCCAACCACCTTGCCCAGATCTTTTCAATTTTTTTCACACACCCCCTATGTTAATATATATATTTCTCCAGTCTAATTGTGTCTCCCATGTGATTTCGCCATTCCCTCACAGTGGGGGGTTCCTCCGACTTCCAGTGCCGCAGAATAAGTTTCCGCGCTTGAAACAGGGCCCTCATTATCCTCAGCCTAGCTGGATCCTCCTCCGGCACATTATCAATAATTCCCAGCAGGCACAGCTTAGGATGTGGAGCTAGTTGCACCTGAAATACATGGTTGACAGTGTCCAAGACCTTCGTCCAATAAAGATGTAATTTGGGACACCTCCATAACATGTGGATTAGGTCACCATGATCCCTCTTGCACCTAGTGCAGGTGGGTTCCTCTTTCGCCCCCATTGCAACCAGCCTAACCGGTGTGTAATGCACACGCAGCAGAATGTACAGCTGCAACATCCTTTGGGACACATTCAGAGAACTCAGGGGAACCGCCAAAAGAGCCTCTTCCCATTGGTCCTCCTCAAATGCTCCCACATCCCTCTCCCACTTTGCTATGATGCCTGCCGTGTTGTCAGGAAGAAATTTACTAAGGAGCATGGAGTAACTGCAGGATATGAAACCTTTAAATGAGGCCACGTCTCTCAAGTAGTTAAAATTGGTGTGGTGCTCTGTATCCACTCCCCCCCCCCCACCTGGGTTCTGACAGCATGTTGGAGTTGAAAATAATAAAACTGCATAGATGCATAGAGCTGAAAGTCCGCCCTCAGATCCGCAAAAGGGCACAGCTTACCATCCCGGAAAATTTGCCTCATATAAGTAATCCCGTACCGCTGCCATTTCTTACCGTATTGTAATTTTTCCAGCTCTGGGTAACGTTTATTCCCCCAAATGGGGCTATATCTAGTGAAACCTTCCACCTGTTGCAATGTTCTAGTTTTATTCCATATTTTTTGCATTAGGTTATAGGTAGGGAACAGCTTATTAGACTTGGCAAATTTCAGCGCCTCTAGGCCCTCCTCAACCTCCCCACCTGTTACCGAACAAAACAATTGTGCCGCAGGGTCCACCAGGTTCAACACTGGTTTACCGGGGGGACTTAACACCCTAGCAATGTGTTGGAGCTGAGAAGCCAAATAAAACAGCCACGGATTCAGGAGAGCAAACCCCCCCCGCCTCCTTTGGACGTTGAAGCTGCTCCAGTTTCACCCTCGCTGTCAAGTTTAACCATATAAGGAACCTGAACATTGAGTTAACAACCCTGAACTGCTTAAGGGGGGCAACCATGGGAGAGTTGTGTAGTACATAAAGGAGCTGTGGCATGAGGATCATTTTTATCAGATTAACCCTTCCCACCGGGGACACCTTCAATCTGGACCACACCTTCACCCTGTCTCTACACCGATTCAACAGTGGGGACAGATTCAGGGCAATATACTCCAAAGGGTTACTGTGTTGTCTTTAATCCCACTAATACAGTGGCAGGGCAAAATATCAGTCCAGAAAGCAAGCAAAAAGCATGGTCATTGAACAGGCCAAGGTCAATTCAGGTGTAAGGCAGAAACGTGGTTGATAGTTGAAGTGACAGGCAGAGGCATAGTGGATAAACATTCCAGGTCATACACAGAAATAGCAGATATCGGAAACTGGAAAAATATTTTCACTTCACATATACTTCACTAATAGTGTAGTGATTTGTGATAGATTTGGTAGCACTCTCTAATACAGAGGCCTGTCTGGGATTGACATTGGGGACAGTAGTATCGGGTGTCATGGCCAATTCCATTACTGGAGCATACACATCATCTTCTTTAGGGTTTTGCAGCATGTTTGGGTCAGAGGAAAGATATCAGAGAAATACATCTTGTCAATGCCTTCAGAGCAAATTTGTTCAGGACAGGAGCATTAGCCATGTGGATAGAGAAGGGCTGTAAAAATGTTCTCTTGATATTTCAAGTAGGTTAGGGATCTTTGTGTAAGAGAAAGAGAAAACAGCACCACTGAGTGTAGTATGGGTTAAAACCATAACGTTTCATGTATTATGAACTCACATTTGAGTAGATATAAATAGGCACAGGTGATAGTGTGACCACGGGAATCCCTACTGTACAGCTGGGTAGAGCCGTTCATCAGCCTCGGGCATTCTGGTGATATCTGAGGGTGATGCAGTGCTTTCGTTCGGTGCATGCATGCTCCTTCATCATGCATGATGAAGGAGCGTGCATGTTCTGAATGTGAGTGCTTCTCCTCCAGCCTCTGAACCTCAGATACCACCAGCGTGGCCAAGACTGATAGTTGCCTCTGCCCAGTTGTACAGAATGCATTCCCGTGGTCACACTATTACACATGACTATTTATATCTACTCAAATGTGAGTTGAACATGATACACTAAACTTTATAGTTTTAACCCTATGCTACACTCAGAGTGGCACCACTTTCCCTCCCTCTCTCACTGCATACAGGGTCTTCTACTGTAACAGCTGGCCGCCAACACTAGTATTGGTCAAGACCTACACCACAAGTCTGGCTTTAGTAGCATATGGACTCATAGTTCCCTAGGACCTTTGTTGAACTATTGAACTCCCCTCCAACCTGTGCATCTTTAGCTGTGTACCTAGTGCTCCATATATACCCTTACTTTAGGGATCTTTGTGTGCACTTGGAAAAGATGACATACAAATTATACAAGGCTAATTAAAACAAAGTAAATGGAAACCTTTTTATATCAAAATAAGTGATCTTCTGGTGGCTAAGTAGGGCCGCAACATCTGGTAATTCATATCCACCCACCCCATGAATAGGTTATAGTCATACAAGCATTTTGGTTTCTGGAGGGGACCTTGTCTTGTTTGAAGTTCCTTTGAGGTGTAACCATGTAAAGATATAGATATCTCATGTATATCTCCACTTTAGGACTAGTATCTCTTCATTCCACAGACTGGCTGTTTCCCCATTTTAATTTTGCGGTGACCAATCTTTCTGGGAAGCCCTTGTGGTTGACCCATGCTGTCCCAGAGGCCACAGTTTGCTTCTGATAGAGATGGCCGAATAGTGGGAGACTTGTGTAGAAATTATGGGCCAGATCCACAAAGGATTGCCGCTGGCGTAGCTTATCTAATTTACAGATTACGCCGCTGTAAGTTACAGCGGTATATCCTTATCCACAAAGAATTTCTGCTGTAACTTACAGCGGCGTAGCGTAAATGGGCCGGCGTTCGCGGGTCTAATTCAAATGGGGAAGAGGTAGGCGTGTTTTATTTAAATTATGAATGACCCGACATAAATGACGTTTTTTTTTAGCTGTGCATGCAACGGCCGTGGACGTATCCCAGTGCGCATGCGTGAAATCACGTCGCAAATAGTCAATGAAAACAACGTGAACGTAACTTACGTAAATCCATATTTGCAAACGGTTTACGCAAACGACGTGAATGACGGAAAATTTGACTCTGGCCCGATGTCCATACTTAACATGGTGTACGTCTCTATATAGCAGGGGTAACTTTACGCCGGACATACGCTTACGCAAACGACGTAAAAGAATTGCGCATTCGTGGATTGGCGTAACTCGCTCATTTGCATATTCAACGCAGAAAAAATACAGAAGCGCCCCTAGCGTCCAGCGTAAGTATGCAACTAAGATACAACGGTGTAATAACGTTATGCCAGTCGTATCTTAGCGTAATTCCGGCGTATCTTGTTTTGTGGATACAAAACAAAGATACGCCACCATAATTCTTTGTGGATCTGGCCCTTTATACGTACAGGTGGTAACTCTTCTTGATCAGCAGTTATATTGGTTGCAGTAGGCAGGGCATCTGGGGGTCTAGCTGGCTGTCCTTGTCCTCATACATTTTGAAATTATAGGTATATCCCATGGCCCTGTTGCATGCCTTGTAGAATTTTACCCCATATTTGGCCCATTTACTAGGGAGGAATTGTTTAATGCCAAGCCTTCCGTTGAAGTAAACATGTCCTTGAAACTATAGCAACAAAAAGATTACAGTAAAACCTTGGTTTGTAAGCATAATTTGTTGCAGAAACATGCTTGTCATCCAAAAGAGTTGTATATCAAAGCATGTTTTACAGGGTATAAAAGAGAAGAGAGGCACCTCTAAGTTGCAATAAGTTGCTAAATGTTGTACCTTCATTAAATGTAACCATATTGCTATGCTTAGAGGCTCCTCTCTTCTTCTTTTTTATACTCAGTTGTGACAAGACGCTACTCTAATATCAAGACATTACTTATATATCAAGGCAAAATGTATTTAAAACATTTTGCTCGTCTTGCAAAACCCTCTCAAACCAAGTTACTCTCAAGCCTCGTACACACGACCGAGAATCTCGTCAGGAAAAAACAGTCGTTTTCCCTGATGAGATTCTTGGCAAGAAACTCTTGCCACCAGAGTGTACAGACTTTCGTTTTCAAAAGAACCACGGTTCTCTTGAAAGGAAAGAAGGCGGTGCATGTGCTCGTCACATTTGATACTGAGGCCACCATCTTGCTTCACCCTACCTATGCCGTGGAAGCTACCGCGCATGCGTCAAAGTCATTTCAAGCATGCACAGGTTTCCACGGCGACAGGTAAGTATACACAATCTTGGGTTCTTCGCTGGGAAACAGGCCGACAAGAATCTCGACGAGAAAAAAGAGTACAGGTTCTCTTTTTTTCTCGTCAAGATTCTGGCTAGATTTTCAGATGAGAAACCTAATTTCCTCATACACACGAACAGGAATCTCGGCAAGAAGCAGTTTTCTAGCTGTTTTTTGCCGAGAAACCCGGTCGTGTGTACGATGCTTTAAACAAAGGTTTTACTGTAGTGGCCGGATTTTGAACAGTTTGTCGTAATCAGGATGATTTTGAGGAGGGCAATGGGCATTATTATTGAAATGTAAAAATCTCATTATGATCTCATAACATGTTCTGGGCATAAAAGAAGAATATGATGTATAAGTTGGGTAGAACAATGTTCAGGGTTAGTCCAAGATTTTTTTTTAATTCCTCCATGATTAGGCGTTTCCACACAAATTAGTGGGCACAGGAAAAATCAGGATTGCTGCTAATGTATCGGCTGGCATACAGACTACACTGCTCGACAATGTAATTTATCAGATTATCCGTAAAAAAATACATGCAAAAAGGAAATTGGGGTAACATTTTTTGTTTGTATCTGAGGGCCTGGTTGCGCTGTAAAAGGGGGAATTATAGGTTCTGTCAAAGTAGTGGGCAGCCATGTGAGATATAAAAGTATGTTTGGGAGGCTAGTATGGGCCCTTCCTTGTTGTTGAGGATGTGAATCCCTGCTAATACCTGCCCAATAATCTGGGAATGCTGCCCTACTTTTACTTGCCACTGTAGTAGGACTTACAGCACTACTGGTGGATACCTGCTTTTTATCTGTGAGTGCTGCACTGCTTTTTCTCGCCACATGATTTACTGCGCTGCGGGTGGATGCCTGCTCCTCCTCAGATCTCTCAGCCTCTTTGGACTCTCTCCTCCTCAGAATCCATGTATTTAGTAATGTCAAGAGGTTACAGATATCTGGAAATTACAGATATTTTACCACCCAACGTACATCATTCTGGCGACAACTTATTGTACACAAAAATGTATGCTAATTTAAAAAATGTGTTTCAAGAGTCTAATCTATAGGACAGAAGTTTTTCATGCCTGAAATTGAGCTTAACGAAAGTGGTCTGGGCCCAGGTTATCTTTCCAATGTCTAGCTATGACAGTCTTGGCAGCTTCCAGGACATGGATCATTACTATCCCATATGATGGGGAAATTTCTCTATACCAATGTGCAAGAGTGCTAGTGCTGGATCTAGTTTCATTGGTATGCCTAAGATATTGGATATAATACAAAAGATCTTCCACTAAAAACTGGTCAGGTTTTTTCAGGCCCAAAAAGTGTGGTATAAGGTACCTACTTGACTGCATGCTCTCCAGCAAAGTGAAGAATTTGATGGTGAATACTTTGCTAATTGAGATAGTGTGTAGTACCAACTAACCACTACCTTTTGGGTCTGCTTCCAGTGGTTAATGCAGTGCAATGTGGCATAATTGTAACAAAGTGCCATTGACGTCAGATTCCCATGATAGTATAGGAGGGGTCTTAGTGAATTGGCTTTTGTGGTCTAACATTTTCTAAAAAACAGTTATGCCTTTGTGCGCGTCTGGTGTAGAGATGTAGTATTCCTATGAGAAACAAATTGTTGCTGCAGGTCCACTGCCAATATAAAAGTCCACAAACTGTAATCCGGTGCTCTAGCCAGGACTTTCAGGCCCCACAGATACAATACTGAAATCAGGAAGGCTGGCAACTCGGATGCTATTGAATAAAAGTACTTTATTAGTTACATGGGTACACGGGTACAGGCTATATATTGATGTGTTTCGGCTAAGAAGCCTTCATCAAAGCATACATGTTTTATTTAAAAAACTGATATTTATAACAAAATAAGCCCTTCAAATGGGGCGAGTGAATCCTGATCAGAAACAATCAAATACATTAAAAACACATGGAGAAAAAAGAAAGAGACACAGCAGGCATATGTACAACATATCATGAACAAATAAAATTATGTTCTGCCAGTGTTCCAACGAATATATAATTATGTTAAGAAAAGATTTATGTCCATCCTATCATTCAAGCCATATGTTTTTTTATTATTGAGGGTATGGATTCACCACACTTCACGTTTAAGCAGAATACGATGAGTGTCACCTCCTCTTGAGAGTTTTTTAACTTGCTCAGCGCCACAAAAAAAAAAAAAAGTGTCAAGATTGCCATGGTTTACTTCTCTAAAATGTTTTTACATATTTGAAATATTTTTAGCATTAATATTTGTGTCATTCACATGTTACGAGATTCTAACTCTTAACAGGCATATAGTGCACCCAACGTATTGCAGGCTGCAGGCAATACATTTAATTACATAAATCATAGATTTACAATTACAATTATTATACTGTTTGATAGTATATGTTTTCTTAGTAGAAAAGGAAAAAACTGAGTCTATGGCACTGCCTGCAGGTATTATGGCCACACATTTAGGATCCTATAGTGGAGAGCCAAGTCTGTGGTTTGTTTGGCTTCTGAGAGCAAAATAAATTAGGTAATAGCATACTACCTAGACTGGGGGCCCTTCTATTAGAGAAATTACAGTCCCCCTTAATGGCACTATACAGATCCTTGCCAGCATACAGGATGGGAAGATGTTCTTTAAGATATACAATAATTTTGTTGTGCTCTAAAGAAAATGTAGTAACAAAATTAACTTTATTTTTATTAAAATCACTAAACTGTTTGTGTTTGTGTGTACTACTATTCTGAATCATCTCTGCCCGATGTCTGTAAAGAGCTATATTTTTACTTCTAGCTATTGTTTGTGTGTTATAGCCTCCTTCTTTAGGTCACTTTCTCTAGTAGAAGGGCCCCAGTCTATGTAGTATGCTGTCATCTAGTTTATTTTGCTCTCAGAAGCCAAACAAACCTTAGACTTGGCTTTCCACTATAGGATCCTACATGTGTGGCCATCATACAGTAAAACCTTGGTTTGAGAGTGTTTCGCAAGACAAGCAGACATTTTTAATTTTTGACTTGATATACAAGTGATGTCTTGATATGATATAAGAGTAGTGTCATGTCACAACTGAGTAAAAAATAGAAAAGAGGCGCCTCTAAGTGTAGCAATATGGTTACATTTAATGAAGGTACAACATTTAGAAACTCACATGGTTGATGGTTAAAACAGATACATCTAAGTTTGTAGCCATCCAGGGTAAAGCTGTCCACCATCCTTCTCACTGCCATTGATGTCGTCCCTTCCACGAGAGGTTCAAGCCTCACTTTCAGATCACTCTACTGCAGGGTAGTTATCCTGGTCACGATTGCAGACTGATAGCGGTGAGTATGGTCTATATGGATCACTTTACCCTGGATGCTTGCATACTTAGTTGTGCCTCTTTTAATCCTCAACCATGTGAGTTGCTAAATTGTGTACCTTCATTAAATGTAACCATATTGCTACACTTAGAGGCACCTATCTTCTCTTTTATACCCTATAGCTACTGCTGGATTTTGATTCTAATCCCCTTGTGGAGGCTTCCATTTGTGGTTGGACATTTTATGGTTACACAACCAATCACATTGCTATAATCTTTTTATATGGATTATACACGGAAGGACTTATGAATAAATGGTTGTGGAATGAATCATTTGAGTTTCCATTATTTCTTATGGGAAAATTCACTTTGATATACAAGTGTTTTGGATTACAAGCATGCTTCCGGAAACAAATTATGCTCGCAATCCAAGATTTTGTACCTGCAGACAGTGCCATAGACATAAAAAAGTACCTCAGTTGTTTTCCTTTTCTCCTAAGACTTAGAACAAAGACAATAAAGAAAAGCGGTCCACCAGTGACCCTGGCAGTACATACTGCCAATGAAGATGGTGGGTTTGGGTACGATGACAGGTAACATTGCTCTTTCAGGAAACAAACTAAAGACACATTGAATGTGAAGTTGTAAGCCTCATGATTTCTTAATGTAGGCCTTCTTGCGATGTACAACTTTCTAATTCGGGCACCATGCGTGTAGTAAAGGTGTTTGATGCTCAGTTAGCTGGCATCTCTGTGGACAGGATAATATCCCATTATTTTAGGAAATGTAGATCTTCCTGCACTGATTGGATAGGTAATGCTGAGTTTCGCAGGGTACTTCCATTTGTAGATTATTTAGTGGTTTCTCAAGGCTTTGGTTATAGAGTTGAGATCTCTACATTGTTGTAGAGTATGTTGAGAAAAGTCACAGGGTGGTAGCTTGGGTCAGGTGGTTGTCCACCTTGCGAAAGGCTGTCAGGAGTTTCCCCTTCACCTGAAAGAAATGTACGTGCAGTAGCACATCCCTGGATACAATGAAGGGCAGGTAGGAAGGCTTCAGGATCTCTTGAACCCTGTTCCTCTCTGCGTAGCTAGAAAGGGAATCCCGTGCTGTCCAAAACACAACCCCAGTTGGAGACTCGTAAGTCGTAACGCATAGGGTGAAGGGAGACGTACACCGGGATTGCTGTGACACCAGCGCGGTGCCGCTGTGTTATATGCTCGTTTTACTTCTATATTTGTAAGTGAAATTTTATTCATTAAAACTCCTTTATATCAACGGTAATGCATTATTGGAGGTCCTTTTTTCCTGTTTTTACCCCACCTCTGAGATCCAGGTCATTCCTATCCATATTGCGGACACCAGGAACATCAGGGCGATAACCAGCAGTGGATCTGCACATTGAGGTCCCTTTTTAGCCATTTAGAGGAACATCAGGGAGATAACCAGCAGTGGATCTGCACATTGAGGTCTCTTTTTAGCTGTTTAGAGGTGAGAGTTCTGGGAGACCAGAATGTGTGTGTGGTGAAGTGCACATCTTTTCACGGAACCAGCGGGTATCCTGGAACACCTTCAATAACATCATGGAGTCTTCACTTTATAGTATCTTGCACTATAGTATTTGGCACTATTGATTTATATGTCACCTGCCTCACTCTGCAAATTAATATCTAACATTTGTTGGTCTTATTCACTTTGCGCAATTACTTTTTCCTCACAGTTGTTTATTTATAGGTGTTGTGTTTGCACTTTTTGTTTTTGCTGCATTGTTTTTTCTGTGTGTTTAGGGCGACCTTGAATTTTAGCGCAGAAGCCCCCTCTTTCATTTATGTTCCTTTCTCTCTAAGTCAGCAGGAGTGAGGGTTGGAATTACAGATTTAAAGGGTTGCTGGGCTTGAATAGACTGTAGTATACCAAGTTGCGAGTGTAAGGCCGCGTACACACGATCGAACATGTCCGCTGAAACTGGTCCGCAGACCAGTTTCAGCAGACATATCCAATCATGTGTATGGCCTAGCGGACAGGTTTCCAGCGGATAAAAGTTTTAAAACATGCTTTAAAACTTGTCCGCTGGAAACCTGTCTGTCGGACATGTCCGCTGGTTAGTACGCCTAACCAGCGGACCGAAATCCCCCGCATGTGTCAAATGGATTAGATGCATGCGTAAAAGCATTTTACTTCCTGGTTTGCGGACGTCACGGCGTCAACGTCACCGCCACGTCACCGCACTGTCTGTCCGCGGGGATTTTGGTTTGATTGTGTGTACACACCATCAGACCAAAAGATCCCCGGAGACATTTCCGATGAAAGTGGTCCGCGGACCGTTTTCATCTGACATGTCTCCTCGTGTGTACGTGGCCTAAGATCTGCTAGTATGATGTTGAGCCTTGTTATCTCATCCTGCTGAGAAGAGTGAGCGTCCACCAGAGTATTAAATGAGGTAGTGAACTCGCCCATCCTACCCTCCACTTCCGACACCCTCTGTGCAAGTTCATGGTTCTCAGCCTTGTATTGGTTTACACAAGATGCCATATCAGACTGGAGGGATTTCCACAGGGATAAACGCATGTTCTTATTGTTATTTGGGTATGTTTTTTTTTTTCTACAAAACAAATACCGGTGTTGAACTAAACATGACATTTTTATTGAGTAAAATCAACCTTATTTAGAGATAGGCAGTGAAAAACTGATAGATTCAAATTATTTCTAGAACCATGTCAAGTTTAGATCAAACTATTGCAGATACTTATGTCCAAATGAAAACAATTAATTAATGACGTACTTAACTTTAAGGAGTTAATAAGAGTTAATGTTCTTCTATCTCAAGGGCTTTTTTGATTAAGGAAAAACATTGGCCAGAAATCAATGGTTATTTTTCAACATATATTTCCATCAAATCATATAGTTGCAGAATATTTTAGATTCTGTACACTGAATCTGGAGGTCATTCACAGAACTGTTTGTGGTTGAGACATGTCACAAAGCAAGACAAATTTCTTGGCAATATGAAAGTAATCGACATCCACTAAAGTGTGACTAACTTTATAGAGGGCCCATCTGGCAGCAAAATTGTCATCAAAGGTTATCTTATCAACACTCTGGTCATAGTGAACACAAGTGGCCATTTAGATATGAACGCCTGTTCTGTTTTCTGGCCTGTTATATTATTTGGCTTTCAATGAGTCCCAGATGTCTCTTATAAATGTGATATAGGAAGTAATCATTTTTAGTGAATTGTGTGTGCTTCAGGTCACTGCATCATTTAAAATTCTCAGCTGGCTAAAAACCCAATACGTTTTCTCCACAGGATTTAAAATTCTAATAATGTAAAACAAGGTGTGTGTTTGAACATTATATTCATTTTCAGAGCAATTTGAAGGATCTTATCAGATAATTATGTGTGCATTAGTCAACATCAAAATTAAACAACTATCAATGTTATGTTTTTCCCTTGTATTAAATCAACTCTAATGTACCATAGATTTAAATATTATTTTACAGCATACTGACAGTGTGAATTAATTAAGTGAGATTATCACATACTAACAGACTCGTATATTTTAATTCTCTTTCTATAGCTTCCCAGATTACTAATCTGCAAAATAAATGAGGACTGTGGATGATTTTGGTTATAGATATAACAGTATGATCATAACATGGCATAATTATGCTTGATGCAATACTAAAGTGTCTCTCAAGGGGAAGCTTACCTTGTGCAAAATGCAAAGCTTGTCTTTTCTTCTCATAAATATGAATAGATAAATGTTTCAAACAAGTGATGCTAAACAGTTCCATAACAAAATCATTATGACTGAGTTATCTTTATGAGCTAACCATTTAATAAGACAACACAAAAAATAAAAATAAAAATAAGATCATCATGTAACATTATCAAATAGGCATACATATATTCACAAATGTGTGTATAAAGATATAAGTATAGTTTTCTGTTAGTCCAAATAATACACATGTTCTTTTACTTTATATTTTTAAGAGGCGTATTAAAAAAAACAGCACTGTGTGTTATGTGAAAATGCATGTGCATTCTAATTAGTTATGTACGCTCAAAATCAAATGTTTGAAAGGCTATATTCTCTTGAGCTTTCTCTTCAGTTAATATTCCTATTCATTTACACGCATATCATGAATTAGGGAAATACTACATCATGAGCAGTAGATGGAGCTAATAATCAAAGGGAATATTTTTTTTTTTTTTACTGTGATCGATAGCGCCATCTAGTGGCCTTGATGTGATATTTTCCTAATTCAGTCAATGTACAATATTTGTGACTATTGCCTCTGAAAAAAATATTTATACATTTTATTTAACTATTAAAATTATCAAAAATGACCCGTCTCTCTTAGGCCTCGTACACACGAGTAAATAGATTTGTTCAAAACGGTCTGTCCGACCGATTTGAACAAATCTGTCTGCTGGCATTTTGGTTTGCTCGCGTGTACACACGAGCAAACCAAAATCCCCGCCAGCAGACAGCATGCTGACGTGTCGGTGACGTGGCGGTGACGTTGACGCCGCCACGTCACCGCACCAGGAAGTAAAACACTTCCGCGCATGCGTTGAAACCATTCGGCGCGTGTGCGAGAAGACATGTCTGCTGGTTAGCGTACTATCCAGCAGACATGTCGGGCGGACGGGTTCCCAGCTGACAGATTTGAAAGCATGCTTTGAAATCTGTCGGGTGGCCAAATCCATCTGTTTGCCCGTACACATGGTCTAGCAGACTGTTTCCAGCAGACAGATTTGATCGTGTGTACGAGGCCTTAAAGGGGTTGTAAAGGAAAACATTTTTTTTTTCATAATAAGCATTATTTATCTGCAGACATTCCTCTTTTCACTTCCTCATTGTTAATTTTTGCTCAAAGGTTGCTCTATTTCTTCTCTATTCTGTTCACTTCCTGCTTGTCTGATTTTACTCACCACCGTGAAGGGAGGCTTTACTGTGGTGGTCAGTAACGTGCTCGCCCCCTCCTGGGAACTACATCTGTGTGGCAGGACGCTCTCTACATGTTAGAGACTTCAAGGAGGTGTGAATTACTGGGCCTGCTGCAATTCATACTGGGAAAAGTAGTTCTTACATGAACAAATGATGGAAACCAGGAAGTGAATGAGATAACAGAAACTAGAAAGCCGAAGGTGATATAGATGAAAGAATTTAATAGGTATTTACTTGTTTGTTAACAGAATTACACTATTCTGTCTACCTTGCAGACATTGGGCCAGATTCAGGTACACTTAAATACTCTACGCTGCTGTATTTTACCAGGCTCTACATCGAATTCTGGTAGATTTTTGCCCGTACGCTACGGCGGCGTAGTCTATTTCTCGCCGCGTAATCGAAATACGCGATTAGGGGGCGTGAAGCATTTAAATTAGGCGCGTCCCTGCGGCGATCGAACTGCGCATGCTCCGTTCAGAAATTTCCCGCCGTGCATTGCGCGAAATCACGTCGTTAAGTCATTTTTTGTTTGAGTAGCGTCGTTTACGGACATTCCTATTCCCGGGCGACTTACGTAAAAAATAATAAAAGACGTTGGAAAACGTAGAAATTTGACACGGGAACGACAGCCATACTTAACATGGGCTGTCTAATATTAGAGCAGCAAAAAGCTGGTATAGTGTTACGCAAAAAAAAAGATGACTAAAGATGCCGTAAGAGATTGCAATTGAAGATCGTAATTTCGGGGATCGCCAGCAAAAGCTCATTAGCATACCCTGATGCGGAAAACGACGGGAAGTCCACCCAGTGGCCGCAATTTTATTGCAGTGTAGATCCGAAGGCGTACGAACACGTAATCCAGTCGAATTGAAGCCCGCAGCCGTCTATTCATGGTTTGAGCTTTCCGACTAGCTAAAAAACGCGCGTAATTTGAAAGTACTCCAGTCTAACACCAGTTAGACAGGAGTTATGGCTCTCTGAATCTGGCCCATTCATTTTAGGCAAAAGAAATTTCCTTTACGACTCCTTTAAATCCTACATCAAAGCCTAATCCGGCTAATTACATGTATACTTTACTATAAACTATGTGTGGCATTTTTTTTAGAAATATAATACTCTTGTTTTTAGTTCAGGATGAAACTGCCTTATTTCTGGAATGTAGGGATGCGGTTGTAAAGTGTTTTTGTGTACATTTTTGCTAAACTTTTAAGACAAAACAATGTGGTACTGTAGAGAAAAAAAAAAAAAAAAAAAAACTTCACAAAATAGTCTTTGAAACGGTTGCTACTAACCAATTGATATGCAATTAAGGGCTTTAACATTTACTATTTTTTAAGTGTACACTTCCCTAAAGATTTTAGGTCAATTTTTTTTATTTTTACACTGACCCTTTATTTTTTTATCACTTTTATTTTTATTACAAGGAATGTAAACATCCCTTGTAATAGAAATAATTATGGCAGATCCTATTTATTGAGAAATCTGGGGTTAAAAATGACTCCAGATCTCTCCTTTTTGTTTTTACATTTTGACTTTAAGTTAAAAAAAAACCTTTGTTTATGGCCGAGAACAGGAAGTGACGTCAGAGGTCGCTCCGGTCCTCCAAAAGCATAGAGCCAAGTGGGGGCTATCTTGCCCTTACTCGCCTTTCCGCCCAGCAAACGGCCGCATCACATCCTTTCCAGGCTTAACAGAGGGCTCCTTTAGGCACCTCTCCCACCGCTTATAAAAGTGATCTGACCTGCTGGGACCAGTTTTATTGGAAAGCTGGCCCCCTAAGGAATTATGGCATCTGGCTGCAGCCATAACCGCCCCCCCCCCCCGGGATTTATCATCATGACATGCATTCCAAGTTAGGCGATCGGCAAATGGTTATAAACACTTTCCATGTGCTTTTCTTACTTTCATAAAATACTTATATCGCATTTTTTTATTCTTTTTTTGAATCTTAGTACAGCTTGTCCAACCATTTTCAGCCCCTTCCTGTCTATATCCTTACACTGCAACTTTGGCTGCAAATCCTTGCCAGTAGTGGACTGTGCCTGCGCAAAATGTGTTAGTAAGACCACTTGTAATCACAGCCAGGGACACGTGACAATACATGAGTACAATTGGTAAAGAAGTGAAACTCTATAACAGGAGATGTTGGAACAGAAACCATTACATGGTTAAAAGGTTTTATTTTGTTAAAAAAGTCTCTAAACAACTTTTGAAATGGTGTTAACATGTACAGCTTACATGATAAATGTAGTGATTTTGTTTATTATTTTGTTATTTGTTTATACTTTAAAGTGATTGTAATTTTTATTTTTATTTTTTATTAAAATAACAAAACATGTTATACTTGGCTGTTATGCCATTGTCTGCCCCAGGCTTGATTCTGACACACACAGTGTGGCTCAGCCATATCCCCTGCTCCCTCCTCATAGGCTGTGACTGACAGCAGCTACTGCAATGGCCAAAAACGTCTGCAGACAGACACAGCGCTGCATGACATTGGGCTCAGATAAGTGTTTAGGGGTGGAGGGGACAAGAAGCACATACAGATGAAGGATTTGTACCTTTTGCAGAAAATACATTGGGCCAGATTCAGGTAGGAGAGCGGATCTTTATTTTGGAGTAACGTTTGTCATTTACGTTACTCCGCCAAAACTTTAGGAGCAAGTACTGTTATTCACATAGCACTTGCTCCTAAAGTTGCGGCGGCGTAGCGAAAATGAGCCGGCAGAATTCAAATTGGGCGGGTAGGGGGCGTGTATTATTTAAACTAGGCGCGATCCCGCGGCGAACGTACTGCACATGCGTCGACTGTCAGTGCGTGTGCTCCAAATTCTGTCAGTGAACGTCAATGACGTCAATCCTCATTCACGGACGTTTTACGCAAACGACGCTAAACTTTTTTCATTTGACGCGATGACGACGGCCATACTTAACAGAGGATACTCCACCTAAGGGGCATGTTTTTCTTTACGCTTACGGAAACGTCGGAAAGTCACTGCGTCGGGCCCGCGTACGATCGTGAATTTCCGTCTCTCGCTGATTTACATATTCTTGGCGTAAATCAGTGGGAACACCTCAAGCGCCCATTTTAAAATTGCAGTTCCGATACGACGGCGAAATACAATTACGCCGCTCGTATCTGAACTCAATCCCGGCGTATCTTGTTTTCTGACTACAGAAAACAGATAAGCCGGCTCAAAGTGTGAGTTATGCTGGCGAATCACTGATACTCCAGCGTAACTCTACCTGAATCTGGCCCATTAAGTTTAAAAAAATACCTCTTTGCCTTTAGAACTACTTTAAATCTGGAATTTAATCTGAAATCTCATGTTTTTAGGTAAAGCAGTACAATTTGTAATGCATTGTATTTTAATTGGAAACTTTTGTTATATTGGTTTTACAATTTTTTATTAAAAAAAGTTGTAAAATGCTGTACCTACATCTTCAGTCATGTCTGATCTATAGATTATATTAGATCCCATAAACTACCATGTGTAAAGCAATGTCAGTAGAGCTAGTTTCCAAAATGACAATAATGGTGAAAGAAACTGAGCATATTAAACTAAGCAAACTAAGCATGACTGACTAAATAAGTCATATACAAAGCCATGTAGCTTAAGATAAAATATTAGCCAGTTATAAGACAAAGCACTGAACGTGAACAACAATTCTATAATGTACATTTCAAAAGAAAGTTCAGAGTTCAAGCATTAATTATCTCAAGTGAAATCTAAGTCAAGTTAGGTCTTAATTAGAGCAATAGTTTTAAAATTAAATTGGCAGGGAACTGAAACGTGTGAAAAGTGTGGGTGTTGTACCTATTCAGCAGTAATTGGAAAAGTGAGCTATAATGACATCTTAAACATTGAGGTTTATTAAAAAAAATTATAATAATATTGATAATATTCCCTATATCATATCATTAACAAGTAGTACATTTAAACATATGAACTTTACAGCTAGCATATAGAGCCAAAATAATGAAACCGAGTAGGCATTTAGATGATAGTTCAGCATCTAGAAGTATTCTTACTATATGCAGAGTTAGTTTGGCTGTGTTTTTTTTTTATACTTATCCTTATGTTATGTTGGGTTTTATGAGTGTTATTTTTATTTGTTGATTATTTATTTTTGGCGATATTGTAGGTTGTACTTGTAGATGTAGATTTTAGTTAAAAAATGGTATATAGGTAGGTAGGTGAGTCAGGGGGGTATGGAGGGAAGAAAGGGAAGAAGGGAAGGGAGGGGGGAGGTCCAGACTCCCCACTCTCCCAAGCTACACTGATATAGATTGAAAGGATCTTATGTTCAAAAGTGATGCATCTCCTCTAGACGCTGACCCTGCTGGCCATATGAACAGCCGCACCTCTTATAAACCCCCCTCCTCCTTCCCATTGGATGCGCAGTGGCGCTTTTTCTGTGGGAGGAGTCAGAGCATCAGTTCCGCCTTCGGTCTCTATTGCCAAAATGACCCGGAAGTGACTCCTTGCCCCGCAAAAGATGCCGGACCATTCAGAAAGCATGGGATAGATGCAACTGAGGCTCAAAAGGGGCAGGGCAGACCTGGCAAACAAAATAGAAACCTAAATGCATGCCTCCACATTTTTACATCCAAAAACAACCAAAACTTCAATGTACCAGGATGGAAAACTGGTTAAAAGCCAAAATGACTATAATTGGTTGGCAAGTTACCCAAAGCGGGCGGCGCTACCCCCCCCCCCCCCCCCAAAAAAAAAAAGGAAACCTAAGAGTATGAGAATGAACGTTCTGAAAAGGATGAAAAGGTCAGGTCAGGACGCCCACTAACACACAGCTCCTTTCTCTATCTGCAAAGTAGAGAGCGTCCTGACCCTCCTGCTTGCCCCCTCCCCCTTCAAGAAGCTTTATCCACACCAGGGAGAAAGCCTTGCATTATTGTGTGTAGAGTTACAGACAGAAGAACAGGAATGAGGGGTTCTCAGAAGAAATAAGAACATTTAACCTCCCTGGCGGTATTCCCGAGCGTGACTCGGGGTTAACATTCAGTGCCAGAAGCGGTAACCCCGAGTCACGCTCGGGGTGCATTTTTTTTTTCCCCCGGTCAGACTAGCCTCCCTGGCGGTCTTCACGTGTGTGGCACGGGGTGAGATTTTTAAGCTAATATCGGTAACCCCGTGCCACACACGCGCTTACCTCGCTGGATGCAGAAAAAGTTTACTTACCTTTTCTCTGCGATCCAGCGATGAATCCCCGCAGTACACGGCGGGCGGATGTCCGCCTGATGCTGTGTGTTCCGCCGATTCCCTTCCCTGCGAGCGTCGCGACGTAGGGGGGGGAACGGCGCCAAATTTAAAAAAGTAAACAAACACTATACATACAGTACACTGTAATCTTATAGATTACAGTACTGTATGTAAAAAATACACACCCCCCATGTCCCTAGTGGTCTGCCCTGTACACTACATGTCATTTTGTATAATAAAAACTTTTCTTTCTCCCTGCAAACTGTAGATTGCCCATAGCAACCAAAAGTGTCCCTTTATGGCAAAAATTGTTTTAGAGCAGCTAAAAAACAGCGATAATAAATCAGAATCACTTGCAGAATTTAGCGATAGCGATTTATGGGGAAATTCGTCATAAAAAAAAAAAAAAAATGACAGCAAAAATTCTGCAACTGAGCAAATTTCAGTGATTTTGATTTGATTACATTATTGAATAATTTTTACTATAATTATATTATCATTTGTGATCATTTTTTATAATTATTTATTATATTATAATTTTTAATTAAAAAAAAAAAAAAAAATCATACCCGGGATGCCTATTAGACTCTTGTTTGAATAGATTTAAGTGAGTTATTCCTAAGAATTACAAGCCTACAGTATAAAACGCCAAATTCCCTTGCAAATAATGGTACCGCTTTTAGCACCTAAAATCTTAAAGAATCATACCGCCAGGGAGGTTAAAAGCAAAATCGAAGGATGAGGTAAGTGAATGAGGAATGCACTAAGGTAAAGGAAGCTATTTAGGGAATAAAATGTTTTACCTTTTTACCTTTACAACCCCTTTAACTGTCATAAGTTGGTTTGGGCTGTCATTAATACAATATATCGAATTTAAAGTTAAATTTATACTTTTATACCTTCATTTATCTTTTATGCAATACTACAATCAGGTCCCATCCTCCATTCAGTACTGAGGAATTATGCTATCAATATGAACACTTATATCAATCACTCATTTTATTTAACCACTTGCCTACTGTGCTTCCTGCCCAGATGAAATTTTAGCATCCGGCACTGCGTCGCTTTAACTGACAATTGCGCGGTCGTGCGACGTGGCTCCCAAACAAAATTGACGTCCTTTCTCTTGGTGGTATTTGATCGCCTGTGCGGTTTTTATTTTTTGGGCTATAAACAAAAAAGAGAATACATTTTGAAAAAAACACAATATTTTTTGCTTTTTGCTATAATAAATATCCCATTTAAAAAAAAAATTCAGTTTAGGCCGATACTTATTCTTCTACATATTTTTGGTAAAAAAAAATTGCAATAACCGTATAGTGACTGGTTTGCGCAGAAGTTATATTGCCTGCAAAATAGGGGACATACTTATGATTTTTTTTTTACTAGGAATGGCGGCGATCTGCGTTTTTTTTTCAGGACTGCGACATTATAGCGGACACATCGGACACTTTTGACACATTTTTGGGACCATTTACATTTATACAGTGAACAGTGCTATAAATATGCATTTATTACTGTATAAATGTGACTGGCAGGGAAGGGGTTAACCACTAGAGGGAGGGGGTGACTGGGGGAGGTGACCGATCTGTGTCCCTATGTACAAGGGACACAGCATCGGTCTCCTCTCCCTGACAGGATGTGGAGCTCTGTGTTTACACACAGAGCTCTACGTCCCTGTTCAGTTACTGGGCAATCGCGGGTGCCCGGGGGCCATTGCGGCCACCGGGCACACGCATTGTGTTTCCAGTAACGTGATGGGTGCCCCCTAGCGGCTTTAAATGACAGGACATCATATGACGTCCTGTCAGAACAATAGGGTATTCTGCCTGCCGTCATTTGACGGCGTACGATACCCTAGAGGTTAATTATTTAAAGTTCATTTATGACTACACTTACACTTTCACATGGTCACATTTTTTTCATATACATATTAACATTTTCACATATTCAATTGGTCTTATCTTATTTAATAATTATTGTTGGTTTTTATTACATTTATTATTGTTTTTTCAGTGGCACACAGGGGTGTGTCTCCTTTTTAGTTTCTCACACACATTCCACTTCAAGCACCCATTACTACAATTCACATTTCCCCACACATTATCCCCTCTAGATTACCTAATTTCATCACCTCTACCACTTCATCACATGACACTTTCCTTGCTACAAACACAAATATCTATACTCCCATAATGGTACTTATATTCTTATTCTTATTAGATGTACATAATAAAAATAACCAAACCTAGATATCATGCATCAAGGGTTCAACAGGCTCTGTTTGATACATTGTCATTACCTATTTAATTGCTGCAGGTGCCTCATCCCCTCGGTGCGTGCCTATGACGTGGTTTCTTGTAAGCCCACTGGGCCATTTTTCCTTTCCGGAAGGGACCATTATGAGATTCACTGGATCATCTAACTGTTTTTAATATATCTTCGGGTTGTGATGTCATTCATCCCACTTTCCAGCAGTAAATATAACATTGTTATGTTTGTAAATATCAATGCATAATGTCCAATGACTTCAGTAAAACTGAGATGTTTAATATACAGTATATATGTATATATATATTCAGGAGCCATTCATCCCCCTGAAGAGACCCAAAAGTCAAAACGCATCGGGGTCTACATACAATTCAATTATATATTGTAATGCTGTATAAATTACATGGCTCCATGTATACAGTATCTAGATTGCAAGTAGTTATTATTAAAGCAGAAAAGAAGGGTATTGGGTGGCCAGCATTTGTTATGATGATGCAAGTATGCATAGCATACAATTGCAAACCCATTGAGTGTAGTTTTTCAAGCCCATACATGGGAATGGATATTTGAGCGTAAACAGTGGACATCATCCCACATAGCTGAAAAATATACAGACGGGTCAAATCACAAGAATAAGAAGAAATTGTACGAACGATCAAATTTTTTTGAACAATCTCAGATCCAGAAAAATAATTGTTGCTCTACATAAAGATGGCCTAAGCTATAAGAAGATTACCAAGACCCTGAAACTGAGCTGCAGCATGGTGGCCAAGACCATACAGCAGTTTAACAGGACATCACAGTGCTGGATCCGTTATACCCAGAAGACACGTCGAGGCAACATGTTGGCTACCTTGGCGTGGACCAGGTGAGTTACTGAGGCCTAGTTCTAAAGTAAGTATTTTATAATGAGCTAGTATGCATCGCTAGAATGCTTTTTGCCTTACAGGTAAATTAAAATGTAAGTGCTTTAAGTCAGAACAGCTTCACTGAATTCATTGAACGGAATTTTCACTTTTCGAAGAGAACATGCTTTTCTCGTGTAGTAAATCAACCCCAGAAAGTATAAGGATGCAAGAATGGAGAGTATATTTCTTCTGTAATGGTGTTCTTGGAGTTCTTATTGGAGAAGGCACCAGAGGGTAGGGTGTAAAACTAGCTGTAGGTATTCCAGTGGATACATTTCATCAATGCCTTTGTGAAGTTATTTTTCCCCAGGCCCATTAACCACTTAAGACCCGGATCAAAATACAGGTAAATGACCAGGCCCCTTTTTGCGATTCGGCACTGTGTCGCTTTAACTGACAATTGCGCGGTCGTGCGACGTGGCTCCCAAACAAAATTTGCGTCCTTTTCTTCCCACAAATAGAGCTTTCTTTTGGTGGTATTTGATCGCCTCTGCGATTTTTATTTTTTGCGCTATATGCAAAAATAGAGCGACATTTTTGAGGTTAAATGTGCCTATGTGTACTGGTGTCAGTGTAGTGTTAGTGCAGACTTACTGTGCGTGTGATCTCTCCTCAGCGGTGGTTGAAAAAAACGCTGAGGGAGAGATCACATCACTTCCTCCTTCCTGTGTTTACACAGGAGGAGGAAGTGCAGAGCGGGGGGAGCGCGTGCATTGGCTGAGAGCGATCCGGAGGGGGTGAACAAAAATGAACCGCCGCCCCCTCTGCACGGATCACTCGGCCAGTAAGCGGACCGCCGCATGTATGGGGGGGGGTCCCAATCGGACCCCCGAACCCCCTCAAGGCACCAACGTATATATACGTTGATGTGCCTGTCGGTGCCATTCTGCCGACGTAAATGTACATGCGGCGGTCCGCAAGCAGTTAAGTACAGTATGGAACAGCAGTGCTTAATTTTGAATATATGATACTCACTAGAAGAGAACTAGTAGGTGGTTCTTTAGTATAGCTAATAGTAAATTTGTGGGTTATGTTTTTCAAAAACAGAACTTTAAGCAGAATCCTGATGAAAAATGTGTCTCTCCATCCATGCACCACATGTAAAACAAATAAAATAATACATAGATAAATAAAGCTGGGATACTGAAAGTAGGGGAAATATGATATACAATACTTTCTTAGACCTACAGTATAATATAGTTTTTTTAAAGAGCACAATTTCCTTAGGTTATGAAATATATAGTACAGCGTTTGAAAACACACTTTCTAAAAACTCACAGTATGAATGTAACAGAGATTTACCACAGTGTGTGTATAAAATGAATCAGGCTAATCTAGGATGCGCGCTAGGAAAATGTTGCTGGCATGAGATGAAAAATCCTGGAGTGTGTTCCTATACTACAAAATTTATTTATACTTAAAATGTTGACAACATTTACAGGCAGTGAATTGAAACTGTAAATCTATATTTCAGCCTTTTTATTGTACATATCACGGCCTAGATTCACAAAGCGATTACGCCTGTGTAAATGTTGTTAGACAGGAGTAATTTCGATTTACGAGCGTTTTTACGCTAGTCGAAATCCTCAAACCATGAAAAGACACCTGCGTGCTAAATTTCGACTTTATTACGTGTTAGTACGCCTTCAGATCTACGCTGCCTGAAAATTGCGGCCACTGGGCGGACTTCCTGTTGTTTTTCACCTTCATGGTATGCTAATGAGCTTTTGCCTGGAATCCACAAAATTTCGCTCTTCAAACGCAATCTCTTACGGCACCTTTAGTCATCTTTTTTTTCCGTTTCACTATACCAGCTTTTTGCTGGTCTAATATTAGACAGCCCATGTTAAGTATGGCCGTCGTTCCCGCGTCGAATTTCAACGTTTTTCGATTTCTTTTTTATTATTTTTAACGTAAGTCGTCCGGGAATAGGAATGTTCGTAAACGCCGCTACTCAAACAACGAATGACGTCACGACGTGATTTCGCGCAATGCACGGCGGGAAATTCCTGAACAGAGCATGCGCAGTTCGATCGTCGCGGGGACGCGCTTAATTTAAATGCTTCACGCCCCCTACTCACGTATTTCGATTGCGCGGCGGAAAAAAAATACGATACAATAGCGTACGCGCAAAAAAACTACCTGAATTCGGCGTAGAGTCTGGTGATAGACGGCAGCGTAGCGTATTTCGATTACGCAGCGGAAGATTACATCTATGTGAATCTGCCCCCACATGTGCAAGGAGAAGTTATTCCATACGGTATTCTATCCAATATTTCCATCTAATTTCCTGGTGGAAAGAAGTAATCACAGATGTCAAGTTGCACTAATGATTTTGCAGATAACTTATCTTTTTATAAGTTGATATGTGACCTTTCACCCAATCGCAATCCATTCTTTACTTAGTCAACCATTAGTACAAGCATTGATAAGTGATTGTCAACTACATTTATCACCATGTACAGTATAGCAAACATCCAAGGTGTAATTCTTTCTGCCCAGGCAGTGTCAGCTTAATAAAGATTTAGGGATGAGATTCAGGTTCACCACTACCATGGATTTGCGGTAAAACCTGTGTGTCTGAGAGTCACAATTCCATAGAAGTAAAACAGGAATTGGCCAGACCGAATTTTGTGTAACCATAATGCATTGTATGGTCAGTTAGCTTAGAAGGGCCAATAGGGGGGCTTTTGGATAAGCCAGTGCCCACACTACAAAATGGTGAATTTAACACAGCAAAATTGACAATCTGCTTTATCTGTGATGGGAAAAGCATAGGGAGTGCTTCTGACAAATTGCACAACAAAAGATTAGTGCAGGGCGTGTAGGCACTGTAATGCCACTTACACACAAATAGATTTTTTGTCCGAAATTCCGACTGTGTGTATGCTCCATTGCAGTTTTTCCAACGGGAAACCAGAAAAAAAGAGAGCAGGATCTCTTTTTTCCTGTCAGGAATCCTAGCCGGAAAACCATTCGTCTGTATGCTTCAGCAATAGGGAAAAAAAAACATGCATGCTCGGAAACAATTTGACGCATGCTCGGAAGCATTGAACTTAATTTTGTCAGCTCGTCGTAGTCTTTTACGTCACGTGTTCTTGGCAGACAAAATTAAACAATTCTTTTGTGTGACCGTGTGTATGCAAGGGAGGCTTGAGATTAATTCCATTGGTAAAACCATTTTTTTTTTCTGACGGAAAACCAGTTGTGTGTACGGGGCAGTTGTCTTTTTTTTTGCCGGCTGTTTTGGCGTGAGGGAGCATACAAACGACCAGGATTCCCGGCCAAAATCTCTCCTCGCAGTTTTACCATTGGAAAAAACAGTTGTGTGTATGGGGCATTAAACCTGTTAAATCAGATTTAAACCTTTACTGAATGTCATATACAGGTCGTTTAAAAAAAATTAGCATATTGTGATAAAGTTCATTATTTTCTGTAATGTACTGATAAACATTAGACTTTCATATATTTTAGATTCATTACACACAACTGAAGTAGTTCAAGCCTTTTATTGTTTTAATATTGATGATTTTGGCATACAGCTCATGAAAACCCAAAATTCCTATCTCAAAAAATTAGCATATCATGAAAAGGTTCTCTAAACAAGCTCTTAACCTAATCATCTAAATCTACAGTACTAATTAACTCTAAACACCTGCAAAAGATTCCTGAGGCTTTTAAAAACTCCCAGCCTGGTTCATTACTCCAAACTGCAATCATGGGTAAGACTGACGACCTGACTGCTGTCCAGAAGGCCATCTTTGACACCCTCAAACAAGAGGGTAAGACACAGAAAGACATTTCTGAACGAATAGGCTGTTCCCAGACTGCTGTATCAAGGCACCTCAGTGGGAAGTCTGTGGGAAGGAAAAAGTGTGGCAGAAAACGCTGCACAACGAGAAGAGGTGACCGGACCCTGAGGAAGATTGTGAAGAAGGACTAATTCCAGACCTTGGGGGACCTGCGGAAGCAACACTGGACTGTTGCTCAGTGGTCCAAAGTACTTTGGATGAAAGCTAATTTTGCATGTCATTCGGTAATCAAGGTGCCAGGGTCTGGAGGAAGACTGGGGAGAGGGAAATGCCAAAATGCCTGAAGTCCAGTGTCAAGTGCCCACAGTCAGTGATGGTCTGGGGTGCCATGTCAGCTGCTGGTGTTGGTCCACTGTGTTTTATCAAGGGCAGGGTGAATGCAGCTAGCTATCAGGAGATTTTGGAGCACTTCATGCTTCCATCTGCTGAAAAGCTTTATGGAGATGAAGATTTCATTTTTCAGCATGACCTGGCACCTGCTCACAGTGCCAAAACCACTGGTAAATGGTTTACTGACCATGGTATTACTGTGCTCAATTGGCCTGCCAACTCTCCTGACCTGAACCCCATAAAGAATCTGTGGGATATTGGGAAGAGAAAGTTGAGAGACGTGAGACCCAACACTCTGGATGAGCTTAAGGCCGCTACCGAAGCATCCTGGGCCTCCATAACACCTAAGCAGTGCCACAGGCTGATTGCCTCCATGCCACGCCGCATTGAAGCAGTCATTTCTGCAAAAGGATTCCCGACCAAGTATTGAGTGCATAACTGAACATAATTATTTGAAGGTTGACTTTTTTTTAATTAAAAACACTTTTCTTTTATTGGTCGGATTAAATATGCAAATTTTTTGAGATAGGAATTTTGGGTTTTCATGAGCTGTATGCCAAAATCATCAATATTAAAACAATAAAAGGCTTGAACTACTTCAGTTGTGTGTAATGAATCTAAAATATAGGAAAGTCTAATGTTTATCAGTACCTTACAGAAAATAATGAACTTTATCACAATATGTTAATTTTTGAGAATGACCTGTAGGTAGCAAAATGTCTTGGAGAACTGGGGGATATCGGAAGGAAGTTTTTAGTTTTTTAATTGTTACATTTTAATTCTGCTGATTTCCTATAGCCTTTACAGCCTATCCCTGTCTATACAGTATGTACTACAGTGATTACAAGGTGCACATGTTTTTTTGCCCCCCCCCCCAGGCAAAAAAATTAAGGTAAACACATTTTAAGTCAGCAGCTACACATATTGTAGCTGCTGATTTTAAATATTAGGACATTTACCTGTCCTGGAATCATAGGCGTGCGCAATAATTATGTGCTGTGCCCATTCCCCCTACTTTTCGGGTTTCACGCCATGTTGCTCCCCCCACCAACTCTGCAGTGCTGCTTGCTTCCCTCCTCTCCCCCTTCCTGCTGTGGGGGGTGTTTCAGGATGGATAGTTATGGAAGGGGCTAGTAAATATGTAATTTGCTGGCTTCTTCCTTCTCTAATTGAACACAGTCAATACACTCAATCACTGTGTCCATTCATGACTGAAGAATAGTAATTTAATATGCTTCAGTTTGTAAATGAACGGGAAGCCACATAGCACTTCACATTCATTCATTATCCAGTGCAGCTGAGGCTGCAGAGAAAGGTGTATGAGCTTTGAGATGCATACCCTAATGCAATAGGCTGCGCACACCTATACCTGGAATCCAGCAATGTGGGCACCCCAGCCAATGTTTCCATTGGCTCTTGGGTGCTGCCACTGCCATTTGTGGTAAGGAAAACCAATAGTGAAGACTGCGCTTTCGGAGGGGGGGGGAGGCAGATAAGTGGAGCTTCAACTTTTGGGTGCAACTCCGCTTTAAATGGTGACAACAGTGGAATATACCTGAGCAATGTGCATCAGCACAGATGCCTAAAGTGGTATCAAACCCAAAACCAAATATGTAATATATTGCAGCTTACCAATCATTAGATATGGTGGCCGTATTAGATTTTTATTTTTTTTATCTTGTGATCCGGCCAGTAACAAAACTCCTGTATTAGAGTGCCTCCACTCTGAATAGATGAGCACAACAGTCACATCTGGTCAGCAACATTGTATTTCTGGGGAGAGGGGAGTGATAGATGTACTAGCAGATTTAAATAGGATTTACATAAATAAAAACTGATCATTGTAAGTACTCCTGTCAGTGTTAAAATGGTTTGTCTTATCCCTGTAACTGATACAGCTGCTTGTTCTCCTAAAACATAGCATAATTACTAGCTGTTTCCCCTGGTGCAAATAAAGGAAATAAAGATTAAAAAACCAAAACAAATGCAGCTTTCACATAAGAATTGGTAAGCTGCAATATACTAAATGGCCCAGATTCACGTACATCGGCGCATTATCGGTCCGGCGTAGCGCACCGCCATTACGTTAGACTTGCGCCATCTAGCCGCGTAATCCCCCGATTCACGTAGCTTTTGCGCAGGAAATTGCGCAAGCGTAAGGTTTTTTCCTGAGGCGTAAGGAGGAGTAATACAAATTGGGAGGGACGTGGGCGTGTTACATTGAAATGAGCCGTGACCCCATGCAAATGAAGGGCCGGCCGGCTCGCGCATGCGCGCGTGAAGGAGACCATGTCAGCTCTGCTGTGCGCATGCTCACAACTCGGGAGCGGCGCAATCAGTGAAATTGGAAATGGACTAGGGCAACGTTGTGAACTACGCAGACAGCATAAATAGACACACACAAACGCACTTGCATTGCAAAAGTACATCCCTTTGTGTCCCTTCCCATTTAACCAAGTGCTTTTGTTCCTGTTGTTCGTTGCAGTGTGTCTTGTAGTTGTCAGATTAGTGTTCTGTGTGATCAAGTTCTTGTTGGTATATTTGTGAAAGTGTTTTTTGATAAGTGTTTGAGAGACTGTTTGTTTGATTGATATATTTCTGAGCGTTTGTTTTCTTGCTTTATTTTTTATTTTTTATTTTTTTGCTGACATTTTTGGCATTTTTAATTTTTTTTTTTGCTGACATTTTTTTAAAATTTTGGGTTGTGCATGCTGTTTGAATGTGGGGGTGACATTCCTGCTGGAAAAGGGGTGTCATCCTCAATTTTGGTGGAGAAGGGTTCCCCAGGACCAGGGAGAAGTGATTCCCAGGTCCGTGTGAATGGTGTATGAATGTACAGTGACATAATTGGAGCCTTGACGTGGCGTTACTGCTCACCAGTCGTGCATGGTGGACTGGTGCCAATCCAATTTGATGAGGATGTGGGGTGTGTGTGCTAGGGACCACAGTGGTGTGCATGCATGCATTCTCATTGTGCCATGATTAATGTGTGTGTTTAACGTGCAAAGATGCCCAATATGTGCTGCCTCCTGACTGCTCTTCCCTCAGAAGACGGGGTATCCTCGGTTAGGGGTTGATTGTCTGGTTGGGGGGTCAGGTCATCACGTAGCTCAACCTGCAGGCCCTTCCTCACTGCGAGATTGTGCAGCATGCAACATGCAACGATGATATGGCACACAAAGTTTGGGGAATACAACAGTGTACCCCCAGACTTATCCAGGCATCGGAAACGTGACTTCAGGAGGCCAAAGGTGCGCTCCACCACTGCTCGGGTTTTGATGTGTGCTTGATTGTATCTTTCCTCCCCTGGGGTTTGGGGGTTCCGGATAGGAGTCATGAGATGGGGTCCCAGTGCATATGCAGAATCACCTGGAAGGGAAAAGACAGGAGAATGTTAGTCATGCATGTGCCACTTGTGAGGTGTGCATCACAGGAGGGGATAGTCATGCCTGACTCCCATGTCACTCACCAACCAGCCAGGTGTTCCCATACACGTTCTGATAGAATTCCATTCGGATGTGGCATTGATTGTAGATGTAGCTGTCATGGGTGGATCCGGGGTGTTTGGCACGGACGTGCCATATGAGGCCTTGGGCATCAACTATCACCTGTACGTTGATGGAATGCCAATGCTTCCGATTGCGGTACATGTGCTCTGTCTCATGGGGGGGCTGGAGTGCCACATGTGTGCAATCAATGACCCCGATGGTGCGTGGGAATCTGGCAATTCTGTAGAAATCTGTCATTGCCTTCAGCCGCAGCTCCTCAGTGGTGGGTTTGATGATTTGGTTGGCCAAGCGTGTGAGGATTGCAGGGACAACCTGGTGCACACATCTGCTCATGGAGGATTGTGACATCCCAGCCACCACTCCACTTGTACGCTGAAAAGAGCCACTGGCAAGGAAATGGAGTGTTGCCATGACCTTGACCAGTGGCTGCACTGCTTGTGAGCGTTGTGTTGGGCTGGTGATGTCCTCCTGCAGGGTTGTGGTTAATTCCAGGATGGCATGAGGGGGGAATCTGAAGATGCGATACACCTCAGAATCACTCATGCCAAACAGGTCTATGCGTGTGCGGTATACCCTCTCCCGTGCCATCCTCCGTGCCATCCTCTGTGCCCTCCTCCTTCTTTTTGTGGATCCCCGCAACTCCCTCATTAGCATATTTGACTAGCAAATCAATGGTGTGTCTAGCGCATTTTTGCGCGGATGGATGCGTCTGTCTAACGAAATTACGCCGGACAAAAAAAAGTAGATTTCTGGCGTAAATCGTTTTCTGAATCGCGCGCATCTAAACGCACGCGCACATTTAGACTTACGCACGCGCAACACCAGTTGCGCAGGCGTAATCGCTCTGTGAATCTGGGCCAATGTTTTTTTTTGGGTTTAATACCATTTTAAAGTTTCCCTGGGGAGAATATTTCAAGGGTTGGTTAAAGAAATGAGATTGAGGGAGAAGGGGACAAAGGGCCAGATTCAGGTACATCTGCGCATTATTGGACCGGCGTAGCACACCGCCTTTACGTTAGACTTGCGCAATGTAGCCGCGCAATCACCCTATTCTCGTCGCTTTTACGCACAAAATTGCGCATGCGTAACGTTATTTCAGAGGCGTAAGGCGGAGTATTACAAATTGGGAAGGACGTGTGCGTGTTACATTGAAATGAGCCGTGACCCCATGCAAATGAAGGGCCGGCCGGCTCGCGCATGCGTGCTTGAAGCAGACCATGTTCAGCACCTCTGTGCGCATGCTCACAACTCGGGAACGGCGCAATCAGTGAAATTGGAAGTGGACTAGGGCAACTTAGTGAACTACGCAAACAGCATAAATAGACAGACACAAACGCACTTCCTTTGCAAAAGTACATCCCTTTGTATCCCTCCCTATACAGCAAGGTGCTTTTGTTTATTAGCGTTTGTTTGTTTGTTTGTGACGTGTCTTTGAGATATTTGGGGACTGTTTTGCAGAGTGATTTTTGTCTTTTATGTGTTTTATTTGTTGTTATTTTGTTTAAATTATATTTTTGCTCGTCATTAATTTTATTTTTTTGGTTCTGTTTGTGTATGATTTTGGAATGTGGGGGTGATATTCCTGCGGGAAAAGGGGTGTCACCCTCATTTGTGGTGGTGAAGTGAAACCCGGGTCTGTGTGAATGGTGTATGAATGTACAGTGACATAATTGGAGCCGTGGCGTGGCGTTGCTGCTCACAAGTCCTGCATGGTGGACTGGTGCCAATCCAATGTGATGAGGATGTGGGGTGTGTGTGCTAGGGACCACAGTGGTGTGCATGCATGCATTCTCATTGTGCCATGATTAATGTGTGTGTTAAACGTGCAAAGATGCATAATGTGAGCTGGCATGAGATGGGGTCATGAGATGGGGTCCCAGTGCATATGCAGAGTCACCTTGAAGGGAAAAGACAGGAGGATGTTAGTAGTGCATGTGCCCCTTGTGATGTGTGCATCATGGGGGGGGGGCAGTCATGCCTGCCACCCATGTCACTCACCAACCAGCCAGCTGTCCCCATACATGTTCTGTTCGAAATCTGTGGGGATGGGGCTATGATTGTATATGTAGCTGTCATGGGTGTCATGGATAGTGTCATGTGTTGGGCTGGTGATGTCCTCCTGCAGGGTTGTGGTTAATTCCATGATGGCATGAGGGGTGAATCTGAAGATGCGAGACACCTCAGAATCACTCATGCCATAGATGTCTATGCGTGTGTGATATATCCTTTCCCGTGAAGAGTGAAGAGTGAGGGGCTTGTATCAGATAAGAATATTGTATTAGATTAGATTAAATGGTAAAGTTTATATAAGCAAATAAAAAGTAAAAAAAAACAAAAACATCTCCCGTGCCCTCCTTAGTACCCTCCTCAGTGCCCTCCTCAGTTCCCTCCTCCTTCTTTGCTCATCTAAAGTCAGTAGTATAGCTATGTGCGACGATGCCCCTGGCATGTTGGCATACAGTTTGTTGGGCAACACGTGTGACTGCTGAGCTCCTCACTAACAGTGTTGCTTTATCTAACATGTAGACGATTTTTCTCTTTTTAGACCAGCTTTTATATGGTCTAATTTTAGACAGGACATTTTGCTGTTGCGCACACTGCGTAGCCTGGGCTGCCCCAACGTTCTTTTGTGGATCCCCGTAAGTCCCTCATTAGCATATTTGACTAGCAAATCAATGGTCTGTCTAGCGCAGTTTTGCGCGGACGGATGCGCCTGTCTAACGAAATTACGCTGGACAAAAAAAGTAGATTTCTTGCGTATCTCATTTTAGGGATGCCGTGCATCGAAACGCACGCGCACATTTAGACTTACGCACGCGCATCTCCTGTTGCGCAGGCGTAATCGCTCTGTGAATCTGGGCCAAAGTGTTTTCAATAGGTATGAGGGAATCTGGACAAATTCAGCTTCAACTGGGTTCAGTGAGCTCAGCAGGAAGTCTGTGAACCTCACACTTAGTGCCAAACACCAATGATGTCTATGGCCTGTATCACACAGGCAGGGCCACCATCAGGGGGGTACAGGAAGTACACCTGTAAGGGGCCCGGAGGTCCCCAGGTATTCCCCCTTTTTTTGTATTGATTTGTTGTATATTTATATTAAAAAAACACATTTATATATTTTTTTATTATTTTTTTATGTTTTTATTAAAGGACCCGGAGATCCCCAAAGCTCCGGATGGCAACCCCCCCTTTTATATATATATATATATATATATATATACAGTATATAAAAAATATTAAAGGGCCCAGAGGTCCCCAGGGCCCCGAATGGCAACCCCTTTTTTTTATTTTTTACAAAAAATGTTTTTTTTTTTTAATATATATATTTTTTTTTTTTAACTGCTTGCCAACCACCCGCTGGAGTTATACGGCAGCAGGCCAGCTCTGCTGGGCGAGATCACGTAGCTATACGTGATCTCACCGAGCAGCCAATAGGGGTGCGCGCGCACGCGTGCCCCCATTAGCCCCTGACTCCTGTGCGTGTACCCGGCGGGCGCGATCGTCACCTGGCACCTGCGATCCTGTCAGGGGAGAAATGCCTGACCATCTGTTCATACAATGTATGAACAGTGCTCAGTCATTTCCCCTAGTAAGTCCACCCTCCCTACAGTTAGAACACAACCAGGGAACATACTTAACCCCTTCCCCATCCCCTAGTGTTAACCCCTTCCCTGCCAGTGGCATTTTTATTGTAATCCAATGCATTTTTATAGCACTGATCGCTATAAAATTGCCAATGGTCCCAAAAATGTGTCAAAAGTGTCCGAAGTGTCCTCCATAATGTCGCAGTACCGAAAAAAAATCGCTGATCCCTGCCATTACTAGTAAAACATTTTTTTATAAAAATGCCATAAAACTACCCCCTATTTTGTAAACGATATAACTTTTGCGCAAACCAATCAATAAATGCTTATTGCGATTTTTTTATGAAAAATATGTACAAGTATACGTATCAGCCTAAACTGAGGAAAAAAATATTTTTTTTATATATTTTTGGGGGGTACACAACCACAACCGAGATATCCATCTCTTCAGTGGGCGGTCCTGTCAATGATAACGGCGGTCTCCGTGGCAGATTCGCCGCAAGATCGCCGTTATCGGTGGCGGGAGAGGGCCCCCCTCCCGCCGCTCTCACGCGCCCTCCGCCGCTTACTGGAGCCGTCGGTATCGGCGGAGGCGATCAGGTCTTTTGGCTGTCTGTGTGGGGATTTGAGTGAGGGAAAAATGGCCCCCACCTCGTCCCCATAGCTCTGCTGGGCGGAAGCAACATCAAAACGTCAGTCCCGACCATGCGTCTTAAAGAAACATTTTTTTTTTTGTCATTTGAAAAAAATTACAGTTTCCATTTCATTTTTCTTTTTTTGCATTTAAGTCTAAATATGAGATCTGAGGTCTTTTTAACCTCAGATCTCATATTTAAGAGGACCTGTCATCCTTTTTTCTATTACAAGGAATGTTTACATTTCTTGTAATAGGAATAAAAGTGATATATATATATTTTTTTATTTATTTTAGTGTAAAAAAAATGATAAAAAAAATAAAAATAAATAAGAAAACAAAACATATTTTTTTTAAAGCGGCCCGTCCCGATGAGCTCACGCGCAGAAGCGAACGCATACGCAAGTAGTGCCCGCATATGAAAACGGTGTTCAAACCACACAAGTGAGGTATTGCCACGATAGTTAGAGCAAGAGCAATAATTCTAGCCATAGACCTCCTCTGTAACTCAAAAAATGCAACCTATAGAATTTTTTAAACGTCGCCTATGGAGATTTTTAAAGGTAAAAGTTTGACGCCATGCCACGAGCGGGCGCAATTGTTAAGCGTGACATGTTGGGTATCATTTTACTCGGCATAACATTATCTTTCACAATATATAAAAAAATTGGGCCAAATTTATTGTTGTCTTATTTTTTAATTCAAAATTTAATTTTTTCCAGAAAAAGTGCGCTTGTAAGACCGCTGGGCAAATACGGTGTGACAAACAGTATTGCAATGACTGCCATTTTATTCTCTAGGGTGTTAGAAACAAATATATATATATAATGTTTGGGGGTTTTAAGTAATTTTCTAGCAAAAAAAAACTGTTTTAGTCTCGTAAACACTGAATCTAAAAAACAGGCTAGGGGCTTAAGTGAAAATCAGCACTTCCTCTAGGATATTAGTTCAGCATTTGCAAACTGGACCTAAATAGTGCTTTAAGGGCCCAGCAATGCGCCTTTCAACAAATATACATATATATATATATATATATTTTAGCTTACAATTCTGTATATACAAATAAGTTTGCACTGCTTTACTGTGTGGTGCTTTAAAATTGACACCTCTAGCTTATCATACTTTTCTACAGCTTAACAGCCTCCTTAGAAATCTATTATAGCGCTCCATTATCACACTTACAAAGTTGGTGGATACCAGCAAGTGGAAGGGGGCTGTACTATTGAGCAGGGGTATTACTACTGAATTGCAGGTGGAGAGGGGGTGGACTACTAAACAGGAGGGGTGGAGAGGTGGGTGGATACTAATGTGCAGCAAGGGGTGTGGGCTGGGGTGCTACTGAACTGGGGGTGGGGAAACAGAAAATTGAATTCTTTTATAATTCTTTTAAAATAAATACTTTTATATGGATGTACAATTTTCCAGCTCTCCCTATCTATCTGCATTTTGTTTGGGTGTTTAAAGGACACTTGGAGCCAGAGCACCAAATATTTAGATACCTCATGTGTATTCTGGGAACCCTGAAGTGAGCGATGCATCTGTTTTTCTTTTTTGCCTCTTCCCCTCTGCCTCTACCCTACTGCCCTGACTTGGTGGTTGTATGGGGTCTGTTAGCAGGGGGACTTATTGGCATATTGAAGCCCTCTTAAGAAATAAGGGGGGCCTAGGTGCACCCTAATGTGAACACGTAAGGGGTGCACAGTACTCCTACCCATTCCGTGAAATCTTTACCTAAGATTCAACCCCGATTGACATCAATGTGGTTCAGATTTACCATCTGAACTTCACTAAAATTTAGCGAACCCCAAAGCTTACCCAGGCATGTTCAGCCAATCTCTAGAGGCAATCTGTGAACAGAAATGTTATAAGGTTAGCTTCAGTTTCAAGCTTCAGGCCTCAACTCTATTTTTGTTTTAGATCAATTTCAGCTCCTTAAAGTTAAAGGAAGGCTAGAGGCTAAACTTTTTTTTAGTTTTGGATGGAGTGGAGAGGGATACCTGTTAGATTTCTATTGTTGTCTGTGGCCCTGTTAGGGAGATTTACCCTCTCAATTTGTCTGGTTTACCATTACCTTTGAAAGTAAAATAAACCCCACATTTTGTTGTGTTTTTTTGGGGTTGTCCCCAAAAAAGTAATAGAGGATATTTTTTTTCAATCAGGACACTAGTTCTGGTGACCTGGGGGTCCCCCAAGGAATTTTAGCTATGGGACAGGGAGTGAAGGTAAATCACCCCAATGGGACACAGGTGGCAAAAGATAAACTGACATGGGTTATAACACTTCCTTATTCTATTCAAACTAAAAATGTAAACTTTTGCCTATATTTCGAATTTAAGTTATAGATTTGCTGCTAATATAAAAAATGGCAAACTCTTCCCTAGCTTACAAAAACAGAGGCAGCTTCAGGTTTTATAACCCTCTCACCCCTGTTTAGTTGCCAATAAATAATGGTTGCAACACAGTGCCTAAACAAAACGCTTCAGAAATGTTAGGCAAATATGATCCTTTCTGTATAACAACATACTGACTTAACCACATCATTTTTATGCTATTCTTTTTCTTGAGGTTTCGTAGTGAAAAACAGTACATGCTTTTAATTCCAACTGGTCATGACCTTATAAAGTATTTCAGAATAGCAATTTGTCATTCTTTTAAAAACTTGACCCAGGTGTTAAACGCTGCTTTTAGTTGATTTTACTTAACAGGGAAGAAAAACACCCTATTATAAAAGACATGTACCTACAAAGATACCTGGAACTGTTAATATTTGAATAAAACATACATACAAATTTTATTTAAAATTATTCTTTCACTATTCAACTTTGGGGTCCTTGTAATGTGTTGCTATTTGCCTAAAGCAAATAATGAATACTAGTTTAGAGGAAAACAACAGAAGAGAGGCTTATTGTGTTTAAAACTACAAATAAACCCTTGGTGCCCACCTAACTCTTTGTGTGTGGCCTGCCACATGTTGGATACTTTGCAGAGTTACACGTGCTACAACATCCATTTCATCCCCACACCTGTCATTATATTAAAGCACATGGAAACCTTGTGCAGTGAGGTGAAGTGATGTAGGCAGTCAGTCCGGTGTTCTATCATTATGGGCCCCCAGTCCCCTATCAGATAGTGCCCGGGCCGGGTACCACGCGGTATTGGAGATTCAGTTTCCTGTGTTCCCGGCTGGACTGACAGGAAGTGAGCACTCAGTGCTGACAGGACTCCAGGACAGAGGCGTATCTAGTGTAAATGGCGCCTATGGCAAGCACTGAAACTGCGCCCCTTTCGAAACATTTGAAACCCATCTTTCAGCTAACCACTTGCCATGGCTGCCATACCCTAGATACGCCACTGGTGGAATGGAACATCAGAGACAGTGACTGTGCGCAGTGGAACACAGACAGGTCACAATCACTGGCAGTGGCACTGTGATGATCAGGGACACGCAGCGGTGCAAGGGATGTTTCCTCATAATGGATACGGTCCTCCGCCACTGCTGCTCCAGCGCCTCTGACACCATACAGGGGGAGAGAGGGAATAAGATCACCAGCGGCCCTGTCTGCTTAGCACACATGCACAATCGCACATGATGATGACTTTAAGGCCTCACACGGGGTGCTTTTAACCCCCGCTAGCGGCCAAGAAAGGGTTAAAAAAAACACCTGCAAAGCACCGCTTTGATTTCAATGGGCAGGGGCGCTTTAGGAGCCACTTCTACAGCGCCTCAAAGATGCTCCTTGCAGGACATTTTTTAATGTCTTGCCAACATACTGCTCCAGTGTTAAAGCCCTCTGTCTTTCTTCACACAGGAGTGAATGGAGCCGCTCTACAGAACTACAAAATAGAGCACTCCAATGTGAAAGCCAGAGGGCTTCAACACTGGAGTGGTGCGTTGGCAGGACAATAAAAAAAGTCCTGCTAGCCGCATTTTTGAGGCACTGTAGGAACAGTGTACATACTGATTCAAAAGCGCCCCTGCCCATTGAAATCAATGGGCAGCGCCGCCAAACCGCCAGTAATGCACCGCTGCGGGTGGTTTTAACCCTTTTTGGGCCGCTAGTGGTTTGCTGGCAGGAAGCTCAAAGTCCTGCAAGCCGCATCTTTGGGGTGCCCTGCTAGCGGCTAAATAGCGCTGCAAAAACTACAGTAAGGCGCTGCTCAAATAGCGACGCTTTACCACCAATAGCACAAAGCCCCAGTGTGAAAATAGCCTAAGCCTGGCATCATGTGCCAGGCACAGTCTCAAACAGAATCAAGCAGCCCATCCAATATAGTGGTTGCACAATATGGATTAAATAAATTATAATTATGCATAGCCATAGATATAAATAAAGTGATTTGTGCAACAGCAGGTACTACTTGCACAAATCACTTTATTTAGGATATCTATGCATAATTCTAACGTATTTATTCCATATATTTAGCACTATCTTTATTAGGTATTTAGCACCTAATATATTAGGTTGCCTGCTTGGCAGAATTGCAGTACATCATTATACAGTGATGTGTGTGTGTACCATAGCGGTGCTGCCTGGCTGGGGGTCCAATTGTCCAACTTCTCCTCACAGTTCTTATCCTCCTCACTTCACCTCATCTCACGAGTGACACTCTTGCCCCCGGGTAGATAAAGCTGCGATGTGCAGAGGAGGGTAGGCGGAGCAAGTTAGCTAATATACGGACTATTTTTTTTTGAATAGCTGCCTAACTTGACACAATGTACTTCAATGCACCAAAATGATCGCCATTGTGTGGACCTCTGGAAGTGTCAAGGCTAAATGTAGGTCCTCTATCATTTTCAAGCTGATTGCCATGGATTTGGATAGGAATATCTGTTCATGGGTTGCATCAGCCCATTATACAGTACATACCTTCTTGTTCCTCTTAGTCATTTGGTGTTCTATGGGCTATTACCTAACTATTAAAAATAGTGTCCTATGCATGTGTGGTGGTGCTTTTTAATTCACTTGAGCTTTATGCACACTGAGAAGTATGAGCAAACACATCTATGGCTTTAAACATATCATGTCACTTTCAGCAATGATTAAAGGCACCACATGTATCCTTTTTTTCCTTTCCAACGTGGAAAAAGTCTTCAACAGGGTTAATAGTTTTTTTTTCTCTATCTTACTTTGGAATCATGTTGTAAAGTGTTGCACAAATTGTTGGTGCTATATACTAGACATGTGCACACTGAAATATTTTGTTTCGTAATTTCGTTTTTGTCTGAAAAATACATTTATTTCGTTTTTGTTTTTCCTTGTTTCCTTGTTTTTCCTTAAAAAAATGCATTCGTCCGAAAATCCAAATTAAGGTCGAATCTGTCATTGAAGTCTTATGGTGTCTGTCAAATGTTCTAAGAAAAAAAAAAAAAAGAAGAAGATTCGACAGAATCTTTAAAAAAAAAAAATCGACTTTTCATGTCTCTCTATGTCGAATCTTCATGTCTCTCTATGTCAAATCTTAATGTCTCTCTATGTCGAATATTCATGTCTCTCTATGTCGAATCAGTCATTGAAGGCTTATAGTGTCTGTCGAATGTTCTAAAGAAAAAAAAAAGATTCGACAGAAACTTAAAAATAAATAAAAAATGTGACTCTTCATGTCTCTCTATGTCGAATCTTCATAACTCTCTATGTCAAATCTGTCATTGAAGGCTTATGGTGTCTGTCGAATGTTCTAAGAAAAAAAAAAGATTCAACAGAATCTTAAAAAAAAAAAAAAAATAACGATCCCATATTTTGTAAACGCTATCAATTTTGCGCAATCCAAACGATAAACGCTTATTGCGTAGAAGAATACATATCGGCCCAAACTGAGGTTTTTTTATATATTTTTTATAGCAAAAAGTTAAAAATATTGCGACTGTGCAATTGTTAGTTAAAGCGACACAGTGCTGAATCTCAAAAAGGGGCCTTTACCTGCATAATAATCCGGGTCTTAAGCGGTTAAAGTGGAACATTAGTATACATGTCCATTAAAGTACAACATCAATAGTGTCCATTATTAGTGCAACTTTCAATTGTCCTCTTGCTGATACTGTGATTAACTACATGCCGACCGCCTGCTGTCAAATAACTGCGGAGCGGTGGCTCTGTCTCGCGGGAGCACGTAGCTCTACGTCCTCCCTTTAGAGACCTGTAGGGCGCACGCGCGCGCCGCCGGCGGCGCACGCACGCGCCCCCGCGGGCCCCCCGAGTCCCGTGCGCGTGCCCGGCGGGTACGATCGCCGCCGGGCACCCGCGATTGCTCGTTCACACAGCTCTCGTTCTTGTCAGCGGGGGAAAAAAAACGCTGATTTTCTGCTCATACAATGTATGAACAGAAGATCAGTGATTTCCACTAGTGAGGCCACCCCCCCATACAGTTAGACAACACCCAGCAACAAACTTAACCCCTTCCCTGCCCTCTAGTGTTAACCCCTTCACTGCCAATGGCATTTTTATAGTAATCCAATGCATTTTTAGAGCATTGATCGCTATAAAAATGCCAATGGTCCCAAAAATGTGTCAAAAGTGTCCGATATGTCCGCCATAATATCGCAGTACCGAAAAAAAACGCTGATCGCCGCCATTACTAGTAAAAAAAAAATAATAATAAAAATGCCATAAAACGACCCCCTTTTTTGTAAACGCTATAAATTTTGCGCAAACCAATCAATAAACGCTAATTGCGATTTTTTTTTAACAAAAAATCTGTAGAATAATACATATCGGCCTAAACTGAGGAAAAAAATTTTTTTTTTATATCTTTTTTGGGGATATTTATTATAGCAAAATGTAAAAAATATTGCATTTTTTTCAAAATAGTCGCTCTATTTTTGTTTATAGCGCAAAAAATAAAAACCGCAGAGATGATCAAATACCACCAAAAGAAAGCTCTATTTGTGGGAAAAAAAGGCGCCAATTTTGTTTGGGAGCCACGTTGCACGATCGCGCAATTGTCAGTTAAAGCGACGCAGTGCCGAATCACAAAAAGTGCTCTGGTCTTTGGACAGCAAAATGGTCCGGGGCTAAAGTGGTTAAAGCTACATAAAGTACTCTGTGCAAATTGAGCAAAGTTATGCCATTTCAATTATATAATGCTTCTGTGCTTCACTCCAGCTCTGTGTACCACCATCACACTTGAAAACTCACCAGACAGATATACCCCCCTCCCCACAATGGAGTAGGTCTATGTGCGCTTGTTTTCCCAAGGGGGTTAAACATCAAGGAATAACATAAAATCAGAATGGGAAAAAGGCACCAATAGTGTAAAAACCCTTTTTTATTATTTAAGCAACTAATTCATACATCCAATAAAAACAATTAGCAGTTATGCTTACATTTACATGTGAATTCCGCCCTGCACCTGGATTATGCAGGTTTATAGTGTTACAAGATGGCTCCACTATAGCAAGAGCGGGCTGGGCTCAATCTCCCAATTCACATGGGTATTCCACCATTTCTGAGTGTGCCCAGTGGAACAACGTCACTTCATGTAGCTCTGACTCGACATATGTTTTCTCGTAATGACCCCTTTAGTAGGCACCACCTGAAAATGCCTCTATGGCTGGACACTGTTGATACTGTTGATTTTACTTCAGCCCCGGAAGATTTTCCCCCTTAATGATACGGCACTGTGTCGCGTGCAAAGCTGTACCCAAACAAATTGACTTTCTTTTTTTCCCCACAAATAGAGCTTTCTTTTGGTGGTATTTGACCACCTCTGCATTTTTTCTTCCGCTATAGACACAAACGTTTTTACTTTTTGCTATTATAAATATCCCTAAAATTTAAAAACAAAGAAACATTTCTTCATCAGTTTAGGCCAATATGCATTGTTCTACATCTGTTTGGGAAAAAAATCACAAAAGGAGTATATTGATTGGTTTGCACAATAGCATCTACAAAGTACTAAAGATTCATGGCCTTTTTATGGCATTTTTATTATTACATTTTTATTACTAGTAATGGCGACGTAATTTTTTGTGGGACTGTGACAGATTGCACAGATCGGACACTTTTGACCATTGACATTTATACAGTGATCAATCAGTACTATAAAAATGCACTAATTACTGTATAAATGTCACTGGCAGGAAAATGGTTAACACTAGGGGGCGATCAAGGTGTTAAATGTGTTCCCTCATGAGTGTTTATAACTGTGGGGGATTGGGACTGACTGGAGGAGGAGACATATCACTGTTCCCAATTACTAGAAACAGACAATCTGTCTCTCCTCTCCTGTCAGAATGGGGATTTTTTGTGTTTACATACACAACTCCCGATTCTGGATCTCGTGCCCATGATCGCGCATGGCCAGCAAACATCGCGGCTGCTGGCCACGCACCGGGTCCCCTGCTGTCCAGCCTGCTATGGCTCTTAACCACTTGACCACCGGGCCTATTCTGGCACTTCTCTCCTTCATGTAAAAATCAAAATTCTTTTGCTAGAAAATTAATCAGAACCCCCAAACATTATATATTTTTTTTAGTAGACATCCTAGGGAATAAAATGGCAGTCATTGCAACTTTTTTTCTCGCACTGTATTTACGCAATTATTTTTTAAACACCTTTTTTTGGGAAAGAAAACGGTTTTATGAATTAAAAAATAACAAAACAGTAAAGTTAGCCCAATTTTTTTGTAAAATATGAAAGATGATGTTACGCCGAGTAAATAGATACCTAACATGTCATGCTTTAAAATTGCGCACACTCATGGAATGGCGCCAAAATTTGGTACTTCAAAATCTCCATAGCCGACGCTTTAATTTTTTTTACAGGTTACTATTTTTGAGTTACAGAGGAGGTCTAGTGCTAGAATTGTTGCACACGCTCTAACGCACACGGCGATACCTCACATGTGGGGTTTAAACAGCGTTTACATATGTGGGCGGGACTTGCATGCATGTTCGCTTCTGCACACAAGCTACTGGGGATAGGGGGGTTAAAAAAAAAAAACATTTTATTTTTATTTTACTTTTATTCCTATTACAAGGAATGTAAACATCCCTTGTAATAGTAATCAGTGTGACAGGTCATCTTTATGGAGAGATGTGGGGTCAATAAGACCCCACATCTCTCCTCCAGGCTTACAAGCATGAAATTGGTGAAAAAACATTTACCGATCTCACACCAACAGCCGCGATTGTGGCTTTGTTTACTTCTGGGTACCGGGCGTGACGTCATAACGTCGCGCCTGGTCCTCCCACAGTCATAAAGATGACTGTGACCATCTGGTCACCAGTCATCTCTATGGTTCTTCACCGAGCGCCGGCTGATTCACTCTCTGGGCCCCCGTTGGCACGGGAGAACCCGGAGAAGCACCGGATGCCGGCGGGTGGGGGGAAGTCCCCTACCGCCGCCTATAAGAACGATCAAGCGGCGGAACCTTTCATCATTCAGATATCACCGCACAAAGCCCAGGACATATTTTCTCGTACTGCGGTGGGCAAGTGGTTAAAGGAGTAGCAATTTGCGGGAAGGAGCCACTTTGCCAATGTAAATGTGTGTGAGCTGTTTGGCAAAGTGGCTAATGAAAGTTAATACCAATGTTGCACTTTAAAGGACACTTATGTTGTAAAACACATTTTTTTTAATTATTTTGCTTTTTAATTCAATATATTTTTATTGATTTTCTTGAATTTTATACAAACAACAAAATGCATATACATATATAAACAAATATAGTCATTCCGAATACATATCTAGCTGAGATGTTCATTGAAGTTATAATTATCAAATCTTTCTGCTTTCACAATAATACATTTCTTCAAAAAAAACCTCTCCTCCATATGTTCAGAGCGACAAAATAAAGGGGGAGGGGAGTAGGGAAAAAAAACAGATCAAACTGGCTTCATGAGGGCTAGAGAGACTTGAGATAACACTAGCAAGACTTTCTCATTGATCTCCCTGGCACAGAGACGACAAATCCCGGCGTGTCTGCTTTCAATCGATGGCGAAAAGGCTTTCGATCGCTTAAATTGGAGATTTTTATTTCACTCGCTTCACCAGATTGGTCTGGGGGGATAATTTGATAAATAAAAATGACGGCGTTATATACAAATCCCTCTGCTCAAGTTCGAACAAATGGTATCCTCTCTAGTATATTTGAGATCAATACCCATACCCATCAGGGGTGTCCGTTATCTCCAATACTCTGATTACAATAGAAGATTTAGCAACCGCTATACGTAATAATCCCTCTATACATGGTATTACTATAAACAAAACAGATTATAAAACCTCACTCTATGCAGATGATGTTCTACTTTATATAACATCATCAAGGATTAGTATCCCTTTTGTTTTAAAGAAAATCTATTTATTTGGATATTTAAGTAATTTTCAGGTAAATCTAACTAAATCTGATTTATTGAAAATCTCACTACCTAGAGATGTGGTTTCTTCGCTGACAGAGCATTTTCCTTTTAATTTGCTAGAAGTAGAAGTGGAATATTTAGGAGTTAAAATTCCAACAGATCTTACCATTGTTTATGAATTAAACTTTCTTTCACTTCTACTACCAACGCAAGCTGAATTGCTATTATGGTCAATGCTTTCTTTATCATCGTTCGGCCGTATTTATTCCATTAAGATGGATATTTTCTCAAAGTATTTATATTTATTTCAAACTCTACCCATTAAAATACCTTTTTTTTTTAACAAATTAGTATCACAATTTATGTGGAAAAATATTAAACCTCAAATTAACTTAAAAATACTCTATCGATCAAAATATTGTGGAGGAGCAAGTTTTACAGATTTTAAGTGCTATTATAAAGCAGTTATATTTTCTCGGGTTCTGGATTGGTTCTATCACCCCGACGATAAACAATGGGTCCAATTGGAAAGGGCTATTCTCCATTGAATTCTAAGCTGCTCTATGCCTTTGTTTGAAGGATATAGGATTACGCTCTTCTTGGCCTTTGCTCACTTATACGGTTTTGGAGTGTTGGCATCATTATTTAAAATTATTCCCTTAGTCCTCTATTACAGGTCCACTTACTTCTTTAATAGATAATCCCTCTCTTTCTATTGGTGTTCATTCGAATGCTATTCTAAGCTGGGACTAATCTTATTGGCCCCAGATTAGACGTATGATTTCGGAGGGTACCTTTTTGTCATTTGCAGATTTTCAAACTCTACATGATCAGAAGAAAGGTATATGGTTTGTTTATCTGCAACTGCAGAGTTTTTACTTCTCCTTGACACCAAAATATTCTATCCATCAACCGTTTACATATTTTGAGCAGCTATATATATCTCTAGAACCACCGATACATACTATATCTAAGATATATATGCTATTATCTATTCTCAATTCACCTGGTTTACCATCATATATGACCAAATGCGATCTAGAATCAAACCGGTTAATACAAGAGGAAGATTGGGATATTTTTTTTTTTACAATACTGAATTCTCAATAGCTTGTTACTACACCCAAGAGTGCAGTTTTAAATTGCTATCTATATAGTACCGCACTCCAGTAAATGTAAATCCAGTAAATTTAAACCAAATTTTTCAATCACTATCAGATCGATGTTGGCGCTGTAATGTCGCTATAGGTAACCTATCCCATCTCTGGGCCTGTCCCTCTATTTACAAACTATGAGATCAAGTAATTAACTTACTATAAAGTAGCATGTACTGTGATATGTTGGTAGCCCAAACGCAAGGGGGATAACTGCCACAATATAAGGCTCCAGATGGAGCCTTATACACATATCACACTAAATAAAATGTCTGCGCTGTCTTGCAAATCAAGTGAAATAGTGAATGGATGAAATGTAAAATATATTTTTTTTAGAAAGTCAAGCTGCAACTTCCTGTGAGATACACACAAAAACAAAAACTTTTAATAATAAGTTGGACTAAATCTTCTTATAAAGTGAATCTATGCGACGAGCAAAAATACTATTGTACTTCCATATAAAGTGACTCCTATGCAATTATAAAATTGATTGGTTAACACATTGTGTCAAATTCTAAATAGTCCATTATGTTAAGATGAATTTCAAATGTGAAACTGACACATGATGTACCCAAGAATTGTGACAAGAAAAGATGTAGCTTCCACCTCTACACACACTGCCACTTACTGACTCCAAATGATCTCCTATTATGGAAGATCACATGCACTTTTGGCTTAACACCCAGCCCAGGCATTTAGGTTACCAAGCAATGGTCCCAGCGTCCTCCCAGGTATAATCCCTCACAGGTACGTATTACCAGTTGGTCCCCACGAAGAAATTAAAAGCTTCCATAGTGTAAAATCTTGAAGGTGATTTTATTATATAAAAAAGTATTGCACTTACAATTTAGACAAACCAAAAAATGCATTAAATTCCAAGCCAGCCGGGTCTTGATTGCAGCCCATCACTCCGGGACCTGCGTGAACGCACTGATGATTTGAAGAGAAACTGGTCACTACTTGAATCTTGTCCAGAAAAATAGGGAAATCTAAAAGATTTTGCTGCATTGAAGGTATAGAGATACAAAGAATATATCACTAGTAGCTTTGGAGGAGTAAAGGTTCATGTAGAATCACAATAGTTCCTGCCTCTGGGTTAATGACCAATTTTCAGCCAATTAGGCTGCATGAGTCTCAACAGTGTTATAGAAAAGGTACCTGCCTCCCAAAATATTAAAGACAAAGGGATTTGATAAAGGGTGTATGGACTTTCATGGTACCACCGTACTTTACATACTTTATAAAAGTTAAAAACAACATATTTTTTATTTACAAAAAAAATGTCAGAGACAATCACAATGACTCTTTCAGAAGTGGACAGGACAGTTATTTATGATACATGGTGCTGTAAAGTGCCCAAAATCAGAGAGTATAAATTTGAAAATAGCCAGTTGTTCTCGGACGAGTGCATGCCTGTGGACAGGCAAAGGACAGGAAGAGCAGTTGGTAGGAATTCTCCTAAAAGAAATGCTGTGAAAGTACAATACCAGGTGGAAATTACTGAGTTTTATTTATCCACTTCTACTGTTGTTCTTCCACAGGCATGCACTCGTCCGAGAAGAACTGGCTGACTGTGCTCAAGATTATACTCTGATTGGGGGCACTTTACAGTACCATATATTGTAAATACCAGTCCAGTTCTATGAGAGTCATTTATGTGTTTTCTATTTTCTTTTTTTTTTCTTTTTCTTTTTATTTGTATCAAAGAAGCTGGTCCACAAAGATTACAAACAAAAATAATATAACAATAAAAATAAATAGTTAGCAATATTGCTCATACACCTATATGGATATCATAAACTTAACAGTTATATTTATTTTCCATTTTCTTGGTGAAATAAAAAAAAAATAGAGTAAAAAGTAAATAATAAAATAAAACAATAAATCAAAGAAAAAGGGAGAAAAGAAAAGGAGAATAAAAAAGAAATAAAAAAAAAAAAAAAGAAGGGGGGTGAATGAGGGGTCAAAGGGGGAAGGAAGGGGGTTTGCAGGCATGGGAGTTTAAGTACCAGTCTTTTAATGTAATGTTGTCCTGATTCACTTCCCAGGTGTTCTTATGAGATATAGTTTGTGTGAACCTGATAATGGTATGTATGGAACCATCAACTTAGAATATCGGTCTCTCTAAGGTGTTGGCCCTCTATTGAATACCTAAATATATTCCAAGGCTGCCAAATATCTTTATATGTTTCTTGTTGCTTTTGTCCAGTGAGGACCAAATCCTCTAGACGACCGATTTCGTCAACCCTCCGGAGCCAAAAGGCTATAGACGGAGGGTGCGGTGACTTCCAGTTGAGTGGTATACAATGTTTAGCAGCATCAAGAAGGTGACGGATAATTGATTTTTCATAAGCTCGTATCGGGATATCATTTACATGCAAAAGGAAAAAAGCCCAGTCTTCCGGAATCATATATTATGTGAATTGTTGTACAATTCCACGAACCGCCTCCCAGAACGCCCTAATACGAGGGCACGACCAGAATATGTGTAAAAGGGTACCCCTGCTATTCTGGCACCTCCAGCAAAGGTCTGAGGATGTCGGAAATAATTTATGTAAAAGAGCAGGAGTCCTATACCAACGTGTAAGAAGTTTGTAGTTGGTTTCCTGGTATTTAGAGCACCTGGAGGACTTATGAGTAAAATGAATTATCCGATCCTTCTCATTCAAAGTAAAATGATGTTTTAGGTCAGTGTATGGGCAATCGCCCCGGTCTTTGAGCAAAGCTCTTCTATGGTCGTAAGTGAGTGTTGTAAAGCGTCAGGGGGAGGTTGAATGGTCTTGAGAAAGTGACTTAACTGCAAAGCACTCATAGGGTCTAGTTTGAACTGACCGTCAGGATCTACCAGCTCATAACACGTCCTCCATCTACTCAGAGTACTAAAATGTGACGCCTGATGAACTCCCGCTTCCCATAATTTGCGGAAAATCTTGTCATGCAGGCCTGGGCCGAATTGGGGGTGGCCTATGACCGGTTTTAGAGGGGATTTGCCCGTTGAGAAGGGGGGTCCCGATAACAGGCGTGCACACTCTCCCGCTGTATTACCTATTAGAGGGTGTTGTTTAACTTTGGATGGTAAGGCTGTATAACACCAGGGGACTCTAATAAGAGGAATTTCACTCCGATCTTGCTCCAGCTGTGTCCATAGTTTAATGTCATTATGCCTATTCCAGCCAAAAAGTCTACTAAGATGGCAAGCTTGGTAATAAAGACGCATATCTGGTAATGCCAACCCCCCATGTGATTTAGGTAATGAGAGTGTCGCCCTACTCAGTCGTGGGTGTTTCCCTGACCATAAGAAACAAGTAAAAATAGAATGGATTTGTTTAAAGAACTTCCTGGGAATATGAATTGGAAGGGCCTGCATATGATAGAGAAGTTTAGGCAGCACCGCCATTTTAAGAATATTACAGCGGCCCAGCCAAGAGTGTAGGCCTCTGTTCCATTGGTCCAGCGATTGTTGGATTGTCTTCAAAAGAGGTGGGAAGTTTAACTTAAAAACTTGAGAGAAGGACATAGGTATATGAATACCAAGATATTTCAGCGCTGTATCTGTCCATTTCAGCTGAAAGCCATCTTTAAGTCTAGTAAGTTTGGTAGGTGGGATCTCTATGCCCATTGCTTCAGATTTTTTATAGTTGATCTTAAAATTGTAGAGCTGGCCATATAATTCAAGTTCGCGTAACAGATTTGGCAGGGAAATCACGGGGTTTGTAAGGGTGAACATCAGGTCATCAGCATAGGCAGAGATTTTATATTGCCTTCCCTTCACTCCTATACCTGTGATGTTTGAGTTCAGTATAATATGGCACAGAAAGGGTTCCAAAGAAAGTGCAAATAAGAGGGGTGATAAAGGGCATCCCTGTCTAGTGCCGTTGGTAACTGTGAAGGTCTCTGAGAGAACCCCATTGACTCTAACACTGGCTGTAGGTTCAGTGTAGGCTGCAGTTATCCAGCAGAGCATTTTGCTCCCCAGGCCTATATATTGCAACGTCTCGAACATAAACGCCCAGTTAACCCAGTCGAACGCCTATTCGGCGTCCGTCCCAAAGAAGAGGCATGGCGTTTTACTATTTACCGCTATGTGTAACAGGTTTAGGACTTTAGTGGTATTGTCCCTGGCTTCCCTAGTCGGGACAAACCCCACCTGATCTAAATGAATGAGTGACAATAGATGTTGTTGGAGTCTAACGGCCAGGATTTTAGTAAATAATTTAAAGTCAGTATTGAGAAGAGAGATGGGCCGATAGCTCCCACATTGTGTCGGATCTTTGCCTTCCTTCGGAATGACCGATATCTGTGCTTGTAGTGTAGTTTTGTGAAAGATTTTCTCTGGGCCATTAAACAGGTCTACTAAACGGTGTCCTAAGGATGGAAACAAGGCCTTGTAATATGCGATGGTAAGACCATCTGGTCCCGGGGCTTTGCCCAGTTTCGTATTATCTAAGGCTTGTTGGAGTTCGGTCAATGTAATAGGGTGTTCCAAAAACGTGCGTGTTTCGGGCTGCAATGAAGGCATAGCAGATTGGGACAAATATGACGCCATAACCTCGTGTGCAGGGGTAGGTACTCTCAGGTTGTGTAAAGAACCATAGAAGTTTCCGAACTCCTGGGCAATTTGTTGAGGTAGTGATTTTTTTTGACCTGTGGAGTTTACTATGTGTGGTATGTAAGATGCAATTCGCTGTGTCCTCAGAGTTTGAGCAAGGAGCCTACCACACTTATTGCCTGATTCGTACACTTTCCTTCGGCATACCTGCATTGCCGTCTTAGCTTTAAAATGCAGGATATCAGTTATCTGTGAACGTACCATGTCCAATTCGGATCCGAGTTGTCTAGTCGGGGTTGCTTTATGGGAGGTCTCTAGATTATGTAGCTTAATAAGTAACTTATCCAGTTGTGCCATCCGCAAGTGCTTCAGTCTTGCGCCATGTTTAATAAGGACACCTCTTATAACAGTCTTATGGGCCTCCCATACTATCCCTGCGTTGCTATCTGGTGTTACATTAATGTCAAAATAGTACTCAATTTCTCTGACCACATCAGCCATAACTTCTACGTCTTGTAGGAGGCTTTTATTAAGTTTCCACTGCAATTTTTGTCTCGTACATGCGTGTGATAAGACATATCGCATGCTAATCGGTGCATGGTCAGACCATGTAATTGACCCGATTGAAGTGTCTTCCACTGCATGCAACTGGCTGTGGGGAACTAAAAAATAGTCAATCCGTGAGTACGTTTGATGTGGTTTTGAAAAAAAAGTATAGTCCTGCTCCCCCGGGTGGAAAAGACGCCAAAGGTCAATCAGCTGTGCGGAGTGAAGTGTCGATCCAATTTGTTTATGCATGTCACGCGGTGTCGACGATGTTCCTGAGGAGGTATCTTCCGTCGGCAATAAGGGTATATTCAAATCACCCCCTAATATGAGATGTCTGTCAGAGAAAAGCAAAAGTCGCCCTATCTGTTTTCTCAGAAATACGTCTTGATGGTTGTTAGGGGCATATAGGTTCGCAAGGGTCACAGTGTCTTCTCCAATCTGTCCCTTCAAAAACAGAAATCGGCCTTCCCTGTCTGTCTGAGAATCTATAAACTTCCAACGCACTCTATTAGAGATGAGTATAGATACTCCTCCGGACTTAGTTTCAGTATAATTAGAATATAATGTTTCCGGATAGTGCCTGTTTTTAAGTAGTGGCAGTTTATTTCCTCTGAAATGTGTTTCCTGCAAAAAGACAATGTCCGCTCTAGCTCGACGCATGTCATGCAGGAGCATTCGTCATTTTTCAGGTGAGTTAAGACCTTTAGCATTTAAGGAAATTATGTTAAGTGTATCCATGTCTGCAAAGGGATAGGGAGTGGGGGAAGGGGAACAGAGGTGAGCAGGGTAGTGGGAAGAGAAAGGGAAAAAAAATTATAATAGAAAAAAATATATTTTAGGAAGCTAACGCAAGAGAGCATAGCTATACGTGAACTAAATATAGCCTGACCGACTAGTACGCTCTCCGGGTGCTATTCCGGATATCGAGCACGGCCTAATTGGGGTAGTCTATAGGAGGGGCCAGAACTAGCGTTCCCAGCGCCTCCCCCCCCTGATAAATCTATATATAGATAACCACAGAAAATAGGACCAGCATAAGATATAATACAAATACTATTAATTCTATAATAATAACAGTGCAGCATTCAACTGTGAGAGGTGCGGTCTAATAAAGCAATTAAAACAGGCATTGCGATGATCAGAGGCACAATATTGTAATAACCCCAAGGAAAATAAGAAAACTACACAAGTAGGGATTAAATAAGTAAATAACTAGAGTTTAGAAAAAGTTTACAGTTAAGATCCAGTCGTGTTCCATCTCAAGAAAGACAAGGTCTATATATTCCCGGTCAACAAACCCTCTCTCCCCCTGCCCCTTCCCTTTTTTTTTTTAAAAAGGGAAGGGAAAAAAAAAAAAAGATAAAAGTGTAAACTGGGGAGGGGGGGCCTGGTGATCAACATTCATTATAGAAATTTGACCCTATCAGTTTCCCGAAAGGACACCAAAGTCTCATCTCCAAGGGATACAACACTGATCAGGATCAAATTGATATACCCGAAACCAACACCATATTACTAAATTAAGGCCAGCATTTCCCCCCTCTACATGCCCCGGCCTTGGATTTTTCCCTTCTAAAAGGTACACATTCAACTCTTACTGTATTATTAAACTCTCCCCCCCCCCTCCGGGAGGCCTATTCTCTTAATTACACATCTATCCCCTTTGCCCCCCCTTCTATTCTCTCTGTATCCCCCTCAATATGCTGGGTGAGCTGGGACTTATAGTCCGTTGGATAAGGTCTCATGTTCCAGAGAGGGAGAAAAAAAAAAGGGGGGGGAAAGGCAAGGAAGAGGGCGAAAAAGAACAGTACAGGCTGGGCTGGGCACTGGGGTATCAGAGAGCAAAGGGTGGCTCAGGGCTTATTTACGTTCGGGCTCCTCCAGGGTAAGTTGCTGTTGACGTCTGCCCCTTTCCCATCGAAGTGGTGGGGGACCGTGTCGGGTTGAGGGGCCCGATCTGCCGACTTGTCGTGGGAGAAGTTGCAACCAATCAGGGACCTGGATTGAATCTGTACCCATAAAGACAAAAAGCCCTGGCAGGTCTGCCATGGTCTGCAACGTATAGGCTCCCTGCTCTCCTCGGAAAGTTACTGAAAAGGGGTATCCCCAGCGATAGGACAGGCCCTTCTGTTTGGCCAGGTCTAATAGCGGGCGTAGGAGGGCTCGGCGTCTTAGGGTAGCCCTGGACAGATCCGGTAAAATCCTGACTTCGGACCCCCCTATTTCCACATCTCCATGGTCCCAGGCCATCCGTAGAATCATCTCCTTCTGGGCATACCGATGTAAGCGGCAGATAACGTCCCGCGGTCTCGCTGGGTCAGCTGATCTTGGACCTAAAGCTCTATGGGCCCTATCCAATATAATGTCTGCCTCCGGTTCAGCGAGGACAGTCTGGAAAATCTCCCGTACTGTTTCACCGACGTTCTCCACCGCATCTGCCTCTGGAATGCCACGTAGGCACAAATTATTACGGCGGCTCCTGTCTTCCATTTCTTCTATGTGAAGCTGGAGTGATGTCGCCGTATCTCTATGGAGGTCCCGGGACATCTCTAATGCTGCCACACGATTCTCTAAGGAGGTCACTGACACCTCTCCCGCGGTCATCCGTCCTGACAGAGAGGACACCTCGCCCCTTACTTCCAGCATGTCCCTCTGATGGGTCTCTTCTAATCGAAGGATTAACGCTTCAATAGCTGTCTGGGTAGGGAGAGCTTGAAGCATCTCCCTGATGTCTTGATCGAGCTTGGCTGCGCCCGGCGGTTTCGTCGGGGATGCCATGGGTTGGTAAAGGGCTAAGGGGGTCTCTATGGGACTATCCGACTGTTCAGAGGTGCCGGAGGCTCCCTCAGTAGCGTTTTTTTTTTTTTTTTTGCGGTCCCACGGGTGGTGCCACGTAGCACTGCTACTTTCACTCTAGAGGAAATCTCTTGCTGAGCTTTAAAATATTGTTGTATATCCCCCGCTTTCTTAGTGGTAGGGGCTCCCTTTGTCGTTGCTCTTGTATTGTATTTTTTAGCAGAGTACATGCCGGTTTTAAAAAAAAAAAAGACAATTTTTTAATTTTTTTAGTAACTCTGTAACTCTGAGACACCGGTTGGTGGCAGCTCAGGCCAGTACCGCAGTGAAATGGCTGCCCCTCTCAGCCATATCAGGCCTGTGTATGATTTACAGTTTTCAGTCAGTGTTCAATGTTCAGGTCATTCTAAGTATTCCAAAAGAAAAAAAGAAGAGCAGAACAGAGCAGGATCAGAGCAAGATCCAGCAACAACTGCCGGCTTCTATATGGTATCAATTCTTTCCAGTGTTCTTGGTAGTATATTAACAGCACTTCAGTAAGCACTTCAATGGGCTTAAAACTGGTTCTTGCACACAGAAGAGAGGTACAGATAATTGTACAGTCTCTCTACAATCTCTTAAGATCTATGATGTTCTATAGTTCTATAGTGATCTATGGTGATCTACTGTATCATACTACTGTATCATAACATCTTCCCAGCTTGATATTTATCAGTTCTACATCAGTCCTATCAGTCCCACATCATAGAATCTTTTCTTCTCTCTTTTTTTTTTTTTTAAATGAAGAAGGGAAGAATATAGTATTCCAATAACAGCAGTAGACAATAGACCATTGAAAATAACAATTGGCAGGAGTCGTAAAATTTTATTTTTTCTTATATAGAATTGTCTATGACATTTTTTATATTTGTAAATAAAATATGTTGTTTTTAACTCTTATAAAGTATTGTTATGTCTATACAGTAGTGATACCATTACTGTCCATATTGCCTTAATCAAAACAACTTAACGGCATTATCTTCAGCATAAATAAGCTTTTTTAAATGTGCCCTAAAAGCTTCCTGACAGGTAAGGGGGGGGGGGCAGTGTCAGGTAAGTCATTGTTTCTGTAAAAAAAATCCCCAATTATTTGTTCTATAGCATCATAAGTATACATAACATTTAGCCAGAAGACATTTAATCCCTCTTTACTAAGAGTGCTAGATAATCTAAAATGCAACCAAATGGGGATCAGATAGTAGTGATTTGGCACAAATTTAGGCACACCTTGCTCACCAGGGTAACCATCCCAGGTTACCCAACACACAGATAAACCCTGCAAAGCATCATATGGGATTTAGGAAAAAGGTAAATTGCCTATCTTTTGGATTGAGTTTTTGCTGGCCCCCACAGGAAACGTGCAAGCAAAGTAAACTTGGTTCCTGATTCAGTAAGAACCAGAGGGTGTTTGGGTCTAGAGTTGGGTCCAAGACACAATCTTCCCATATTATTATAGGCATGTCAGGGTTGTCCAGCAGGTAGGCCAATGATAAAGATGGGACTTCCCCAGAATAGGGAGAGGAATATATTCAACAGCAATTACACATATGACAGTAAACATTCGACACTGCAAAAAAAAACACATAATGACCTTCAGTATATACCTTCAGTATATATTTCTGATCCCAGTTAATGGTCTCAAAGTTTAAGTGTAAAAATACATATATTAAAGCACTACCCTCATTTGGCTGGCTTCTGTCAAAGGGGAGTGACCTAAATAAATGTGCCAACAGACTCGTGATCAGCACTCTCATCCAATGGCTGAGCACTGACAGTACTGTTCTAGCAGGGGGGATGCTCTCCCTGTCAGAACAAAGTAGCACAGAGCTCCATACTAATATGGGATTGTTAGTACAGCAACTCCAACCTAAGCTGTTCTTTTTTTTCCTTCAGCCCGCTGAGTTGAATGAAAAAAATAAATATAAAGCCCCGTACACACGATCAGAATTTCCAATAGAAAAAGTCAGACGGACTTTTTCCATTGGAAATTCTGACCGTGTGTATGCCCCATCGCAGTAATTCCATTTGGAAATTCTAATTAATTCAATCAAAGTTTAGATAGAGAACATGTTCTCTTTTGCTCCGATGGAATTCCGATGGAATTCCGATGGAATTCCGGTGTGATTTTGTTTACAAAGCTTTAGCAAAGTCTTTATTATGCTCCTCAAACCCCGGGATAAGATATTATAATGACAAAGCTAAACTCTAGGCCAGGGGTGGCAAACACAAGGCCCGCGGGCCGAATCCGGCCCGCCAGGCCTTGTGATGTGGCCCGCGCAGCGGCCCCCATCAGCAGGGGGATCTTTCTCCGATTTTTTTATTTACATTCCTGGCATCCACCGCTAGAGGTCCGCGGCTGGTCAGAGACAATGGGGCTGATTTACCAAGCCTGTGCGCCAAGACTCATGGTGCACAAGCAGGAGTAAACCTGTTTTTGACATTTACCAAAGAAACACGCTGCTAGTGCAGCGTGTTTCCTCATTTACTAAAGTGCCTAATGCGCCCAGAAGAGGGCGCACAGCACGCCAGTACAGAGCTGGCGTGCGGCATTTAGTTATGTAAACATCGGGGATTCGGGCGGGAGTTTATGAGGGGAGGGAGGGGGGTGATGCAGGGGAAGTGTAGTGACATGTGTTTCAACTTGTGTGGCGGGCCGATTTGAAAGGGAAAGTGACTTTTGGGACCCGATCCCCGGGCGCTTGCAAAGTACGCTAGAACCTCGGAAGGTTCACTTGCATACTGGGCATGCGCAGAGGGAAAAATCGGAGCTCACCGCGCGCCTCTTCAGAACGCCGGGAAATCCTTGGTAAATACCAGGCGGCGTAGCAGTGTTTGCACTGCCTGGAGCGGCGTACGGCAAGCTCCGAGCTGTTCTCGGGCTGCGCTGACACTGAAGGGGAACTCCGCGCCAAATTTCAAATGTGAAACCGGCGCGGCTTCCCCCCCAGGGGTACAATAGGCTCTCCGGCTTGGTCCGGAACGTGAGGGGTTAACCCACGCCAAAATCGGCGTGGGGTTCCCCCCCAGATCCGTACCAAGCCCTCATCCCAGGCATGCAGTCTGGCCGGACAGGAATGGGGGTGGGGACGAGCGAGCGGCCCCCCCCCTCCTGAGCCGTACCAGACCACATGCCCTCGACATGGGGGAGTGTGTGCTTTGGGGGAGGGGGGCGCTGCCCCCCCACCCCAAAGCACTCTTGTCCCCATGTCGATCGGGACAAGAGCCTCTTCCCGACAACCCTAGCCATTGGTTGTCGGGGTATGCGGGCGGGAGCCAATCAGAATCTGGGAGCCCCGTTTAATAATGTGGCCCCCAGATTTCGGGCCCCCACCCTATGTGAATGAGTATGGGGTACATCGTACCCCTACCCATTCACCTGGTGAAGGTGGTTTGAACTTTGAGGGTCTTCTGCCGCCGCCCCCTTCGAATTTTTCGGCCTGGACGGGGGTCGCACATCCCATCCAGGACTTGGACGTGGCGGGCTTCTCGTCGCTGTCTTCTGCCGCTGCCCCCTTCACCACGAAGCTCCGTGCTTGTTTGATGAGGGCAGCGGGCTTCCGTCGTCTTCTCCGGGGCGAGGGTCGTACATCCCACCCCGGATTTCCTCGCCGGCTTCTGCCTGGCTCCTACTGGGGGCCAGGCCTTCTTTTGCCGTCTTCCGCCGGAGGGCGCCACTCTCCGGGCTTCTCGACGTTGTCTTCCGCCGCGGGGGCCAGGCCTTCTTCTTTGCCGCCCCCTTCGATTTTTTCGGCCTGGACGGGGGTCGCACATCCCATCCAGGACTTGGACGTGGCGGGCTTCTCGTCGCCGTCTTCTGCCGCTGCCCCCTTCACCACGAAGCTCCGTGCTTGTTTGATGAGGGCAGCGGGCTTCCGTCGTCTTCTCCGGGGCGAGGGTCGTACATCCCACCCCGGATTTCGTCGCCGTCTTCTGCCGCTGCCCCCTTCACCACGAAGCTCCGTGCTTGTTTGATGAGGGCAGCGGGCTTCCGTCGCAGTCTTCCGCCGCGGGGTGACACTCGCGGGCTTCTTCTTCCATTCGATGTTGACACGGCGAGGTCCGGCGCTGAAATGCCTTCTGAGCGGCGGGCAAGGACTTATATTGGCATTGGGCGTGGGCGTGGTTATGCCAACATGTGACCTTAACCCATGTGACAGTGATGTCACGTCACATCACTGTCACATGGGTTAAGGTCACATGTTGGCATAACCACGCCCACGCCCAATGCCAATATAAGTCCTTGCCCGCCGCTCAGAAGGCATTTCAGCGCCGGACCTCGCCGTGTCAACATCGAATGGAAGAAGAAGCCCGCGAGTGTCACCCCGCGGCGGAAGACTGCGACGGAAGCCCGCTGCCCTCATCAAACAAGCACGGAGCTTCGTGGTGAAGGGGGCAGCGGCAGAAGACGGCGACGAAATCCGGGGTGGGATGTACGACCCTCGCCCCGGAGAAGACGACGGAAGCCCGCTGCCCTCATCAAACAAGCACGGAGCTTCGTGGTGAAGGGGGCAGCGGCAGAAGACGGCGACGAGAAGCCCGCCACGTCCAAGTCCTGGATGGGATGTGCGACCCCCGTCCAGGCCGAAAAAATCGAAGGGGGCGGCAAAGAAGAAGGCCTGGCCCCCGCGGCGGAAGACAACGTCGAGAAGCCCGGAGAGTGGCGCCCTCCGGCGGAAGACGGCAAAAGAAGCCCTGGCCTCGGGAGGAGCCAGGCAGAAGCGGAGGAGCCCGAGGTGGGGCGACACCCCCGTTGTTCTCCGCTGTTTTCGGCCGGCCCCCCCCGGATGTAAAAGAGCTTCATTTTGGGGTGGGGGCACAGTCGAGCATGGCGGAGAGCATGGGTGGGTGTTTCCCCCCCCCGGCAGAAGACGGCTAGAAGACCGAGGAGTGGCGACGCCCCCGTTGTTCTCCGCCATTCCCGCCGGCCCCCCCCGGATGTAAAAGAGCTTTGTTTGGGGTAGGGGGCCTGGCCGAACATGGCGGAGAGCATCGGTGGGGGTCTCTCTCCCCGGCGGAAGGCGGCGGCGAAGACCGGGGGGGGGGTAGGTGTACCCCCGCGGCGGAAGACAACGTCGAGAAGCCCGGAGAGTGGCGCCCTCCGGCGGAAGACGGCGAAAGAAGCCCTGGCCTCGTGCGGAGCCAGGCAGAAGCGGAGGAGCCCGAGGTGGGGCGACACCCCCGTTGTTCTCCGCTGTTTTCGGCCGGCCCCCCCCGGATGTAAAAGAGCTTCATTTTGGGGTGGGGGCACAGTCGAGCATGGCGGAGAGCATGGGTGGGTGTTTCCCCCCCCCGGCAGAAGACGGCTAGAAGACCGAGGAGTGGCGACGCCCCCGTTGTTCTCCGCCATTCCCGCCGCCCCCCCCCGGATGTAAAAGAGCTTTGTTTGGGGTAGGGGGCCTGGCCGACCATGGCGGAGAGCATCGGTGGGGGTCTCTCTCCCCGGCGGAAGGCGGCGGCGAAGACCGGGGGGGGGGTAGGTGTACCCCCCCGGCGGAAGGCGGCGGCAAAGACCGGTGCGGGGCTGGAGCCCCCCCGGCAGAAAACGTCTGGAAGACCGAGGGGCTCCGCCCCCGTTGTTCTCTGCTTCTTTCGGCCGGCCCCCCCCGGATCTGAAAGAGCTTATTTTGGGGTGGGGGCCTGGCTGGACATGGCGGAGATCATCGGTGGGTGTCCCCCCCCGGCAGAAGACGGCGAAGCCCGGGGCCCAATGGGCTGGTGGTGGGGGGTCCCGGCAGAAGACCCCCGGAGCTGACTAATAAATTATTTTTTTCTGTGTGTTTTTTTTTGTTTACACTTTTCCACCCGGTGAATGGGTAGGGGTACGATGTACCCCATACTCATTCACATAGGGTGGGGGGCCAGAATCTGGGGGCCCCCTTAATATAGGGGGCTCTCAGATTCTGATAAGCCCCCCGCCCGCATACCCCGACAACCAACGGCCAGGGTTGTCGGGAAGAGGCTCTTGTCCCTTTCGACATGGGGACAAGAGTGCTTTGGGGTGGGGGGGCAGTGCCCCCCTCCCCCACAGCACACACTCCCCCATGTCGAGGGCATGTGGTCTGGTACGGCTCAGGAGGGGGGGGGGCGCTCGCTCGTCCCCACCCCCATTCCTGTCCGGCCAGACTGCGTGCCTGGGAGAAGGGTTTGGTCTGGATCTGAGGGGGAACCCCACGCCGTTTTTTGGCGTGGGTTTAACCCCTTATGTTCCAGATCAAATCTAAGAGCCTGTTGTGCACCAGAAGGGGGACCCCCACGCCGTTTTTTTTTATAATTTGGGGTGGAGTTCCCCTTTATCCCGGTCCTGTCAGGGGGGGGGGGGGAATGCCTGCTCGTCTGTCCCTACAATGTATGAACAGCGATCTGTCATTTCCCCTACACAGTCCCACCCCCTTTACAGTTAGAACACACCCAGGTAACATATTCAACCCCTTCCGCGCCCCTAGTGTTAACCCCTTCCCTGCCAGTGTCATTTTTATAGTAAGCAATGCATTGATATACCATTGCTCGCTACAAAAATGCCAAATCTCACAAAAATGTGTCCGCCACAATGTCGCATTAGACAGAAAAAACAAATGATAGCCACCATTACTAGTAAAACAAAAAATTATTCCAAAAAAACCCATAAGACCAACCCCTACTTAGAACTTTTGCCCAAACCAATCAAACGCTTATTGTGATTTTTTGCAACCAAAAAGATGTCCAAGAATACTTATCGGCCTAAACTGAGGGCAAACATTTTTTGAATATATTTTGGGGGAGATTTATTATAGCAAACCGTAAAAAAGATGTTTTTTTAGTTACCAAATTGTCGCTATATTTTTGGGTCAAGCAAAAATAAGAAAAAACGCAGAGGTGATCAAATACCACCAACAAAAAAAAAAAATTGAATTTTTAGGGGGGGGGGGGGGGGGGGGGAGGATGAGGACGCCCAATTTTTTTGGGGGCCACGTCGCACAACCACGCAATTGTCAGTCAAAATGACGCAGTGTTGAAATGCAAAAAATGGCCCCGTCAGTGACCAGTAATATGCTCTGGGGCTCAAGTGGTTACAAATTAAGAATACACTAAAGTTAGCCCAATTTATGGCCATAATGTGAAAGATGATGTTACACCGAGTAAATAGATACCCAACATGTTACACTTTAATATTGCACACACTCATGGAATGGCGCCAAACTTCAGTACTTGAAAATACCCATAGGCAACGCTTTTTTATGTGTTTCAGGTTACCAGTTTAGATTTACAGAGGAGCTCTAGTGCTAAAAGTATTGCTCTCGCTCTAACGTACGCTATGATACCTCACATGTGGGGTTTGAACGGGGGTTCAATATGTGGGCGGGGCTTACACATTTAAGGCCCGCCCCCATATATGGAAACATTCTTCAAACCACACATGTGAGGTATCATAGCGTGCGTAACAGCAAGAGGAATATTTATAGCACTAGACCTCATCTGTAAATCTAAACTGGTAACCGGAAACAATAAAAATGCTGCTTGTTCCCTTCTGACTGCGAGCTACTAGGGACAGGGGCGTTTAAATTATTACTATTTAGGTTTGTTACGTAAAAATTCTATAAGACCTCCCGTTCAGCTTGTAAAGCATCACTTCATGGGGACCAAAAAAAAATTTAACACCTCTAATGCTTTCATCCGCCATTGCAGATTTGATTCTGGTACTGCATTTCGAGTGAACTGGGCATGCTCGAACAGTTAGAAAAAGAAGTTGGAAGTTTCATCCTGAAAATGACTTGCATCTTTCTGAGCATGCTCAGAAAGCTCTTTTTTTGGCTTAGTAATTTAAGGACATCCTTAACAGGTGTAAGCAGTTCCAAGTGCACACAAACTAGAGGCTGACATTTCTTCATGTGTTTCCAATTGGTTCATTAGCACACATGTTATAAAAAGCGTGGATACTGCACGTGTCAGCTGCCCCTCAGAGGGGGCAGATTTGCTGGCTGGAAGTAATGGCGGAGTGAAACAGAGATGTTTTGGAGCAAGTTTTGTATTTTTTGATGTTTTCTCTGCTACATAATTTTGCTAAATGTTTCTCAAGATGTTAATGACTAATGTTTTAATCCTGTGGGTCTATCCTGTTATTTCAAAAGCATGATTTATTTTCCAATGACTGTGAAATAAACGTTGGTCTTTTTTGTTTTTAGGTGTTTGTATATATTTTTGGTGTGTTTATTTGTAATTTTTTTTTTTGCTTTCCTTGTTTTGTGGACCAATAAAATTACTTTCAAATTTTGAAGTTTGTTTTGTGATATTTTTTTCATGCTATGGATTTCAACCGCTGCAGCTGAAATAGTTTGGGCCTAAACCATCAAGTGTGATTTGTCTCTAAGATCTTTCCTGGTGTGTATGCATGAAATGTTTAGTCACCAGAAAAGGAAGGACAAAGCGGTAAGTAATGTTTCCTAGAACTGATGTCCAGACTGACTTTTTAAAGCACATGTGCAAGATGTAGGAAAAGCTGCAAACAGGGCCTGTGGGGGGGGGGGGGGTGGTGTATTGGTGGACAGGCTTGAAGTGCTGATTTACAGCGCTGTGCTTGAAACTAGCACAAGACAATCCTATTCTAATTGTGGGTTGTTTGAGGGAAGCCAATTGAGTGTTAGAACCCCTGCTAGTGTTTTTAGGTTGGGCTTTGTGTCCCTTTTCCTAAAATTGGCTTCACTTCCTGTCACACAGCTGAACAGGAAGTGAGGTTAAAACCCTACCAATGGTCTTTTCTTCGGGGCACAGGTCAATCTAACTAGTGTCACCATTAAGCAAATTGCACTGCAGTGTACACCCCAAATGATTAGTTACTTTGGGGTTTAGTAAAGGCAAAGCCGCTCTGCAGTAGAAGCGTAGGCAATGAAAATCAGAAGGGAAGCACTGATGGTTTTTACTTCCAATCCCGCCAAGTTTTGAGTTTTCTTCCTTGCTTGTCCACTTGTAGTGCAAAGTGGATTTGCCTTTAGTAAATGGACCCCAAAGTCCAAGATTCCTACTAATTTGGGGTGTACACAGCAAAATGCCATTTCCAAAATGGGAAACTATTTATATTGATCTGTGTGTCCCCAACAAAACATTACTCAGGTGTTTCCCTCACTTCCTGTTTGGCTGTGTGGCAGGAAGTGAATGAATTAAGTAGAAAGTGACAACATTTGTGAGGTGTCTTTACCCTATCAGGGGTGCAGGCATCCCCAAAACAAACATGAAAATAGTTGATTTAACATTGGGTGGTGTTTGTGGGGGTCCCTAACACACATTCATACATATTAGCAACGCTGGATCGTGGCCTATTGGCATGGTTATATTTTCTTAAGCCTCTCAATAAAATGATCTGAAATTTGGGGTTAAACTGGAACAATAATCATCACTTTTATTTTTTGGATTTCTTTCATTTTGGATAGAGTTGGTGGGGGGGGGGGGTTAGAAGCTCTGTCAGTTTATTTTGTATTATCCCTGTCCGTTTGGGGAGATTGGCCTTCACTTCCTGCCCCATAGCCAAACAGGAAGTGATCGAAAAAGTAGGCAAATTAAGGGCCCCCCCAAGTCCCCCCCCACAGAACTTGTGTGTGTCCCCTGAAAATTCCTGGGTGGGGGGGTCATAAAAAAACAGGGTGTGGCCTTGACAGGAAGGGTGGGTCATTTTTCTATTAGGGGGGTGCCCAAAATTTGGTCAGGCCTAGGGAAGCACAAAACCTAAATCTCCTACTGCACATTAGGGCTTATTTAGACAGGATCCAATTTACAGCATGTTTTTAGATTGTGGGAGGAAACCCGCACAGGGAGAACACCCGCAAACTCCAGGCAGGGAGAACATGCAAACTCACGGGCGGGATTCGAACCAGCAACCCTTTTGCTCACGGGCTAGGTCGAACCAGCAACCCTTTTGCTGCTATGCTACACACTACGCTACACTGTGCTGAACGAACTGTGATTGAACGAACATGATTGCTGAAAGCATGAGATGTTTTTTTTTTACATGAGATGTTTTTGTTTTTTCAATTCAATTTTCATGCTTTCCAGCCTGGAGGACAGATGTGGGGTCTAATTGACCCCGCCTTTCTCTATAAAGAGGACCTGTCACACACTAGTCCTATTACAAGGGATGTTTACATTCCTTGTAATAGGAAGAAAAGTGAAAAATAATACAAACAAAGGGACAAACAAGTGCAAAAAATAAAATATTAAGTAAAAAAATAAAATAACAAAGGAATTTAAATGCTCCTGTCCCTAGTAGCTCGCACTCAGAAGCGAACACGCATGCAAGTCCCACCACATATGTAAACATCCTTCAAACCCCACATGTGAGGTATCATAGCGTGCGTTAGAGCGAGAGCAATAATGTTAGCACTAGACCTCCTCTGTAACTCAAAAGTGGTAACCTGAGAAAAAAAGTCAAGCGTTGCCTATGGAGATTTTTAATAACGAAGTTTAGCGCCATTCCATGAGTGTGCGCAATATGAAAGCGTGACAAGTTAGGTATCTATTTACTCGGTGTAACATCATCTTTTACCTTATCCCTAAAAATTGGCCTAGCTTTACTGCTTTCTTATTTTGTCATTCATGAAACAGGTTTTTTTTTTTGGAAAGCCAAAAAAAAAAAAAAACGTTAGAAATTTTTGGCACAAATACTGTTGGAAATGTGTCCGAAAAAATGGCCGCCACTTTATTCCCTAGGGTGTTTGTTAATAAAATATATATAATGTTTGGGGGTCCTGAGTAAGTTTCAAGGAAGAAAATATAATTGTTACATGAAGGAGAGAAGTGCCAGAATAGGCGCGGTATGGAAGTGGTTAAAGTGCACCAATAAAAGTGAAAAATTCCTTGAAATTTCGTACCATGGGGGGGGGGGGGGAGGCAATTAGGGGCGCCATCAGGAATTATGGGGCCCCTTACACAGCTTCAGGCATGGGCCCCCTGGAGCAGAGAATAGGGGGGGGGGTGCCGCCTGATATTAAGAAGGGGGGGGGGGCTGCCGCAATTTGATAAGCGGGGGGTTCCTTTACTAAAAAATACATATAGAAAAATATATATTAAAAAGGGTGGTAGCCATCCGGGGGCCCTGGGGACCACTGGGCCCTTTAATAAAAAGAAACTTCTGGGCTCTTTAATGAAAAATAAATTACAATATCTACATATATAAAATAATAAAAAAGGGGGTTGCCTTGGGAGCTCTGGGCCCTTTAATAAAAAATAACTACCAAAAATCTAAAAAAAAAATAACATTGGGTGGGAGCTGTGGTGGCTCAACGTGAATGGCACTGCGCTGACAAGCCGTTCACCTCTGCAGCCAAGGGTTCGGATCCCGGTCTCGGCTACATATGAATTGAGTTTGGTGGTGTCAGCCCGGCTCCCGGTGGGGTGTGCTATGCAAGGTACGCCTGTGCTTAGTATGCCCCCCCCCCCCCCCCCCCCACAAAAAAAACACCACACTTGCACACACTTTGGCCATGAGGTCTCCTAAAATAAAGGGAGGCGAAGGACCTACAGGGCTGGCTGGGTGGGCTACACTCCTTCATAGGGGGAGTCCCTCTGTCCCATCGGGCTCCCAAGTGTAGCAGGTGGGGTGAGTGGGAGGCCCCCCTCACACCCACCGGGGGCCATGGAGAAGGATGGCGATTGCAAGTCCAGCTCCTCTCTCTCGACTTCACGCACAAAATACACTTTAAAAAGAAATTAAAGTAAAAAGTAACAAACCTGGGGAAAATGTTTATAACATTTTTAGAAGCAAAAAGGTTGTCATCTGGGGCCCTCTGGGAGCTTTCAAAATTATATTATATATATATATGTTTAAAAAATAACCAAAAAATATATCATATGTTTTTTTTTTTTTTTTTTTTTGTAAAGGTGGGGGGTTGTCATCTGGAGCCCTGGGGATCTCCGGGCCACTGGGGACCAGGCCACTGGGGACCTCCAGACCCCTAAACCAAAACATTGGCCCTTTAATAACAACAAATTTGGGGGGTTGCCACCCGGGGCCCTGGGGACCTCCAGACTGCAAAAAAATATTAAATTCCAAAAATTGGCCCTTTAATAAAAAATCCTACAAAAACCAACTAACAAATATATATACAAAAAAAAAAAGAGGGGGGTTACCATCTGGGGCACTGGGGGGCCTCCAGGCATCTGGGCACCTCCGGACCCCCGGGCCCCTTACAGGTGTACAGGGCCGCCATCATGAATTTTGGGGCCCCTTACACAGCTTCAGGCATGGGCCCCCTGGAGCAGAGAACCGGGGGGGGGGGGTGCTGCCGTATGAAATTGAGAAGCGGGGGGGGGGGGGGGTGGTGCCGCAAATTGAGGAGCGGGGGGGCCCTTTACAAAAATTTTGACAGAAATAAGAAATAAAGAAAAATATATATAAAAAAGGGGGGTAGCCATCCGGGGCCCTGGGGACCTCTGTGCTCTTTATCAAATAAAAATACAAAAGAGAGAAAATACATATATATATATTTTTTAAATATAACATTTATCGAAAAAAAGTTAAAAAACAAGGGGGTAGCCTTCCAGGGCCCTGGGGACCTCTGGGCCCTTTCCTTAAAAAAAAAATAAACAAATATATTTAAAAAAATATATATTTTTTTTTTAAATATATATATTTTATTTAAAAAAAAGGGCTTGCCATCTGGGGCCCTTAGTGGCCTCCGGGCCCCTGGGGACCTTCGGAGCCCTTAAACAAAAAAAAAAAAAAAAAAATAGTTTTTTTTGTTTTAGGGTGGTTCCCATCCGGGCCCCTGGGGGCCCCTGGGGACCCCCGGGCGGTGTAATGCCTGTACCCCCCTAATGGCGGCCCTGCAGGTGTACTGCCTGTACCCCCCTGATGGCGGCCCTGGGTGTAATGTCAGCATGTGAAAAATGACATTCTGAAGGAAAAAAGCCATTTAAAACTGACTCGCGGCTATAATGAATTGTCAGCTCTTGGAATTTGCAGGAGAATTCATTCATTAAAAACACCAAAAAAAAAGCGTGGGGGTCCCCCCAAATTCAATAACCAGACCCTTTAGGTCTGGTATGGATATTAAGGGGAACCCCGCCATCAATTTTTAAAAAAAATGACGTGGGGTTCCCCCCAAATATCCATAACCAGACCCTTCAGGTCTGGTGTGGAATTTAAGGGGAACTCCACTCCAACTAAAAAAAAAAATGGCGTGGAGTCCCCCCTAAAATCCACACCAGACCCCTTATCCGAGCACGTTGACCTGGCCGGCCGCAGAAAAGAGGGGGGGACAGAGCGCGGCCCCCCCCCTCTCCTGAACCGCACCAGGCCACATGCCCTCAACATTGGGAGGGTGTTTTGGGGTGCCCCCCAAAACACCTTGTCCCCATGTTGATGAGGACAAGGGTCTCTTCCCCACAACCCTTGCCCGGTGGTTGTGGGGGTCTGCGGGCAGGAGGCTTATCGAAATCTGGAAGACCCCTTTAACAAAGGGGCCCCCAGATCCCGGCCCCCCCCCTGTGTGAAATGGTAATGGGGTACCTTGTACCTCTACCATTTCACGAGAAAAAAAATGTAAAGGGTTAAAAACGACAAGAGCCGGTTTTTGACAAGTCCTTTATTATCTTCTTTCTTCTTTCCTTCGGGTTTCTTCTTCCTCCTCCTCCTTCTTCTTCCTCTGCTTCTGTCTTGGGTCTTCTATTCCCGCATCTTGCCCGGCGTGTTCTTCCATCTTCTCCCGCTGTCCTTCTCGTCCGCATCTTCTCCTTCTTCTTCTTCTTCGCCGGAGCGGCCGCTTCCAATTGAAATCCCCGCTGTCTGCCGGACCACGCCCCCCCCCTCTGACGCCACGGGCAAGCTCTTAGGAGTGTGCTGCAAGTGCGTCAGAGGGGGGCGTGGTCACATGTCAGAGGGCGGCCAATTCAATTTGAAGCTCGTGCGCGGCTTTTTCTTTGCCAGAGTCGCCGCTTCCAATTGAATTGCCCGCTTTCTGGAACATGTGACCACGCCCCCCTCTGACGCACTGGCACCACACGGGGACTTTCCTAAGAGCTTGCCCGTGGCGTCAGAGGGGGGGGCGTGGTCCGGCAGAACAGCGGGGATTTCAATTGGAAGCGGCCGCTCCGGCGAAGAAGAAGAAGGAGAAGATGCGGACGAGAAGGACAGCGGGAGGAACAGAAGATGGAAGAACACGCCGGGCAAGATGCGGGAATAGAAGACCCAAGACAGAAGCAGAGGAAGAAGAAGGAGGAGGAAGAAGAAACCCGAAGGAAAGAAGAAAGAAGATAATAAAGGACTTGTCAAAAACCGGCTCTTGTCTTTTTTAACCCTTTACATTTTTTTACTCGTGAAATGGTAGAGGTACAAGGTACCCCATTACCATTTCACACAGGGGGGGGGCCGGGATCTGGGGGGCCCCTTTGTTAAAGGGGTCTTCCAGATTTCGATAAGCCTTCCGCCCGCAGACCCCCACAACCACCGGGCAAGGGTTGTGGGGAAGAGACCCTTGTCCTCATCAACATGGGGACAAGGTGTTTTGGGGGGCACCCCAAAACACCCTCCCAATGTTGAGGGCATGTGGCCTGGTGCGGTTCAGGAGAGGGGGGGGGCCGCGCTCTGTCCCCCCCTCTTTTCTGCGGCCGGCCAGGTCAACGTGCTCGGATAAGGGGTCTGGTGTGGATTTTAGGGGGGACTCCACGCCATTTTTTTTTTAATTTGGGGTGGAGTTCCCCTTAAATTCCACACCAGACCCGAAGGGTCTGGTTATGGATATTTGGGGGGAACCCCACGTCATTTTTTTTTAAAATTGACGGCGGGGTTCCCCTTAATATCCATACCAGACCTAAAGGGTCTGGTTATTGAATTTGGGGGGACCCCCACGTCATTTGAATAATTATTTTAAATTTCGTACCATGGGGGGGGGGGAATGTCAGCAGGTGAATAAAGCGCACTTTTCCTGCGGTTAGAAATATGTCTTTGCACAAAATGACATTCTGAAAAAAAAAAAAAAAAAAAAAAGCCATTTAAAACTGACTCGCGGCAATAATGAATTGTCGGCTCCCGGCAATTGCAGGAGAATTCATTCATTAAAAAAAGGGAAAAAAAAAGCGTGGGGGTCCCCCCAAATTCAATAACCAGACCCTTTAGGTCTGATATGGATATTAAGGGGAACCCCGCCGTCAATTTATTAAAAAAATGACGTGGGGTTCCCCCCAAATATCCATAACCAGACCCTTCGGGTCTGGTGTGGAATTTAAGGGGAACTCCACTCCAAATTAAAAAAAAAATGGCGTGGAGTCCCCCCTAAAATCCACACCAGACCCCTTATCCGAGCACGTTGACCTGGCCGGCCGCAGAAAAGAGGGGGGGACAGAGCGCGGCCCCCCCCCTCTCCTGAACCGCACCAGGCCACATGCCCTCAACATTGGGAGGGTGTTTTGGGGTGCCCCCCAAAACACCTTGTCCCCATGTTGATGAGGACAAGGGTCTCTTCCCCACAACCCTTGCCCGGTGGTTGTGGGGGGTCTGCGGGCGGAAGGCTTATCGAAATCTGGAAGACCCCTTTAACAAAGGGGCCCCCCAGATCCCGGCCCCCCCCCTGTGTGAAATGGTAATGGGGTACCTTGTACCTCTACCATTTCACGAGTAAAAAAAAATTAAAGGGTTAAAAACGACAAGAGCCGGTTTTTGACAAGTCCTTTATTATCTTCTTTCTTCTTTCCTTCGGGTTTCTTCTTCCTCCTCCTTCTTCTTCCTCTGCTTCTGTCTTGGGTCTTCTATTCCCGCATCTTGCCCGGCGTGTTCTTCCATCTTCTTCCGCTGTCCTTCTCGTCCGCATCTTCTCCTTCTTCTTCTTCTTCGCCGGAGCGGCCGCTTCCAATTGAAATCCCCGCTGTCTGCCGGACCACGCCCCCCCCTCTGACGCCACGGGCAAGCTCTTAGGAAAGTCCCCGTGTGGTGCCAGTGCGTCAGAGGGGGGCGTGGTCACATGTTCCAGAAAGCGGGCAATTCAATTGGAAGCGGCGACTCTGGCAAAGAAAAAGCCGCGCACGAGCTTCAAATTGAATTGCCCGCCCTCTGACATGTGACCACGCCCCCCTCGGACGCACTTGCAGCACACTCCTAAGAGCTTGCCCGTGGCGTCAGAGGGGGGGGCGTGGTCCGGCAGACAGCGGGGATTTCAATTGGAAGCGGCGCCTCCGGCGAAGAAGAAGAAGGAGAAGAAGATGCGGACGAGAAGGACAGCGGGAGGAACAGAAGATGGAAGAACACGCCGGGCAAGATGAGGGAATAGAAGACCCAAGACAGAAGCAGAGGAAGAAGAAGGAGGAGGAAGAAGAAACCCGAAGGAAAGAAGAAAGAAGATAATAAAGGACTTGTCAAAAACCGGCTCTTGTCTTTTTTAACCCTTTACATTTTTTTTCTCGTGAAATGGTAGAGGTACAAGGTACCCCATTACCATTTCACACAGGGGGGGGGCCGGGATCTGGGGGGCCCCTTTGTTAAAGGGGTCTTCCAGATTTCGATAAGCCTCCTGCCCGCAGACCCCCACAACCACCGGGCAAGGGTTGTGGGGAAGAGACCCTTGTCCTCATCAACATGGGGACAAGGTGTTTTGGGGGGCACCCCAAAACACCCTCCCAATGTTGAGGGCATGTGGCCTGGTGCGGTTCAGGAGAGGGGGGGGGCCGCGCTCTGTCCCCCCTCTTTTCTGCGGCCGGCCAGGTCAACGTGCTCGGATAAGGGGTCTGGTGTGGATTTTAGGGGGGACTCCACGCCATTTTTTTTTTAATTTGGAGTGGAGTTCCCCTTAAATTCCACACCAGACCTGAAGGGTCTGGTTATGGATATTTGGGGGGAACCCCACGTCATTTTTTTTTTAAATTGATGGCGGGGTTCCCCTTAATATCCATACCAGACCTAAAGGGTCTGGTTATTGAATTTGGGGGGACCCCCACGCTTTTTTTTTTCCTTTTTTTAATGAATGAATTCTCCTGCAATTGCCGGGAGCCGACAATTCATTATAGCCGCGAGTCAGTTTTAAATGGCTTTTTTCCTTTGAAAAATGACATTTTGTGCAGAGACAGTTCTAACCACGGGAAACATGCGCTTTTTCACATGCTGACATTAGAGACCCCCATAGTACGAAATTTAAAGGAAAATTACACTTTTATTATTGCACTTTTAGCATTATTAAAATCACTGCTCCCGAAAAAACGGCCGTTTTAAAAAATAAAAAAAGCATTGGTACATGTCCCCTGGGGCAGGACTGAGGTCCCCAAACACTTTTTAGGACAAAACTTGCAGATTAGCCTTTAAAATTCACTATTAAGATTTCCCCCATAGACTTATACAGGGAGTTCGGCGGCGGCTTTAGTTATCAATCACATCGCGCTGCTGCTGCCGCCGGTTCATGCGCCTAATTAGGGATTCATCCAGCGCACTAATTAAGGCATGTACCGGCGCAGCGCAGATTCATTAGTAAATCAGCCCCAATGTCTTCGCCGGCCGCCATTTTCTTGAAGACCGCCGTTGCCGCCACTAGAGGTCCGCGGCCGGGCAGAGACAATGTCTCCGCCGGCCGCCATTTTCTTGAAGACCGCCGTCGCCGCCATTTTCTTGAAGACCGGAGAGAGTCTCTGCTGGTGGGGGAAGCCTGATGTAAGGGGGAACTCGGCTGATGTAAATGGGGGGGACTCGGCTGGTGGGGGACTCGGCTGATGTAAAGGGGGGGACTCGGCTGGGGGGGGACTCGGCTGATGTAAAGGGTGGGGGACTCGGCTGGGGGGGGACTCGGCTGATGTAAAGGGGGGGGGGGGGGCTCGGCTGGGGGGGGACTCAGCTGATGTAAAGGGGGGGGACTCGGCTGGGGGGGACTCGGCTGATGTAAAGGGGGGGGGGGGCTCGGCTGGGGGGGGGACTCAGCTGATGTAAAGGGGGGGGGACTCGGCTGATGTAAAGGGGGGGGACTCGGCTGATGTAAAGGGGGGGGACTTGGCTGATGTAAAGGGGGGGGACTCAGCTGATGTAAGGGGGGGGGACTCGGCTGATGTAAAGGGGGGGACTCGGCTGATGTAAAGGGGGGGGACTCGGCTGATGTAAAGGGGGGGGGGACTCGGCTGATGTAAAGGGGGGGGACTCGGCTGATGTAAAGGGGGGGGGACTCGGCTGATGTAAAGGGGGGGGACTCGGCTGATGTAAAGGGGGGGACTCGGCTGATGTAAAGCGGGGGGGACTCGGCTGATGTAAAGGGGGGGGGACTCGGCTGATGTAAAGGGGGGGGGACTCGGCTGATGTAAAGGAGGGGGACTCGGCTGATGTAAAGGGGGGGGACTCGGCTGATGTAAAGGGGGGGGGACTTGGCTGATGTAAAGGGGGGGACTCGGCTGATGTAAAGGGGGGGACTCGGCTGATGTAAAGGGGGGGACTCGGCTGATGTAAAGGGGGGGACTCGGCTGATGTAAAGGGGGGACTCGGCTGATTTAAAGGGGGGGACTCAGCTGATGTAAAGGGGGGACTCGGCTGATGTAAAGGGGGGACGCCTGATGTAAAGGGGGGACTCGGCTGGTGGGGACGCCTGATGCAAGGAGAGAGTCCGGGCTTCCACTGATTCTGCATTATGGTGAGTTGAATGATTTCATTTTATATCACAATGTAATATTAGAAATAATGTGCTTCGCACTCCTGAACCCTGCGCTGCGTCCATATGCAGCACAAGAAAACTTGGAGACTGCTCAGACCGAACACTATGGTGGAGTGCAGATACAACCGGCCCTTTGAGGGCAACCAAACTGCTGATGCAGCCCTCGATGAATTTGAGTTTGCCACCCCTGCTCTAGGCGCATATATAAAATACTAATGAAAGCAGGTATGAATTCATTAAATGTACTTGCACTTATTGTTAAAAACAGATATTGTAATAATTAAACTTGACTTGTTTTTAGCCTCCTGCATAGAATAGCTCAGAAAAAAAGAGGGAGGGGCAGCACTAGAAGCCAATCAAATGTGCAGCAGTGTTAATATGCTTATAATGAATTTGCTGACAGATGGGCATAACAATCTGCTTCTTGTTTGTGTTCCTATTAGATACTAGAGGCAAACAGTATTGCTAAACTAAAGTAGATAAAAATCACTTTACCAGGCTTGCTTAAAGGGTCACTAAAGGAATATTTTTTTTAGCTAAATAGCTTCCTTAACTTACTGCAGTGCTATTTCATGTCCTCATTGTTCGTTTTTGCTTTGATTTTGCTGTAATTCTGCTCTGATCTCCACACTTCCTGGTTGTCTGTCTCCTTATAACCACAGTGCTGGGAGCTTTCTCACGGTGGTCACTAATCAAGGAGGTGTGATTACTGTGTGTAAACTGAAACTGGGTTGGTGCTGAGGGGTTTTAGACAAACCATCACTGCCCTCTATTGGCTCGCTGGCTCTGTACATCAGAGAGACACGAAATAACAGCAAAAACAAAACTAGAACTGTAGGTTCATTATATGATTGATTTTTATCTATTTTAATCATTTTTAAAAGGAATCAGTTTACCTATACCCTGTAAACAGTCATTTCATTCCCTTTAACTATGTTGTGGACAGTCATTAGTAAAATAATGTAATGTCATTTTTTTAGACCTTAACTGCTTGTGGACCCTGCACTGAATATATACGTCCTAACTTTAAAGATGGATATCTTGGTAACGGCAGCAGCCGCTGCCACAACCGAGGTATCCCTCTTTAGTTTGCAGGGTCCTTTAAACGATAAAGGCGGTCTCCACAGCGGATTCGCTGCAAGATCGCTGTTATCGGTGGCGGTAGAGGGGAACCCCCCTCCCGGCGCTCTCCCGCGCCCTCCGCCGATTACCGTTGCCGTCGGTAGCGGCGGAGGCGATCGGGTCCGTTCGGCAGCTGACTGGGGATGCGAGTGAGGGAAAAATGTCCCTCACCCGTCCCCAAAGCTCTGCTGGGCAGGAGTTACGTCAAAACGTCAGTCCCGCCCAGCGTCTTAACCACTTGACCACTGGGCACTTAAACCCCCTTCCTAACCAGACCAATTTTCAGCTTTCGGTGCTCTCACAATTTGAATGACAATTACTCAGTCATACAACATTCTACCCATTTGAAATTTGTGTCCTTTTTTTCACACAAATAGAGCTTTCTTTTGGTGGTATTTGATCACCTCTGGGTTTTTTATTTTTTGCGCTATAAAAGAAAAACGACTGAAAATTCTGTAAAAAATAAAATAAAAATCTTGTTTCTGTCATATTAGCAGGTTATTTCTCACACACAGCATATGCATACCACAAATTACACCCCAAAACACATTCTGCTATTCCTCCCCATGTGTGGGACTTTTACACAGCGTGGCCACATACAGAGGCCCAACATGCAGGGAACGCCATCAGGCGTTCTGGAACACCCAGGCCAATTCTGACATTTCTCTCCTACATGGAAAAATCATCATTTATTTGCTAGAAAATTACATAGAACCCCAAAACATTATATATGCTTTTTTAGCAAAGACCCTAGAGAATACAATGGCGGCCGTTACAACTTTTCATCTCGCACGGTATTTTCGTAGAAATTTTTTGAACGTGTGTTTTTAAAAAAAAAAACAGTTTTGTGCTAAAAAAAAACAAAACAGTAAAGTTAGCCCAATTTTCATAATGTGAAAGATGACGTTACGCCGAGTAAATAGATACCCAACATGTCACACTTCAAAATTGCGCACAATCGTGGAATGGCGCCAAACTTCGCTACCTAAAAATCCCCATAGGCGATAGTATTTGGGTATTGCAGAGTATTTGGGTATTTCAGGGTATCGCACAGGGTATTGCGGTATTGGGGTACTGAGGTATTGGGGTACTGGAGTATTGGGGCACTGGAATACTGCAGATTATTGGGGTACTGGAGTACTGCAGAGTATTGGGGTACTGGAGTACTGCAGAGTATTGGGGTACTGGAGTACTGCAGAGTATTGGGGTACTGGGGTACTGCAGAGTATTGGGGTACTGGGGTACTGCAGAGTATTGGGGTACTGCAGAGTATTGGGGTACTGCAGAGTATTGGGGTATTGGGGTACTGGGGTATTGCAGAGTATTGGGGTACTGGGGTATTGCAGAGTATTGGGGTACTGGGGTATTGCAGAGTATTGGGGTACTGGGGTATTGCAGCGTATTGGGGTACTGGGGCATTGCAGAGTACTGGGGTACTGGGGTATTGTGGTGTATTGTGGGGTACTGGGGTATTGTGGGGTACTGGGGTATTGTGGGGTACTGGGGTCATGCAGGGTACTGGGGTATTGTGGGGTACTGGAGTAATGCAGGGTACTGGGGTAATGCAGGGTACTGGGGGATTGCAGGGTACTGGGGGATTGCAGAGCTGGGATGTTTTGAGGGATGGCTGGATCTGTGACTGCATTTGTCACAGATCCAGCCACAGCTCAGCTGCTGACACCCCGCTCCCCCCCCTCTCCTCCCACACTGTACCGAACGGTACAGAGAGCAGAGGGAGGAGAGGGAGGAACCGGCGTCATCAAATGATGCCGGTTTGTTTACAAGTGATTGCGCCGTCATTTGACGGCGCGATCACGTGGTAAACGGCCGCTATCAGCGGCAATTTACCGTGATCCGTGATGCGCCGGGTCTTCTAGACCCGGCGATCACGGACACTTTCGCAAGCGCGTCCCAGGGGACGTGCAATCGCGAAAGTGAAGGACGACGTCCCAGGGACGTCGTGTCAAAACTACTCGACCGCGCTGTAGCAGTATTTTCGCTATAGCGTGGTCGGCAAGTGGTTAAAGAAACATTTTTTTTGTTTACCTTTTTTTCAAAAGACATTTTCCTGACGCATTCATGGCAGCACACACTGGGTTGTGACTCCGCCCCCACAACCTGACAGGATTGGTTAGCTATAAATTTGAAGGGGAGACGCCCCGCATCATTCTCTTTTTTTATCCTCACCTGACAAGATTGGATGAACAAGCAAGAAGCATGCCTCTTACCACAAATCGCCCCAGCAGGTTCAGCCTCTCCTGTTTGGAAGTCCCTCCTGTACAGTCTCTAAATGAGCTTTATGGTGGGAACCCCGTTCTGGTGGTCTCAGGGGCTCTGGAATTATACTGGCATCTGTAGCAAGCTTTAACCACTTGTCCACCGCCCACCGTCATATGACGGCGGGCGGAGGACTCCATTGTTCTGACATCACGTCATATGACGTGATGTCCCTTTAAAGCCGCGGGCGGGCGCGCGCGCGTCGCCGGCGGCGCGCGCGCGCGCACCCGCCGCTCCGCGGGGATCCCGTGCGAGTGCCCGGCGGCAACGATCGCCGCCGGGCACACGCGATTGCTCTGTAAGTGAGCTGGGACGTGCAGCTCTGTATGTAAACACAGAGCTGCACGTCCCTGTCAGGGAGAGAGGTGACAGATTGTGTTCCTTGTACATAGGGACACAATCGGTCACCTCCCCCAGTCACCCCCCCTCCCCCTACAGTTAGAACACTCATAGGACACACATTTAACCCCTTCCCCGCCCCCTAGTGGTTAACCCCTTCACTGCCAGTCACATTTATACAGTAATCAATGCATATTTATAGCATTTTTCACTGTATAAATGTAAATGGTCCCAAAAATGTCAGAAAAGTGTCCGAAATGTCCGCCATAACGTCGCAGTCCCAATAAAAAAATCGCAGATCGCCGCCATTAATAGTAAAAAAATAAAAAAAAAAAAAATGCCATAAACTATCCCCTATTTTGTAAACGCTATAAATTTTGCGCAAACCAATCGATAAGCGCTTATTGCATTTTTTTTTTACCAAAAATATGTAGAAGAATACGTATCGGCCTAAACTGAGGGAAAAAAAAATTTTTTATATATTTTTTGGGGTTATTTATTATAGCAAAAAGGAAAAAATATTGCATTTTTTTAAAAATTGACGCTCTATTTTTGTTTATAGCGCAAAAAATAAAAACCGCAGAGGTGATCAAATACCACCAAAAGAAAGCTCTATTTGTGGGAAAAAAAGGACGCCAATTTTGTTTGGGAGCCACGTCGCACGACCGCGCAATTGTCAGTTAAAGCGACGCAGTGCGGGAAGCTTATATTTTGTCTGGGCAGGAAGGGGGTCTAGGTGCACAGTAGGTAAGTGGTTAAAAAAGCTTCAAATCTCGCAGTGGCCCCCACTTTCGCTCTGTCTTTCCTTCCAGTGCAGTGTGTGCTTCCACAAAGGTATTTGTATCATTACATTTACCACCTAAGGTTAGTCCGTTTTGTACCTTTGTCTGCCTGTTTTTTTTTTCTCAGCTCTGCTGAGCCCTGTGGTTTCTCTGACACCCCATATTCTCGGGGTCACCGCTGCGTACCCCTTGGCGCTCTTCGCATGCGCGCAGCTCAGTGATGATGCCGCCTGTCTCCTCTGCCCTCTTCCAAAATGGCGCCGGGCGAGCGGGACGCTTCTGCGAATGCTCGCGTCATTAAAAAAAAAAAAAAAAGAAGGAAAAAAAAAACAGTCCTATTGCTCTGCAGTTCTGGCTGCCACACTGCTGCTTTGCTCTACTCAGAGTGAAGATTGCACCAGGTGTGTGCAGGCATGTCCCAGATCAGCCTGGGCTAATTGATTACACACACAAAAAAAAAAAAGGAACAAATAGGATAGAAGATATAATACAAGCGCCCAGAGGCGATTCAGTTTGCATGTGCCGCGCTATATAAGTTTTCATCATTCATTCATTCATTCATTCATTCAATACATTTATATATTAATTTATAACATACCATAGGAGAAAGTGTATCCATAATTAAACAATTAATATAATCCGAAAAAAATAAAAAATAAAAAAATAAAAAAGGATAGATATATGTATATAAAATTATTATATTCATTTAATAAATAGAAATGTTGGGGGGGAACATATTGTAATGTTTTCCCTTCTCTCTTTTTTTCCCACCTTTTCGGGCTGTCTCTCTGCTATCCTTATGGGGTACACTGCCCTCGCAGACCACCATCAGCTGACCAGGTATAGAGGCCGTCCAGAAGGTGGTAAGTAGAGGGGAGACAAAAAAGAGAGCCTGGCCACTGACGCTACAGTTTTGGTAGCCCTATCGGGTCAAGAGACGCAAGTTTGCGGCACAGAGGAAGATTCTAGCCATGCTTTCGGCAGAAGGCGCAAGAAATCGCTCAAGGTTACCCTCTTGATTTCTTCAATCAAGGCATAGCCGCTCGCGTCACAGCACTCCCGTCATAGTCGGTCCCACCGCAGACGATTACCTTCATCCCAGACAGAGCTATCTTACCCGCACCATGGCAAATGTTTGCCAAATATGCGGGGCGCCAGCCTTGCCAGGGGAATTGGCCTGCCGCTCGTGCTTCATTGAAGTAACCAAGGATTCAGAGGCCAGAGTAGATACTGAGCTCCTAGGAGAATCGCCACAGGGATCATATGTGGGCGATCCTTCCCCAAGCACATCGCCCGGCCGTTACGCCAGGGTGCAGTAACCCTCTCTAAGAATGAGGAGTGTGAGCAGGCGTCGGACTGTCTCTTTTTGGTTGAACCATTTGCCCATTCAGTCAAGGAAGCGATCGGCTGGGAGGAGGTTATGGCAGAACTTCTGAAGGTTCAGAAATATTTCCCGGTGCTGAAAAGGGGGTCCTGAATCATTTCCCTTCATCGAAGAGCTGGAGAACCTCATAAAGGATAAGTGGGGGGGTCGCATAAGCGGCCCAGTATGAGCAACAAGTTTGCAGATTGTACCCCTTGTGGGAGTCTAAGATCGATTCTTTGATCAATGCAACTACGGTCGATTCATCTTTAATGCGACTCGCTAGAGACATTTCTCTACCGATTGAAGACGCAGTTACCTTCCGGGACGCTCTTGATCGTAATATCAATATAGAACTGAAGAAAGCCTGCTCCACGACAGGAGCCGCTTGTAGGCCGGCTATCACCACAGCGGCAGTCGCTAAAACTATCGCTGCATAGGCAGCTAATATTGAGAATCCCATTCTAGAAGGAGCCGACCAGGGGAAGATATTCTCCTCCCTGCAGGAAAATTAAGTTGGCTTACGGCTCCTAAGGGGGCGACTTCATGGCTGGGAAGAGCCTTATGGCTGAGACCCTGGATAGCGAAGGCAGTGTCAAAATTAACTGGTGCGAAATTCCATATGGCGGCTCAAGTGTATTCGACACAAAGATGGACTCGGCCATCTCCAAGGTTACCGGGGGAAAGTCTGGGCTGATTTCTCTGATAGGAAAACCAGAGCCCCAGAAGGGCCCCACTTACAGGCGTGATCTTCCTGTCAAGTACAGGGATGTTAGATCCTACCGCCCCGGCAGGGAATTTAGGAGGGACTGGAAGACTCGACCATCCTTCATGTAGATACAGTAAGCCAATCACAGCTGGGGAACAGCATAAGTCCTTTTTGAGGGTCCGTCTGCCCACCCAGCTCAGGTGAGCACCAGACTCAAGAGATTCACTCGGATATGGGCAACTCGTATAACAGATCCATGAACACTATCCTCTATCAAGACCGGTCACAATTGGAAATTCATGGGCACATTGCCAGGGAACACATTCCAGCCTACCAAGTACTTCCGCACCAGAAAGGGAGGGGGTTTTATTCCCCTTTATTTCTGGTACAAAAAAAAAAAAACGGGGATCTACGTCCAGTCTTGGACCTAAAGAAGTTCAACAGACGATCAAAATAGAGGCCCTCAGATTGGAAAAGCCTTCAGTCCATTTTGTTGTCAGTGGACGTGGGAGACTGGATGCTATCTTTTTCGGGAGTTTACCTTCACATCCCAGTTCATCTTACCTTCCAGAGGTCCCTTCGGTTCTCAATCGATCAATCCCATTTCCAATTTTGGTGCCCCCCATTCGGCATCGCCTCAGCACCCAGAGCATTCGGCAAGTTAGGGTGTTCCTAGGGGCAGAATAAAATACCAGGTTGTACCGGGTGCAACTCCCTCAAGAGAGGCTGAAGCCCTTGCTCCAGAAGATACAGAGTCTGCTATCATCCAGACGTCTAACTGTCAGAGCCTGCCTCAGTTCCCTGGGGTCCATGTCCGCATCCATACCCTTGATACAGTGGCCCCTGTGGCACATGTGAGTCTTACAGAACTCCTTTTTCAGGCAGTGGAATAGAACGTCAATACTCCAAACCATTCACATCCCGAACTGGGTAAAGCAATTAGTATGGTGGTGGACACACCCGTCCGACCTCAGGGAGTCCATTCCAAAAGTCCAGAAGTAGTAACATCGGACGCCAGCCAGGGGTGATGGGGTCCACACTATCTAGACTGAGTAGCCCAAGGACAGTGGCATTTTTGGGCACAGGGCATAGTGTCAAATATTTTAGAGCTCAGAGCAGCCTTTTAGGCCCTCCTGGCCATTGCGCCTCTTCTAGAGAGGAAGAGTGTCCTGATCAGGATGGACAACAAGTGGCGGTGTCATGTATCCAGAGACAGGGGAGCATCAGGAGTCGCACGCTTCAGGAGGAAGTTCGCCCATAATGGAAGGGGCACAAGTGCACCTGTTAGATCTGTGGGGAGTATGCGTCCCAGCAACACAGAATTCGTTGGCCAACTACCTAAGCCGAGAGACACTTTCAAACAACGAACGGTCCCTGAACCAACAGGTATTCTCCATTCTTACGAAAACTTGTGGAGTACCAGAAGTCGACCTAGCAGCCACGCCAAAGAACTCCAAGTGTCAGAGGTTCCTGTCCAGAGCCCACTTGCCATTACCTGAAGGGACAAACTGCCTAGTTCTTCCATGGAGCTGCGAGCTAGGGTACATTTTTCTTCCAACTTCTCGGATTACAAGATTCCTGTCCCGACTTCGGAAGTCCTCAGCCACAGTTATTGTACTAATACCGTTTCGGCTGAGGAGGCCATGGTTTACGACCCTGCTACAACTAGGTACGCGGCCTCCAATACATCTTCCAGTAACTTGGGATCTCATACATCAGAGGCAATTCTTCCATCCAGCCCAGAGAAGCTGCATTTGCCAGCTTTGAAGCTGAGAGGGCTAGGTTAGGGAAACTAGGATACTCTCAGGAGGTAATATCAACCTTAGTACAAGCTCTAAGGAGCTCCACTGATGTCACCTATACTAGGATCTGGGAGAGGTTCGTGTCATCGCAGCAAAGAGATTGGAATCCCATCTCAAATTCTTGAATTTCTTCAGTCAGGGTTTAACAAGGGCCCGGGCTTGGGTACCCTGAATGTGCAAGAATCTGCCCTTTCAGCCATGACGGGTACTAGATGGGCTCTTCATCATCCGGTCACTCTGTTCCTCAGGGCCTACGTAAGATCAGACCACCTAGGAGGCCAGCCTTTCCAACAGGGGATCTCTGTGTAGTACTCGAGTCCAATCCACCTTTTTCTCCATTCAACTTAGTCTCACCGTGGAACCTAGCTCTGAAGATGGCTTCCCATATTGCTATCACCTCAGTTAAGAGGGCATCGGAGATACAAGCACTTATGGCTATGGAACCCCTATTCAGTGTTCTTCCCTGACAGAGTGGTTCTGAAGCCCTCAGACCATTTTTATCCAAGGGTAACTTCCTCCTTTCATTATAAGCAGGACATCGTCCTTTCGTCTTTTACTAATGAGAGGGCCGAGTCCAATGACTAGGATGTCAAGTCTACCATCTCCAGTTACGTCACAGCTACATCTCAGGAAGACGGATTCTCTCTTGATTATCCCACACGGGAGCAGACGAGGTCAGCCAGCTACCTCCCGTACCATTACCTCTTGGTTGTTAAAGCTATCAAAGAGACCTATTCCATCCAGCAACTTACGACTCCTAGAGGGCATTAGGGCTCATTCGACAGGGGCAGAGGCCCCTTCTTGGGCAGCATATTGCGGGACTTCACCGAAAACCATAGGCAGAGCAGCAACTTGGTCTTCCCAACACATCTTCATTTCTCACTACAGAGTGAATTGTGCTCTCCTGGCTACCGTCGACTTCGGCAGATCTGTTCTTAGAGCCAATTCCTCAGCGCTATAAAGAATAAATATTACTGTTTTCTTGCACCCTCCCGACTGGCGAGTTATATCCCAGTGTGTGCTGCCATGAATGCGTCAGGAAAACGGAAAATTGTATACTCACCTTTCCGTAATTTTCCTTTCCTGACGCATCTTCATGGCAGCACACAGATGCCCACCCTGCTGTTTTATGATGATATATACAGAGAATGATGCGGGGCATCTCCCCTTCAAATTTATAGCTAACCAATCCTGTCAGGTTGTGGGGGCGGAGTCACAACCCAGTGTGTGCTGCCATGAAGATGCGTCAGGAAAGGAAAATTACGGAAAGGTGAGTATACAATTTTCCGTTTTTTTTTCTTTTTTTGCTTTTAAGTCTAAATATGAGATCTGAGGTCTTTTTGATCACAGATCTCATATTTAAGAGGACCTGTCATGCTTTTTTCTATTACAAGGGATGTTTACATTCCTTGTAATAGGAATAAAAGTGATCATTTTTTTCAGTGTAAAAAATAATAAAATGAATAAAAATAAATAAGAAAACAAAAAAAAATGTTTTTAAAGCGCCCCGTCCCGACGAGCTCGCGCGCAGAAGCGAACTCATACGCGAGTAGCGCCCGCATATGAAAACGGTGTTCAAACCACACAAGTGAGGTATCGCCGCGATCGTTAGAGTGAGACCTCCTCTGTAACTCAAAAGATGCAACCTATAGAATTTTTTAAACGTCACCTATCGAGATTTTTAAGGGTAAAAGTTTGATGCCATGCCACGAGCGGGTGCAATTTTTAAGCGTGACATGTTGGGTATCATTTTACTCGGCGTAACATTATCTTTCACAATATATAAAAAAATTGGGCCAAATTTATTTTTGTCTTATTTTTTAATTCAAAAAAATGTTTTTTTTAAAAAAAAAGTGCGCTTGTAAGACCGCTGCGCAAATACGGTCAAAAAAGTACAGACAAAAAGTATTGCACTGACCACTACTTTATTCTCTAGGGTGTTAGAAAAAATATATATAATGTTTGGGGGTTTTAAGTAATTTTCTAGCAGAAAAAACTGTTTTAGTCTTTCAAACACCAAATCTGAAAAACACCTAAGGTCCTTAAGTGGTTAAAGGGGAGAAATACAAATAATTGACCAAAAAAATTTACCAAATACGTATGCATTTAAACTTGCCTTGGGATTAGCTTTTATGTTCTTGTCTGGGAACCCTTTCATTCCACTACCCATTAGCCACCACCTCCACAACCCATTAGCCATCACCTCCCCAACTAAACACTGTTGATCTAAATAAAGAACAACTTAAAAGTTGCATTTATTTAACTGATCCTAAGTGATTTGCTCGGTCCCGAAACCTCTGTTTCTGGACCATGGAGTAAAATAGTCCTTTCTTTACTCTAGGTGCCCACATTGTGGACACTTATCATTGGCTTTACAATAGCAGGGTCCAGTTATGCTTTAAAACACTGCAATGGCGTGTCAAAATAAGGGGAGGTAACAAGGTTGGTAGGCGTCAGACCCAATCTGCAGCACTGCATCATTGCTCTCCGCTTTTGGAACAGGCACTGTGGAGAGATATGTAATATAGGTTCAGGTAAGTAACAAAAAGCATCAAGATTTATTTTATTTATTTTTTCTAATTTTAAATATGAATAGGAAGAGTTTGGGAGGCACAACAATTGCTCTGAGATTAGCTTTAAAAGGAAGTATGTATGTTTTAAATAGGTTTGCACATAACACATAACAAAAAAAAAAAAGATCAATTTTCATATAACAAGCATGGCAAACTGTTTACTTACTGTGGAAAGCAGAATAGCATTTGCACAGTTAGAAAGGAACAGAAAATCTAGTTTATTCTTATTGATCATTCTACAGATTTTCTTTGTTTTCATAGTTCCATTAATTGGAGGAGTGAATGATTTATAGTCATGTCAAGAATGTAAGCATTGAAGAAAACAACATTTAATCCTCCACTTCTAAACCACAGTCACCCTCAAAATATTATCAGTATTAAAATACAAAAACAAGATAATAGCTGTGGGTTACTATACTGTAGCTCCTAAATAGAGTTCTCAGTTCTTTTATCTATCATAGAATGTTTAAGATAAACAAGGGTTACATTACTGCACTTCACATCTTACTTGACACTTTAGTAACTCAGGTCTAATCTGAACCTCATTGTTTGACATTTAGAAAATAAAGATTTAGTTTGGAGTAAGACCATAGGCGTGCACAGCCTATTACCTTAGGGTGTGCACCCCAAAGCTCAAACACACGTGATAAGTTAGTCTCTTAGGCCGCGTACACACGAGGGACCGTTTCAGCAGACATCTCCGCTCGTGTGTATGGGCTAGCGGACAGATTTCTCCAGCATGCTTTGAAATCTATCCGGTGGGAATCTGTCCGCCCGACATGTCTGCTGGTTAGTACACTTACCAGCAGACATGTCGGCCCCCACCGCCGCCGCGCCGCTGCCGAATGGATTCGGCGCATGCGCGGAAGTGTTTTACTTCCTGGTGCGGTGACGTGGCGGTCACCACTACGTCACCGCGCCGTCCGGCGGCGGGGAATTTGATCCGATGGTGTGTACACGCCATCGGATCAAACTCCCGATCGGACATATCCGATGGAAATGGTCCGCGGACCGTTTTCATCGGATATATCCGATCGTGTGTACGCCGCCTTAATGTAAGACATCAACGACAGACAAGTTGCATTCGTCTTAGATGTATGTTTACTTCAGAATACACTGTAGTACAGAGGATCACTCCTTTTCATAAGGAGAGTGATATAGTTTACACAATGTTACAGGCTTTTATAGAAAAAGGCTAACATGAAAGTCTATGGAGGGCATAAGCAAGATTACACACTCTTGCACAATACACGTATACATGTCATTATTTATTATTTTGATAACTTCACACCTGGCCATCGTGACCTAACTAAGGCGTCAAGTGAGGTGTTGTTTTTACAACAAGCGACAACAAAAAATAGATTACATGGTGGGAATGTTTATCAAGCAATTATAAGTGAAGGCACATTCCAACAAAACAATATTTTCCGAGAATTCATATAAAAATATTGACTGACCAGTTCATGGGAACCAGGGGAAAAACAAGGCAACAACTAAACTGATAAGAGGCATGGAGGAGCTCAGCTATGAGGAAAGATTAGAGGAACTGAATTTATTCACTCTTGAGAAGAGGAGAATAAGGGGGGATATGATCAACATGTACAAATACATAAGAGGTCCATATAGTGAACTTGGTGTTGAGTTATTCACTTTAAGGTCAACACTGAGGACAAGGGGGCACTCTTTACGTCTGGAGGAAAAGAGATTTCACCTCCAAATACGGAAATGTTTCTTCACAGTAAGAGCTGTGAAAATGTGGAACAGACTCCCTCCAGAGGTGGTTCTGGCCAGCTCAGTAGATTGCTTTAAGAGAGGCCTGGATTCTTTCCTAAATGCACATAATATAACTGAGTACTAAGTTTTGTAGGTAAAGTTGATCCGGGGTAAATCCGATTGCCTTTCGGGGGATCAGGAAGGAATTTTTTCCCCTCCGGTAGCAAATTGGATCATCGCTCTGCTGGGGTTTTTTGCCTTCCTCTGGATCAACTGTGGGTATGGAGTTGGGTGTATGGGAGGATGTACTGTGTTTTACTTTGTTTTATTTTTATTTTTTTTTATGGTTGAACTGGATGGACTTGTGTCTTTTTTCAACCTGACTAACTATGTAACTATGTAACTATGTAAGGTGCAAAACAAAAAGAATTCAGAAACATTGAATCATTGAAACATTAAAAAAAAACATCTTCATACTAGGGGAACTCTACATTGAGAAGATATATCAATACATGAATATACAGGGATATGCAGATATAGACATAGGTACATATATTCCTATCTTCTCAGTCCCTCCTGTGTTTCGAATTCTTTGGTGCATGCCTCTTAGGCTCCCGCAGGGTGTTCAGGGTCAGATGGCAGAGCCTCGTGGTCCACGGGCGAAAATCACAGGGATCCGGGTTACCATCTCATGAACTGTTTTAACACGGGACCTTGAGGGCTCAAAAGAACCAGCATTAATACAGGTTTCACAGCATGCATTACCAGCATGGGTGGTCATTTTCATGCAACATTTACATAACATAGGTGCACATTTGATTATAAGGATTATAAGTACAATAATTCCGACAACATAAAGAATACCATGCAGAATGCCAGAAAACCATCCTCCAATACCAGAAAGCCAGTTGAGTGGATTGGATTGATCCAGGAAAGCCAGCTTTCCCAGCTACCATCGAATGTGAAATAGGGGCATGTGTGCATATCCAACAGTTAGTAATGTTCAGTCTTTTGGCAGCTTGTAAGTGCATGGAAACAAAAGAGTTATGAAATGGCTCAGCCATTTTGTCATGGTAGCCATTGAAGGTATCTCTTCTTGCTCTTTGGTCAGGGGCAGAAATGGTTCCAAGCTGCAACAACTTCTCCATTATAGTGGCATTCAATAGAACAGTATCATGTATCTTACCCGCCTCCTTCTGATGTGTCCACTCGTATGTCATGACAGTGATCCACACCAATGCTCCTCCACAGAGGATGACACACCAGAGCTTCACATCCGGTTTAGGTCCTAGAAGATTCATCCTGTTCTCTTCTTGCGCGAGCCTGAGTAAGTAGTGGAGACCTAAAAGGCAAAGGTACAGAATAATTCTTGCCAGCGCCACACTGGCTATCTTTTGGAGCTACTGTTCTCTTACAATGGGAACCGTGCACCCAGTATTTATAATCTTTCAACTTTACAGTGGTTGGGGATACCAGAATGATCTGGAAAGGTCCTTTCCACTTAGGGGACAGAGTGGTCCTAGGAGTGTGATTCTTGATATACACCCAATCTCCTGAGTTTAGTCCATAAGTTGCTTCACTTGTGTCCACCGGTTGTCCTGCTTTGGCTCTGGAAAAGGTATCAAAAAACACGTTTGCCAATTTGCGTACATATTCAATCATGGCATCTTGACCATTACCTAGAGTCACTGTTTCAGGATGTACCAATGTGGCAGGAAGTCTTTTAGGTGGACGTCCAAACAAAATGTCAAAAGGCGACAACCCATGTTTCTCTTTGGGGGTGGTCCTAATAGTTGCCAGGGCTATTGGCAAGGCCTCCACCCATGAGCTTTCCCCATTAGCTGTTATCTTAGCTAAGTATCTTTTGATGGTTTGATTTGTGCGTTCCACCATTCCACTAGCTTGTGGCCTATAGGGGGTATGTAGCTGTTGTTTTATCCCTAAAATATCTACCACCCTGGCCATAAGTTTATTGTCAAAGTGGGTACCTCTATCTGATGAGAATACAGCTCCTATCCCGAATCTGGGGATCAACTCTCTGGTAAGGCCTTTTACAACTGTTATGGCATCATTCCTCACCATTGGGTATCCTTCTACCCACCCCGAAAACTGATCTACACACACTAACAAATACTTGAAACGACCACAAGGAAGCATATCTGAGAAGTCTATTTGCACAATTTGAAACGGCTCCTCAGTATGCGGAATATGCTTCATTGGAGTGGGAACTGGTCTCCCGACATTATGCATTTGACATATTGCACATTCATTAATTTGTTTAGCAGCATATGCATGAAATCCAGGTGCCCACCATTGTTTGGTCACCGCCCGACACATCCCTCCTGTTGAGACATGGCAAAGCCCATGGCTCAAAGCAAATAGAGAAGGGAAAAGAGTCGAGGGAGTGACCAACTTATCTTTCATCCTCCACAGGCCATCGTCACCACGAAGTGCTCCCTTTTTAGACCAGGAGCCCCCGTGGGGAGAACTTTCCTGTAGGGCTGAAAGGACAACTGGGTCTACCTGGAGATCCATTACTTGGAAAGTAGGTAAAAGTTGAGTATGCGGCTGATAAGAATAGATAGTTTGTTTTGCATATTTATCAGCCAAGGCATTTCCTGTGGAAATGCAGTCATCAGACCCTGTATGGGCTTTACACTTGATTACCGCATCCTGTAGGGGTAGTTGAACAGCGGCTAACAAACGAATGATAAGACTTTTGTGCTGTATTGCTGTTCCCGCTGCTGTCAAGTACCCTCGCTCCTGCCATAGCTGAGCAAAGCTATGCAGAACACCTATAGCATATGCTGAATCACTGTATATATTTACTCTATCAACTTCAGCTAATTCCAAAGCCACACAGAGCAGTGAGCTCCGCTGCCTGTGCAGACCTGGAATCCCCAAGTACGTCAGCATACAGTAGGTTGGCCTCACCGTTTACCACTGACCTCCGGATAGAGGACCCATCTACAAAGAGGTCTGCACATGGAGGCAGGCCTGAGATGGTTTCATCTCGCAAGTCAGGTCTGGGTTTAGTTACCTCTTCAATTGAGTTAACACAATCATGGGAAGAATACTCATATTCCTCAACATCCTCGCTGTCTTCCTCTGGCAAAAATGTGGCCGGATTTAAAGTTTGACAGCGTTGGATCTTGAGGTTTGAGGCGGATAACAGGACCAAGTGGTAATGAGTTATCCTTTGTACATAAAAATGTTTTGTGTAGGCATTATTCAACATAGCCTCCAAGTCATGAGGGCACATCAAATACAAAGTGTTACCTAACACAATGTCAGTAGTTTTTTCTACCAGCAGGGCAGCCGCTGCCACTGACTTCAAGCAGCCTGGCAAGCCTCTTGCCACACTGTCCAGTGGGTAGCTGTCTTCTTCTTGCTTTATTGGCTTTGGTACTGGGTAAATGGGAGTATTAGCTTGGCTTCTACAAGGGGTTAAGACTCCCTCCTGTAGTAACTCCTCTATGACTGGTCTGATTCCTTCAACTGATTCTGGGGATAAGGGATATTGAGGTAATCTAGGTACTGGCAGCGTTGGGTCCCTTTGCAACCGTACCGGTGTAACTTGCATGAGCCCAGGATTGTTGGCTCCCGTTACCCACAACGAGGGATCAATCCTTTGCTTGTCTAACTCCGGAATCCCACTCTCCATGTCTGTAGTAAATAGAGGCATGAAGAGGAGATCCACAGCTTCTTCACTCATTTGGTTTGGTATATCAATAATAGTTTTAGTAGGGGACAAGGCTATGGTAACTCCCAGTTTTGAAAGTAAATCCCGGCCTAATAGATTACCGGGGGAATGTGGAGACAATACAAAAGAATGCTCTGTCGAATGTTCACCAATCGTTACTGGTAAATTCTTAGTAACCCCTGCGGTAATAACATTATTACTCACACCCACCAGGGAAACTCTTTCCCCGGAGAGTGGCAGGTTAGAGTCATGAACATTCAAAAGGCTCCTCGCCACCCCCGTATCTTACGAGACATGAGAGGGCGATACCATTTACATTTACCTCGATCATTGGTTCACAAGTAGACTCAACTTCAAATACAGCCAGAGCAGCATAAACATTTAACAAATGTTCAGTATTATCCCCACACTCCACCTCATCCTAGAGTTTTCTACAATCCCTTGCCAGATGGCCCCCCATGCTGCACTTGAAGCAAGTGGGGGGTGGACGGGCTTGCATTGGCTGAGGGGCAGGAAACCCATGCTGATCTGGAATAACCTGTTGATATCTTGGCTGAACCCTAGGGGCCCTACGCTGATCCCCATTCTGTCTCCAAGCATTGCGCTTATTCTGGGGTGTCCCATAATTGGAAATGTTCACTATTCCCGAGGGAGGATAGGGAGGTGCCGTCACTGGCACTCCCTGCTGTGTCACTTGTACTGTGGACACTGGTACTCCTTTGGTCTCAGAAATCTTTTCTTTGACCTCCGGGGTTTGCATGTTCATAATTTTAGTTTTCTCTTTCTTTTCTAGCTTATCTTAACTTTTCTGAAAAACATCATATGCTACTTGTGCTATCTCAATCAATTCTGGAGCAGCCTTTTTCCTCCAACCTATAGTACGCAACTCTATTTCTTCTCTTATCTCTGGCAACAATCCACCCACCAATATCATCATCCGCAATCCAATCAGTATGCTTCTGTATAGCATCTTTAAACCTGTTCTAATACTCTAACACATCTTCACCTTTCTTAACACATCTTCACCTTTCTTCTGTATCACATACATCAACACTCGCATATCCTGTCCTTTATCAAAAGTAGCTGTAACCCACAATCTTAAAAACTCATTTAGGCGAACAGTATCCTCCTCATACACTCTTGGGTCAACATTTTCATCTTTCACTATTCCTCGTTCTGTAACACCTTTGACTTTAGCAAACATATTCCAAGCATCTACATACTTCTCTGGTACTGCGCAATCAATAAGGATATACATGTCTATATAATTGGCTTGCTGCGTCTTTTCCATCCACATCAGTCTTTTTAACCATTTCTTAGGACATTTTAAAAAGCAAATTGAATAATGCATCAATATTAGGAGTACTAAGAGACCCTTCAGGTGGCCACCATTTCGCAGGATCATCTCTGTACTCCTTTTTAGTAATCTTACACGACTAACATGATGTTTAAGGGCATCCGGGTCCCCACTTATCATCATTTTGATGATTGGGGCACTCAGAGTTAATTTAGCAACACTTAACCCTGTAGCTTTTGCTATCTCCAATAACCTTTTGGCTCTATCTTTAGTCAGCCCAAGGCTATGCATAACAGGCAAAACATTTTTGTCAAATACATTCCCCATGATTTTCCTTCCACCCCCCGAGAAATGACAATATGTTTTGGAACTCCGGGATGTTGAGCTCCTAATTCTATCACCACGGCTGTGTACCAGCAGCCTATTTCAGTACTTCATACTGTCTATCTCGTTCTATGCTCAGAAGGACGTCTCCTTGCTGAGTGGAAAAAGGCTAGTCCCTGACTAGGCTCCCTAATCCAAAGAACATACAGCAGGTTAATCACCCATTTGTGGCTATCCGCTGAAGGCAAACCTATCCGCCTTAGGACCACAAACGTTCAAAAATCAATCACCCGTTTGTGGCTATCCGCTGAAGGCAAACCTATCCGCCTTAGGACCACAAACGTTCAAAAATCAATCACCCGTTCAAAACCCATTCATACAAACAACCATCAACTTCTATACTCTCATAGAAAATTGTGGTACCTGCATTTATTCATCCCTTGTAACACAAAAATTTTCTATATATATATTGTCATTCCCGGGGGCAAGAAGAAAAGTTACATACATATGTTAATTCTGTTAGTATGCACATTTTTAAATGGTACCATATTTCATTCTAAGTAACCATACATAGACTGAATGCATTTAAAAGTTTTCAAAAGAAAAACGCGTTACCTTCTGTGAGCGCACTCCCCACCCGGTACCTCAGAACCGCACAGAAAAGACAGTTTTTCTATGAGAAAAAAGTTTCCCACCTGAGGCCTCTGTGTAGCTGTCCTTCCTGCGACGGTCCGATACCCGGAGATGGAGCTGCGATCAAGAAGACACAATTCGGGGTCACCAACTGATAAGTTAGTCTCTTAACGTAAGACATCAACGACAGACAAGTTGCATTCGTCTTAGATGTATGTTTACTTCAGAATACACTGTAGTACAGAGGATCACTCCTTTTCATAAGGAGAGTGATATAGTTTACACAATGTTACAGGCTTTTATAGAAAAAGGCTAACATGAAAGTCTATGGAGGGCATAAGCAAGATTACACACTCTTGCACAATACACGTATACATGTCATTATTTATTATTTTGATAACTTCACACCTGGCCATCGTGACCTAACTAAGGCGTCAAGTGAGGTGTTGTTTTTACAACAAGCGACAACAAAAAATAGATTACATGGTGGGAATGTTTATCAAGCAATTATAAGTGAAGGCACATTCCAACAAAACAATATTTTCCGAGAATTCATATAAAAATATTGACTGACCAGTTCATGGGAACCAGGGGAAAAACAAGGCAACAAGGTGCAAAACAAAAAGAATTCAGAAACATTGAATCATTGAAACATTAAAAAAAAACATCTTCATACTAGGGGAACTCTACATTGAGAAGATATATCAATACATGAATATACAGGGATATGCAGATATAGACATAGGTACATATATTCCTATCTTCTCAACGCCTATGAGTAAGACATCCTGGATTGCTCCTCTGTGTGCATTGGCATGTATTGACCTTAACAAACTAATGTTTTGACAACATTTAAATAGAGAAACTCTATAATAAATAGCAGCAATACTCTTTGCATTGCCACATGAACTTGAGCTTGGATTGTTCACTGGACTATGCTTGCTAACTGCCTTCCCTGACCTCATAACTGGTTTAATTTATACTATGCTTGATCACTACCTGTCCTGATCTTGGACTGTTCCAGCCTCAGGACTACAGGTACCCTCTCTTTTCTCATTCACTCAATCCTAGTGCCATCTGGTCAGGAACTATAGCATTGTGTTTTAAGATCTGAGCGTGACCAAGTACCAGTAGGCATGTTTTTCGTAAGGGAATAGGGCCTTCTAAAGGCAGAAAAAAACAAGCCAGCTATAGTTCCTGTGTTCCTGTAGATTTCAGATTTAAGAGACTGATTTTTAAGACAAAGTAGCAGGATCAATAAATCAGTTTATACTGTAGATAAAACTCTAAAATTAAAATGTTATCCCCATCCCACTAGTAAAATAGCTTTAGCAGATAAAGAACAACAAATATACATATTTATTAATATTGCTTGCGCATACGTCTCTATGCATTGTGTAGGCACTAGGGATGAGCCGAACACCCCCCTGTTTGGTTCGCACCAGAACTTACGAACACACCAAATGTTCGTGTGAACTTTAGAACCCCGTTAAAGTCTATGGGACTCGAACATTTAAAATCTAAAGGGCTAATTTTAAAGGCTAATATGCAAGTTATTGTCCTAAAAAGTGTTTGGAGACTTGGGTCCTGTCCCAGGGGACATGTATCAATGCAAAAAATAGTTTTAAAAACAGACGTTTTTTCGGAGCAGTGAATTTAATAATGCTAAAAGTGAAACAATAAAAGTGAAATATTACTTTAAATTTCGTACCTGGGGGGGGGGGTGTAAAGTTAACATGTGAAATATCGCATGTTTCCCGTACAAAGAACTGTACCTGCACAAAGTGTCATTTCTGAAAGGAAAAAAAGGCATTTAAAACCGTACTATAATGAATTGTCGGCTCTGGCAATTCAGAGAAAATTCATTCATAAAAAAAAAAAAGCATGGGGGTCCCCCCAATTCAATTACCAGGCCCTTAAGGTCTGGTATGGATATTAAGGGGAACCCCGCTGTCAATTTAAAAAAAATGACGTGGGGTTCCCCCCAAATATCCATTCCAGACCCTTCAGGTCTAGTGTGGATTTTAAAGGGGAACTCCACCCCAATTTTTTTTTAAATGGCATGGAATTCCCCCCAAAATCCACACCAGACCCCTTATCCGAGCACATTAACCTGGCTGGCCACAGAAAAGAGGGGGGCAGAGTGTGCCCCCCTCTCCTGAACCGTACCAGGCCACGGCCCTTAACATGGGGAGGATGTCCCCATGTTGATGGGGACAAGGGCCTCATTCCCACAACCCTTGCCCAGTGGTTGTGGGGGTCTGCGGGCGGGGGGCTTATCAGAATCTGGAAGACCCCTTTAACAAAGTGGACCCCCAGATCCTGCCCCCCTATGTGAATTGGTAATGGGGTACATTTTACCCCTACCATTTCATGAAGGAAGTGTAAATAGTTGTAAAAAAACACACACAGACACCGTAGAAAAAAGTCCTTTATTAATTAAAAAAAAGAAAAAAAATCCAGCGGTGGTAATCCACTTGGTCCCGGCTGCCTGCTCCAACGTTGTCTGTATCCAGCGATGAGAAGATCGTCCGGGATCCAGAGCAGCATCGCCGGCCTTCTCTCTCCACCGGACACCGCCCAGCGAATGACGCGGCTGGAGCTTTGACATTTCTTATCACGTGACCCCGTCCCCCCTGACGCAAGGGGAAAGCCTGGACTTCCCCAGTGATGTAGCAGAGGGTGCGTCAGAGGGGAACCGGGTCACGCGACGGTGGCCCCGCCTCACAAATATAAGAAAAGTCAAAGCTCCAGACGCTCATTCGCCGGGCGGTGTCCTGCGGAGAGAGAAAGCCGGCAATGCTGCTCTGGATCCCAGATGATCTTCTCATTGCTGGACCGGAGAGGAGATCACCCGTCTCTGGATACAGACAACGTTGGAGCAGGGCACCGGGACCGAGTGGATTACCACCGCTGGATTTTTTTTATTTTTTATTTAATAAAGAACTGTTTTCTATGGTGTCTGTGTGTGTTTTTTTACAACTATTTACACTTCCTTCATGAAATGGTAGGGGTACAATGTACCCCATTACCAATTCACAACGGGGGGACCAGGATCTGGGGGTTTCCTTTGTTAAAGGGGTCTTCCAGATTCTGATAAGCCCCCCGCCCGCAGACCCCCACAACCACCAGGCAAGGGTTCTGGGGATGAGGCCCTTGTCCCCATCAACATGGGGGACATCCTCCCCATGTTAGGGCATGTGGCCTGGTACAGTTCAGGAGAGGGGGGCCGCACTCTGCCCCCCTCTTTTCTGCGGCCAGCCAGGTTAACGTGCTCGGATAAGGGTGTGGATTTTTGGGGAACTTCACTCCATATTTTTTTTAATTGACAGCGGGGTTCCCCTTAATATCCATACCAGACCTGAAGGGCCTGGTAATTGAATTTGGTGAGGACCCCCATGCTTTTTTTTTTTTATGAATGAATTCTCTCTGAATTGCCGGAGCCTACAATTCATTATAGTCGCAAGTCCGGTTTTAAATGCGTCTTTCTCCCTCGTCTTCCAGGACGGCACCCTGAGAGTAGACTGGCTCACCTGACAGGAAACACAATCAAAATGAGGTTTAAAAGGCCCCACCCCTCCCGTGTGCCTCAGTTCTGATTGTGTTTCCCTTTCAGCGAAACGTTTGTTTTTTTCCTTGTGACCTAAAGCCTGGGGCTGGTGGTCCCCCCCCCCCGGAGCCCGGACCGCACGTACCGGGTGCCGTTGGGTCCGGTGTAGCTTGCTACCCCCCCGGGGGGGTTTCCCCCATCGTCTTAGTCCAGGGGGGAACAGGAGAAGACACAGACTCCCCTGGACGCCGAAGAGGCCACATCCTCTCTCCCCCTGCCTGGTTCCCTACCTTGGAGGTTGGGCTAAGGCCTCCCCCTCCCCCTTCCTGCTGGCTCCGTCCGGGGGTAGTTAGGCGCCGCTTCGAGCGGCGCCAGGAGCATCCGGGCGCCTGTTGATGACGCGCACGGCGCCGTGACGTCATTCCGCTCCCGCGCGGCAAGATGGCGGCCCCCACCGGACAAACGCTGCAGGCGATCGGGGCGCACTATAAAGCAGCCAGGGAGATAGAGGGGCCTGGCGGACTCAGAGCGTGTTCATGGAAGCCCTTTTCTTGGCACAAGACGCTACTATGGAGGAGGACCGTCTGTTTCCTATGGCTGCAGAGGAAACCACCAAGGGTGAGTCCTTCCTTTTTCTTAGGGGGTTTTTTGTCTCCAAAACAACCCCCCCCCCTCCCCTAATCCTGACAGTTTGAGGGCTAATGGGCATATGTTTCTCCCTGATATGTTTAGGTGAAGACCCTGTTGCCCAGGGGGAGTCCAGCAGAGTGGCTAAGCCTCCTAAGCGTATTAGGAAATGTGGCAATTGTAGTGACAAATTACCAGCTGAGCATAACAAGCCATTCTGTTCTAAGTGCATCTGTAAACTAACAGGGAAGGAGACCTCACAGATTATGAGGCAATTTCTCTCGGTTCAGACCGAAATGCTATCCACCCTAAAGGAGTTTCAATCTTCCCTAAATAAAAAATACATTGATTCTCCGGTTCCGGGCCCCTCCTCCCAGGAATCCTCTTCTGCCTCTCGTCCGTTTGTACCACTACAGGCTCGTAGAGTGTACCCCTCGGATTCTGAGGAGTCCGAGTTAACCTTGCGTAGTGAAACCCTGGTTGACAGCCAGGCGGAGGAGGAGGAAGAGGAGGAGGAGGATGCCAGGACAGGAAAATATATGTTTCCTGCTGATGATATGGAGGGCCTTCTAGCAGCTGTTTATGCTACCGAGCATATTCAAGAACCAGCAGAGCAGGTCTCAGCCCAGGACAGGATGTACAGGGGTTTAATAAAGCCTCAAACCATGACCATTCCTGTCCATCAGTCACTAAAGGACATTATCCTCAGGGAGTGGGCAGAACCTGAAAAAAGCTTACCAAGTTTCAAAACTTGGAAACGCCGCTGTCCCTTTAAGACGGAGGTAGTAGACACCTTTTTTAAGGACCCTAAGCTTGATGCCCCCTTGGCACAGGTCTCTAAACAGTCAGACCTTTCCTTTGAGGACACAGGCAGTTTAAAGGATGCCATGGATAGGTGTACCGACACTTCTCTCCGTAGAGCATGGGAAGCCAATGCAGCCGCCCTTGGTCCTGCATTGGCCTCAGCCTGCGTGGCAAGAAATGCCGATGCCTGGACTTCCAAGCTTCTAGACCATCTCCCCAGTTCTTCCAAGACAAAGGAGATACGAGATTCCCTCCAGCTTATTAGCGGGGCAGTGGCCTACTTGGCAGACGCAGCGGTGGAAACCGTTCGCGCCTCGGCCAAGACCGGGGCCCTTATTAATGCCTCTAGGAGGGCCGTCTGGCTAAAAACCTGGAGGGGTGATCTTGCCTCTAAACGCCGCCTATGTGCACTCCCCTTCAAGGGTTCCCTCTTGTTTGGGGAAGCCTTAGATCAGGCTTTGTCCAGGTCTTCTGAGAAGGGGAATAAATTCCCTTCAAAACCCAGGCAGAGTAGGAAGCGGTCCTTTCGTCCCAGCCAGAGAAAGATTCCGGCCCCGGACAAAAGACCGTCCACCAGCCGACGTTGGACCTTTGGTAAAGATAGACCAAAGGGGGGGATCCTTTTTTCCAGTCCCAAACCATCCGGAAAGGACACCAAGTGACGGGAAGGTGGGGGGCAGGCTCGCCAGGTTTCTTCCTGCCTGGGAGAGCATAACCCAGAGTCCCCATGTCCTGCAGATAATCAGGGAGGGTTACCATTTAGAGTTCAGAGAGCTTCCCCCCCCCGACCTTTCTCCTCACTCACCTCCCAAGGGACTCCAGCAAGGCCGTAGGCCTCTCCCAGAATATTGTAAGTCTGGCAGAACGGGGGGTCATAATCCCAGTCCCACCAGACCAACAAGGTCAGGGAGTATACTCCCACATTTTTGTGGTTCCCAAGCCGGACGGCAAGTTCAGATTGATAATCAATCTGAGACCCCTGAACTCCCATCTCCTCTACAAAAGATTCCGGATGGAGAGTGTTCACAGCCTCAGGGGTCTTTTGTTAGAGGGCGTCTTTATGGCGACCATAGATTTGAGGGACGCCTACCTGCATGTCCCGATTTTTTCGGGACATCAGAGGTTTCTGAGATTTGCCCTCGCCTCCGCACAGGGAATTCAGCACTGGCAGTTTGCTGCCCTCCCCTTTGGTCTGGCCTCCAGCCCAAGGGTGTTTACGAAGGTCCTGGCGGAGGTAATGGCTCATCTACATCTGAAGGGGGTCTCCCTCATCCCCTATCTAGACGACCTTCTGCTCTTCAGCCCAAGTCAGGATCAGCTCCTTTCGGACCTGATCGTCGTCATGACCACTCTGGAGTCGCTTGGTTGGATAATCAACAAGCAAAAGTCCTCCCTTCTGCCGGAACAGCGGAAGGCATACCTGGGGGTTATCATAGATTCCCGAGAAAATAAGCTTTTTCTTCCCCAAGAGAAGTTCCAGAGGCTTGTGACGACGATCGGGTCTTTAGTGGCTACAGAAAAACCCTCCCTCAGAGAGATCATGAAGCTGTTGGGTCGGATGACCGCTTGCATTCCGGCGGACCCCTGGGCCCAACTACACGCAAGACCACTTCAGAGGTTCCTCCTCTCCGCCTGGAACGGAAAGGAAGACACTCTCGATTCCCGGGTCAGGGTCCCGATCCTAGTCAAGGACTCCCTAGAGTGGTGGCTTCACCACCAAAACCTCCTGAAGGGCCGTCCGTGGAGTCAGACCAATCCACTGAAGGTCACTACGGACGCCAGTGCTTGGGGTTGGGGAGCCCATGTACAAGAACTGCGGGCTCAGGGATCCTGGGATCCTCATCAAAGGCGGACCTCCTCCAACTATCGAGAATTACAGGCAGTGGGAGAAGCTCTGAGGGCATTCGAAGAAAGAATTCAGGGCAAGGATGTCCTGGTCCTTTCCGACAATGCTACAAAAGTCGCCTTTATCAACAGACAGGGGGGCACCAGGTCCCAGTCTCTCCTGACACTCTCCCTGGAGATCCTGGGTTGGGTGAAACAGAGAGTACCCTCTATTCTGGCAATCCACATAAGGGGAGCCACCAATCTGGAGGCCGACTTTCTGAGTCATCGACCCATTTTTCAGGGGGAGTGGGAATTGTGCCAGGAAACCTTCGACTGGGTTTGTCGGCGGTTCGGGGTTCCGGAGATAGATCTTTTTTCCTGCAGGGAAAACAGAAAAGTGAACAGATTCTTTTCCCTTTTGCAGGGACGGGGTTCTCAGGGGGTGGATGCGCTGGCCCAGGCCTGGGATTTCCGTCTGGCTTACGCTTTTCCCCCGCTGAATCTGATCCCAAGGGTCTTACAAAAGCTGGCCTCCGCGGAGACCAAATTAATCCTAATCACTCCTTGGTGGCCCTGGAGATCCTGGTTTCCCATTCTGAAGCTCTGGTCTCTAGCTCCCCCGCTTCCCCTTCCTCTCCGAGCGGATCTCCTGCGGCAGGGGCCGATCTCTCATTCGAACCCAGGGTTCTTCAGCCTGACGGCATGGCTCTTGAGAGGCGGAACTTGCAGCGGAAGGGCTGCTCGGATAGAGTCATAGATACCCTACTATCCAGCCGCAAGAAGGTCACCAGACACATCTACGCAAAGGTCTGGACAGTCTTTTCGCGTTGGTGCACCACAAAGCGGATCTCTTCTCCCAAAACTCCCGCCATCCTGGAGTTTCTTCAGGATGGCGTGGAACTAGGCTTAGCTACCAGAACTCTAAGAGTCCAAGTGGCAGCTTTATCATACTTTTTGGAGAAGAGCCTCTCAGCGGACCCTCTCATCAAGAGGTTCCTGACAGCTAGGGACAGACTTTCTCCTGTGCAGATTTCCAGGGTTCCCTCATGGGACCTCTCCCTGGTCCTGGAGCAGCTGACTAAGGCACCATTTGAGCCTATAGACAGCATTTCTGTAAAATTTCTTACGATTAAGTTTACCTTTTTGTTAGCCATCACGTCTGCCAAGAGAGTTGGAGACTTGCATGCTTTTTCTATCAAGGAACCCTTTCTGCGGGTTTTTGAAGATAGGGTTATTTTGACTCAGGATCCTCTGTACCTTCCCAAGGTGGCAACCAGGTTCCATAGGTCTCAGGAAGTTATACTTCCTTCTTTTTGCGCAAATCCCAGCAATGAAAAGGAAGCCACTTTCCATTGCCTGGATGTAAGACGCTGCCTTTTAGTTTACCTAGAGAGGGTTAGTGAGTTCAGATCTTCCCCTCACCTTTTAGTTAATTTCTCAGGGCAGAAAAAGGGTCAACAGGCAACTAAGGCTTCCATCTCCAGATGGATTAGGCAGGCTATCTCCTTGTCATACACACAGGCAGGTAGACCACTTCCTGTTATTAAGGCTCATTCCACGCGTTCTCTGGCAACCTCCTGGGCAGAAAGGGCAGGAGCTTCCATAGAGCAGATCTGTAGAGCGGCAACCTGGTCCAGCCAGAATACGTACATTAGACATTATAGAGTCGAACTACTGTCTCCTCAAGACCTGATGTTTGGTAGGAAGGTCTTACAGACGGTGGTCCCGCCCTAAGGTAGGCCTGAAGATGACTTGCTTTTCTCTCAGGGTGCCGTCCTGGAAGACGAGGGAGAAATTACCAGTTACTTACCGGTAGCTGGATTTCTACGAAGTCTTACAGGACGGCAGGCCTACTTCCCTCCCTTTTACTTCTATCTAAATTCCTCCTTTTTCTTAGTTTCTGTCTATACCGTGTTCTAAAGAGCGGTTACTTATCTTAAACTGAGGCACACGGGAGGGGTGGGGCCTTTTAAACCTCATTTTGATTGTGTTTCCTGTCAGGTGAGCCAGTCTACTCTCAGGGTGCCGTCCTGTAAGACTTCGTAGAAATCCAGCTACCGGTAAGTAACTGGTAATTTTTCCTTTCAGAAATTACACTTTGTGCGGGGACAGTTCTATGTGCGGGAAACATGCAATATTTCACATGCTAATTTTACACCCCCCTAGGTACGAAAAGTAATATTTCACTTTTATTGTTTCACTTTTAGCATTATTAAATTCACTGCTCCCAAAAAAACAGCCATTTTTAAAACTATTTTTTGCACTGATACATGGTATCAGTACCCAGGTCCTCAAACACTTTTTAGGACAATAACTTGCATATTAGCCTTTAAAATTAGCACTTTAGATTTCTCCCATAGACTTTAACAGGGTGTTACACAGCTTTTCGAATTTGCCGCGAACACCCCAAATTGTTCGTTGTTCGTCGAACAGGCGAACAGGCAATGTTCGAGTCGAACATGAGTTCGACTCGAACTCGAAGATCATCCCTAGTAGGCACCCACACCTAACCTTACTTTTCTAAACACAAAACAACATTTCTTGGAAAGAAAAAACCATATCAAAATTAATGTTTATCCCAGAACTATTGGTAAGCCTGTCTTTATAAGTCATAGGTACCCAAATCTTTCAGTCTGAATCACCCAAGAACATGCTTTGCATCCTCTCATATTTATTGCCATGGTTCACATTCGGGTTACTACAACAAATACCCAATCTCTGACACTAATGCCCATAGACTTGCCAATCAAATGATATGGCTCTGTTTGTCTTTCATCATTTATCCCACTTCATTTGAGCCACGGGCATCAAAATGCTACCTGCACTAAGCTCAAAAGGAGAACACTAGACAAGAGAGCCATAATGTGGTGCCATTCTCTGCAGTATTTAGTATCTGACCACTGGTGGAAAAATAAAGGGGCAAAGAGGATCTGTGGCACCCCTGGACTGGTATAAAGATACCTGGGAAAAAAATCATGTCACCAGTACTGACTGGGGATCATTCAGAAATGTAATTGATCATCAAAACAAGCAACAAGTTAAAATGTTTCAATGGGATGCTTGCTCCGATGATTACTGTTTACAACAGGTTTTCCCCTCACTTCCTGTTTTGTTTTCATGACATAAAGTGGAGGGATATATTATCAATTGAAAAAAAGGGTTTTAACCCTTGTGCACAAAAAAAAAAAAACAGCAACATTTGTGGTACTTTAATGTGGCCATAGATACAAGACTGAGGACAATATTTTATTTGGTTGCATAAGCAGGCTTCCATGTATCTGGTGGTCAATCCTATTTGTTTGTTAATTAAAAAAAAGAAAAAAAAAAAACAAACAGTCAAAAAAGTCACAAACTCACTAAATTAACTTTGAATCAGTGGAAGTTGGCAACTTATGTCTGTGGCAGTTAAAAGATGATTCTAAAAAAAAAGGATTCTTGCGGCCAGATTCTTAAAAGAGATACGACGGTGTATCGCAAGAAACACCATCGTATCTCTGTTTTTTTTGCCCGGGTATCTATGCATGTGATACACACCGTCGGATCTTAGATGTAATTCCTGCGCTGGCCGCTATGTGGCCTTTACGTTGATTTCTCATGTGCCTATGCAAATTAGCCTAATACGCCGATTCCCGAACGTTTTTACGCCGCCTCGTCGTCGTTTATGTCATTTCCGTAAGCGTAAACCTACCCCTGCTACATGAGGGGTAGGCTTACGAAGTTCCGTCGTATGCCATGTTAAGTATGGAGTCGGGTCAGCGTTGTCTTTTTCCGTCGTTCGCGAATAGGGCATTGCGTAAATGACGATCACGTCGTTTTCACGTCGGTTTCATCAACGTTTTTCGACGTGAGTTGGAGCATGCGCACTGGTTTTTTTTTTTCGTCCGGTGCATGCGCAGTTCGTTCGGCGCGGGGGCACGCTTAATTTAAATACAAGCCGCCCCCTTCAATTTACGCGGGGATACGCCGGGCCATTTACACTACGCCGCCACAAGTTACAGAGCAAGTGCTTTGAGAATACGGCACTTGCTCTAGTAAGTTGCGGCGGCGTAGTGTAAATGGCTTACACTACGCCGCCGCGGATTCTACCAGATCTGGCCCTATATGTATATTTCATTTATTCTATATGTATGTAATCTACTGTACGTATGCGTATATGCTATATGTACTAAATCCTTAAGACGTTACAAAGGCAAATCCTCAACTGTTTCAAAAAAACTGTTTTATATTTGTAAACCACATACTGGATATACATATTAACATTATGATTACATTAAGTGCATATAGGTCAAATATACCAAATAAGCCCTTGAGAAGCACTTACTGCATATCTGATAAAAAGCACACAAAGGTATACTTATTCATTCTTAAACCATGGTACGCTAATTTAAAATGTGTTGTTGAGGAGATGATTTAGACTTAAGTCTTCATTTTTCATTCTAAATCACATACATCACGGTTTAATGAATGTCTTTCTGAGTTTCCTGCTGCTATCAAACTCTACCTATGTGCACTTAATTTGATGTATTTCCATAATCAATAATAGTAAAATTGCATGGTGTGAGGAGTATGCCTAATGATAGCTGCAATCCGTATGTGGGTACTTTTTAATTGCTATTCAAAAACTGTAATCTTTGAGGTGAAATTATTGTCTTGTCATATCCATCTTTCCAGCAGGTTTTGTAATAGCTTCACTAATAAAGCAGTGGGATATTTGTTCCCTTCACATCTACTATATGTATGGGCAGCACAAAATACTTAAAACTCCACTTTCTCCTCTTTAAAGCACAATTGGTGCATTGAATATTGTACCATGAAGTTACATTTTTCATAACATTTTCAGGAATTTTTCCATTGTAATAATTACCAAGACTCTAATTAATGCAGAATGGTTTTTAACGACTTCAGCCCTGGAAGGTTTCACCCCCTTCCTGACCATAGCACTTTTTTTCAATTTGGCACTGTGCTGCTTTAAGCGGTAATTGCGCCATCTTGCAATGCTGTACCCAAACAAAATTTGCATACTTTTTTTCCCGAAAATAGAGCTTTCTTTTGGTGCTATTTTATCACCTTGTTTTTTTTTTTTTTTGCGCTATAAACCAAAAAGTGCGACAATTTTGAAAAAATATATATTTATTTTACTTTGCTATACTAATAAATCTCCCCAAAAAATGTTTTAGAAAAACACATTTCTTCATCACTTTAGGCCAATATATATTCTTCTACATCTTTTTGGTAATTTTTTTTCGCAATAAGTGTATATTGATTGGTAAAATATATTATATTTTATATTAATTGCGCAAAGTTATAGTGTCTACAAACTATGGGAAAGATTTATGGCATTTTTATGTCATTTTATTTTACTAGTAATGGCAGTGAGCTGTGATTTTTACCAGTACTGCGACACTGCGATGGACAGATTGGACACTTTTGACACATTTTTGGGACCATTGACATCTATACAGCGATCAGGGCTTTAAATATGCACTAATTACTGTGTAAATGTCACTGGTAGGAAAGGAGTTAACAGTAGGGGACAATCAAGTGGTTAAATGTGTGTTCCCTCAGTGTGTTCTAACTGTATGGGGATAGGACTGACTAGAGGAGGAGACATATCATTGTTCCTACTTACTAGTAACAAACAATGGGCCAGATTCATAAAGAGTTCCTCAGAATCTGCACCATCGTATCTTTAAGCGTATGCTCAAAGTGAGATACGCCTAAATGTTGCTAAGATACGACCGGCGTAAGTCTCCTACTCCGTCGTATCTTAGCTGCCTATTTATGCTGGCCGCTAGGGGCGTGTACGCTGATTTACGCCTAGAATCCGTAAATCAGCGAGATACGCCTATTCATGAACGTACGCCCGGTCGTCGCAGTAAAGATACGCCGTTTACGTAAGACGTTTTCAGGCATAAAGATAATGCACCAAAAAGATGGCGCAGCCAATGTTAAGTATGGACGTCGGGACCGTGTAGAATTTTTCACATTTTACGTCGTTTGCATAACTCGTTCGTGAATGGGGCTGGATGTAAATTACGTTAACGAGAAAACCAATGAGTCTTAGTGGCATAATTTGGAGCATGCGCACTGGTATACATCCACGGACGGCGCATGCGCCGTTAGTTAAAAACGTCACTGAGATACGCTACGCCCGCACAAAATTACTCTGCTCTACGTGAATCTACCCAAATATGTCTCCTCTCCCCTGACAGTACAGGGATTTGTGTGTTTACACACACAAATCCCCGTGCTGGCTCTCGTGCATACATTTGCGCGTGGTTGGCGGCGATCGTGATCACCGGACACACGCATCGGGTCCCCTGCGGTGTAGTGGGCACACATGCATGCCTCCGGTGGTGTGTGCATGCACTCTGGTGGTTCTTAAAGGGAACCCTATTTATAAATGGTTTCATGCAGGGGTGCCATTCTGCCATCATAAAAAGACATGAGACGGTTGTGAACTGGTTAAACTACATACCTTTTCATTTAATAAATACATACTGTACACCTAACGAAAGGCTATTGGCAAATACCGCTAACTGAATCAGCCAAGGAGAAGACTGCCTTTCCACTCCTGAGGGCTTGTTTCAGTACAAGCATATGCCTTTTGGTCTGCATGGGGCCCCTGCATCATTCCAACGAATGATGGACAAAACTTTGAGACCACATTGCCTGTATGCAGCTGCTTATTTGGACGATGTGGTCATCCACAGCCCAGTTCGGGAATCGCACCTGCCCCAGGTACAGGCAGTGGTAGATTCCCTTAGGAAAGCAGGCCTGACAGCCAACATAAAAAAGTGTGCCATGGGCCTGGAGGAGGCCAAGTACCTTGGCTACATTATTGGCTGGGGACTTGTCAAGCCTCACACCGATAAGATTGAGGCAATTCAAAAATGGCCCCAACCTGTAAACAGGAAACAAGTTTGGGCCTTCCTAGACATAGGTATTACCAATGGTTTATACCCAACTTTGCCACCATTGCTGTCCCTCTGACAAAGGGCAGAGGGTTGGTCATGGTCAAATGGAACCCTGAGGCCAAGGAGGCGTCTCAGAAATTAACTGGTTGCCAACCGCCCGCCGTCATATTACTGCGGGAAGTCGGCACTCCTGGGCGAGAGCCCGTAGCTATACGTCCGCTCCGCTGGGCACGCACGATTGCTCGTTACAGAGCGGGGACCGGGAGCTATGTGTGGAAAGAGAAAAGCTGATCTTCTGTTCATACAATGTATGAACGGAAGATCAGTAATTTCCCCTAGTGAGTCCAGGAACATACTTAACCCCTTCCCCTCCCCCTAGTGTTAACCCCTTCACTGCCAATGGCATTTTTATAGTAATCCAATGCATTTTTATAGCACTGATCGCTATAAAAATGGCAATTGTCAAAATTGTCCGATGTGTCCACCATAATGTCGCAGTACTGAAAAAAAAAACGCTGATCGCCGCCATTACTAGTAAAAAATATATTAATAAAAATGCCATAAAACTACTCCCTATTTTGTAAACGCTATAAATTTTGCGCAAACCAATCAATACACGCTAGTCGCGATTTTTTTTACAAAAAAAATGTAGAAGAATACGTATCGGCCTAAACTGAGGAAAAAAAATTTTTTTTATATATATTTTGGGGATATTTATTATAGCAAAATGTAAAAAATATTGCATTTTTTCGAAATAGTCGCTCTATTTTTGTTTATAGCGCAAAAAATAAAGACCACAGAGATGATCAAATACCACCAAAAGAAAGCTCTATTTGTGGGAAAAAAAGGACGCCAATTTTGTTTGGGAGCCATGTCGCACGACAGCGCAATTGTCAGTTAAAGCAACACAGTGCTGAATCACAAAAAGTGCTCTGGTCATTGGGCAGCAATATGGTCCGGGGGTTAAGTGGTTAAAACAGGCCCTTTGTGCACTACCAGTGCTGGTGACTCCGGAATTCACAAAGGGGTTTGTAGTTCAGACAGATGCCTCTGAGGTGGGCCTAGGTGCTGTACTGTCCAGAACAGAGATGGTGAGGAACACCCGGTTGTATACCTGAGCCGAAAATTGAACAAGCATGAAAGAAACTATGCTATTGTCAAGAAGGAGTGCCTCACTATTAAATTAACCTTAGACTCCGAGGTATTACTTTAAAACTTTTGAATCACAAAAAGTGCTCTGGTCATTGGGCTAGTGTGTGTAGGAGAAATGGTTAGCATGTCATAGGGCATTTATGCCTTGGCTCATGATTTACACTATACCAGTACCAGTTATTGAAGCACAAACTCAGCACAAACATATGGTGTAATTTGAAATGTAATAAAAAGGAGTCTAAAATGAGCGGGTTTCATCAACTCTAATATCTGAAACTAAACTGACAAACGTAGCACAAACAAATGATATATTTGGTTTTAAAATGTAATAAAATGGAGTGCAACGTGGGCGGGGCTTGATGTCACAAATTATCAAATGTAATGTGCATAACTTTAAAACCAAACCTTTAGAAACTTTGGCCCAGATTCACAGAGCGATTACGCCTGTGCAACAGGAGATGCGCGGCGTAAGTCGAAATGTGCGCGTGCGTTTCGATGCACGGCATCCCCAGAACGAGATACGCAAAAAATCTACTTTTTTTTGTCCCGCGTAATTTCGTTAGACTGGCGCATCCGTCCGCGCAAAAGTGCGCTAGACAGACCATTGATTTGCTAGTCAAATATGCTAATGATGGACTTACGGGGATCCACAAAAGAACGTTGGGGCAGCGCAGGCGACGCAGTGTGCGCAACAGCAAAATGTCCTGTCTAAAATTAGAGCATATAAAAGCTGGTCTAAAAAGAGAAAAAAAGTCTACTTGTTAGATAAAGCAACACTGTTAGTGAGGAGCTCAGCAGTCACACGTGTTGCACAACAATCTGTATGCCAACATGCCAGGGGCATCGTCGCACATAGCTATACTACTGACTTTAGATGAACAAAGAAGAATGAGGCACGGAGGATGGCACGGAGGATGGCACGGGAGAGGATACCGCACCCGCATAGACCTGTTTGGCATGAGTGATTCTGAGGTGTTTCGCATCTTCAGATTCACCCCTCATGTCATCCTGGAATTAACCACAACCCTGCAGGAGGACATCACCAGCCCAACACACCGCTCACATGCAGTGCAGCCACTGGTCAAGGTCATGGCAACACTCCATTTCCTTGCCAGTGGCTCTTTTCAGCGTACAAGTGGAGTGGTGGCTGGGATGTCACAATCCTCCATGAGCAGATGTGTGCACCAGGTTGTCCCTGCAATCCTCAGACGCATGGCCAACCAAATCATCAAACCCACCACTGAGGACCTGCGGCTGAAGGCAATGACAGATTTCTACAGAATTTCCAGATTCCCACGCACTGTGGGGGCCATTGATTGCACACATGTGGCACTCCATCCCCCCTATGAGACAGAGCACATGTACCGCAATCGGAAGCATTGGCATTCCATCAACGTACAGGTGATAGTCGATGTGCATGCTGCACAACTTCGCAGAAAGAAAGGGCCTGCAGATTGACCTACGTGATGACCTGACCCCTGAACCAGACAATCCCCCCCTAACCGAGGGTCCCCCGTCTTCTGAGGGAAGAGCAGCCAGGAGACAGCTCACATTGGGCATCTTTGCACGTTAAACACACACATTAATCATGGCACAATGAGAATGCACGCATGCACACCACTGTGGTCCCTAGCACACACACCCCATATCCACATCAAATTGGATTGGCACCAGTCCACCATGCTGGACTTGTGAGCAGCAATGCCATGCCAAGGCTCCAATTATGTCACTGTACATTCATACACCATTCACACGGACCTGGGGATCACTTCTCCCTGGTCCTGTTGAACCCTTCTCCACCAAAATTGAGGGTGACACCCCTTTTCCGGCAGGAATGTCACCCCCACATTCAAACAGCATTCACAACCCAAAAAAAAATACCCAGCAAAATCAAAAAATTTCCAGCAAAAAAAAAAAAAAAAGGAGGGGAAAAAAAATGATTGCCCTTTACGTGAGCCACGCCTGGGGCGCCCCCGGTCACGGCCCCGGCTCCTCAGGGGAGACTCATGGGGGAGGGGGAAAACCGGGGAAGGAGGACCAGCCCCTGATCTCTGCCCACCTGGCGGCCTGCCCTCCAAGGCCACGGCTATTCTGTCCAGGGCAGCACCAAGTGTTGCCGTGTTGGCCTGGATAGCCTGGGTAAGGGCCCTCACATCCTGCCCAACGCCTGCTGATGTCATCTGCAGTTTGTTTAGGCAGGTTGTGAAAGCCCGGGAGTGGGAGTCCAGGTTCCCCAGCGTATCCTTGATGGAGGACAGGCTCTCCTCCATCCGCACCAATGTCTGGCTGACCTGTCCCAGATGGCGGGTCTGGAGGAACTGGTTCCTTCTCAGAGTGGCGGCAGGAGATCGGCCAACCCCCTGGTGTTCTGGGATGAAATCCTGCCTCCAGCTGATGCTTGTGGCCGGGGAGAAGGGGAGGCCCTTGGGAGGGGAGCCATGTTGGGGGAGGAGGGGGGGGGCTCCCCCTTAGGGAGGGCTGCCTGCTGCCAGCCAGAGGGGAAGAGTCCTCAAAAACCAAACGTCCAGTGCCTGACATGGACTCCTCCTCCTCATGATTCTCCTCCTCCTCTTGAACCTCCTCCTCCTCTTGAACCTCCTTCCCGGACTCCGGCCTTGTTGGGGGGGCCTCATTAGGCTGCTATCCTGGGGATGGTGCGGTCAGGCCAGATGGCCCTGCACCCTCCTGCACATCTGTGGATGACACAAAACATTCACAGATTGGAGGATCCACATACTTGCCACATATTCCCTTTCACCCCCTCCCCCACACATGCTACACACCTGATATTAAAAAAAATACTTACCTGGCACCACGGGCTCCGGACTTGAGTCAAAGCCGGGCAGGCCCTCAACTTCATGCCGATGAAAGGTCAGGGCCACCGCACGCTCCTCCGCTGTCAGCCTAATAGGGCATGGTGGGCCCCCTCCTGTGCCCCTGGCATGGGCATGCATTCTGGCCAGCTTCTGTTTGACCAGACGCCGGAGGTCATTGATTTTTTTGTCAATCCCAGACCGGGTCCGTGTCTTCCCCTCCCCCGCTGAATTGACATGCTCAGTGATCATATCCAAAATCTCCCTCCTCCTGGCCGGGTTGGTGTTGGCACTGTCTGGGCCGTGGAGGAAACGCCCATAATCGCTAATGGCCCGGGCAATAATTCTTTTTTCCCCCACAGTAAAATTGAGCTTTCTCTTTCTCTCTGTCATACTTCCCAAAAAACTCACTCCCAGTCAGCAAAAATCACTCACAAAAACAAGCACAACCAATCAAGCAAGAACACACACAAATCTAACACCCAAAAAATCACACTAGCACTCAGCAAGAAACAGTCACAAAAACAAACAGCAAAAAAACAGCAAGAAAACAAACGAACAGAAATATATCAAACAAACAGTCACTCAAACACTTATCAAAAAACACTTTCAAAGATCTACTAACAAACACTTGATCACACAGAACACTAACCTGACAACTACAAAACACAACGCAACTAACAGGACAAAAGCACTTGGTTAAATGGGAAGGGACAAAGGGATGTACTTTTGCAATGCAAATGCGTTTGTCTCTGTCTATTTATGCTGTTTGCGTAGTTCACAACGTTGCCCTAGTCCATTTCCAATTTCACTGATTGCGCCGCTCCCGAGTTGTGAGCATGCGCACAGCGGAGCTGACCATGGTCTCCTTCAAGCGCGCATGCGCGAGCCGGCCGGCCCTTCATTTGCATGGGGTCACGGCTCATTTCAATGTAACATGCCCACGTCCTTCCCAATTTGTATTACTCCGCCTTACGCCTATGAAAAAACGTTACGCATGCGCAATTTTCAGAATAGGGTGATTACGTGGCAAAATTGCGCAAGTCTAACGTAAAGGCGGTGGGCTACGCCGGTCCAATAATGCGCAGATGTACGTGAATCTGGGCCTTTCATTTTTGCAGCAGAACTCAACAAAAATGCAGCACAATGAAAAGGTATATTTTTATTTGCATATCACATAAATATTTCCCCTTCTCGTTTTAATCTTTCTTTTGGGAATGGCAGTTGTACCTGAGATTAAAATCCCCCTGAATTCACAGAAGTGGATGTCTTATGCCCTGTGTACAGGATTAGGCTTTTGCCTGGCCAGATTCCATCGGAGTAACATAGAACATGTTCTATATCTAAACTCAGACTGAATTCCTCGGAATATCCGATGAAAAAACTCAGATGGGGCTACAAAAAAAAGTATTTACATTTACATTTAATAATATTCAATTTGTAACACTTTAGAAATAATAAATGTTAATTTGTTTTGAAAGCCTGTTTCATGAGACTATTCCTTTAAAAAAAAAAAAAACACCTATTATTGTATTATTATATAAAAACCATGAAACATACCGTTGTGCTCATAGGTTTACATACCCTGGCAGCATTTTGGATTTTCTTGACCATTTGTCAGAGAATATGAATGATAACACAAAAACATTTATTTCACTCATGGTTAGTGTTTGACTGAAGCCATTTATTACCAATCAACTATGTTTACTCTTTTTAAATCATAATCACAACAGAAACAACCCAAATTATCCTGATAAAAAGTTTACATACCCCAGTTCTTAATACCGTGCATTGCCCCCTTTAACATGCTCCTTTAATGGCTGCAGTTAATTTATTGCTCCCCAAGGACAGTCATCTGCATGGTGTGGGTCTCCTATTATCTCACTTTTCTCTGTATCGTGGTACCCGACAGAGCTGTCCTCTCTCCCCAGCCCTTTTTGCCATTGCCATGGAACCTGCTGCTGAAGCTCTATGGATATCGCCCCATATCCAGGGACTCAGACTGACGTGGCTAGAGGAGAGAATAGCCCTTAATGCGGATGACCTCTTATATTTCTTAATGATGCTGGTCCTTCTCTGCAAGTAGAAATACAAGTCCTGAATTAATTTACAGAGGTGACTGGACTCAGAGTCAACTGGTCCATATCTACATGATTTGCCATTGACTCCATTGCCAGAAGCACTGCTTCACCTGATTTACAACTGCAATGGTTGCAATGGGTGCAATGGTTGGACCAGTTCACTTACCTTGGTGTGAAAAATGCCTAAGGCCACGTACACACGATCGAATCTATCTGCTGGAAACGGTCTGACAGACCGTCCCAGCAGACAGATTCGATCGTGTGTACGGGCGAGCCGACGGATTTTCCCAGCAGACTGATTTTAAAGCCTGCTTTTAAAATCTGTCTGCTGGGAACCCATCGGACCGATATGTCTGCTGGTTAGTACGCTAACCAGCAGACATATCTGCCTGCACATGCGTCGAATGGATTTGACGCATGCGCGGAAGTGATTTACCTACTGGTGCAGTGACGTGGCGGCGTCAACGTCATCGCCACGTCACCGTGCTGTCTGCTGGCGGGGATTTTGGTTTGATCGTGTGTACAGCGATCAAACAAAAACAGCCAGCAGACAAATCTGTTCAAATCGGTCGGTCCGACCGATTTGAACAGATACATTTGCTTGTGTGTACAAGGCCTAAGACATTAAGAGCTACATCCCATTGAATCACTCCTGTGATTCAAAGAGTCAAGACTAAATTGAAAGCATGGGAGAACCTTATAGGGCGGGTTAATCTTTTAAAAATTAAAATTCCCCCCAAATTCAATTACTTGTTTCGAAATTCTCCCCAGTAGATTCCTAAATCTTTTTTCACACAGATACATGGTCTGTTTTTTTCCTTGGCCTATGTCATCCCCATTTCAAGTTGGCTACCTTAATGTGACCCATTACTCAAGGAGTACAAATATTATATAGCCACTCAGCTGGTCACTGCTGCCTGGTGGCTCAATCTAACCCAGCTACGGTCCTAGTAGCAGCAGTGGTGTGCTCAATGGAGGCTCTTAAGTTTCTACCATTCCATGGCCCCAGAGCTCTGTATGATGTAACACCCTCAATGCACATCACTCTTTGGGTCTGTGAAAGATGTCACTACAGACCTGTCTATTCACCAATTTGACTATTTTGTGTCTACTCACAATGTTCCCCCAACACCTTTTTAACTTCTTACAGTTGTCTCATGCTTTCAATAGTCGATTCCCCTCTGGGGAATTTCAATTGGTGTCCTCGGATTTAGAAAGCATCCTATGCTATGAATGCTCAGAGAAACCCACCTCTATCCTATATGCACATCTCCTCAGGATGTTCTCTCCTGATCTTTTGGTGCTCGTCCAGCTGTGGTCTATTGATGCCCCTGAACTGGACTCTGAGGACTGGAAGGATGCATGGTATTATCTATTCAAAATTTTTGTCTCAATCCAAGATCGTCTCATTCAGTTTAAGCTAGTACATAAGGCTTATCTGACTCCTCATCGTCTACATGATGGGGCCTGCACACTCCTCGGCGTGTTGGCACTATGACCGTCCGCAAGGAGATTTTATACACGTTTTGGTCCTGTCCTGCAATTACAGTATACTGGACACAAGTGATCTCTGTTATTCAATCAGTAACCAATATTTCAGTCCCTCCCCTACGGTGTGTCTACTAGGCCAGGTAGCGGATCTGGCTCTTAGAGTGGCAGACAGAACCTTGATTGGCATTCTATTGTCAGGAAAGTCATCACATTATGCTGTAAGAAGCAGACCCATCCTAGTTTACCTTTCTGGAAGCAGTTGGTTAATAATGTCATCCCCTACTACAAAATAGGAGTTGCCCTAGCAAATATGACAGAGTCTGGGTCAAATGGCTAGCAGAACCTCCCAGGGCTATGGATAGTTAACAATTGTCAATAACATGTGTTCCTTATAGTTCCCCTTTTGTTTGCTTAGTGAGAGCACTAAAATCTTTTGGGATTCAGGGATTACTATGGCTAGGGTGGTTTAACCACTTAAGGACCGGACCAATATGCTGCTAAATGCCCAGAGGCGTTTTTACAATTCGGCACTGCGTCGCTTTAACAGACAATTGCGCGGTCGTGCGACGTGGCTCCCAAACAAAATTTGCGTCCTTTTCTTCCCACAAATAGAGCTTTCTTTTGATGGTATTTGATATATTTTTTACTTTTTGTTATAAGAAAAATCGAATAAACTACATTTTAGTCAAACATTTAGGCCAAAATGTATTCAGCCACATGTCTTTTAGTAAAAAAAATTGCAATAAAAAAAACTAGCTACCTAGCGGCAACAGTGACACTAATACAGCGATCAGAAAAATTATCGCTTAGTGACACTGGCAATAGGGGGTGAAAGGGTTAACTAGGTTGGTAATCAAGGGGTTAAACCTTTATTAGGGCGGTACGGGGGCTACCCTGGACCTAACACTAACTGCCTGTCACACTAAGGCCTCGTACACACGAGCAGACAGATTTGTTCAAATCTGTCCGTCCGACAGATTTAAACAAATCTGTCTGCTGGGATTTTGGTTTGCTCGCGTGTACACACGAGCAAACCAAAATCCCCGCCAGCAGACGGCGCGCTGACGTGTCGGTGACGTGGCGGTGATGTTGACGCCGCCACGTCACCGCACCAGGAAGTAAAACACTTCCGCACATGCGCCGAATCCATTCGGCGGCGGTGCGGGACGACATGTCTGCTGGTAAGTGTGCTAACCAGCAGACATGTCGGGCGGACGGATTCCCACCCGATAGATTTCAAAGCATGCTTTGAAATCTGTCGGGTGGCCAAATCCGTCGGCTCGGCCATACACACGATCGAATCTGTCTGCTGAAACGGTCCAGCGGACCGTTTCCAGTGGACAGGTTTGATCGTGTGTACGAGGCCTATAAGTTAGGGTGCATGTTATATGCCTGTGCGTGTTATACGCCGATAAATACGGTATATAACTATTTTTTATTAAGTTTAAATGCAGTACACACACATACAAAAGTACAGACAACACAACAGTAATCTTCCAGTCACAGGCATGTCACCCACAAAGGGGCACAAAGGCAGAAGAGTCATTAGATGCAATGTATATTAGCCCGAGGACTGTAGTAACAAACAAGCAAAACAACTAAAGAACCTGTGTGTTTAACCCCTTAAGGACCGCCACATGTACATATACATCGGCAGAATGGCACGTACAGGCACATTGGCGTACCCGTACGTCCCTGCCTAGACGTGGGTCGGGGGTCAAGAAAAAACGTTATAATGAACTACAAGTCCCAGCAGTCCCCTGGGTGTGACTGCCAGTCACGTGGCAGGTCAGACAGTATATAAGGGGCTGCCTCTTTGAACTCCTCTTTCTTTCTGCTCACAGCAAGAAATCAGATAAGTTTTATCATATGCATTTATTTAAGTAATTTGACTTATGCTTGTGTGCTGAGGATTTGTTTGCTGGGACTTGCTCCCCGCTGCATTTCTCTACATATTCTATAGATATCCCACGGATATTCTATAGATATTCCTTGTCACTAGATACTGTTTATTTTATTGTATTTTTATTTTTATTTTAATTTTATTTTATTTTCATTTTCATAGATATATATATACTGCTATATCTTCCTTTCAGTGGCGCTCCGTGCGCAGCTGAACCTACTCCCGTTTGTCACTCGTGGCCCCACTCGGTACCTCAGTACTAGTCGGCGCCATCTTTTAAAACTATTGGCGCCTTTCCTGTGTCTTCTCCTCAGGCACCGCGCGCTCCCTTCAGAGCGGCTCGTCTCTGAGGGGGCGTGGCGGTGCGTCGCCGTGCTCAGTGAATCGCGCGCTGCGGGGGGCGTGTCCCGCTGACCCCACGACATCCAATCACGGCTCGGGAGATGTAATCTCGCGAGATTACGCTCTCCTGAGCTAGGACGTCGCTCCCTTCGCCGCTTTAGCAGTGCGGAGTGAGCGGCTGTACTGGTAGGACACTCCTGTGTGCAAGATCCATGTGCAGGATCTGTGTGTAGGAATTTATTCATTCATGTGTAGGAATTTATTACCTCACTACTAGGCTTAGAGTGTGGGAAGTTTTTCCCCACTCTGTTTCCATTACCCAAGCAGATTGTCTATTACATCTAATCAGACTACCTACTGCTGTTTGTGCCCCATCATGGCTGATGACAGATACACCGGGTCCCCTATCATCCCAGCTGGGGGAGAACCTACCCTTAATGGTCCCATATTCCTGACCGCTGCCCAGATTCAGGATTTGATTAATCAATCAGTACAAGCAGCAATGGCTTCTGCCCCCATAGCACACCCAGCTGCACCTGTCATGCCTGGTCCCTCAGGCTGTGGTGAACTGCCCACAAAGGGCAAAGCGTCTCACAAACGCAAGAATGTTACCACAACACTCGACTCCCCGGCAGGGGAAGTAAATAATGTGTCCCAGGCAGTACCCTACACGGTCTGCCGACCCACTACCCTCCCAGACTCTCACCGACCCCTGAGCCTCGGGGAGCAGCAATCGCAGGGGCTAAGATCCGCTTAGCGGTCAAAACCGGATTCCTATGTGGATGCATCAGATTCATCCGCAGAATCCGAGGCGGCAGACGCCTCTGAGTCTGATGAAGAAGTGGAATACGAGGGTAGTGGGCATATGGCGCCCCCAGAAGACGCCACCCCTGTAACCCAGGGCGAAACAATTCTAGACACCCATGGAGAACCTTTCTTTGACCCAGAAGGGATCTCTCACCCCCGATCTGGGGAATGGGCACCTCTCCCAGAGGTCGCTCAATACATTCAATACTGGGCCCGCAGATCTGTGGACAAAAATAACAGAAATAAATTGAGGGCAGAATGCCCTCGGCCTTGTATCCCAAAGAAAGCTGTAGTTACTCCCGAGGTGGACCCGGTACTCCTCAGGTACCTTACTAAACAGGGCAAATATTCAAAGAAAGGTATCGAACGGTCCTTTCGGTCCATCCAGGATCGAATCCTCGACCTGTTTGGCCCTGTCACAAAAATTTTGAATATAACTGAACAGGCCTCGTCCACCGATAACCCGGTAGACCTGGAGCAACTCAGAGGCTGGGCCCAGAGAACGGTGTGCCTTTTAGGGTGCGCAAATACCATTTGCTCCACGGAACGTCGCCGTTCCATCCTAATGAGGTTAGATCCTCAATTGTCTCATCTGGCAGAATCGGAACCCGGCCCTGCGGCCGAGGGCATGCTCTTTGGTGACTCACTCATCAAGGATATTAATAAGATGGTCGGACTGTACACGAGTCTCGACAAAGCCCAGACGTCCCTAAAAAAGTCAGGGACCCCTAAAAATGTTCCTAGGGCCGGCAGAAACAGGGGCCGTTCTGCCGGTCGCTATTCCGCAAACAGGCCATACTACAGAGCTCCCGCTCAGTACAGCCAGGCTCCTCAGTCGTACTCAGTCTCGATGGCACAGCCAGCACCCTTCTTTCCGCCCCGCGGACGCCCCTGGAGAGGACGTGGAGGGAGAGGCTATCCCCGATCATGCCCTACTACCGGTGAGTACAATACACCGAGTTCTTTTCACACGCTCCTAGGGGGAAGACTGAGACATTTTATCCACGCCTGGTCTGCGATTACGGCAGATGCCTGGATACTCGACACTGTGTCGGGATATCAGATAGAACTGTACTCCTTACCGGAGATGAATGTGGCCCCTCACCCCATCCGGTTCTCAAACCAAAACTCGACACTGATAGATCAAGAACTCCAAACCCTTCTCATCAAACAGGCAGTGGTAGAGGTGGACCCTCTCTCACCAGGGTTCCTCAGCAACCTCTTCCTTGTCAGAAAAAAGGATGGCGGATTCCGCCCCATCATAAACCTAAGAACCCTCAATCAACATGTCGTTTATCGACATTTCAAGATGGAGGGGATCCATTATCTGCGGGATCTCTTACGTCCCGGGGACTGGTTGGTGAAGGTGGACTTAAAAGACGCCTACCTTACAGTTCCCATTCATCCTTCCTCCCAACACCTTCTACGCTTCCTTTGGAGGGACAGAATGTGGCAATTCACTTGTCTTCCCTTCGGTCTCTCATCCGCCCCTTGGTGCTTCACCAAGTTGCTGAAACCTGTGGTGGTGGCACTACGGAGCAGAGGTGTTCGGTTGATTATCTACCTGGACGACCTGCTCATAATGGCCCGATCCAGTCACCAGGCGAACATACATGCCTCCTGGACAGTCAAGTTACTCCAGGACCTGGGGTTCATTATAAATCACGAAAAGTCCATCCTGGTTCCATCCCAGGAGATGGAATTTTTGGGATTCTTGGTGGACACCATTCGATCTGTCCTCCGCTTACCCAAGACCAAACTGGCCTCTATCCGCAAGGAGATTCGGACCGTGTTGAACAAACAACGAGTGTCCCTACGCGGTTTGGCACGATTAGTAGGACTATTATCGGCCTCCTTACAGGCCATCTTTCCGGCACCTCTCCATTATCGGGCCCTTCAGAGACTCAAGGCGCTCCATTTACGCCAGGGACTTCGCTATGCAGACGAAGTACCGCTGGATGCGGAAGCCATAGAGGAACTGCGCTGGTGGTTACGTCATGCCGTCGAATGGAACGGCAAAACCATTTTCAGCTCCAATCCGGATTACATCATAGAATCGGATGCGAGCCGTCACGGATGGGGTGCTCGATGCGAACTCTCTTCCACAGGAGGGACCTGGTCCGCGGAGGAGTCGCTGCTCCACATCAACACTTTGGAACTCATGGCGGCTTTCTTCGCCATCAAGAGTCTTCTTCCGAACATGTCCAACTGCTGTGTGTTACGCATGGACAATGTGACCGCAGTCCAATAAGTCAACCGCTTGGGAGGCTCCAGATCCAGAGCCCTGGTGGATCTAGCAAAAGAATTTTGGCACTTCTGCCTGGAACGCAACATCGTTCCCTTGGCGGAATACATTCCAGGCACCTCAAACTTGATAGCGGATTGGAATTCTTGATTTCTCACCGATTCCAGCGATTGGCGACTGGATCGAGCGGTATTCCTCTCCCTAATTCATCTGTGGGGTCCATTTTCTGTGGACCTGTTCGCTTCCCGCCTCAATCGTCAGCTCCCACACTTTTACAGCTGGAGGCCGGACCCCGAAGCCCAGGCAATAGACGCTCTTCGCCAGATCTGGCCACAGGGGACGCATTATGCATTCCCACCCTTCTCGATGATCCTCAGGGTCCTCTTACACATTGCAAACCTAGAGGCCTCGGTCGTGCTGATCACCCCGTGGTGGCCAACACAACCGTGGTTTCCTATTCTCCTGGGGATGACTGTGGACCTCCCCAGAGTGCTTCCCCGCTTCCCTCATCTCCTATTCAACCCGACCGGGGATCTCCACCCCCTGGTTGTAGATCACAACCTTCACCTCCTTGCATGGTTGGTGTCGGGGTGCCGGACGCGGATAGCGACCTTTCAAGAACGGCTAGGGACCTCCTCGCCCTGGCCTGGGCTCCGGGACTAGATCGGCATACCGATCAGCCTGGCGGACCTGGGTGCGTTGGTGTGATCAACGGCAAATTAATCCCACTCAAGCGCCTATATCGGCGATAGCCAACTACCTGGCGGACTCCTTTGAATCCGGGAGATCCTATAGCTCCATTAACGTCTATCGCTCCGCGATTTCAGCTTATCATTCTCCTGTAGACTCTCTTCACGTTGGTAAACACCCATTGGTGTGCCGCCTGTTAAGAGGCGTTAAATTTCAGCGCCCACCACGTCCCAAATATCAGAACACTTGGGACGTTGCTACGGTATTAACCATGTTTTCAGTTTGGGCTGACAATGACGCTCTCCCGCTAAAACTACTGTCCTTTAAACTTACAGTTCTTTTATGCCTGATCTCCATCAAGCGCGTTTCCGATGTCAAAGCCTTAGACATATGTAGGCGTCAATTCTCACCTCATGGTGTTAAATTCTCGATCATACGTAGAACAAAAACAGGAATCCAATCTGTCTTCTATCCATTTTTTCCCACACACCCACGCTTATGTGTGGTTCGCTGCCTACAGACTTATGAGTCACAGACAGCTTCTCTGCGATCGCCGTTATCTTCCCAACTCCTCATTTCCTACGTCCGCCCACACCGTCCGGTTTCTTCGGCTACGTTAGCCCGGTGGGTGAGATCCACCATGAAAATGGCAGGGATTGATGTTTCCCTGTTCGGTGCCCACTCTTCCAGGGGCGCAATGGCTACCAAAGTAGTCACCTCTGGGGGCTCGCTGTCGGATCTTCTGATGGTGGCAGACTGGTCTTCCGAGACCACCTTCCGCCAATTTTACTTTAGACCGGAGGAACACGTATCTATGTCAGTTCTGTGATTATGTTATGGGTAGTTTTGTCTTTTACTACTAATGTATATGTATCCATGTATAACTTTGAACTTGCATAAGATATGAGCCTCCTGTCTGATATATAAATTGAGATTTTCCTAGCTTGTGACGGAAAATATTAGTTATATGAAGACAGGAGGCAATTATCTTCCCACCCGACCCAACCCTGTCACGGTCTTATCTTCTCTCATTCCGGGTTATTGATGGACGCAAAACGCGAATCCAGAGCTAAAACCTTCCGGAGGGATCTCCGTTGTTATTCCCCGTTGGGATGTCTACCCGCTCGCTCGACTCACTGGGTCCGGTTCGTCGGTGGTCGGAAGATCAGTTGCTTTTGAGTTCCAGTTCCAGGTTCATATCGGTTCGCTCCAAGAAAGATGAGGAGTTCAAAGAGGCAGCCCCTTATATACTGTCTGACCTGCCACGTGATTGGCAGTCACACCCAGGGGACTGCTGGGACTTGTAGTTCATTATAAAGTTTTTTCTTGTTGAAAGTTACTGAAGTTGTATTTCTGCTGTGGGCATTATTAAAGAGAGATAATGCATAAGATAATCGCCTCCTGTCTTCATATAACTAATATTTTCCGTCACAAGCTAGGAAAATCTCAATTTATATACAGTATTCATTAATTCTTCTGTGCTAACAAATTGTCCCAAATAAAAATAAATAAAAAAGTCAGCAACATTATACAGTAATAGTAAACCATGTATATAAGCTACATAATACTTTTAATTGCCTTTCTAACTATTAATCTTCTTAGACATTGCTCTGAGACAATTGAAATGCTAACCACAGCTGATAAACAAATTGGACTCTACAGGCCATCAGTTGTTCTCTACCCTTTATATTTGTACTATAAATTGAATTTGATGAAAACCAACTTATGTCCCATTCTGTTATTCAAAAATAGTTTTGAAAAAAAAAATTGTATTAGAAAATTATTCCTGCTGTTAGTTATTTATTTTATTTTTCTATTAATTTAAAACCTTAAAGTGTAATCATTGAAGGTCAAAAAAGTAACAACATCATGACAAAATAAATGTAGGTCACATTATAAACGTTATAGTTTCTATATAATATATACATATATGTATATGTATTATGTAATAAGGTGCCCCAGCTTATATATATCTACATATATATATATATATATATATATATATATATATATATATATATATATATATATATATATATATATATATAAATCACATTGTATGATTTTTAAGTAATTAATTTGCATTTTATTGCATGACATAAGTACCATATATACTTGAAAATAAGCCGACCCGAGAATATCGTTATAGGCAGAACACTGAATACATTATTTGCTGGGAAACCGAGTGTTCCGCCTATCACAGAACAGCACAAGGAGGAGCGCAAGTTTTTAAAACTGCAGGCCGCTGTCTGAATATGTCACAGACTCAGGTACACAGACCAGATTCTGCAATGGACACGGTAAAGTCAGGCGGCAATGGACTCAGGTTCGCTGACTTGAGTATAAGCCGAGAGGGTCATTTTCAGCCCAAAAAAAGGGCTGAAAAACTTGGCTTATACTTGAGTATGTATGGTATTTTATCACCTACCAACCAGTAACAGACCTGTTGTTTTTTTCTTTAACCACTTAACCCCCGGACCATATTGCTGCTCAATGACCAGAGCACTTTTTGCGATTCGGCACTGCGTCGCTTTAACTGACAATTGCGCGGTCGTGTGACCTGGATGTCAAACAAAATTGGTGTCCTTTTTTTCCCACAAATAGAGCTTTCTTTTGGTGGTATTTGATCATCTCTGCAGGTTTTATTGTTTGCGCTATAAACAAAAATAGAGCGACTATTTTGAAAAAAATGCAATATTTTTTTACTTTTTACTGTAATAAATATCCCCCAAAAATATATAAAAAACATTTTTTTCCTCAGTTTAGGCCGATACGTATTCTTCTACATATTTTTCGTAAAAAAAAAATCGCAATTAGCGTTTATTGATTGGTTTGCGCAAAAGTTATAGAGTTTACAAAATAGGGGGTAGTTTTATGGCATTTTTTTTTACTAGTAATGGCGGCGATCAGCGTTTTTTTTCAGTACTGTGACATTATGGCGGACACTTCGGACACTTTTGACATATTTTTGGGACCATTGGCATTTTTTTAGCGATCAATGCTATAAAAATGCATTGGATTACTATAAAAATGCCATTGGCAGTGAAGGGGTTAACACTAGGGGCAGGGAAGGGGTTAAGTATGTTCCTGGGTGTGTTCTAACTGTATGGGGGTGGACTCACTAGGGGAAATCACTGATCTTCCGTTCATACATTGTATAAACAGAAGATCAGCGTTTCTCCCACTGACAGGACCAGGAGCTTTGTGTTTACACACATAGCTCCCGGTCCTTGCTCTGTAACGAGCGATCGCATGTGCCCGGCGGCGATCGTGCCCACCGGGCACGCGCACAGGACTCGGGGGCGAGCGAGGGGTGCACACGCCGGCCGCAGGGGGCGCGCACGTGCCCCCTAGCGGCCGCATAAGTGCCAACATAGAGTTACGGTCTCTCGCCCAGGAGAGCCGACCTGCCGCAGTAAAATGACGGCGGCAGGTTGGCAAGCATTTAACAAGCTCTCCTGTTTTCCACTGCTCCTGTTTAAAATTGTTACCTGTATAAAAGACACCTGTCCACACACTCAATCAAACAGACTCCAACCTCTCCACAATGGCCAAGACCAGAGAACTGTGTAAGGACATCAGGGATAAAATTGTAGACCTGTGCAAGGTTGGGATGGGCTACAGGACAATAGGCAAGCAGCTTGGTGAAAAGGCAACAACTGTGGAAGAAGTTAAAGATGATGGTCAATTAGCATATATACAGGGCAATGCAATAAATACAAGAAGAAACTTTCATGCTTTTTTCCAAAACCTTAAATACTGTAGATGCAATAGATGCAATATACCATATGGTTGTACGTCTATACTAGTAACTTCAACTAGAGTATCTGTGAGGGTTTGCAGTGTTGTGGCATCACCACCAGTGCCTACAGCCCAATGTTTCTGCCCCAGACTCACCGTACAATCACACTGGGCTCAGAATTTAGTTTTACCTCTGTTATCCTGGGTATTAGGGATGAGCCAAACACCCTTCAGTTCGGTTTGTATCCAAAACATGCGAACGGACCGAAAGTTTGCGCGAACATTCGAGCATCATTAAAGTCTATGGGACTTGAACAAGAGAAATCAAAAGTGCAAATTTTAGGGGCTAATATGCAAGTTATTGTCATAAAAAGGGTTTGGAGACCTGGGTGCTGCCCCAGGGGACATGTATGAATGCAAAAAAAGTTTTAAAAACACATTTTTTTTGGCAGCAGTGATTTTAACCACTTCCATACCAGGCACTTACGCACCTTCCCGCCCAAGCCAATTTTCAGCTTTCAGCACTGTCGCAATTTGAATGACAATTGCGCGGTCATGCTACACTGCACCCAAACAAAATTGGCGTCCTTTTTTCCCCACAAATAGAGCTTTCTTTTGGTGGTATTTGATCACCTCTGCCTTTTTTTTTTTTTTGCGCAACAACTAAAAATAGAGCGAAGATTTTGAAAAAAAAATACGTTTTTATTTTTTTCTGTTAATTTTTTTGTAAATGAGTATGTTTTCTCTTTCAATTACGGGCACTGATATGGTGGCATTGATGGGCACCGATGAGGTGGCACTGATGGGCACCGATGAGGTAGTTCTGATGGGCACCGATTAGGTAGCACTGATGGGCACTGATAGGCGGCGCTGGTATGGGGCACTGATGGGCACTCATAGGCGGCACTGATGGGCACTCATGGGCGGCACTGATGGGCACTCATGGGCGGCACAGGTGGGCACTGATAGGCGGCACAGGTGGGCACTGATAGGCGGCACAGGTGGGCACTGATAGGCGGCACAGGTGGGCACTGATAGGCGGCACAGGTGGGCACTGATAGGCGGCACAGGTGGGCACTGATAGGTGGGCACTGGGCATGGATTGGCACTGACAGACACTGGGGTGGCACTGATGATCACTTTTTTTGTAAGTACCCTGGTGGTCTAGTGTGGGCACTCCCTGGTGGTCCGTGTGGCGATCCGAGGGGGGGGGCTGCGCTGATAAACAATCAGCGCGAACCCCCCCTGTCAGGAGAGCCGCTGATCGGCTCTCCTGTACTCGCGTCTGTCAGACGCGAGTGAGGAAGAGCCGTCGGCGGCTCTTCCTGTTTACATCGTGATCAGCCGTGATTGGACACAGCTGATCACGTGGTAACGAGGCTCCGCCTACGGGCGCGCGCGGCATTGAAATCGTGCTAAGCCGTTTGAGAACGGCTAGTCACGATTTCATAACCACTTCCCGGCCGTAAATCGGCTATTGGCCGGGCGGGAAGTGGTTAATGATGCTTAAAGTAAAAAAATAAAAGTGAAATATTCCTTTAAATATCGTACCTGGGGGGTGTCTATATTATGCCTGTGAAGCGGCGCATGTTTCCCGTGTTTAGAAAAGTCCCTGCACAAAATGTAATTTCTAAAGGAATAAAAGTCATTTAAAACTGCTCCCGGCAATATAGATTAAAATTTTGGAGACTGCATGGGTACCCCCTGCCCCTCAGCCCATTACCAGGCCCTTCTGGTATGTATAGTAAGGGGAACCCCACACCCAAATTAAAAAAAGAAAAGGTGTGGGGCCCCCAGGCACTATATCCTCTGAACAGCAGTATACAGGCGGTCCAAAGAAAGACAGGGACTGTAGGTTTGTTTTTAAGTTGAATCTGTTTGTAATTTGGAACAGGTAGATTTTTTGAGTGTAGCTCCAGCCAAACAATCTCTTTTTAAGCTTTTTGGATATCATAGGGAAGGGTTATCATTCCCCCTGTAACATTTGCTTTGCTGTCTGTGCCCCTGTTCAGAAGATTTCACCTCACTTTCTGTCCCAATGACAATTGTGTTTTGAAAATTCGTTTTTTTAGGGAAACAAGGATTAGTGATAAAGCATCAGTGGAGACAACTTTTTCCCATATTAACTCTTAGGCCCCGTACACACGATCGGATATATCCGATGAAAACGGTCCGCGGACCATTTCCATCGGATATGTCCGATCGGGAGTTTGATCCGATGGCGTGTACACACCATCGGATCAAATTCCCCGCCGCCGGACGGCGCGGTGACGTAGTGGTGACGCGGCGGTGACGTTGACGCCGCCGCGTCACCGCCACGTCACCGCACCAGGAAGTAAAAGACTTCCGCGCATGCGCCGAATCCATTCGGCAGCGGCGCGGCGGTGGTGGGAGCCGACATGTCTGCTGGTAAGTGTACTAACCAGCAGACATGTCGGGCGGACAGATTCCCACCGGATAGATTTCAAAGCTTGCTTTGAAATCTGTCGGGTGGAGAAATCTGTCCGCTAGCCCATACACACGAGCGGAGATGTCTGCTGAAACGGTCCATCGGACCGTTTTCAGCGGACATATCCCCTCGTGTGTACGCGGCCTTACAGGAGATAATTTCCCTTCCCAGGGGTAGATTTATTCTTACTTCCTGTTGTCGTTTGTAAGTCAGATGTTTGAAAGTTGGGGACTGCCTGTATATACTATACGGCTTGCCCTATATACGCTGAAGAAAATTGGGCCTTAGGTGTTGGTGGTACCAGAACACTGTAAGCCTGTAAGCCCTCACAGTTACTCATGGTGGGTGCTAGAACGGGCCCTGCTGTGAAATATTACAGCACACATTGTAATTACACGCCCCTGTTAAACAGGGGCAGAAAACATTAGGCTTTAGGCACTGGTGCTGATGCCAAAACACTGCAAACCCTCACAGATAATCTAGTTGAAGTTACTAGTATAGACGTACAACCATGTCTAAGTAAATATTGCATCAAAAATTCACATATTCAAAAATATTTCAGTACATTTTAAAAGTAGTTATGCCTGCAAATTGTCAAAAATAAATACATTACTTAAAAGAGAACAGGTATTTTAGCATGCACACTTTATATTATTTCTTCAGACAAATGGTATATTGCATCTATTTAATGTTTTGGAAAAAAGCATGAAAGTTTCTTCCTGTATTTATTGCATTGCCCTGTATTATTGTCCTATGCTGCTTTATTGCAGTAATAAACTTTTGACTCATACTACCATGTTGAGTAAAGCTCCCATGGTGAATTCATCTGAATGTACTTTTTTGGTATATTAATCAAATTGCTGAAAATTGTTACATCAGCAGTTTTTTTGGCGTTTGTTAATAAAGCTTATTACAGAGATGCGCTTAAGTTTCAACAGCCTTGTATAATGCAATAGCCTGATTATAATTACAAATATGCTAAGTTTAATTAAAAATTGGTCCTCTATATCTATCATTCAATTTTAAATGGGCGATTGGATCCTGGTAGAAGCAGAATTTAGTTGAGGAACGGTCTTATCAAAAAAAATATATATAATTAGTAACATTTTAACCACTTGCTTACTGGGCACATATACCCCCCTCCTGCCCAAGTGAAATCTCAGCTTCCGGCACTCCATCGCTTTAACTGACAATTGCGTGGTCGTACGACGTGGCTCCCAAACAAAATTGACGTCCTTTTTTCCCCACAAGTAGAGCTTTCTTTTGGTGGTATTTGATCGCCTGTGCGGTTTTTATTTTTTGCGCTATAAACAAAAAAGTGCGACAATTTTGTAAAAAAATACAATATTTTTTACTTGTTGCTATAATAAATATCCCAATTTAAAAAAAAAACACATTTTTTTTCTCAGTTTAGGGCGATACGTATTCTTCTACATATTTTTGGTAAAAAAAAAAATCGCAATAAGCGACTGGTTTGCGCAAAAGTTATAGCGCTTACAAAATAGGGGACAGAATTATTATTTTTTATTATGTTTTTTTTTACTAGAAATGGCGACGATCTGCGATTTTTATTGGTACTGCGACGTTATGGCGGACACATCGGACACTTTTGACACATTTTTTGCGCCATTCACATTTATACTGCGATCAGTGCTATAAATATGCACTAATTACTGTATACATGTGACTGGCATTGAAGGGGTTAACACTAGGGGGTGAGGAAGGGGTTAAATGCATCCTAGGTGTGTTCTAACTGTGGGAGGGGTGACTGGGGGGTGACCGATCTGTGTCCCTATGTACAAGGAACACAGATCGGTCTCCTCCTCTCCAGAGACAGGACGCTGTCTCTGTGTAAAAACGGCAATGAGAGATGATCTGTGAGATCATCTCTCATTCGCCGCACAGATCGCATCGCAAACGGCCACTCTGATCGGCCGTTCGCCGCGATCTGTGATTGGCTGTGTCCAAGGGACACGGCCAACGCAGGGCTTCCCCGCAGCGTGCTCTAGAGCGCGCGCTGGGAAACGCCCAAAGGGGCGGCCGTCTTTTGACGGCATGTTGGATATTCAGACCCGCGCTGTAGCCGTCATTCGGCTATACCGCGGGTCTGAAGTGGTTAAAGTGTATGTTATCCCAACTTTTCATATTCCTGATATGTGTATCTGTACCATGATGATTCTGCCAGTCCCCCTGTTTTCTTGTCTGAAGCTGAGCACATCCTCTCGACGGGAAAACTGCGAGGAGAGCTTTTGGCTGGGAATACCAAAGGGAAGACTACCCAAAAACCGCCAGACAAAAAAAGAGAACCAGCTCCCCTTTTTTCCCGCCATAAAACCGGCAGACTTTTTCCCGGTGTTTTTTGACAGTTTTCCTTTGTAAAAACTGCGATGGAGCATACACACGGCCGGGATTCCCGACCAAAGCTCCATCGCAGTTTTCCTGTCGGAAAAAACTCTCATGTGTAGGGGGAAAGACTGACCGAGCAGGACCTCTGCTTTCTTCTCGGGATTTCCGATGGGAACATTACAATACGTGTGTATGGGGCATTACAGTGTGGTCAGTTTTCTGGCCTGCCTGTCAACCTTTTTTCAGTCAAGGCACTCTTTAAAATAATGAACAATATCAAGACACCCTCCAAAATTATGGACTGTCTTGAGGTACCTCATTCTCAAATGTAAAAACCATTCTTTTAGTTTTACATAATGGCACAACATCAATACACATAGGGAACCCAACGTTAAATGTGATTTATTCTTCCAAAGAAAATACACTTTTGAAATCTGGCACTGACTGGTATTCCAATGTTTATTTTCTCCCTCGGTTCTTCGCAATCACTTAGCTAATAAGACACCCAAGCTAAAGGAGAGAGGCAAGGAAAGGTTTAAACAAGGATGATATGCAGGCAACTGACATCCTCCTTATCAACTGATGATGTCATTGGTCATTAGGAGGTTGGCAGCTAGAATTTGTAATGCTGTACAATGAAAACCTGTGTCTTTGTGTAACTAAAAGGCAGATTTCATCCAGCCACTAGCTTGTTTACAATTTTTGGGCAATTTTTCGGCATTTTGCCCAAGCACCCCTGAAGAGACCTCAAGGCATCCCGGGGTTGAAAAAGGTTGCTCCAATGTCAAAAACATGTACAGACATGCCCCCCTGCTCAGACATTTTTTTGGGAAGATTAGTGTATTGCTCTTTCTCTGCCTCCTGTGTACAGTTATAACCTTTTTGTAATGCTTGCCCCTTCCTCTCATGAACAGAGCCCTCCCAAACTTATTGCCCTAACTTGTATTGTAACTGCACTGTCTCCTTTTATATTGTAAATCATTGTGCAAACTGTTGCCAATTCATGAAACTGGTAGAAGGAACAGGAGTTATCATTGTTTTTTTAACACATTATGCATTACCCACATTATTTCCAAGGATACTACTTTGGAAGATAATGTTTTGCTTCAGAGTGGACTTCCTTTTTATAATGGCAGTTTTATTTGTACTTAAAATGGTTATTATTAGATTATGATTACAGTTCCAAAGTATAATTGTTGTTTGATGATAGTCAGTTTAAACCCATATAATCAGTATTTATTTTGTATGTGATCACTAGGAGTACAAGGCTATATACTGTACTTGCAGCTTTTATTCATTATTATCACCATTATAATAGTTTAAGCAGCTTAGTTTAACTTTCAGGAAAGATAGGGAAGCACAAAGTTTTGAAAAAATTGTCAAACACACTGTAATCAGGGAAATGTTTAATTCCAGACAGTCGATACTTTTAAATATAAATATGCACATACTGCTATAGATAAACTCCAGGTATGGCCCCAAAGTAATCTGATACTCACCTCATCTATTTTATCTAACATAATGACCATTTCATATTGCAATAGCTTTTACCACCTCACCATATACTCTGCGGCATCTCCAGCTTTCATATTTAGGAGGGGCACATGGGTGAACAGGGAGAAAACTAGGGGCACCGACCACAAAACAAGTGACCAATTGAACCACTGAATCAGCTCACCATCCATGCCCACCTTTTTTTATAATGGATATTGATGTTATGAAGCAAGAGAAATATGATACAATGTGGTAACATAATTTAATAATAGCAACAAAGGAGATTTAACAAAAATATTGCATCAATGTAGCCTCACCAATGCCCATCAGTGCAGCCTCATCAGTGCCCATCAATGCACTGTCACTGGTGCCCACCAATGTAGTCTCACCAGTGCCCATTAGTGCAGCCTCACCAGTCCCCATTAATGCATCCAGATCAGTGCCTATCAATGCAGCTTCACCAGTGTCCAAGAATGCAACCTCAAAAGTGCCTTTGAAAGCAGCCTCACCCGTGCCTACCAATGCAGCCTCACCATTGCCCATTAATGCAGCCTCACCAGTGCGCATTAATGCAGCCTGATCACTGGCCAGCAATGCAGCCTCACCAGTTCCCATCAATGTAGCCTCACCAGTGCCTATCAATACAGCCTGATCAGTGCCCATCGATGCAGTCTCACCAGTGCATGGTGATTAGAGACATAAAGAGCCACCGGATTACACAAAGCTGGGATATTCCACTTACATGGCACAGCCACTGTGTGCAGTCTATCATAGGAGCCCACCCAGGAGGCAAGACTTTGAATGACAGTGGCTGCCAGTGGGAGATCCCCACTCTCTCTCACCAGTTATGGGCCGATGGCAGCTGCCTCCCCCTTGCATGGCCTCAGCCTACTTCAGCGGCGTGACCAGGCCAGTCACGTGTGTTCAGTCCTACTCTCCAATATCCGACAGTGGCGACTGGGAGATGTAGCTATCTCACAAGGCTCAGGCTGGCTGCTCTCCAGACTCCACCCACTGGGGGCAGGGAGCTTGAGTGTGCAGCTGCCACCATGGACTACAACTACCATAAACAACAGTGGTGGCCTTCACGTGACATTAGCTAGCCCCGACTTCCTTGAGGCTCCGAAACTGACAGACAAGTGATGAGTGAGTCGGACAGCTGTGGCGCTGGCCATTATATGAATGAGTTATACTTGGGGGGCACACTATAATATTGGGGAGCCCCCCACTAGTGATGCCACTGGATATACTCAGAAGACGTATCCCTACACAAGTTTAGAGGGAAAAGCTCGAAGGAAATGTGTTTTATTTCAACTGTCACCAAAGAATGAATTTCATTTTGGCTGGAGTTTAGCTTTGATTTCCTGTTATAAGTTCTAAATATTGAAAAGCAATAAACAGATGAAAATTAACAAGCTGACTAAATAATTTTTAATTACTTTATGCATGGTTATTATTATCATTAGTGCCACACAGTGTCAATTTTTATGGAATAATTATCAATGGCAATATCAAAATAATAATTGTACTAGAATCACTAAAATCACTATAATAAGAAGACTATAATATAATTGAAATGCTTGCTTCAGATTAATATTCAAAAATAGGCATATGAAACTTAGTTTCAATAAAGGTGTGATCTGCCCATGTAATAAAGTTGACAACAATTTTGAAATGTACTGTATATGCAAATGACTCTGTTTAATGAATACATAATTTAATCTTGTGCAGGTTGAAAATAGAGAGGAACACAATGAATAAGCTTTTAGGTCAGTATAACAAGATGCTGAAGTGTCAATCAAACACTTGTTTTAGGGGCAGAATGTATTTCAATTAAGTAACACTGAGCTGCTGTTTTGCAGATGAGTTATTTAATTGAGGTTCTAATTAAAGCAGATTACCATTTATCTTCTATAATGTTATAATGTTTTAAATCTTCCCAATGGTTCATTTTTATGTACTGTATGTATGTACTGTATCTACAGACAGTTTTACTCTCCAGGCAACACAAACATAAAACAGTTATGCTGATATTGACCAGGGATGCGCTTTACTTCTTACTAATTTGTACTGGGGCTTAACCCAAAAGTCACATGTGAATGCTTCCTAGACATGTGCATTTGTTTTCGTTAGAATGCATTTTCGTCCGAAAATCTGTTTTTTTCGTTATCGTAATAACAAACGATAACGAAAGTGCAAGAAAAGAAAATCGAAAGATCCGACATAAAAAAAATGCTTTATTTTCGTTTTCGTTACGGTAAAAATTTGATATAGAGAGATTCGACATTATAGGGAAACGATTTGACATCATAGAGAAAAGATTCAACACTATAGAAATAATAGATTCGACATTTCAGAGAATAGATTGCATCCGTTCCGTCGAAAAATCTTTGACCATTCACCAACAACCAAAAAGATTCGACTTTCCGTCTAATTTTTTATTTTTTTGCCCATTCGACAGAAACCAAAGTATTATTGGATTTTCAGACGAAAGATATTCCCCAACGAAAAACTAAATAAATCAAAACGATTTTCGGGAGTAACTAAATACATTTATTTTCCAAACGAAAACGAAAAAACGAAACAAAATTTTCCAGTCTGCACATGTCTAATGCTTCCTACTTGACTTGTAAATGTGTGTGTATATATATATATAAACATTTACAATATAAACCAAAGTAAATAGTAGCGCTAAACAGTATAAATAAACCCAGTAACAGGTGATAGTGATCAACACTAATACATAAATAGACACTTAGGGTCCTTTCACACGGAGCGGACCGTTTTTCGATCCACCCTGTGTGTGTCCGTCGGCTCAGCGGGGATCCCCGCTGAGCTGTCGGCGGACAGGGCGGTGCCCGCACACTGTGTAGGGACCGCCCTGTCTCTCCTCCGCTCTCCCCTATGGGGAATCGGATGAATACGGACCGTTTGAATCCGTCTTAAAAACCGGATCTTTGCAGAGGCAGGTCATTACGGATGTTAGCGGATGCTCATCCGCTAACGGCTGTGATCACATAGGGTACTATTACAAGTCCGTAAACTGACTTGTAATAAACGGACGAACGGTCCGCCCGTGTAAAAGGACCCTAAATAATTAAGTTTGTGCAGAAATAGTCTATACATGAGACTGGATTGTCTCAAATAAGGAAAGCTGAATATATCCTGATGTGAAATCTTCAAAACTTTCATCGCACAGTGTTTCTGGCATATAAATAAAAAAATAGGATTTTTTTACTACAGCTTACCTGTAAAATCCTTTTCTTGGGAATACATCACGAGACACAGAGCCTTAAAGCGGAATTTCACCCTAAATATAAGATCTCCCATGTGATCCAGCATACTGGCGTCAGCGCCAGTATGCTGTTTTTTTTTTTTTTTACTCGCACACTTACTGTATTATGCCGGAATTTCATTTTTTTCCCCCGCGGTGGACGGCTCTAGTATTGCTCATCACATCTTCCTAAAATACCCGATATGGACTCGGGTAATCTCGGCGAAAATGCGGCGCCTGCGCACAGACCTAGGAGCTGACTGCGCAGGCGCCGTATTTCTCCGAGTCCTACGGCTATGGCGCGTCACGCCCTCCGAAATAGGACTCGGAGAAATACGGCGCCTGCGCAGTCAGCTCCTAGGTCTGTGCGCAGGCGCCGCATTTTCGCCGAGATTACCCGAGTCCATATCGGGTATTTTAGGAAGATGTGACGCGCTATACTTGCGCCGTCCACCACGGGGGAAAAAAAGAAATTCCGGCATAATACAGTAGGTGTGCGAGTAAAAAAAAAAAAAAACAGCATACTGGCGCTGACGCCAGTATGCTGGATCACATGGGAGATCTTATATTTAGGGTGAAATTCCGCTTTAATTACTTAATGGGTTATGTAGTCACCACAGGTGATTGGACACTGGCAAACCCAATTAAAATTGAGTTCCTCCCCTATATAACCCCTCTCAAATGAAGGGTACCTCAGTTGTGTAGCAAAGTATTAAGTGTTCCACGTTAACTCCGAAGAGGGGTGGGAGCTCTGTGTCCTGTGATGTATTCCCAAGAAAAGGATTTTACAGGTAAGCTGTGTTAAAAAAATTATATTTTCTTGATCATACATCACAGGACACAGAGCCTTAGGCCGCGTACACGCGATCAAATTTATCTGCTGGAAACGGTCCGACGGACCGTTTCAGCAGACAAATTCGATCGCGTGTAAGGGCGTACAGACAGGTTTTTCCAGCAGACAAATTTTAAAGAATGCTTTAAAATCTGTCTTAGGTTTGTCTGGTTCAATCCACAGGGATGCTTACAGCCCACAGCATGTCCTTCTGGCATGCTGGGCTTTTACCAGCCTCTTGGCGCCTGCACACAGGTGTCCTGCATTGCGCACAGGCACTAGCAACCACTTTTGGCCCTCCCTCATCCATGTCTCTATCCTGACAGAAAACCTGCTCCCAAGTGCGCACGTGCACATGCGCCGCTGTCATGGCAGCGCCTAGGAGACGAGAAAGAGGGGGGAGAGATTACATCATGTGGACCCCTACATGCGTATTGTGGCAGAGCCTGCAGCAGAAGGAGGTGAGTGATAATACATAAATACAAATTATCTTCTTCCTACCTGATCCACACCACAGAAAAGCTACTAAAAGTAGTTCCAGCTTTCACCCATCACGGCGGGCAAGTTGTCCCTCAGGTTTACCAATGGTTTTATTTGAGAAAACCTTATACCTGGACCTGTAGAAAACTCTGCCAGAAACTTTTCGTGACACATATGTATATTTATTTATTTATTTATTTATTAAAATTCTTAAAAGTACAAAATAGTACAAACGCAGTCAGTTACCCGTAGGCCTCGATGCGCCAAGAACAACAATACAGCAACAACCAAAAAGACACACAGGCAGCGGAACAAATCAATTTTTAAAATGGTTAGCAGATCAAAAGAAAAAAAAACTATAAACCTATGTGATTCCATAGGCTCGACTAAAAAGCTCAGTTTTTAGAAGCTTCCTGAACTTAAGTACACCAAAGTCTGGATCCCAGAGCCCAGACCTCTGCAGAGAGACATTACAGGCGAACCTTGTTTCTTCTTTCTATCTTAGGCCTTTGAAATCAGCCAGAGGAATGGATCTGGTTATAGATCCTAGGTCTCCACAGCCAGACCATCAAAAGATAATTTTTCTTCTTAGCACGTGTTGAACATGACCAACCACCTTAACACTGGCGAAAAAACTGAGGCACTCTCCATTTGGAAAGGGTTATATAGGGGAGGAACTCAATTGTAATTGGGTTTGCCAGTGTCCAATCACCTGTGGTGACTACATAACCCATTAAGTAATTAAGGCTCTGTGTCCCGTGATGTATGATCAAGAAATACTGTTTAGCAGATAGCATGTTTTTTTAACGTGGGTTAAAGGGCAATATTACCAATACACAATTCATTTAAACAACAAATTTGTGGGATGCCTTAACCCTACACCTATAGTGGTGCATCTGTAGGATGGAATCCTCCAAAGGTGACAATAAACTGATGCTATAATGGTATTTTTTTCTCACTGAGTTCCATTTGTAAACAAAGAGATTGAGGGATCCACAGTGATATCATTGCCAATTTATAGTCATGACTTTATTTGGTCAATGACATCAGCCAGCTAGTTTGTTAATATTCGGTAATAGTCCATAAAGTTGTCATATGTGATGAAAGTATGATGGGGAGAATTTTCATGGTGCAGTTGTCGTGTCCTCAGGTCATCGGGATGTTGCTCTTTGTGATTGACACTGGATATATAGTTCATCGCTGGATGATGTGATTGATGCTTGATTTACATCAGGGGACTTTTTTTTTTGATAAAGGACTTTGTAATGGTGTGTGTGTGTGTGTTTATTTACATTATATTTTTTTTACTCTTTACAAATGGGGGAAGTATCTGGAGACCCCCTTATTGTAAAGGGGGCTTTCAGATTCTGATATATTTCTCCTGTAAACCTCCATATCCACAGGGCCAGGATAGAAGATTGAGGCCCTTGTCTCCACCAACCTGGGGACAAGGTCCTTTGTTAGGTGGCATCCCTGACAAGGTAACCACCCGATGTCAAAGTGCTTTGCCAAGGGGACCCCCTTTTCCTGGACAGCTGCATGCCCAGATAAGGGCCTGGTATGGATTTTGGGAGGATCACAGGACAAACCTGTATCCAGTATAAGAGTTAGGGTTGGTATGGATGTGGGGGACCAAATGCTATTTGTGTTATTTCAGTTGTGCAGCCTAGGTGGCCAGGAAAAGAGTAATCAGCAAACATGTGCCCCTCCTTCTAAAACATACCAGGTTACATACACTGCTGAGAGAAAGGAGTCACCGCTCCAGGTGGGATCACTAAATGGTTACAGGTGGTGCAGGATACCGAGGGTGCTGGCCATGAATAAGCACTGATCCAGTGCGAAACGCGTCGGCTGTTCCTTGTTTCTACTGCTGTGACCCTATTTTTGTACATGCTGTCTATTGAATAAAAGACCACCCATCAGGTTTTGGAGTGCGGCTATCCATTTTTCTTTGTCTTCATTTTACATACACTGCTAAAGTAAAAAAATAGGAAAAAAATATGTTATCCTAGATATGGGTCTGGTATGCATTTTTAAGGGGGATTCAACAAAACAAATGGCATGTAGTCCCCCCAAAATCCAAATATGCAGCTTGGCTGACCAGCAAAAGGAGGATCAGCAAGAGTGCAGCCACCCCTTTCTGAGGGCCACATGCCCACATCATAAGGCGGGAATCTGGAAGCCCCTTTTTGAATAGGACACAGGACAGTTCTTCTTAAAACTGATTCACAAAAAAAAAATACATGAACACACAGAAACTGTGACAACGTGCAAAATAAATACTGATCTCTAATGTAAATCCAATGTAATATTTGGCTAATTACATTTGCTAGAATGCTACAGTAGATAGCTTGTTTACAATCTGAATGAAGCTTAGGGGTGGTTATATTACCACTACTAAATGATTTACTATAAGTTGCAGAAGACAGAGGTTTGTGTGAGCAAGAAAACTGACCAAAACTGGTAATTAAGTTTGCCAGCGTGGTAAACTGTAAATAGCTTTAGTTCAGGTGAAATTCATGGACAACCTGAAACTCATCCTTAATGTTGGGTGATCTTTCTTTACTTAGAAAGACCATCTGAGAAGGTGAGCATATTTTTAAGGAGGGTAGAGCAAAAGCACTGATTACAGTTGGAATTGCATGGAAGGAGATATTTAATATGGAGGAATCATTGATGTACCTAAACAACAACCTAAACAACCCCATAACATGATATTACAACCTCCATGCTTTATTGTAGGAATGGTGTTATTTGGATGGTGGGCTGTATTGGATTTCTGCCAGACACATGGTTCGGTGTTGAGGTCAAATAATACAATTTTGGTCTCATCTGACCACCTTAAATGCACCCTGAAGATTCTGAGGCCACATGGAAAAAGCTGTTATTGTCAGATGTCACTAAGAATTATTTGACCTTAACACCAAACCATATGTCTTGCGGAAATCCAATACAGATCTCCATCCAAATAACACTATGCCTACATTAAAACATGGAGGTGGTATTATCCTGTTATGAGGGTGTTTCTCTGCATCAGGGACTGAAGCAGGATGGAAGGACAAATTGATGGGGCAAAATACCATCAAATTCTTGAGGAAAATCAGTTGCCGCCTGCCAGAAAGTTGTCAAAGAAGTTTTAGCCTTCAACATGACAATGACCCAAAGCACACAGCAAAAATTACATAACAGTGGTTGAAGGAGAAAAGCGTTATTGTCCTTGCACAGCTTAGTCAGAGCCCAGACTTAAACGCTCAAATTTAACTGAACTTAAGCAGTTCTGCAAAAAAGAGTGGGCAAATATTGCAAAGTCTAGATGTGCAAAGTTCGTAGAGACATATGCCAACAGACTAACCACTTCAAGACCGACCCCACAGCATATATACTGTGGTAGGGCGACTCTATTGCGCGAAAAAATGTACCTGCACATTGTTTCATGCACTAGATACTGTGGGTGCATGAAGATGGAGCCAATCTGTGGGTCCTGAGGACCTGATTGGTCCACAAAGAGGCAGAACAGGGATCTGACTATGTAAACAAGGCAGATCCCTGTTCTGATAGGGAAGTACATCTTCTTTTCCTAGTAATCAAGAACAGTGATCTCTGTGTTCTTACTGTCAGTTGATCCCCATACAGTTAGAAAACACTAACAGGGAACACACTTAACCCTTTGATCACCTCAGATGTTAACCCCTTTCCTGCCAATGTCATTTATACAGTGATCAGCGCATTTTTTTTAGCATTGATCACTGTATTGATGTCATTGGTCCCCAAAAAGTGTCACTTCGGATCAGATTTGTCTGCCGCAATGTCGAAGTCCCGCTAAAAATCGCTGATCGCCGCTATTACTAGTAAAAACAATAAAAACAAATTAAAGTCCATAAATCTATCGCATAGTTTGCTGACACTATAACTTGTGCTTAAAACCAATCAATATACACTTATTGGGATTTATTTACCAAAAATATATAGAAGAATACATATTGGCCTAAATTGATGAAGAAATCATTTTTTTCAAAGTTGTCGGCCTTTTGTTGTTTATAGCGGGGAAAAAAAACCTAGAGGTGATCAAATACCACTAAAAGAAAGATCTATTTGTGGGAAAAAAAAGGACATCAATCCTGTTTGGGTACAGCGTTGCAAGCCTGCGCAATTGTCAGTTAAAATAACACAGTACTGTTTCACAAAAAATGGCCTTGTCATTAAAGGGGTAAAACCTTTCGGGGCGGAAGTGGCTAAAGGTTGTAAATTAAAGCAAAAGGTGGTCCAACAACATACTGACAGATGGGGGGGTGATCCTTTTTCCAACTCAGTAATTCTGTTTTTGGACTTTTTCTTCTGACAAGTTGGTGTTATATTTTTCACTTGAATGTTATACGAGTAAATACAACTGGATACAACCAAAAACTGTCTTCATTTCAGGCTGAAAAGCAACACATTGTGATTATTTTAAAGGGGAGGGGGGTGATAATTTCTATACCCACTGTAAGTACTTCATTTATTTGTTTATTTATGGGATCAAGAAAAGAGAAGCATTTGGGCCAGATTCTCTAAGAAATTCGCCACGTAGCGTAAGCCATTTACACTACGCCGCTGCATCGTACTAGAGCAAGTGCCGTATTCTCCATGCACTTGCTCCGTAGTTTGCGGAGGCGTAGAGTAAATCGCCCAGCGTAAGCACGCGTAATTTAAATGGGGCGGCTTGTATTTAAATTAAGCGTGCCCCCGCGTCGAACGAACTGTGCATGCGCCGGCCGGGGAAAAAGCCCAGTGCGCATGCTCCAGCTCACGTCAGAAAGCGCTGTTGAAACCGACGTCAAAACGACGTGATCGTCACTACGCAATGCCCTATTCGCGAATGAGTTAGTAAAACGACGTAAGCGACGGAAAAAGCCGTCGCTGACCCGACGCCATACTTAACATGGCATCCGACGGCACCTGACGGCATCCGACGGGACTTCGTAAGGTTACTCCTCATAGAAGCAGGGGTAACCTTACGAGTTCGTAAACGACGTACGCGACGACGGGGCGGCGTAAAAGCGATCAGGAATCGGCGTAGTAGCCTCATTTGCATAGGCAAATGAGAAAACAACATAAAGGCCACCTAGTGGCCGGAGTTGTCATTACAACTACGATTCGCAATGTCGGATGTTCAGCCGTATCTATGCCAAAGTGATGCTAAGCATCACGCGCATAGATACGAGACAAAAAAAAAAACTAGTGCTCAATTATGTTTACATTACAAAAATACTGTTACTATTATTAAGATTTACACTGAGGAAAGACTGGCATATGGTGAAATATTTTAGGTAGAATATGGCCCGGATTCATTCGAGATATGCCGCATAAGTGTAAATATGCACCGTCGTATCTGTGTGTCGTGCCCACAGAACTAAGATACGCCTAAGAACTGGCTTCAGTCCACCGACATAACTTGCCTACGCCGGGGTATCGTGGTCGCATAGTTACGCTGGATGCATCTGGTGCTCCCATTGATCTTAATATAGCATAATATACGCGGTTTGCGTAAGTTGTACGTCCGGCGTACAGTTATTCCCCATATTGGAGGCGCAACTCATGCAAAGGTATGGACCAGGGAACACAGCCGTCATATTTTACGTTGTTTACGTAGTACGTGAATAGGGCTGAGTGTAGGTTACGTTCACGACGTAGGCAGTGATTCGACGTATCTTAGGCAGTTGTTTCAACGTGATTGTGAGTATGCACGGCATGCGCCGTTCGTTTTAAGTACTTGCCTAGCACTCGGCACATCATTTGCATTGGGTCACGCTTCATTACCATGGGGTCACGCTCCAATTCCATGCTTCCCTCTCTACGTTGCGCCGGCGTAGTGTAAAGAAGATACGATACGGCGGCATATAAATGCACCAAGGTATGTGAATCTGGGCCTATGTGTTTATCTATCTAAGTTCTTCACAAAATACAGTAATTTTAAAATCGGTTATTTTATAACATTGGATGTGTTAGCTTATTAGTATTGCATAGACATTTAAGAAGGAAACCACGTATTTTATGATTTATCATTTGCCTGGCAGAATTTTCTGACAGTTGTCTCATGACTGATATATGATCTTATCTTCGATCCGATGTTCAAAAACAATGTTTACAGTATATATATATATATATATATATATATATATATATATATATTTTTTTTTTTTTTTTTTACGGTAAACATTTTAGAACTGTCTTTTCAATCATTTTCAATATATACTTTTTTCCATGTAATACCTACTATATATTGTGCTTCAGTTTTTGCTTCTAATCTAATAAATTTACTGTATCATATTAGCTGAATTAATTCAAGTATCTGTTCGCTATTAGGAGGCATGCTCTCTTCCAAATTACATTTAAGGTTTGGAATTGTAGTGGGAGGATGGCTGGGGAATCAAGGTAAATGTCAGAAGTATTTAATGAAACCTTTAGGATTGAAGCAAACTTTTCAGTGTCATGTGTGTCAGCTGTTAAACCTCTATGGGAATGTATAAAGAGAATATAGATTGAATAATGTTTAAATTATTGCTTATACACCATTATGAAGAGGTGCCCATAAATTCTGAAATCAATAAGAAGTGTGATGTGTCAGCATCATCACAGCTTTGCAATACTCTTAAATGGTAATCTATAGATATTATTTTTCATAAACTGTATTGAACACTAAATGAGAAAATAATTGAAGAAATGTATCATGGTATAAGTATGTATAAAGAAAACAAAGTACTGTATATCTGATATTGGAAGTCTAATACTTACCATAAGAAGGTGCATTGATAAACTATCACCAAAAGAGAACCTGCCCTGTGTTTTCTGAATCAAGATAAACATTACAAAAGCAGTATGTATAGAAGTGAAATAAAACATGTATACATCTTAAAAAATATCGGTATTCATCCTATTTTATGGAAAGAGCATCTCTTTTCTGTAAACTGCCTTAGAATGTAATGTTGCTGTTCCTCATCTCTGCTTTATAACTGCAATCCTATATGGATAACCTATGCAGCACACAAAGTTAAAGTGATATTAACCCTTTATTTAAAAAAAAAATGCTATACCTACCTGCTCTGTGAATGATTCTGCAGAGAGCAGTCACAATCCTTGTATTGTAGGATCTCCTGCCACTGGTCCAGGCTACTCCCCCTTTTGGGTACCCCCATAGAAAGCAGCTTGCTAAGGGGGCACTTATGTATACTCTCTCCTGAGAATTTTTCACTCCACCCGCACTCCCTCATCATAGGATTTGATTGACAGCAGCAGGAGCAATTAACTCACATTGTTATCAATCTGCCCTGTGTGGAGAGAGAGAGCAGATAGAGCCACTGCCCTTGTGCACAGTGCTGGATGGAGATTGGGCTCAAGTAAATATAAGAGGGCTGGGGGGGGGGGGTGGGATCCTGCAGCACAGAAAGTTTTTTAACTTAATGCAGATAATGCATTAAGGTGAAAAACCTTAAGGCTTTAGAACCACTTTAAAGTGGAGACTTTCATAGAAGTATTTCCTGGTGCCTTCATGGCAGCATACATATGGTTGGTTGCTCCGCCCCCCAACCAACCCACAGGACCAATTTCAACTCTATAAAAGAGTGAGTTAGCCCCCACATACGCCATTCTTTATTCTGTCCTCAAACCTGCAGGATTGTGGATCACCTGGATTCAGCCCTTACTATGTCACTATGTCGGCACAACCATTACAGCTTCATACTCACCTGTATATGGAGTCTCATAACTTAGGCTGCTAAAGGCGGCAAAAAGTTTGGGAACCCATTTTTCTGTGGATCTGTGGGTCTGGAGTTCAGGTATTTTCTCCATCTTTTGACTAAGAAAAAACTGCTCCAAGGTAAAGACTGCCTATCACAGCTGTGTACAATGCTTGTAGTTTGCTAAGTGCTGTGCAGCAGTCTAGCATTTATGCAAGGTGGTGTTTCGAAGCCTGCTCACTGCCTCCCACAGCCATGTACAACAGTGGGAGTTTGCAACAGGCTAGCACAGGAGTCTGGCCTTAAATGCAAAGGGGTGTTACTATGCCTGCTTACTTCCTGTTAATAGAGGTATGCTGTAGGGATTTATGGTGTATTATATATATAAAAAAAAGCATGTATTGTTGAGATTCATTATCTTACTATCTCTCTATCCCCTTGGAATTCCTCTTGGCTCCGCTTTCCGCTATCCAGGCTTCATGGTACAGCAATGACACACAGCTCCCCCCAGGCTCTTCTAAGTTGATTTGCATACTCCCATTATGGAGCCAGCCCATGGTATATTTTGCAGAGGTTAATAATTGATCAAAAAGGATATGTTTGTGTATATATAGTCCTTATTCCAGCAGACTTTCCAATGGGTCTGTCCTCAGTGGGGCAGTGCTCTGATAGACTTTTCTCCTTTTGGTTCATCTCCTCTCAGATATCAAGGCACCACACTCCTTCAAAGGGTTTTCCAGTCCAGTGATTGGTGCGGATGGATGCCCCTTGTCCAATAGAAGAAGTAGCCCTCTTGGCAGTAGTGCCTTGATTGGTCAAGAAGATCTTGGTTCACTCTGCTAATTGAGCTGTCCCATGCTGGTTCTTTAGCACTTTCAGTTACGCACAATCGCATATCCTGGGAAGGCCTCTTCCATCCACATTCAGAGTCCCTGGAGTTAAGCACTCAAAAATTGAGCAGGGGAAGTTAAAATAATTGAGTTGCTCCCACACAAGGATACAAATGTTGCTTCAGGCCAGAAGGTCTTCCTCCATTGGCACCTATGACAAGATTTGCAAGAAGTTTTCACAAAAACTAAATAATGCGTCATGAATGTCTGAAACAGACCTGTAAATCCCGAATAACTTCAGATATGGGAATTACAGTAGCTCCCAGGAGGTCCATGTTTTGAGCCTTTTCAGCCCTTTAAAATATCGGATGGATCTTGATTCTGCTGTTAGAATGTTCCTTTAAGAGCGATCCTTAATTTAAGGTCTCCGAGGGGGTCACTACGTCCAAAGTGAGATTTGCCTTCAGTACTCAGTGCACACGCAGCTCCTTCACTCGCATACACGCAGGAATCATTTCTATAAGATATTACTTTCAAAATAGTTTTCCTTGTTCTTAAACACCATCTCCTCTAAACAAAGGGTCACTGAAATCCAAACCTTAGAGGCCAGGGACCCCTGTATTATGTTCTTTCTAGGCAGAGTGGTCCTCCGACCGTTTCACTAGTTCATGCATAGGGTCCCTCTACAAACCACCTTAAACAGAAATGGATGCTTCCAGCTTTTGAGGAAAGGTTTCAGCAGCCTCAAGCAGCACAAGTTGGATAGGGCACGGACTCTCAGACATTACATTGGTATACTAATGGCTTATTTTTTTACTTTAAAAAAAAAATTCGGCATCGAAGACAACTTTGACAAGTTGGATTATTCATCTCATTCAGAGGATGTGTCGGGCTAGTGGTCCTCTGGTTCCAAAGTCAATGAATGCTTACTCTGCACAGGGAATGGCACCTTCCTGGGCATCGGTAGCGCAAATCTCTCCAGACACTCTCTGTCATATGGCAAACTGGTCATCTCTTACCACATTCATGACCCATTATAGTCTAATCCTAGCTGTGCTTGCACTCCATGACATAAAAAAAAGATGGAAAGAAAGGCTTTTTAGCTGTCTACTCTATAATTGAGATTAAAATATTTCTGCAGCAACCCTCCCTGTGAGCGAGTTATTTACCATATGTATGCTGCAATGAAGGTACCAGGAAAATGGAAAATGTAATACTTACCTTTCCGTAATTTTTCTTTCCTGGTGCCTATCTTTGGCAGAATACTCCCTCCCTGTTTATTATCCTTAAATGTTTAAGTCTAGTTACAAGAATGGCGTATGGGGGCTAACTCACTGTTTTATAGAGTTGAAATTGGTCCTGTGGGTTGGTTGGGGCGGAGCAACCAACCATAAGTATGCTGCCATGGATAGGCACCAGGAAAGGAAAATTACGGAAAGGTAAGTATATAAGTTTCCGTTATAATAAGGGGGTGCAAATATATTCATGTAAACCAAAAACATACTTAGTTGTTTCAGTTGCAAAAACACTGCACAGGCCTCTGGGGGTTGAGCAATACATTTTGAGAGTAGTATGGATGTGCAATAACATTGCTCCCAAGCATAAGTGACTAGCAAAATGTTTCAGCTGTTACTATATATTTGCCAAAAGGGATTTTTTTGTTGTTGTAAGGAACCAAGTACTAGTTATTACAAAGTGACTACAATCTGGCATTGTGATCCACCATTACTTTCCTGCTGTCCAGCGATTATAAAACTTATTGAAATCCACTTTTCATATAAGACACCTGATCATCACATGATTGAATCTTTCCATTAGTTTAATGGCAATTTTACAAATGCTGTGAGTAAACCCACAAATGAGTGATTTGTGGGTTTAAACTGAACATTACAATGTATTAAAGATCCTGAAGGCACATTGTAAGATATGGTGTGGCGTGTGAAGGCTTTGAACATCACTGCAGTGCTGACATACTGTATGGGCCAGATTCAGGTAGATGGGCGAATCTTTAATTTGGAGTAACTTTTCTCATTTACGTTACTCCGCCGAAACTTTAGGATAAAGTACTGTATTCACAAAGCACTTGCTCCTAAAGTTGCGGCGGCGTAGCGAAAATGAGCCGGCGGAATTCAAATTGGGCGGGTAGGGGGCGTGTATTATTATAACTAGGCGCGATCCCGCGGCGAACGTACTGCGCATGCGTCAACTGTCAGTGCGCATGCTCCAAATTCTGTCAGTGAACATCAATGACGTCAATCCCCATTCACGGACGTTTTACGCAAACGACTCAATTTTTTTTTTTTCCGACGCGATGACGACGGCCATACTTAACATAGGATACTCCACTAGGGGGCTGCTTTATCTTTACACCACGTATCTCTTACGGAAACGTCGGAAAGTCACTGCGTCGGGCCCGAATACGATAGTGAATTGCCGATTCTCGCTGATTAACATATTCTCGGCGTTAATCAGCGGGAACTCCCCCAGCGCCATGTTTAAAATTGCAGTTCCGATACGACGGCGAAATACAATTACGCCGCTCGTTTAGGAACTCCAACCCGGCGTTTCTTGTTTTCTGCTTACTGAAAACAGAAATGCCGGCTCAAAGTGAGAGTTAGGCTGGAGTATCACTGATACTCCAGAGTAACTCTACCTGAATCTGGCCCTATGTATTCATATTTAAGTCAATTCAGAAAAAAGATGAATATGTGCTCCTGCAATTGGAGGATTTTTATAACACAATCCATTCCTACAAAATGTCATAAGCGGCGTACACACGACTGAGGTTCTCGCTGAAAACCAGCGAGAACCTCGCTGGAAGCTGCATTCCAGCGAAGACCTCGGCCGTGTGTACACAGAGCGCTCGCCCCGCCTGTCGGGAATCCCGTTGAGCGAAAAGAGAGCACGCTCTCTTTTTGCTCGATGGCCCGCCTGGATGAATGGCTGGTTGCCATTCCCGACGGGCGGGTCGCCGATTTCGACGGCCGGCAGAGAACCTCGACGGGCTTAACGATGTGTTCTACCCGTCGAGGTTCTCTGCCGTGTGTACACGGCCATAGTCTGTAGTCAGTAAAAATGGCTTGAAACTTTTGACTCATAAAGCAGGTATAGTTTGTTTTAACTCTACTGGTAATATTCTTAAAAATGTCTGATAATGCTTTCAACTAAGCAGAAAATTCTTCATTGTATAGTTAGCACTAAAACATCAAAAACAAGATCTATTGTAGTGGACTTTAATACATGTCCCTCAGTGCATGGCCATTAAAATATGTGGCAATAAGTTAGTAAGTGGGATGATTTTGGAATATTCTTTACTGTCTTTGCATGTCAGTGGATTGCTCATTTCCACTCACACAACATGAGAAGAAATTAGTCACTGGATTACATTTGATCCTAATGTGTCCAAAATATAATAATTTGCTAGTTTACAATTAAGAAAGTAGATAGTTTGCAAATGTTTCAAAACAACTGTCAGACATGTTTATATAGTTATGCATTCTTTTGTTACTGATAAAAACCTTTTAAATTAAATAAAAATAAAAATAAAGTAGATAGTTAAAAGTTGGCTCTAACTATAGCACATAGAAGAGAAAAATAAATAAATCATGCACAACATGCAATTTATTTTTTAGACAATGCAATACACCATCATGCAAAAAAAAATGTGCCTGCCCAAGGCTTTTTGAATACCAATGACTTATATTATGGCTAGGTATACATTTTAAATTTGTTTTCCCCCCAGTTTATAAAGTATATATTTTTAGTTTATTTGCTGGTAAAAATGCAAGTTGAAAAGCACAGAATGAAGTGAACATGTGCAGAGAAAATAATATATACCACTTTACTGGTGTCTGAAACGATATAACATTGAAATGCAAGGAAGCTAAAGCACGGAAAGCCATTTGATGGAAATAAGCATGCATTAAATTTTATATTCAAGGGAAACCAACAAGATAAGATGTGTGAGTGATGTTGAAGAAGCATGTAATCAAAATTAGACTGACATCCACATTTTAAATTAAATATAATGTTGAACACAAATCATCCAGGCTGGCTAGGGAAGAGAGAGTAAAATGCATGGATCTAATGTCCAGATGCTACATTCAGAATGCTACATTCAGAATATGAACCAGTAAATTTTGCCTGAATTTATTAAATGCAAATATAGGTTAAAGATTTTAACGTCACCACTTACCAGAACTGACAATGTTATGCAGGTATAACACAAAGCTTTTTAAATGACTTACGCAGGTTACAAATCACAATTTACATTACTTAGATATTGCTATTACATGATAATATTAAAATGAAATCTATAGTCATTTTAATGTTTTTTTTAATTGTTATTATTAAATGTGTAGTTTATCTGCTTTTACAGTATGTACATGGGGCCAGCTAAATGTGCACTTTATATATATATATATATATATATATATATATATATATATATATATACAGTGTATATATATATATATATAAAAATATATATTTCTGCCTTTTAGTAGTGCTCCACAACGATGATGCAAATCTATCTGTCTGCTAGAGCTGACTTAAAACAAAAGACTCATGTAGATAACTGTTGCCCAACATGACACTAGTCACACCCTTTAATTTACTTAGTGGATATACTTCCACCATATACTCTGTGGATATATTTTTCCCTCACTTGGGGGAAGAACCACTACATGCTTTAGGGGGAGCAGTTATCAGACTCACCTGGAAAAGTTGAACTTCTGCAGCAAAAAAAGAAGCTGGAAAAATAAGCTCAATGGTGGCATTTCTTTATTTTTTCAAAGATTTTACAAGATTACAAGATATAGCATAAGAGGAGATATACAATTGTTATGGAATTTCAAGACATGGGCTGCCACAATGGTAAATATAGATTGGCTTCATAACAGACCTTTTTTTTTTTATGAACTTGTGGTGACAGGGTCAATTTAATGTTATTATAAATAAACGTTCTATTTAAATTTGCAAACACAGTCACTTTCAATAGTGTAAGCATTAAAATTATTCTTTAACGAAATATGGGATTCTGGAGGTATTCTCTAAAGTTAGAGTTAGGGACCACACTTTGCAGGACTTCCTTGGCATGATACACACTGTAATTCTACAGCTGCACTTGTAAGAAGAAAGCGGTTACATTCAAGGCATGCCTGCTCTCAGTTTGTTTATTGCTATATATATGTCACAGGAAATGAGCTGTTACACTAGAGTTAGGGATTACACTTTGCAGAGAAGGATTGGTGCGAAAGTGTAGCTTCACTTGTTTTTTACAAATGTATGCAACTAAAAGATACTGCATTTAATGACATTTTGGAATATAAAATGTGTGTGTATAGATGGTGGCAGGCTGTGTGTAAAACAATTATGGAGGGGGTGGAGCTATGTGTGTACAGGTATACAAATTCTAAATTTACAGGTGGGGGGTGATATATGTACAGATGGGGAGGATCTTTGTGTGTGTGGGGGGGGGGGGGCTGAGTGTGTACAGGTGTGAGAACTCTGAATTCACAGATGGGGTGCTTTGTGTATACAGGTGTATGTTGGAGGGTAAGTTGTGTATGTACATGTGGGGGGAACTAGGGTATACAGATGAAGAAGATCAGTGTGTGTGGGGGTGATTGGCATTGCTGTGTATGTACAGGTGTGAGAGTTCTAAATGTACAGATGGGGTAACTGTGTGTAAACAGGTTTGGAGGGTAAGCTGTTTAAGCTTAAAATCTATACCAGACCTGAAGGGTTCCCCTTAACCACTTTAGCCCTGGACCATATTGCTGTCCAATGACCAGAGCACTTTTTGTGATTCGGCACTGCGTCGCTTTAACTGACAATTGCGCGGTTGTGCGACGTGGCTCCCAAACAAAATTGCCGTCCTTTTTTCCCACAAATAGAGCTTTCTTTTGATGGTATTTTATCATCTCTGTGGTTTTTATTTTTTGCGCTATAAACAAAAATAGAGCGACAATTTTGAAAAAAATTCAATATTTTTTACTTTTTGCTAAAATAAATATCCCCTAAAAATATATAAAAAAACATTTTTTCCCTCAGTTTAGGCCGATACGTATTCTTCTACATATTTTTCATTAAAAAAATCATAATAAGCATTTATTGATTGATTTGCGCAAAAGTTATAGCGTTTACAAAATAGGGGGTAGTTTTATGGCATTTTTATTAATATTTTTTTTTACTAGTACTGTGACATTATGGCAGGCACTTCGGACACTTTTGACACATTTTTGGGACCATTGGCATTTTTTTTAGCAATCAATGCTATAAAAATGCATTGGATTACTATAAAAATGCCATTGGCAGTGAAGGGGTTAAAACTTTTGGGTGGGGAAGGGGTTAAGTGTGTTCCTGGGTGTGTTCTAACTGTATGGGGGGTGGCCTCACTAGGGGAAATCACTGATCTTCTGTTCATACATTGTATGAACAGAAGATCAATGTTTCCCCCGCTGACAGGACCGGGAGCTATGTGTTTACACACATAGCTCCCGGTCCCCGCTCTGTAACGAGCGATCGCGTGTGCCCTGCGGCGATCGCACCCACCGGGCACACGCGCTTGACTCGGGGGCGAGCGGGGACGTGCACGTGCCGCCACGCACGTACCTCCTAGTGGCCGCTTTAATGCGGACGAATAGCTACGGGCTCTCGCCCAGGAGAGCCACCATCCCACAGTAAAATGACGGTGGGCGGGGCTGAAGCAGTTAATAGCCACAGACCTGAAGATTGGTGGAAGCAATGCGTTCAGATAGGGAGGGTGTGTGTGTGTCCAGGTATGGAATGGAAAGGGATGTATGTTGTACAGGTGGTTGTTCTTTGTGTACAAGAGGTTAAAACTTTGCTATCTGGGAGGGGGACTTAGGTAGGCTCAGTGGCAGTGCGCCCATTAAGGGCACACAGGTGCTGCTCCCTCTGTCACGCCACCCCCTATATGACTAATGGATAGATTCATGCATTGTATATCCATGGCTGCCACTTCCACCCCCTATTCAGTTGTCTGGCCTCTTTTCGGACACAGGGCGCCTGAATTACAGTGGTGAGGGTGTTTTTTTGAAGCACCAGATTAGAGACATAGGCTCTGAGTGCAGAGCATTGCACTTGGAGCCCACCCAGGTGTGTTAGAAAATAAAATGATTTGCTTTTCTAACACTGAACCGACTCTCCGCCAATCAGGAAGAACAGGTCAAATAGCCGTCACCTGATTGACTGAAGGCAGAGGCAATACTATTTGATGACTAGCGGAATGGAAGAATAGATGCAGGGAAGCATGGAGGTCAGCATTTAATGTTTTTTTTTAGGTATTTTCAGTTTGTTTGGCCCACCTCAAAAAAAAGTTGAGCACTAGCCACAACTGCGTAGGCTGTAGAGGGCTGTATGATTTGTAATAGTGGGTTATATATACATGGATGTTCTGTAATGGGGAGTAAGCCTTTAAATGCAAGACTATAGATTTGACTTGGGGTAAAAAGAGCACTGTTGAAAGCCCAGCCTCCAAAGAAGAGGCAATGAACACACACAAGTGAGCTCCCACAACATTACTGCACAATTTCAGGTCCCCGTGAAACCTGATTGGCTGCACAGTGATGCTAAAACAAGCAGGAGTTGGATCCCAGCTGCAAATAATAATTGGACACACATCATAGAAATAGGAGGGTCGCTCTGGGAACTGAATGACCTTGTCCCAGCACTGATAAGAATTGATAGCTTAGCTATTCCAAAATGCTTGTTTTCTTCTATATAAGCCTTTCCATTATTGATTGACTTATGTGATTTAGGTTATTGCTTTCACGCAACTTCTGTTACACATTTAGATTGATTGCGCCTCCACAAGAGCAAGCTGTCCAGGCTTTGAAGTAGCAAAACAGTTCAAAGTCAAGATTCTCATCTCAGAAGCATTATTAAATATGTAGGTGATTTTTTTCAAATTTATGTTGTGCAGTAATGCTTAGTTTCAATAGTGATGTTTTTCTCAGTGATGCCCTTCTAAGAATACAGTCCTTGTTAGATGCTTTGTCCTACAGAGAATATTTAATAACAGTGACTATGACAAGTTCAAGAGATTTATGCAGAGGCTTTACTCTAGGGTCCTCTTTCCACTCATTGTGCATTGTTGTGTGCGTTGTTTTTTTAAATACCATTGTCTATTTTTATGATGTGGATGAGGATTAGACAGTGTTTTTATGGCTAACATATTAATAGCTGGCCTACATTATAGTGATAGTAAAGTCTTGTTTTTTTTTTCTTTTTGCCTAATGGATTTGCACAGAGCAGCCCAGATCCTTCCCTTCTCAGATCCCTCTTTGGCACTCCTGGCCCCTCCCTCCTGTTGAGTGCTATGAGATTGCTATGAGGGCCCCCTCAAGCTGACTGGTATCTCCGTGTGTCCATTCAGACACAGAGCTGTGGCCTGGCCCTGCCCCATATCTGTCATCATTGGCCCATTGACTTTGATTGACAGCAGTGGGAGCCAATTCCAGACAGCCAAGTCTCTCATGCAACATTGCTGCATTGAGAGGGGGCTCAGGTACATATTAGGGAGGTGAGGGGGGCTACTGCAGACAGAGAGATGCAAAGAGTGCATTAAGATAAAAACCTTCTGCCTTTGCAACCACTTTAAATAATGTTACACTTATTTATAACACTAATAAAGTGCAGAAATTCAAAAGTGTTTTGAAAACGATGTCAAAGAAATGTATGCCAGTAAGAAAATTTAAAAAAGTATTTTACACTTAAAGCGGTAGTAAATCACCAGCAATTTTTTTTTAACCTGCAAGGTAAAGCTATATTTGTGCTGGTGTGCATTACATACCAGCGCATTATGTGAAACTTACCTTAGAGCAAATTCCTTCCAGAGGCGAGCCAGGAATGCTAGAGGGGTGGCTTTCAAAGTAATTTCTCAGCAAAATAAATCACAGAGACATGGATAGGTGGGTTTTTGCTTTAAATATAAAAAATAAATGAAATAACATTTTTGCTTTGTAGGGCTCAGATGAAGCGTAGTTTTTCGCTTTAAAGTTGCCGCTAAGGTGCCATACCCCATAATGAACAGTTAGAGAAGGAATTTGTATATAGGTACAACTCACAACAACTACAATATTTATAAAATACAAACAATTTTACTATCAAAGTCTAAAAAAGTGGAAAAAAAAATGTGTTAATAAAAACCATAGTAAAGGACATTCAAGACAAAAACGTACCCCTGCTTGCTTATTTGGAATGATTACATATATTCTGTAAGTCTGTTAAGTAAATACAACCCAATTGAGAATACCACCTTTCTTATATGATATGGTTATATATGCCCATGTCAAAAGGCTTAATGCAATCGTTTTGGAGCTGACAGAATCTTGCCTGCATCGGAGGCACCCGCCTAATGACACGCAAGCTGTTGGACACCCCTGTGATGCGTTAGAGTGGGCGGGGTCACCGTTCCACATCACAGATGTCTTCCCCTGGGTTATAAAAGAACTGTCAAACAGCTTGCGCGTCATTAGGCGGGTTCCTCCAGTGCAGGCAAGATCATGCTTCGTTTCACGCTGGGGAGCATCGCTGGAGAATGGATCACCGTGGGACATCGAGAATGAATTACAATGCTGGACAGGCTGGAATGTTTTTTTTTTTTTTTTTTAATAAAGAACTTGTCCCAAGCCGTCTTCTGTCATGTTTAACATTTTTACACTTTTTTGTGAAATAGGGGGTGGGATCTGGGGGTTCCCTTTGTTAAAGGAGGCTTCCAGATTCCGATAAGCTGCCCGCCTGCAGACCCCCACAACCACAGGGCAAGGGTTGTGGGAATGAGACCCTTGTCCCCCTCAACATGGGGAAATCCTCCCCATGTTGAGGGCATGTGGCCTGGTACGGTTCAGGAGGGGGCGCTCTCTCATCCCCTCCTTTTTTCCTGCGGCCTGCCAGTTTGCATGCTCAGATAAGAGTCTGGTATGGATTTTTGGGGGAACCCCCCATTTTTTTTATTTTGGTGCGGGGTTACCCTTAAAATCCATACCAGACCTGAAGGGTCTGGTATGGATTTTTGGGGGAAACCTCACACCATTTTTTTAATGGCGCAGGGTTCCCCTTAACCACCTAAGCCCTGGACCAAAATGCACCTAAAGAACCAGTCCCCTTTTTGCAAATTGGCACTGCGTCGATTTAACTGACAATTGCACGGTCGTGCGACATGGCTCCCAAACAAAATTGGCATCCTTTTTTTCCCACAAATAGAGCTTTCTTTTGGTGGTATTTGATCACCTCTGTGGTTTTTATTTTTTGCGCTATAAACAAAAATAGAGCGACAATTTAAAAAATAATGCAATGTTTTTTACTTGTTGCTATAATAAATATCCCCCAAAAATATATAAAACATTATACCTATTTTTGGTAAAAAAACGCAATAAGCATTTATCGGTTGGTTTGGGCAAAATTTATAGCGTTTAAAAAATAGGGGATAATTTTATTGCATTTTTTTTATTTTTTCATTTTTTTTACTACTAATGGCGGCGATCAGTGATTTTTTTCATGACTGCGACATTATGGCGGACACTTCGGACAATTTTGACACATTTTTGGGATAATTGTCATTTTCACAGCAAAACATGCATTTAAATTGCATTGTTTATTGTGGAAATGACAGTTGAAGTTTGGGAGTTAACCACAAGGGGGCACTGTAGGGGTTATGTGTTCCCTGTGTGTGTTTACAACTTTAAGGGGGGTGTGGCTGTAGGTGTGATCTCATCGATCGTGTCCCCCCTATAAAAGGGATGACGCGATCGATGCGATCGATGCTGCGCCAAAGTGAAGCTCCGGGGGACCGATCGCCGCACTCCAGCGGCGATCAGGTCCGCGAGTCCCGCGGAGCTACGGACCGGGTCACGTGCGCGTGACCCACGGCTGGGTAGTGGTACAGGACGTACCTGTACGTGGATCTGCCCAGCCTTGCCATTCTGCCGATGTATATGTGCAGGAGGCGGTCCTTAAGTGGTTAATATCCATACCAGACCTGAAGGACCTTATATGAAATTTGGGTTGACCCCGCGCTTTTTTTTTATTTTGGTTTGGGGTTCCCCTTAATATTCATACCAGACCCAAAGGGCCTGGTAATGAACTAAGGGGGAACCCATGCTGTTTGTTTTTTCAATTACTTTTCTCTGTATTGTCGGGACCCGACAATTCATTATAGCCGCAATCAGTTTTAAATTACTTTTTTTCCTTTAGAAATGTCATTTTGTGCAGGGACATTTCTAAGAACGGGAAACATGTGCTACTTTACAGGCATACTATAGACACCCCCCGGGTATGAAATTTAAAGGAATATTTTGATTTTATTGTTTCACTTTAAGAATTATTAAAATCACTGCTCCCGAAAAATCTGCCATTTTTAAAACTTTTTTTTTTTCATTTGATTCATGTCCGCTGGGGCAGGACCCAGGCCCCCAAACACTTTTAATGACAATAACTTGATTTCTCCCATAGACTTTTAAAGGGTATTCCGTGGCTTTTTGTATTTGCCGTGAACACCCCAAATTTTTCTCTGTTCGGCGAACAGCCAATGTTCGAGTCTAACTCATGTTCGATTCGAACAGATAGCCCATCCCTACTCAACATAGTTCTTAATGACATTGCCTATATCTTTGGGGTTGTTGTCCTGCTGCAGAATACATTTGGGGCCAATCACTCTTCCCTGATGGTATGGCATGATAGATAAGTATCTGCCTGTATTTCTGAGCATTGAGGTTACCATTGATCCTGACCAAATCTCTAACTCCATTTGCAGAAATGCAGCCCCAAACTTGCATGGAACCTCCACCATGCTTCACTGTTGCCTGCAGAAACTCATTATTGTACTGCTCTCCAGTCCTTTGCAAACAAACAGGCTCCTGCTACAGCCAAACATTACACATTTTGATTCATTAGCCCAGAGCAACTGATGTCAATTTTATGCACCACAGTTCCTATGTTTTCATGCATAGTTTAGTCGCTTAGCCTTGTTTCCATATCCGAGAAATGGCTTTTTGGCCACAATTCTTCCATGAAGACCACTTCTGGCCAGACTTCTTTGGGTTATAGATGTCCGTACCTGCTTCCCCTCTGGTTTCCTCCCCTCTGCTAATGGCAACGATGGACAATTTCTGATGTCAGAGGGAAGTAAGCATGATGTGTCTTTCATCTGCTGCATTAAGATTCCTTTGCCAGTCACTGCATTTATGGTGCTCATTTTTTGTGCTTCTTCAACCCCATGCTGCTTTGAAATCTTTGCCTGGGAGAGACCTTACTACTGTGACATGTCTTCCACAACCTCACCTTATTAGGAGAGTTTGATTGTTCCTTACTCAATTTTAATCTTCCTACGCTGCTGTTTCTGTTTCAGTTAATGACTGTGTGTTAACCTACATATGAAGTTTATGATCATACACCTGACTCTTATCCTACAAAATCCCTGCCTTTGTGCAAATGTTCCAACTGTGCAAGTGTAAGAATTGATGCTGATTTGAAGCCAAAGGCTAGTCACACCAAATAATGATTTGATTTATCTGGGTGCTGGATCTGATGCTGTATTTGTTGACAGGGAGGTCAGGTGCCTAAGGCACCAGCATACAAAAACATTTTGGACAATTTCATGCTCCAAATTTTGTGGGAACAGTTTTAGGGTGGCCCCTTCCTGTTCCAGTATGACTGCTCACCAGTGCCCAAAGCAAGATCCATAAAGACATGGATGAGCGAGTTAGGGGTGGAGGAACTTGATTGGCCTGCACAAAGTCCTGACCTCAACCAGACAGAACACCTTTGGGGTAAATTAGAGCGGAGACTGCGAGTCAGGCCTTCTCATCCACATCAGGGCTTGAGCTCACAGTTGCACTTCTGGAAGAGTGGTCAAACATTCCCATAGACACACTTCTTGTGGACAGCCTTCCCAGGAGAGTTGAAGCTGTTATAGCTGCAAAGGGTGGGCCAGTTTAATATTGAACCCTACGGACTAAGACTGGGATGCCATTAAAGTTCATGTGCATGTAAAGGCAGGTGTCCCAATACTTTTGGTAATATAATCTATATAGTCAGGAAGTGGATGTGCAAGGAAGGGTAAGTGGTAAATAACTGAAGCACAATGTGCAGTGTACTACAAGAAAATAAACATAAAAGGCAGTAGAGTTACATCTGTTCAGTACACACTAGAAACATTCGGAAAATATTTTACTGGTTGGAAGAGACTTGCAATTTATATTTTAAACCCAGCAGTCTTCTAATAGCCCAATTTGTTAAATATGGACATGTTCTATCCTTGGTGAATTTTCAGGTTGTGCAGCAGAAAAATAAAAACCCTACAATTAAGCTGGTTTTACACTAGTAGAATTTATTTTGAAATGTTTAATTTTTATGAACGTTCATTTTATTTTCTACTCATCAGTGGTTTCAAATCAATTTGTTTTAACCACAGTGATGAGAAAAAACAAGGGGGCAAAATGAAAAACTTTTTCTTGAACGAACTCGTTTTTAAGAATGTTTGGAATATTATATTCATTAACCCCCCTGCCGGTATCCCCGAGCGCGATTCGGGTTGGATTTTTCAGGCAAATATCGATATCCCCGAATCGCGCTCGGGGTGAATGCAGAGCCTGCAGCGCGCGCTGGCTTACCTTGGATCCAGGCTGGGTATACTGTACTTACCTTGTCCCTGGATCCAGCGATGCATCCCCGCTGTGTGAGCGAGTGGCGTCCTCCATTCGGCTCACACAGTGCCCGCGCGCCGCCGATCTCCGTTCCCTGCGACGTAACGGCGCACGGGGGCGGAGACCGGCGGCAAATTCAAAAAAGTAAACAAACACATTACATACAGAATACTGTAATCTTATAGATTACAGTACTGTATGTAAAAAGTACACACCCCCCCTGTCCCTAGTGGTCTGCCCAGTGCCCTGCATGTTCTTTTCCATAATAAAAACATTTTTTTTGTGCCTGCAAACTGTAGATTGTCCATAGCAACCAAAAGTGTCCCTTTATGTCAAAAGTGATTTTAGAGCAGCTAGAAAACAGCGATAATAAATTATAATCACTTGCAGAATTGAGCGATAGCGATTTGTGGGGAAATTCGTCATAAAAAAATAAAAGTAATGACAGCGACAATTCTGCAACTGAGCAAATTTCAGCGATTTTGATTTGATTACATTAGTGAATAATTTTTATTATAATTACATTATTATTTGTTATAATTATTTATAGTTATTTATTATATTATAATTTTATGATTTTGTGTTTCAAACTTTATCATACCCGGGATGTCTACTAGACTATGGTTTGGACAAATTTAAGTGAGTTATTCCTAAAAATTGCAGGCCTACAGTATAAAACGCAGAATTTCCATGCAAAATAATTGTACCGCTTTTGGTACGTAATTCCAGACAGAATCATACCGCCAGGGAGGTTAACAGTAAAAGGAAAAATATTGCGCTTGTTAAATATACAGAAAAGAAGCAGCGATCAAAAAAGTGTTATACCACACCAAACAATATACAAAAGAAAAAAGATTGCGCTAAAACAAAATAAATGAAGTGCATGACACAGTAGTATTCAAATGAATGTTGATCACAGATAAACAGTCCACCAAAAGCAAGTTCATGAATAATCTCCACCATGTGCAAGACGGTTCCACACTAGGAACAGTGCCAGAAAGGTAAGGACCTCCACCACAATGATATATATTCTCTTACCAGATAAAAATGATCCCTGGTTAAAGGAGATCATACAGAGCATGGTAAGAGACTGGGATCGAGGGCAGCCAGGATATTCAGTGTCCTTGATAGATAAGATTCACTCCCAATAGCGATCAGAGGGTATGCAAAAAATAAAGGGCTCACATAGTGTAAAATCCTTATTTTTTTGATAAAAGCAAGTAGAAATGCACTTACAATCTCGTAGATTTGTAGAGCGTATAAAATAGCCGGCCAGCTTGGAACACACAGCCCGTATCCGGGTAGAGAAAAAGCGCGGTGACGTCAGAACGCCGCCTCCCTACGTTTCGTCACGACAGGACTTGGTCACGGGATAACAGGCGGCGTCCTGAATCACCGCGTAAATACACACAAGCATCAGATGCAGCCTCGATGTGGTGAGAACATTCGACCCCATTTCGGACATCTTTGTTATTGGAAAACCCCATTGGCTATAGTAGATGACCTCGGCCGAATAAGGGAACATTCGACCCCATTTCGACATCTTTGTTATTGGAAAACCCCATTGGCTATAGTAGATGACCTTGGCCGAATAAGGGAACCAATCAAAACAGATGAACTAACCACGTAAACTAAGGACAAAAAAGAAAGAAGAATTCCTCTTTTCTCTAAAAAATTGGCAACATATAAAGTGTGCTGACTTTTAAATCAACAGCACAATGGCGCCAATAGCATTGTCACCACTGCAGAAAGCACAAACGGCACTGCAGCAGTACCGGATGTCACTTGGCTGTAAATGTGAAATAAAAAAATATTACAAATAACTGTAACACAACCAATCAATAGTAGCCCAATTCTATATAATCTACTGAATCAAAATATAAATATATATATAGACCGAAAAAACGGGTGTCATTTAGGTGTACCCGTATAGACGGCACCATAATATCCGAGCATCAGAAAAAATAAAAATGTACAAAAATCACCCTAAATAAAAATAAATCTATCAGTTTAAAAATTGCTGGCTGGACACCACATCGAGCTTGCATCTTTTCAAAAATAAGACAATCTTAGTCAGGAAAAAATATATGGAATTTATATAATTCTAACAAAAGACTCAAAAGATTTATAGAGAGAAGGTTTCACTGACCATAGCAATTATGAATTAGCTATAAAGCAGTTAACGTCCACTTCTATATTAAGGCCATGGGGCGTATAACACTTTAATTTATGGACCCAAGACATCTCCAGCTTGGAAATGGTTCGCACCAAATGGCTGCCTCTCCAGTGGGGACTGAATTTGTCTATCCCTACAAAAATGGTGTTGTCGGGATTTTTGTGGTGTACGGTTAGGTAGTGTTTGGATACAGAGTGTTTAGTATATCCTAGACGGATATTGTTAATATGCTCATTTAAGCGAACCTGTAAAGGACGTTTAGTCCGGCCCACATGTTGGAGCCCACAGGGGCACTGGAGCATGTAGACCACCCCCGTTGAAGAACATGTGATGAAGGGTCTAATAGCATAGCTTTTCGAAGTGTGCGAGGAACTGAACGTTGTAGTTCTTCTGCATTTAAGGCCATTAAGGGAACGAGCCTGACATTTACCACATTTGTAATACCCTGTAAGGCCAGGAAGAAATTTGGAGTCCATACTGGGCGGGTTCAAGATGTTAGGAGCTAGTTTATCCTTTAGTGAAGGTGCCCCCCTAAAAACGACCTGTGGCCTATCTGGTAATATGCCCCCCAGGATCTTGTCACTTTTCAGGATGTGCCAATGCTTGCCCACTATATGCTTAATGTTCGCATGTTGACAAGAGTAATTGGTAATAAAAGGGTTACGGAACTTGTTGTCTTTAGCCTTATTTGTCCCCACAGTCAACAAATCACTTCTATTAACCTCATAGACAGCAGCTAGAGTAGTAGCCAAAAACTCATCTGAGTAACCTTTTTCTAGAAAGCGTTTGTTAAGAAAGCCAGCTTGTTCCACAAAAGTGGTATCCTCAGTGCAGTTGCGCTTCAACCGAAGATATTGGCTTTTAGGCACCGATCTGAGCCACGATGCATGATGGCAGCTATTCTTTGGGATAAATGCATTCCTGTCAGTGGCCTTGAAAAATGTTGACGTGACAAAACCACCGTTAATGACAGAAATGGTCAGATCTAAGAAATTAATCTTATCCCGACTCACCTCTCGACTTAAGTGGATACCTCTGTCGTAGACATTCAGAGCATCCAAAAATTGCATCAAGTCATCCTCGGTGCCATCCCATAGTAGGAGGATGTCATCTATGTACCTGGCCCACAGAATAATCTGGGGTCTAGACTCAACACAGAAGACATCCTCCTCCCATTTGGCCATAAAGAGGTTCGCCAGACTGGGGGCATACTTAGCCCCCATGGCAACACCTCTATCTTGCCTATAGAATTGGCCTTTGAACCAAAAATTGTTGTGAGAGGCAGCGTACTCTAACAATTCCATAATAAACAAGACCTGTTGATTGGGAAGGTCTGAATTCCTTTTCAAAAAATTTAAAACTGCTTCCAGGCCTAATTGGTGAGGGATCACAGTGTATAATGAGGTTACATCTGCTGTAACCATCAGCAAGTTAGCAGGAGGTGTAAGGTCCTTCAGTAAATTAATAATATGTCTCGTATCCTTGACATATGAAGGCATGCTACGCACCAAATTCCACTCACTATGGGCCGTCCCTGGGGGCAAGTAGAGTTCTTGTGTACCTTTGGGAGGTAATAGATAATTGGAGTCCGAGGGGACTCAGGGATCAAAAAGGCCTTTTCTTTCTTGTTAAGAATATTGAGGGCAAACCCCTTTGTGACAAGTTTAATCAACCTCTTCTTATATTTGTTACCCGGATCTAGCAGTAAGGGGGTATAGGTGTCCGTATCAGCCAATATACGGTACATCTCTTGCATGTAGTCCTCTTTGTTGAGGACCACAATGCCCCCCCCTTTGTCCGCCGGGCGGATAATCACATTTTTATTAGCACACAATGATTCAATGCCTAATTCAATATTTTGTTTATTCCTCACATTTTTAACCTGAATATCCTCCAAATCCTTCAAAGTGAGGTCTCTGAAGCCCTTTAATGAAGGTACCAAATGGCCAGGAGGATTGTAGGTGGAGGCAATGGATAACCCTGAATGGACATAATTCTGTAAAAACATTCTGGAGGGATTAAAAGGGTTGGAAGCCATATGACGTTGGACACTAAGCTTCCTAACATACTTGTGTATGTCCATGTATGTGGTGAATTTATTTAAATTCTTGGGGGGGGGCATATTTGAGTCCTTTATCTAAGACAGACAGTTCAGGGCCAGTTAAAGGGTGGGCACTAAGGTTGAAAATGCCCTCACCTATTACATGCTCGCTCTTTTGATTCAAAAATCTACCACTATTTAACTATCTTAAAGTGGAGCTCCACCCAAATGTGGAACTTCCGCTTTAAGGATTCATGACCCCCTGACATGCCACATTTGGCATGACATTTTTTTTTTTGTTTAAATATTTGTATTGGTTTTTAAAACATATAATCACAAATTAATGTAATAACTTGTATAATTGCTTTTATACATAAAGCTATATTGTACATTGAGAAATTATTCAAGCCCTAAAAAGGGGAGAGGTATAATTATGACAGTTTCATACACAGTAAACAAAGTGAAATGTGATAAAAGAGAAACATGTGGATTGGGAAATAGAGGGAGGGTATAGTAAATACTCATATAAAAGATAAGAACAGTAATGAGTAAGGAAGAGACATCCCAGTATATATAGACCAATACATTTCGTCACCAAAGCTGTATAAGAGATGTAATCAAGAAAAAATAAATAAAAAAGTGAATCGGTTCAAAATAACATTAATTGTCTATCAAAACTCTAAATTCCTTAGACTTCGTAAATTGCGACCAACATGCCCATTTGTTATGGAATTTTTCGGAGGAATCATAAGATTGGTGGATCAAATCTTCCATGTTTGCTATGTGTTGGACCTTTCGCAGCCAATCAGAGACAGAGGGGGGAGAAGGTTGAAGCCACTTAGCGGGTATGCAGAGCCTTGCAGCCAGAGGCGGCTCTAGGCTTTGTGAGGCCTTAAGCAAAACTTAGACATAATGGGTAAAAAAAATTCAAGAAAATAAAAAATGTCTGCAGAAAGTTGCACGGATCTATCACACAGTGATTGAGCAGAGGCAAATTAGGCGGGCACGAGGCCCCTGTGAGTGTGAGGCCTTAGGCAACTGCCTTATTTTTCTAATTAAAGAGCCGCCTCTGCTTGCAGCATTGATAAGGTGCAATATTATTGAATCTTTGTAAATAGAATTAGGTAAGGTTGAATGATGCAACAAGTATTGTTGAGCGGTAGGCTCTGGAGTATATGTAGTAATCTCATATATCAGTTTGTGGATCTTTTCCCAGAAGGGTCTAATGTCACTACATTCCCACCATATATGGAGTAATGTTCCGGGAGCAGATTTGCAGCGCCAGCATAGAGAGGATACATTTGGGTTGAATTTATTAACAATATGAGGGGTCCTGTACCATCTTGAATACAATTTGTATCCGTTTTCCTGGGTCAGTACGTTCAAAGAACCTTTATGTAACCTGCGAAAGATAGTTTCCCATTGGTCTGTTGAAATGGATATTTTTAAGTCCTCCTCCCATTTTAGATTTGCGGTGTCTGTTTTTAAATCAAAACCTGAATATAATAAAGTGTGTAATGTGGAGATTAATGAATTAATTAATTGGCAAAGACCAAAGACTCCTTTTGAACATATATGTCTTAAAACAGCTCCCCAAAAACATTTAATCTCCACATGGCATGACATTTTTTTAGGGGGGTACCTAGTTTTGAGAGGTACCCAGCTCCCACTTCCACTAATGGCACCGCTGCACAGAGCGGATGTTCTGCTCTCCTTCTCCCTCCCTGCAATCTTCTGGGACACCTCACAGGTCTCAGAAGATTGCCCAGCTATTTAGAATGCGCATGCGCAGTGCGCACCCAGCTATCAAGCCGCAAGATGTCACAGCTGGGTTCCCAGACTTGTAATGCCGGCACCATGGAGAGGAAAAGGAGAGAGGTGAGGCTTTTGGCGGCCACAACTCTGGACCATGAGACAGGTGAGTGTCTATTAATTAAAAGTCAGCAGCTACACTTTTTGTAGCAGCTAACTTTTAAGAAACACAGAAATTGGTGAAACTTTGCTTTAACTACCGTATTTATCGGCGTATAACACGGACAGGCATATAAGACACACTCTAACTTTAAGTGGGAAGTTTGGGGAAAAAAACTTTCCACAGCCCCCTGCGTATAACACGTAGGCACAGTTTACCCTCTATTTTCAGGGTAAAAAAAGTGAGTGTTATACGCCAATAAATACAGTACAATAACCAAATGTAATGACTTTGAAACTCAATCTCTTAATTTGCATAAAAGTCAAAGGAGGTGGGAGTTGTGATTCTTAGACCCAAACTATGAAGTGTACATGATCCCTGTAAAGTTAACAATCATTTAAAAAAAAGTAAGGTGAAGCTATGCTCTTCCAATATTGAGGAAAAATCCTGTTTTTATTGTTTTTTTCCCTTGCACATGATTTGCTATTCAAAGAGTACCTAGCATCACCTTGTTCACCACAATAAAAAAATAAATTCGGTTTGCACAATGAACATTCTCTACTCCTCTCATAAATCAACCCCATTAATTTTACAGTGTCATCATTTGCATTATAATTATACTTTTTACATATATATTATGAAATTCAAACATATTATAATTAACTAGAGCCAATATTTTGAGAACGAAAACTCAAATACAGAAGATCAACTATGTGTCCTTCAGTAATGTCAAATTTGACAAGTAGAAAATACTTACATTCTAGAAATAAGAAATATATTAATACCTCTGTCACCTACCCTTGGCTTTTTCTATCCCCTGTTCTACCTTAGGAAATTGTGTCTCTTTATTTTTTTAGAGGGAAAATATGAAAATATTTGTCTAGTTTGCTATGCTGCATTAATGCAAAAAAAATTCTAATTTAGAGATATCTATTTGTATTTGTAAAGAGCAAAATCTAAGTATGCAGGCTGCATTATGAATTTTAATTTATGATTTGAGGTACTTATTCTTCATGTTCTGTATTAATATGCTCAGTAAATAACTTGTGTGTCACTCAAGCTAGTTTAACTACCCCACAACACACTTGTATTTTAACTGAAATATTTGTAAACACACATAAATTGAAAGATTTCAAACCTCAGAGATTTACGTAGTTTAGGAAATAATTGACCTACAAAATCCAACTGCAGGTTTAGTAATCAAATCTATAACATCACATCTCGAAAAAGGAATCACAAGATTGCATACTAAATGCCTACCATTATTCTCCCAGCTCCCAAAGAGAATATGACATTGCTGTGCAAAAACATTTAAATTGTAGTTTGTGTCCTGTGCTCTCAGCCCTTCAAATTGTTTAAGACTTTAAAATTTAATCAAGGGATTTCTTAATGGAGGCTGAGGAAGAGCAACATCAGAAATACATTTGACAAAAGGGTAACAAATTTCTACTTAATTATTTACAATGGCCCTACACCACTACTTAGAGACACAAAAGTAGTCAAGCACTTTAGCAGCACATCTTACAGTCAGGGAGGACAAGGACATAAATTCGTCCTCAGATCATGCAAACACTTCTGGAGATTGCATCTTGTTGATCTTGATGAAAGTACAAGCCAAGCATCTGATGTATTATGGCAGTAATTTATGGACACAGGTCAGCAGGAGTTGAATGGCTGCAGGGTGAACTGTATGAGAGTGTATATTATTTCACTGCAACTTATATCAACACTTGAAATGTATTTTACTGTGCCTTCTGGTTAAGCATTTGTTATTGTGAGTTTTTGATGTCTGTAGACAGTGCTATTTTAGACAAAAAAAGAACACTATTATGATATTTTAAAAAATAAAATAAAAAAGTAAAAGGAAAACAAACATGTAAAATAAAATATACACATTTGAAGACTTTAAAAAGTCAAAAGGTTTTGGTTATTATTTTTTACGCAATGTAAATGATAGAAAACACCAAGAAAACAATTACAAGTGTATTTTCATAAGAGAAACCACAGAAATGCTGAAAGTGTATTCTCCATGGTAAAAACACAAGAAACAGAAGACAGCGGGCAGGAAACAAAAAATGACAGCCTTTGGCAGCACTAAAATAATGCACACACGATAGATGGATAGATAGATGGATAGATAGATAGATAGATAGATAGATAGATAGATAGATAGATAGATAGATAGATAGATAGATAGATAGATAGATAGATAGATAGATAGATAGATAGATAGATAGATAGACGGACGGATATTTTACAGGATGCCAGGGAGGGGTCTTGGAAATATATCACCATTGTTTGGCTTGTTGTCCCTGCACGGGGGATGACAAGAGTCAGTTGGAGAATTCAGAGATTCTAACCCATGCAGGGTCAGAGGTTCTTGAGTGATTTAATAAAGGGGAATAACTGACAGAGAGATTGGAATGTGGTGATAACGGGAAGAGTCTGAAAATCCCATCTTTACATATTGATTGGTTTGAGTATATTAACCTCTCTGGCGGTATGATTCTTTCAGATTTTAGGTGCTGAAAGCGGTACCATTATTTGCAAGGGAATTTGGCGTTTTATACTGTAGGCTTATAATTCTTAGGAATAACTCACTTAAATCTATCCAAACAAGGGTCTAATAGGCATCCCGGGTATGATTTTTTTTTTTTTTTTTATTATTAAAAATGATAATATAATAAATAATTATAAAAAATTATAACAAATAATAATATAATTATAGTAAAAATTATTCAATAATGTAATCAAATCAAAATCACTGAAATTTGCTCAGTTGCAGAATTTTTGCTGTCATTATTATTTTTTTATGACAAATTTCCCCACAAATCGCTATCGCTAAATTCTGCAAGTGATTCTGATTTATTATCGCTGTTTTTTAGCTGCTCTAAAACAATTTTTGCCATAAAGGGACACTTTTGGTTGCTATGGGCAATCTACAGTTTGCAGGGAGAAATAACAGTTTTTATTATATAAAAGGACATGTAGTGCACAGGGCAGACCACTAGGGACATGGGGTGTGTGTATTTTTTACATACAGTACTGTAATCTATAAGATTACAGTATACTGTATGTATAGTGTTTGTTTACATTTTTTAATTAGAATTTTTGAATTTGGCGCCGTTCTCCATCCCCGTGTATCGTAACGTCGCAGGGAACGCAGATCGGAGGCACACGGGGACGCTGTGTGAATCGAGCGAGCACCCGCTCGCTCACACAGTGCGGATGCATCGCTGGAGGAGGTAAGTAAACAGTCTCTGTGGATGCTGCGAGACGAGCCCGAGTCTGACTCGGGGTTACCGATCGTAGCACAGAAATCTAACCCCGAGTCATACTCGGGAACACCGCCAGGGAGGTTAAGGACCTTGCCTGTTTTCAGACTCAGTGTTAACAAGTTTAAAACAGTTATTTTTTTTTGCTAGAAAATTACTTAGAACCCCCAAACATGATATATATATGGTGGTCACTGCAATACTTTTTGTCACACCGTATTTGTACAGCGATCTTACAAGCGCACTTTTTTTGGAAAAAAATTCACTTTTTTGATTAAAAAATTAAGACAACAGTAAAGTTAGGCCAATTTTTTTTTTTTTTTTTATTGTGAAAGATAATGTCACGCAGAGTAAAATGATACCCAACATGTCATGCTTCAAAATTGCGCCCGCTCTATAAGCGATGTTTAAATTTGTTTATAGGTTGCATCTTTTGAGTTTACAGAGGAGATCTAGGGCTAGAATTATTGCTCTCGCTCTAACAATTGCGTGGATACCTCACTTCTGCAGTTTGAACACCATTTTCATATGCAGGTGCTACTCACGTATGCGTTCGCTTCTGCACGTGAGCTCGTCGGGACAGGGCGCTTTAAAAAATAATAATATTGTTTCCTTATTTATTTTAATTGATTTTATTAATTTTTACACTGTTTTAAAAAAAAGGGGTCACTTTTATTCCTATTACAAGGAATGTGAACATCCCTTGTAATAGAAAAAAGCATGACAGGTGCTCTTAAATATGAGATCTGGGGTCAAAAAGACCTCAGATCTCATATTTAGACTAAAATGCAATAATTAAAAAAAATTGTCATTTGAAAAAATGACAACAGAAAAATATGCCTTTAAGAAGCATGGGCGGAAGTGACGTTTTGATGTCGCTTCCGCCCTGCTATGCTATGGAAATGGGTGGGGGCCATCTTGCCCTCACTCATATCCAAACCAAACAGTGTGAAAGACCCGATCGCCTCCGCCACTGCAGACAGCTCCAGTAAGCGGCAGGGGGTGCGTGAGAGCGGCAGGAGGAGGGCGCTCTCACTCGCTGTTGATAACGGTGATCTTGCGGCGAAATCCACCGCGGAGACCACCGTTATCGTTTACAGGGCTGGCCACGTTAAAGATGGATATCTCGGTTGTGGCAGCAGCCACGGTTGAGATATTCATTTTTAAAGTGATGAAGTATATGTACGTGAGCCGGTCCTTAAGTGGTTAAACAAATCTGCGAAAGGAAAAGAAAGGGGAAAAACATGTGAGCAATAGGGACGAGCCGAACACCCCCGCGTTCGGTTCGCACCAGAACCGCCGAACGGACCGAACAGGACTCCTGAAAAAACAACCGTTTTTAAAACTTTTTTTCCATTGATACATGTTCCCTCGGACAAGACCTGGGTTCTCAAAGACATTTTCACAGGCAAACTATAGACACCCAGCAGGTACAATATTTAAATGAATTTTTATTTTTATTTTTTTAATTTAAGCATCATTAAAATCACTGCTCCAGGAGCAGTGATGTTAATGATGCTTAAATAAAAAAATAAAAAATGAAACATTCCTTTAGCCCCGGACCATATTGCTGTCCAAAGACCAGAGCACTTTTTGTGATTTGGCACTATGTCGCTTTAACTGACAATTGCGCGGTCATGCGACGTGGCTCCCAAACAAAATTGGCGTCCTTTTTTTCCCACAAATAGAGCTTTCTTTTGGTGGTATTTGATCATCTCTGCGGTTTTTATTTTTTGCGCTATAAACAAAAATAGAGCGACTATTTTGAAAAAAATGCAATATTTTTTACATTTTGCTATAATAAATATCCCCAAAAAAGATTTAAAAAAACATTATTTTTCCTCAGTTTAGGCCGATACGTATTCTTCTACATATTTTTCGTTAAAAAAAATCGCAATTAGCGTTTATTGATTGGTTTGCGCAAAATTTATAGCGTTTACAAAAAAGGGGGTAGTTTTAAGGCATTTTTATTAATATTTTTTTTTTACTAGTAATGGCGGCGATCAGCGTTTTTTTCGGTACTGCGATATTATGGCGGACACATCGGACACTTTTGACACATTTTTGGGACCATTGGCATTTTTATAGCGATCAATGCTATAAAAATGCAATGGATTACTATAAAAATGCCATTGGCAGTGAAGGGGTTAACACTAGGGGGCGGGGAAGGGGTTAAGTGTGTTCCTATTTGTGTTCTTACTGTGTGGGGGGGGTGGACTCACTAGGGGGAATCATTGATCTTCCGTTCATACATTGTATGAACGGAAGATCAGCGTTTCCCCCGCTGACAGGAACGAGAGCTGTGTGTTTACACGCACAGCTCCCGTTCCCCGCTCTGTAACGAACGAGCGCGCGTGCCCGGCGGCGATCGCACCCGCCGGGCATGCGCGCGGGACTCGGGGGCGAGCGGGGGGCGCGCGCGGGCCGCCGGCGGCGCGCACGCGCCCCCTAGTGGCCGCGAAAGTCCCGACGTAGAGCTATGGGCTCTCGCGTAGGAGTGCCGACCTGCCGCCGTATAACTGCGGCGGCTGGTCGGCAAGTGGTTAAATACCGTACCTGCTGGGTGATAACATCTTTAAATAGCACAATCACCTGCCTGCTTGTAAATTAGGAAGAACTGATCTAGCTAAGCTATACAGTGTATAAATATATGTACAACTCCTGGGATCTTTAACAACGCCGCAACACACTACAAGAGGCAGCCTTTTATAGTGTGGGGCATGTACTAAACCCCCTGAGCCATAATTGGCCAAAGCCACCCTGGCTTTGGCCAATTATGGCTCTCCGTTTTTTGCACGCTGTGATTGGCCAAGCATGCAGGTCATAGTGCATGCTTGGTCAATCATCAGCGTGCAATGCCGCAGTGAATTATGGGCTGTGACGCGTCACTCGAATTTGGCGCGAACGACCCATTTTGTTCGAATTTTGACGAACCTACGAACAGACGATGTTCGAGTTGAACATACGTTCGAATCGGACGCGGAGCTCATCCCTAGTGAGCAATCCTTATAATGACTGAACAGGCAAGATATATATGAACCATATCAATTAGTACACTGTTACATGTCAAAATGATCACAAGAAAAAAAATAAGCACATATAGATAACGATAATGAGACATGGTCCATGTCTCATTATCGTTATCTATATGTGCTTGTTTTTTTCTTGTGATCATATTCGTCATTTAGTCAAAGAACTCTCATTTAACCCAAATCATGTCTGAGCGATATTAAACCTCAAATATAATAAATGGGTAACATAATTGGCGACCTACGGAATCGGGACCAGACTGAAAGTATTTAATATAAAACCAAGATTTATCTGGAGTATGTGCTAGTTTCAACAACTCATTGAAAGGTGGAAGCCTTTTTGAAAGTGCCCCTATAGTATATCTTGTATGAAGACAGAAAAAGTGGTTAATCAGGCTTTAGCCATTAAATATTCTCAGCCTAAAACCACAAGATGCTTTAATACTTTACAAAAGATAAAATGCTACATCTGTGGATTATTCGGTCACATTGCACAATTTTGTTTGTCTTCTGTTGAAAATATATTGAAACAAAATCAATATACCACAAAGAGGCATGCCGTGGAAGTGTACTCACCATGCTGGGAGCAGGGCCTAGAGGTAATACATATCAAAATAATAGATTATACATCTCTTCCTTAACTATTAAGGCAGAGAATGAGGCTTTACAGTATGAGATTAGGCAAATGAAACAGGGCGAAAGGAACAAAACAAGTTTGTGAAAGAATTCTAATCCTTTAAAAGAATCGTTATTGAATCTTTGAATTGGAAAAATGAAGGGAGTAACTTGCCCATCAGGAACCAAACTGGTACAGTAAAACCTGGATGTAATACAAGATTTAAGTTATATTTTCTTTCAAATATTTATATTGGAAGAAGAACACAATAAAATAACAGAGTGAACATAAAGAAATACCATAAAATACTTCTACCAAAACATATAAGACAATGTGTTCACATAAAAAAAACAAAAAAAAGAAAGTTCAATCTAGAAAGGATAATCGCCAATAAATCAGTTTAGCACAAACCTGTACAACCATGTCCCCCAAAACAGGCTGACCCTCCCCCTTACAGGGTAGAGAATCAAGGTCAAAAGGGACTGCCGGGCGAGGACGACCCAACCCCAGGCACCCCCATGGGAACATTAGAATAGAATATTAGTGGTTATAGGCTTAATAGTTGGAGGGAGGTCAGAAACATTAGTGCTAAGAATTGCCTGTTCAACATTTGGTTTGACAAAGAAACCTGTCAATTTAGATGTCAACATAAAGACTTCTACCCAGGAAGTTTTTCAAAACATTACAGGACCAAACCATGTCGGTCAGGGTACCCACCTGCCCACAACCTCTCCAACATAAATTTGAATTATCTTCTGAAAATTTAGCTACTATATAGGGAGTGAAGTACCACCTCTGTATACGTTTTTGAGCCAGTTCCTCGAAGTTTGAGCATCTGGTGAATTGGAGGTGGCATTTGATTGTTGATTGCCATTGGAGCTCCGGAAACTCTTTCCCCAACTCTTTTTCCCATTTTATTAATGGAGTATATTTAGTAAACATATCATTTGAATTCAATGTATTGTAAATCAGTGCTATACCTTTCAGTAAAGGGTTACTGGATTGAATAAAGTTCCACACCTTCTCTATTATGTGTACATGAGTAGTTTTGTTGTGCTGAAAAAAGGAGGCAATCTGAGTGTACGTGAAGAACTCCGAATCAGGAATTTGGTATTTTTTTTTATAACTGCAAAGGGTAACAGTTTATCATCTCTGACTATATCAACCAGATTCAGAATACCATTTTTTAACCATGTGGTCAACCTCAGGTTAGGAATCGTCCACCAAAGAGATTCGAGAGGGATGGGGATCTTAGCAGTAGGATATAATTCAGTACTTTTTTACAGCTGCTTGTATAGTGGGATTACTTGAGAAACCTTCACTTTTCAGCAATTTAGCAGCCGTTAGAAAAGAGAGTGGAGACTTGTTGTTCAGCCACTGAAGTTCTATTTGACACCAAGGCTTAACAACTCGACTCTGGAACCAGGATTTAAGTTGGTCTACAACAACTGCTATATAATAGATTTTTTAAGACCGGTATTCCCATGCCCCCCGCCGATTTATGTCTCGTCTGTACAATAGGAGAACACCTGGCTCTCCGTCCTGCCCAAACAAAATTCAACAGCTGCTTCTGCATAGCAGTAAAGAAAGAGGCAGGCAAGGGAATAGGCAATGCCCTAAAATAATAGAGCAACTTTGGTAACAACAGCATTTTATATGCCTCTATTCTACCTGACCAAGACACGTAGTGTCTCCGAAGTCTAGAAAGTTCCTGCTGAAAGGAAGTAATTAAAGGAGGATAATTAGAGTGGTACAATGTCGAGGTGGGGGAGGATAGCTGAATTCCTAAATATGTGATGGGGCCATTAGACCAAGGATATGGAAGAGATTGTCTCAGGAAAGTTTCGATGCCTACATTCATAGCTGTTCCTAAGATGCTGGACTTGGAAGCGTTAACTTTATAAAATTATATCCTACTAAACTGTTGCAAAATTTTGTGAGCTACAGGCAGGGACCTGATGGGGTTGGACATATAATTTATGTTTTAAAGGTCTATGGCATTTAAGTTTTACTAGATCAAAGTGGGAATGTCATTGACCATTTACCAGTGTACATGTACAAATGTATCATTTGCGCTAAATATGTCACAGAAACAAAAGGATAGAGTAATAACTGTCTACAAGTTACCATTTTTAGGTTAAGTGAGTTCCTGAAAGGGTATTTATACATAAAGCAGGTGTATGTAGACAGCTGTATATATGCATAAATACAAATGCCAAACAGAAGGTAAAGTTTAAAACTAGGTACTCCTGTTTCATTGTTTGTTTTCTTCTTCTTTTGTATTCTCCCAGTAGCCAGAAACACCTAGAAATCTATTTGCAATTACAAAAATGTCTCTATCCAGAATGTATGGGATTCAATCTCTATTAATGTGGTTGTCTGGGTGATGTAATGAATACAGTATGTATGAACTGTCTATGTGTAAACATTGTTTGTTTGTTTTTCTTAGGAGTGTGAACACGCCATTGTTGGATGCCCATCATGTGATCACATTAACGCACATGCTTTTTATTTATTTTTTGTTTTGGAATGATCTCAGTACTGGTACCAGTTTACATTTATATATTTCTTTCTCGTACATCACGGGACACAGAGCGGCATATTCATTACTATATGGGTTATATGGAGTACCTTCAGGTGTGGACACTGGCAATCTCAAACAAACAGGAAGTCCCTCCCTATATAACCCCCTCCCCTAGAGGGAGTCCCTCAGTTTTTTCGCCAGTGTCTTAGGTGTTGGTCACGGAATAGCTTTGCTCCACATCCTTGGGATTAAGGGCGGGCTAACCGGATCTGTCCAAGGAGCCTCAGTGCCAAAGTGGACAGTACCCGGGCCCCAAACCGTGGGGTTTTGCCTATAATGCTCCTCTTTGGAGGGCTGGACCCGGGGCCCAGGACTTGGAGTTTGTAAAAACCATAAGTTCCTGTTTGCCAGGGTGCTATATAGGTCCAGGACAGTGGGTACCTTCATAGGACCCCAGGGCCTGAAGGTCTACTACGCTACCCACGGAGATGGGAGAAGATTGGACCGTTTTGCAAAACGTCCTGCTGCATGGAGCAGGTAAGTGGGGAGCCTGCGGGACTTGGTTCGACAGCAGGCTCTCCAGGGGGATCTTAAGGGGGGTAGCCTGAGTATGCTCTGCATTGGCACCATGGTCACTATGTCTGATAGACAGGATGCCCTGAAATGTTTCCCCCCATAACTTGATCCCCCTACCTATCTATGTATGTTTGCTAGCTACCTGCTGCTCGCTGGTTGAAGATCTTTTAAAAAAAAAAAAAAAAAAAAAGATCTGTCTCTAGGCTAAAGGGACTCCTTAGGGGCCTGTGTTAGCCTTACCTTGCCGGGATTCAAATCTGCCGCCTGATGCGTCCTCCAACCTGCATTCCTGGGCTCCAGAGTGTGTCTGCTCCTGGGCTCTCCTCCCCCGACAGTCGCGCGCGCGCGCGTGCACGCATATAGAAAATGTTCGCGCCGTTCGAGAGGGGGGGGAGGGGCGGGAGTGTGACTGCAGTGTAGAGTGGGCGCGCCTTTAATTGCTGTTATACACAGCAGGCGCGTTCTTAGCTCAGTTCAGAGCTGAGCTGGAGAGAGAGAGGACGTAGAGCTGGCAGCACAGTGACTCCCGGTGGCGAGAAGGGGTACTACATACTGGAGTCAGCTCCAATACTTTTTGTTAAGCCAAAATCCCCTTGGCAACAGGTTGAATGCTGGCAAACATGTTGGGGGTGGGGCTGTATGTGGTGAATAACATATAAAAGAAAACATACTGAGCCCCACCGGTTTTGGGGCATTAGTGATCCTATTGTCCCCTAAACCTTATTTTTTTGTACTCCTGGCTATAACAGTCTGTTGTTGTAAGCGGAGTCCTTCGCTTTTGTATTATGGCTTCCAAGGGTTCAGGATCAAAAAAAAAAAAAAAAAAGAGATAAGACAAAGGGGTTTCTCCTCTGGTTCTGATAATATGCCAATACTTTCCCCACAGGTTATTCCTATAGGGGGTCACCCTGGATAAGCCATTAAGGGGGTCTGGTGCTGAGGCTGGCCCAGGTCGGCCCAACCCTGTGTTATCACAGAGGAGATGCTAGCCGTCACCCTAGGGGGGCTAGAGAAAAGAGGTTAACAGCTATGATCGCTGGCTCTTTTTCTGGCAAGAAGCGGACTAGATCCCCATCGCCAAAAAGGGACAGAACCTAGAGGATCTACCACTGTAGAATCGTTTTCAGCCTCCCAGGCGGAGAGTCTGTGGGTCCAGTCTTTGACAGACATGGCCCGCTTGGCATTCAATTTGCCATTTCCAGAGCCTCAGGTTCCTGCGGTATCCTCTTTGGGTTCTTTTAAAAACGCCTTTAAGCAACGCAGCGTTTCTGGCCCATCCTCTGTTAGAGGAATTGGTTTTCCAGGATTGGGACGACCGGACAGAATTTTTTCTGCCGCCTAAAGCTGACGAGAGGGTAGTCTTTATGCACGTCTGCCAGGAAATATTTGTGCTTGCAGGCACTCTTTCCCCTGACCAAGTGCTCTTTAAAAAGGGGGCCCGGATGGCTCAGTTGGTAGAGCATCGGACTTTTAATCTGAGGGTCCAGGGTTCAGGTCCCGGTTCGGGCACTGCTTTTCAACTACCCGTGAGGTCCTTGAGGCCGCATCTCCCGGAAAGCACCCGATCTCGTCTGATCTCGGAGGCTAAGCAGGGTCGGGCCTGGTTAATACCTGGATGGGAGACCACCTGGAAGGTTTTCTGTTATTTACCCTATGAAAAAAAAAAAAAAAACTTTTTCTAAAGGGGGCGCTCCCAACTGTGGACGCAGCCATCTCATGGGTGAATAAATCATTAACTGGCCTAAGGGGAAACATACAAATGTTTAAGGTCCCGGTCAATAAACGTTTAGAGACACTTTTTCCAGCATCCTTGGCTACAGCCAGCAGGGGCTGCAATTGGAGTTTTGTCAGGCGTTAAAGAACCAGACAAAACAGATGCTTAAGACATCCCTGCCCAATAGGCAGAGGAGTTATTGGATATTCCCAGAGCTCTGTGCTTTGCGGTAGAGGTTATAAAAAGACTCCATCCAGCAGGTGTCTCGTTGTCACTATTTTTAGGGCATATGAGAAGGCTCTTATGGTTGAAGAACTGGGCGGCCGAGCCCATGTAAAAGACTGCTGGCAGGTTTGCCCTTCCATGGAAAGATCTGGATAAATACATTCAGACTGTTTCAAGTGGCAAAAGTACCCTTTTACCAGTCAAAAGAAGTTCCGGGGTCCTGCGTTTAAAAGGCAGTTCCCCCCCCTGTTCCGGGGCCCTCAAATTCCAGGCAGTACGGACCTCCTGCGCGATCAAACTTTTAAAATGGATCGCAAGGACAGGCCTCTGGGGATCGATCCCCGACAGAGGGGGTCCGATCATCTGTGGCCGCAGGCTACAGATTAGAATTTCTAAAAATTTCCTCCACAAGGAAGGCCTCAATGCGGGCGGCGTTGGTTCATCTGCTTACCAGGGCATAATGGTAGAGGTACCAGCCCAAGAACAGGGGCTAGGTTTCTATTCCAATCTGTTTGTCATACCAAGGCCCATCGGCGATGTCAGACCAATTTTGGACCTAAAAGGTTTAAATGCTTACCTAAGGGTTCGCTCTTTCCGGACAGAATCCGTTCGGTCAGCAGCCGCCACACTCCAGAAGGATCTAGCTTCTATAGACATAAAGGATGGTTACCTTCATGTACCAAGTCTTTCAGCCACATCAAATATTTTTGTTTTTACGCTTCGCAGTGATACAGCATCACTTCCAATTCGTGGCGCCCCCCTTCGGGCTGGCTACGGCCCCCGGGTATTCACGAAGGTCCTTGCTCCAATTCTAGTCAGTCTAAAGGATCCAAGGGATCTCGGTCCTAGCATACCTGGACGACCTCTTAATCATAGATCACTCGCTTCCTTGGTGGAATGCGTAGTAACCCTCATGGTTCAGTACCTCGAGAGGTTCGGCTGAGTCCTAAACTGGGGAAAGATCAGCATTTCAACCTACAAAGCAGTTGGAATATCTCGGCATGAGATTAGACACAGAACAGAAGATGGGTGTTCCTGCCCCTGGTAAAGGTCGAGGCTATCAAAAGATTAATTCAGTTGGTTCTAAGCAAGAGAGAACCAACTATTCGCCTATGTATGCGATTACTAGGCAAACTAATGGCCATGTTCGAGGCGATACCACACGCTTCCACACTCGGGTCCTACAGACAGCAATTCTAGCAGCCTTGGTTCTGCCCAGTGGTCTGGAAGGCTGGAGAGCGGTCTGGAACGGGTTCACTCGCCAAGTAACTTGGGCAGAGGCGGAGAGGCAGCTGCCCATCAAGGTCTGGGAGATCAGAGCGGCTCGGCTAGCCCTCCTGGCATAGACATCCAGATTACAGGGGTCCTCGGTGAGAAGTCATTCAGACAATGCCACAGCGGTGGCATATATGTGAACCACCAAAGGGGGAACCAAGAGTCAAGCCACTCAGAGTGAGAGGAACTTGGTTTTTCGGTGGGCAGAGGTTTATGTACCCTGCATATCGGCGACATTCATTCCCGAGGTGGACAACCTGCAGGCGTACTTCCTAAGTCGCCAAACCCTGTCGCCGGGGGAGTGGTCCCTGCATCCACAAGTTTTTTTCAGACAATCTGCCAAAAGTGGGGAGTGCCAGACGTGGAGGTCATGGCATAAGGATTCAACAAGAAGCTAGACAGGTTCATGTCTCGAACGAGGGACCCTATGGCCTGCGGAACCGATGTGTTGGTTTGCCCTTGGCATCAATCATAGCTTCTATATGCGTTTCCCCCGCTGCAGTTACTACCCCGCCTGTGGCGCAGGATCATAGCACAGGCCGGTTATCCTGGTAGCCCCAGCTTGGTACCGGAGGGCATGGTACTCACTAGTCCTGAAATTGGCAGCGGAAGGCCCTTGGACTCTTCCTCTATGGCCAGACCTACTCTCACAAGGCCCGATCCTCCACCCTGCATTACGGCGTCTAAAATTGACGGCCTGGCGGCTGAATCCCTGATTCTCAGGGGTAGAGGTCTGTCTAGGCAGGTAATCCCTACCCTCATTAAGGCTAGAAAGCCGGCCTCCAGGGTAATTTTGTTACAGGGTTTGGAGGGCCTACGTAGGCTGGTGTGAGGCTAAGAGATGGGTTTCCCGCAAGTATACCATTGATAGAGTATTACGTTTTCTCCAGCTAGGAGTGGATAAAGGCCGGGCATTAAGCACGATCTAGGGACTGATTTCAGCCTTATCAGTGTGGTTTCAGAGGCCGCTGGCCGCCCACTCGCTGGTTAAGATCTTCGTACAGGGAGTCTTACGTGTTAATCCTCCGGTCAAATCACCACTTTGTCCATGGGACTTAAATCTTGTTCTGTCATCTCTACAGAAACAACCCCTTGAGCCGTTGGCTGAGGTACCTTTGGTTTTACTGACTAGAAAGTCGGTATTTCTGATCACCATAGTTTCGGCCAGGAGAGTATCGGAATTGGCAGCCTTATCTTGTAAGGAACCATATCTCATTTTGCATAAGGATAGGGCGGGGTTCCGTCCTCATCCTTCCTTTCTACCAAAGGTTATATCCAGTTCCCACCTGAACCAGGATGTGGTACTTCCATCCTTCTTCCAAAACCCACCTCTAGAAAGGAGGGGTTGCTGCATACGTTGGATATTGTCGGGGCCATAAAGGCCTATCTTAAAGCTACAGAGAAGGTTCGGAAAACAGATGTGGTGTTCGTTTTACCGGAAGGGCCCAAGATGGGTCAGGCAGCTGCTTGATCCACCATCGCAAGATGGATTAAACAATTAATTGTTCGGGCCTGCGGTTTGAAGAGGTTGCCTCCTCCTTTGTCGGTAAAAGGCCCATTCTACCAGGGCCATGGGCACCTCCTGGGCAGCACATCATCAGATCTCTATGGCTCGAATATGCAAGGCAGCAACGTGGTCATCAGTCCACACGTTTACAAAATTTTATCAATTGGACGTAAGAAGGAATGCGGATACAGCCTTTGGGCAGTCAGTACTACAGGCCGCGATTCAAGCTCCTCAGGATCTGAGGGGGCTCCCTTGATTTGATTTGAGATTTACATTTCTCGTTTAAGTTGGATTTACTAGTATTTGAGTATACCTCTAAATTAAATCCTTCTTTGGAAGATGTCTCCCTCCCCTCATTAAAGCATTGCTTTCGGACATCCCATATAGTAATGAATATGCCGCTCTGTGTCCCGTGATGTACGAGAAAGAAAAAGGGATTTTTAAATACAGCTTACCTGTAAAATCCTTTTCTTGGAGTACATCACGGGACACAGAGCTCCCACCCCTCTTTTTGGGAACATTTTGGGAGGCATACTGCTTGCTACAAAACTGAGGGACTCCCTCTAGGGGAGGGGGTTATATAGGGAGGGACTTCCTGTTTGTTTGAGATTGCCAGTGTCCACACCTGAAGGTACTCCATATAACCCATATAGTAATGAATATGCCGCTCTGTGTCCCGTGATGTACTCCAAGAAAAGGATTTTACAGGTAAGCTGTATTTAAAAATCCCTTTTTTTTCTCTTTTTTCAAGTAAATTTATTCTCGAATAATGAACCTGTGCACAGATATGAGATCTCGATCCCTATAACTATGAGAAACTGTAGGGATTTTTTTCCTTTTCCTTTTCTGGGGCTTAGAGTGAAATTTCATTCATTCTGACACTGGGAAAGTAAATGGTAATATAATATTTTGCAAGTTATGGCATCTTATGGATTCAATATGTCTTGTGTTTTGTTTTTCCTTCCAAATTGACTCATGTCTTGTCATTGCGTGTGGAGGGTATATGAGTACATGTTGTTGTTTTAAACTTCAAGTACTTAGAAACCCACACAGTTTTTTATAATCTTTTTGTCAGAGTTCAGATATGTGGGTGTGTCTTTACATTTTTTACTGTACTTACTCTTAATGGACCTCTCCTGGAAGGTGGTTTCAAGCATCTATAACTAGTGTAGTCATTGGAAACCTCTCAGAGAGGTAGAGTGAGGTGTTATTAATGATTTTTGAGTTTTGTATTTTAGGATAAGTAAGCAAACATTGGGAGTTTTTTTTTACCAAAGTCATGTAGCAGAATACAATTGAGACAACATTCATGAAGAAATTAGATTTTATTGGATATGTTTTTATAACAAAAAGTGGAAAATATTGTTTTTTTTTGTTTTTGTTTTCACATATTTCAGTGTTTTTTCATTTATATATTAAAAATAAAAAAATATAGTGGTGATTAAATACCACCAAAAGAAACCTCTATTTGTGTGAGCTATAAACTTCTCACATTGCTCTGGGTGCCTGGTAAATGCTTCTCATGCTAAAAAAACTAAATGACATGGATTATTCACAAATAGCGTCAGTTAAAAACAAACATCTTAACATTTACAAGTCCAAAAAGGGTACAGCTTATACGGTATGCCATTTTCTTGCACCCCACCCATTTCTATCCTAGAAAGGAAAAGTGTCAAGGAAATCAATTAATTCCACCAATAATCATACCTGAAAAAGTGATGTCATCAAAAGATTTAAAACACACATAAACCTGTACTGGAAGGTCAATGTTTGTTAAGAATAAATTTAATTAAAAGGCTTGTAATAGTGCATAAGAATTAACATGCGTTAACATTGTTTTGCAGAGGCATTGCAATGTGATTTGACTTGCAGGGGCCATTTTAGGTCAATATGTACAAAACTGCGTTATTGAGTATAGATTTAAAGTGCGCTGTAAGACAATGCTTATGATAAAATGCACCCTATTGACATAGATGTTTTTTAGTGCCATTGTTTGCAGTTCAAATTACATTTTTTTTATAAAAAAAAAAATCATTAATTTTAACACAGTTTTTAGCAGGCCTTTCTTTTAAGGTAGTCTCCATTTTGAACAGGTTTTATTAGATTTGTGGTTTAAATACATAAGATTTCTATAAGATTTGTTCTATATTTTATTTGCCTATATTCAGCACTCATTGTATATTAGTGATCAGTAACAATATGTGGGAACTGTACATGCTAAAAAAAAAAAAAAACTATAATCATTCTAAAGTAGGGATATCATCTATAAAAATGTGTACAAATATACTATTACATATAAAGTGTCATTCCATATCATCCATAACTTTTCTGAGCAGCTGAAGAGTAGTCGATCAATTTACTGCACAGCACTGTATGTCACCTTCAGTTGATATTATCTTAGAATGTCTTGCAATCCTTTCCACATTTATTTTCTTTGATTCAATCATATTGGTGTGCAGTGACTTTTTGTGTCATCTGATGTTGGTTTATTATATTGTTCAGTGAAATTTAGCAATGTGAAAGATGTACCTTTCTTCTTTACTTGTCATGCTCAGAATAGTGAAAAATGTTAGCTATTCTTTCATCTGATGACTATGACACTGCGTGTGGTATTTACATACAAAAAATTATTGCTAATTTAAAGATATTGTAACAGTAGCACCGTCTCTTTAATAATGCCTTTGCTTTATAAATATCTGTATGTTAAATTATACTTCTAACTTGAATTATCCACGTGATGCAGTTTTATTGCAATGCTGACCCACCTAAAAAGTATCACTTGGGAGATCTGACATATGGGCTTTTGAGTAAATACAATATGGTTAACATTCAGCTTTTAGAGCAAAAAATGCTTAAAAAAAAAAAAACCTTAGCAGATGTTTTCAAGCAGTAGATCTATCTCTTTGCAGCATAACTTTGACAGTGTTGGAAGACAGTTACTGAATCATTGAAGTATCCTTGACTTGATGTCGTAAAAATAAGATGCAATTCAAGCTTTAATGCTGACTTACTTTATAATCTTCATATATAATTTATTTATGGTACACTGCCACAGCTAAATCATTTAAGAATAACATTTAATTGCACTAGAAACTTCTTTCTGGTGTTGACTTTAGTATAGTACAAAATCTTACATCTAAAAAGTACATCCAAGAATATTTTTGCTCTCATTTTAAATTTCTAAATGGCTTAAGCTAATTAGTAGTTATAATATAAAAAAAATTGCTTTTATTTCTAATAACTGAAGACATAGGGTACCTAGATAAGCTTTCAAAAACACTAAGACCTGAAATAATTTTTACCAATACAGGTTGTTTTCTTGAGCTTTTTGGTGGTAAAGGAGGTTGTGGGAGAGAATTCATTTTTAGGTGCTTTAACACATCAGAAACATTTGTAGCCAGGACTGTAAGAAATCATTGCTTACGTTAAGATAATACCGGTAGTTTTGGAGTTATTCATGCTAAAGTGGCTGTAAAATAACAAACACATCTATACTTACCTGCTCTGTGCAGGATTTGCACAGAGCAGCCCAAATCTTCCCCTTCTGAGGTCCCCCGCCGGTGCTCCAGGCCCCTCCCCTTCAGTGGGTGCCCCCATGGAAAGCTACTTCCATGGAGGCACAAATGCATGCTCACTCCTGTGTCTTGCTGCTGCATAAATTGACACAGGCAGCGGGACTCAGCCCTGCCCACTGCTCCTGTGTTACAGCATTTGATTGACAGCAGAGGAAGCAAATGGCTCCTGCTGCTATTAAGCTGCCTGTCATGATCTGTGTTATGGCTTTGGTCACCTGCTGGTGGCACTGTTCCTTCCAGTAACAGGGGTGAAGTTCTGGTGGCCACCAGCGGGTGTCTCCCATGGGATGGACTCCTCACTAATTAAGGTTCACTTAAGGTGAAACTGCTACAGGTATATAAGCCCGCCCTTCACTGTGGTTCAGGGCTTCAGTATTTCCTTGTCAGCCTTGTCCCTGCCTGACCAGATACCTGTAGCCAGCTTGTTCCTGATATGCTCCTGCCCTGTCCTGTCCTGGACTCTGCTTCCTCCTTTACTCACATCCCTGCTTGACTTGCTATATATGTTCTTAGTCCTTGTAAATATTTGTTAATTAGTTTAGATGGTTTTGAGGTTTGCTGTGTTGATGGTATGCTTGCTAGTCTTGAGGGTGTTCTGTTATTGTTTTACACGTGTGCTTAATCTTAAATAAGCATATATTTTTTCACTATCTCTGTGCATATTGCCTTTAGTGCAGCCCATTGATCTGCTAACCAGTATTGAATGCCTGTATAGACATCCCTGACAGAATACTGAAGCCATACAAACAGGTCGGCTGCACTTGGAAAATTGGTTCTGGGCACTTTCTATTACAAAAGAGTAGTTATTGGAATGTATCCGTATGGCTCATGTTTTTGTTGATCAGGGCAGTCTTTTGTTTGAGCATGCGCAGCCATTGATTCGGATCTGCACAGAGTTGGCTCAGTCTGATGCCGATATCTGTGCTATCATATGGTTGTCAGAGGTCCAGCCACAGTCCCAGGGTGTATGTCTGTGTAGTACACCTGAAACATGTTGAGTGTGCATCGGGAAGATTAGTATCCGTACATACAGTGCGGAATGAAAATCTAAAGTCCCTTGTATGTCAGATAAATGGATGATTCACATATAGCAGCATCCAATGTCTATGATCTATGTATTAAAGGCTGATTTTATTATTTATGATTTTGTAAAATAAATGTATATTTTTGTAAATTTACTTTATAATTCATACCGTACCACAAAAGTCCATATATATAGATTTTCTGATCCATGTTTGCATGTGTCCAAGGCTTGTCAAACAGAGACCATTTTTAGGCCTCGTACACACGATCAAATCTGTCCGCTGGAAACGGTCCGCTGGACCGTTTCAGCAGACAGATTCGATCGTGTGTACGGCCGAGCAGACAGATTTGTCCACCCGACATATTTCAAAGCATGCTTTGAAATCTATCGGGTGGGAATCTGTCCGCCCGACATGTCTGCTGGTTAGTACACTTACCAGCAGACATGTCGTCCCGCACCGCCGCCGAATAGATTCGGCGCATGCGCGGAAGTGTTTTACTTCCTGGTGCGGTGACGTGGCGGCGTCAACGTCACCGCCACGTCACCGACACGTCAGCGCGCTCTCTGCTGGCTGGGATTTTGGTTTGCTCGTGTGTACACGCGAGCAAACCAAAATCCCAGCAGACAGATTTGTTCAAATCTGTCGGACGGACAGATTTGAACAAATCTGTCCGCTCGTGTGTATGGGGCCTTAGAGTAATAAGACTTTTTCCTGGGCTTCAGTTATGTGTGGATTACAGGAACCCTATTATCATGAGAATTTGTTCTCTAAGCAAGCTTGTAGATCTAAAAACCCCCAGCAGTTTATTTCCTTTGGACTGCTTGAATTTTATTAGGGCCCTTGTCTCTTAGTAAGGTTATGCGTCTCCTATAGTCCACCCACCTTGCCTCATAGTCCAAAATAAAAATGTTTTTTATATATATTTATATAGGCTCACCTTTTTTCTTTTTTTTTAATCCTTGTATTATGGCACAGAAACACTCCCCCAACAATATCAGATCGGCCTGTCGTGTTGGAAAAATCGCTGAAATGGAGGAGCTTGTCCATCAGGCATGGGAGACACCTGCAAAGTTGCCAAAAACTTGGGCGTGCTGACTCAATTTTGGTTCACTCATCTTTGCTTCCATCATATGGCCTTGGAGGGATGGAGGGTATTCTTTCTACCCCCCTCTTTTTTCTTTCTTTGTTTTTCCAGCACACCTGGATATATCTGATCTTCTGCCTTGCTCTTTAAACCCACAAACCCTGCCCTCTCTTCCTTTCCTCCTAACTCCTTTTCCTAGTCTCTCCCATCCCCATCCTTCCCCTTTTTTATTCCTTTCTTTTCTTTCCTCTATTGTCATGTTTGGTAGACTTCACACTAAACAACCCCACACAGTCTTCATACAAGGCTGGGTGAACATATGACACCCCAGCCTTCCAGTCCTCAGGCCCTGTACCTTGCTTCACACCAAGGCCATTGTTAATGCCCAGGCTACCTCATCCTTTTTTCCTTTAAACATAAGTTTGTAAGGCTGATCTTTGATATTTAGTGTATGAACACCTTTAAGTAATCACTGGTTTAGAAACCTACACGTGTGTGAGGTTGGACAGTTTCTGACAAGAATCACCTGCTGACCTAACTACGATTTAATTGTTTTAACTCATTTATCTCTTTGCATTATATGCATTTCTCATTTCTACCCTTGATTAAGCTGTGAATTATCTTCAACAAATCTGTGGATATGCCTACAATGTATTTGGCAATTATTATACTTTTTTGTTGGAATTCCATAAAACATAATTAAACATTTCTAAGCAAAATACAAAGTTTATTCCATATAAGGGTTAAAATCAGACAAGATAGACACTAACATGTGTCATAAAAAACAAGCACAGTATTCACATGATAAATGAGGTGACATATATACAGTATCAAAAATATCAATTGAATTGGTTTACTTTCAGACTGTAATCGCTATGCGTTTGGGGAACAGCACCCACTTCATCAGGAGACAGCCATAGTATAAGTTTGTTTAGTGAATCTGTTTAAAAAACATGTAATAAACAAACAAAATAGATAGCTGGTGAATTAAACTTGTAAAGAAAATGGCAAATTAAATAAAAGAGAGAAAGGTTATGATTGAGACATAGATCACCTGGCTCATAGCCATCAACATGAAAGGCAGAACAGGGACGTGTGTGTGTCAACACACACATTCCAGTTCTGTGAGGAGAGGAGATAGTGAGTTCCTACGAGCTGGGAATCACAATCTCTCATAGTCAGTCCCATTCCCCACAGTTAGAACACACACATAGGGAACACAGTTAACCCCTTGATCGCCCCCTAGTGTTAACCCCTTCCCTGCCAGTGACATTTACACAGTAATCAGTGCATTTTTATAGCACTACTCGCTCAAAAATGTGTCAAAAGTGTCCGCCATAATTACGCAGTCCCGATTGCGAGTCCAGTGATTGCTTATCACTGCCATTACTAGTAAAAAAAAATAATAAAAAAAATGCCATAAATCTATCCACTATTTTGTAGATGCTATAACTGTTGCACAAACCAATCTATAAATGCTTTTTGCATTTTTTTTTATTACCAAAAATATGTAGAAGAATACATATTGGCCTAAACAGAGGAAAAAAAAAACACTTTTTTAAAAAAAAAAATGGGGCTATTTCTTACAGTAAAAAGTACACAATATTGTGTTTTCTTATTTTTTTCAAAATTGTCGGTCTTTTTTTGTTTATAGTGCAAAAAATTAAAACCACAGAGATGATCAAGTAGAACCAAAAGAAAGCTCTGTTTGTACGCCAATTGTCAGTTAAATTGAGTGCGGTATTGGAAGTGGTTAATAAAGGAATTGTCAAAAACTGTCTGTTGTGGTTTTTACGTTTTGACACTTTTCTTGGTGAATGGGTAGGGACACAATGTACCAGATACCCATTCACATAGGGAGGGGACGGGTTGGATCTGGGGGGCTTCCAGATTCAGATAAGCCCTCCACGAGAAGACCCCGACAACTACCAGCCAGGTTTGTCGGTAAGAGTCCCTTGTCCCCATCAATATGGGGACAAGGTGCTTTGGGGGGCACCTTGTCATAATTGTCACAATAACAAGTTATTTCTCACACACAGCATATGTATACTTCCAACTACACTCCAAAATACATTATGCTACTCATCCTGACTCAGAATGGAGATACCACATGTGTGAGACTTTTTCACACCCTGGCTGCATAGAGAGACCCAACATGTAGCGAGCACCATCAGGTGTTCTAGGAGCATAAAATACACATCTAGTTTCATTCCTACCTATTATACTTTTGAAGGTCCTGGTGCACCAGGACAGTGGAATTACCCACAAAATGACCCAATTTTGGGAAGAAAACACCCCAATGTATATTCTATGAGGCATGGGCTTCAAGCAGGGACTTGGGTACTCTAATGGACTGCAGGAGGGAGAGAGTGTGTCATTGGTGTCAGTGGTGTCATTTTTCAACGTGCCAGTAGGGAAGTGGCTAAAATCAATACCAAACCCATTTACATTCTTTTTTGTACAATATTTATTTTTAAATGAAGCTCTCAGCAGGGAAGCTATAACAACCTATTGACTGTGCGCTCGGCAAGTGAACATCACATCCAGAAATTTTGGGTGTTAGGCGAGTACCTGAATGGGCAATGTTCAGGCCAAACTTATGCTCGGCCCAAACCGTTCACCCATCCCAAGTGGTGCCTGAACACTAAAACCCCTGACAGTTACTCTTGGTGTGCGCAGGAACAGGCCCTGTTGTTAAAAAATTGTAAACAAATTGAAATGACATGCCCCAGTCAAACAGGTGCAGAAAAATTGGTTCTTGGGTGTTGGTGGTGCCTGAACTATGTTTGCTCAGTGACGTATACAGTGTGGTCACCCTGTCCTGGGAAGATGTCTTTTTATGTCCTCCCAGAACTGTGCCTGCTGTGGCATGTATCTGTGCCCATCAGTGCAACCATGTCAGTGCTCATCATCAGTGAATGAGAAAGATTACCTGTCTGCAAAACTTTATAACAGAAACCAAGTAAAACATTTTTTTTAAATTTTTTGGTATTTTTTCGTTTGTTTAGCAAAAAAATTAAAAGCCCATTGATGATTAAATGCCACCAAAAGAAAGCTCTATTTGTGTAAAAAAAAAGATACTAAATTCAAAAGCGTACATGTTGTCATTCAAAATGTGACAGCACTGAAAGCTGAAAATTGTCCTGGGCAGGAAGGGGGTAAAAGTGCCCAGTAAGCAAGTGATTAGGGCAATTGCTGTATGTTTTAAAGACATTAGGATTGATTTACTAAAGGGAAAATAAAATATGACTTTGCAAGGAAAGGAGTAGTTTGCAAGGGAATGTGACCTAGAGCTTAAAGTGGAGTTCCACCCATTTTTTTTATGTTTGTCTGTGCTGCATGCCCTAATCTCATAGTGTTCAGAATGGACAATTTTTATTTATTTTGTTGCTTGTAAATACCTTTATTTTGTAGTCCTTCATTACTTCCTCCTCCTTATTAGCCTAGGCTATTAAGTCACAAGGCTATTTGCAAGGGTTTCTGGGATAGTCATCATGTTTCCCAGTAGTCCTTGCAAACCTGACTGAAACCTATTACATTGCTTGTGCAGCACTGAGCATGTGCGAGATATGCAAAGCTGAAATCCAGGAAGTCATACAGTCTGGCTTCATGATGCCCACACTTAAGTTGGCCACGGTCTATTTCTAGATTATAAACTAAATGCTGTAACAACCTAACAAAACGGACCTTAGTTTACAGACTAACTTTACTAGAATACATTAAGCTTGTGTATTACAGGGGTATTTATATTTAAAAAGTGAAATTGTGGGTGGAACTCCCCTTTAATGAATTTAATAATGTTGCACTTTGCAAAGAATACTCAATCACAGACAAGGAAAAAATATATATTTTTGTTTGCACATGATTGGACGATGTAAGGCTTTAGGACTTCACCTCATTCGTTAAGCTCTGGGGTAAATTCCTTTGCAAAATGAACAGCCTATTTGCCTTTCAACCCTACACACACACCACCGCCACAACCACCAGTTGTTCAGCAAGAAAGCTTTGTGCAGTTGTCGGTGCTTTTTCACTCCCTTTTGATTTCATAAAGGGCTTCCTTTCACTAGATTCTGAACCTCAAATGTAACCTTTGTGAACTATAAATATATACTGTATATTTTTTTCTTGCCTAGTAAAACTCCTAAAAACAAAATACTTAAAGAACAAGAAACACTCTCAAGATCCATTTAAAGCCTTTACAAGTCTTATAAACACATGGAAAGCCACCTTAACCACTTGTCGACCGCCATGCGCCTATTTACGTTGACAGAATGGCACGGGCAGGCAGATTGGCATACAAGTATTTCCATTTGAATCTGCCGCGTGCCTCACGTGTGCGGCCGCGGGTCCGGGGAACTCGATGTTCCCGGGAGTCCCGCAATTGCGATCAGCAAGAGCAGAACAGGGGCAGTGACATGTCACGTCCAGCCATGCCCCTAACAGTAAGGCCGCGTACACACAGGGAGACATGTCCGACCGTTTCATGTCTCCTCGGATTTTGGTCTGATGGCGTGTACACACCATCGGATGAAAATCCCCTCGGACTGAGGACGCGGTGACGTGGCGGTGACGTTGACGCCGCTACATCACCACTCCGGGAAGTAAAATACTTCCACACATGCGTCCAATCCATTCTAAGCATGTGGGAGATTTATGTCCGCTGGTTAGGCGGACATGTTTCCAGCGGACAAATTTCAAAGCATGCTTTGAAATTTGTCCGCTGGAAAAACCTGTCCGCTAGGTCGTACACACGATCGGATATGTCCGCTGAAACTGGTCGGCGGACCAGTTTCAGCGGACATATCTGATCGTGTGTACACGGCCTAAGGGTTGCACCACCTAGTAGTTAACCCCTTCACTGCCAGTGTCATTTTTACAGTAATCAGTGCATTTTTATAGCACTGATCACAAGCAAAGGGATCTCAGTTGAGGCATATATTTGGTTGAGAAGGCCATAACATGTAGCATGGATGTACTGGAAGCGTGATCCTCATTTCAATCTCAGCTCATCTATTTGGAGCCTTCCTAGAGATCCAGGAAGTCAGTACTCGGAGATGAGAGGCTTCTTGCACCTCAACTCTTTTTAGGGCTCTCATCTCAGCTGAATGTGCAGACACTCAGTGCTTGGAGTAACCCTCCTCTCCTGTACCCAGTGTCACTCCTTGATATATCAGCCTCTGCTGACACTTAATGCTCATGCTTCCAGCATCCTTTGATGACCCTTGGGGAACCAATATTTTTCTGTGACTCCTCTAAGCTAAGATGTACTTATTACACATACAAATCAAGCAGCTCTTAACTGTCTGAAAGCTGAAGAATAAAGAGTTTCTCACAATTATTATATTGTGTATCAATGTACTATGGCAAAAACTGCTCAAATAGTCCTGTTGTGTTAACAACGTACCTGTGTATACTCCTATAGATCACTGTATTTACAAATTGCCAATGTTCTTCAGGAGGCCCAAAAACCATATGAATAAAAAAATCCCTTCCTGGAAATCACAGCTGGCAATCAGGGAACTTAGTAAACATGACTCCCTAGGATCCCAATTCATGTTCCTGTTTAAAATGTCATTTTAGGTGTAATATTTTATATGGTGACTAGGACTGTATTTAAATAAATAACCAATGCAGAAATAGTTAACAGGTCAAACATATTAAATCATTTTCAACAAATAAATAGTTTTCAAATTTAAAGTAGGCAAAGCTATTTTGATGTCATTGTGTTTTGATATTTGGAAACAGAAAAAAAAATGATTATGCTGAAAACTAAACCATTATTTTTTTTTTTTTTTATTTATGTTGGAGCCTATTGTTCACAGCAGTCTAACTAGTTCTTACATGGCATTGCAATGTCCTCTAATACAACTTTTGATACAAACAAGCTATTAGAATCTTTTTTTTTATGTAAGTTTTTTTTTTTTTATTTAAGTTTTCTCCATTTAAATGTATTGTCATGCCAGTCTAAAGTTAGACTGGAAATTGTAATGTGTGCCCTTGTCCTTTCATTTCTTTGCATATGCATATATCTCAAATCAAGAAAAGAGAATCACCATAACTCTCTCTGTAAAAAGATAGAGATTATTATTATTAGGCAGGCAACACTGCCAAAATCTTGATATTTTGGATTTAAGGTAGTAGTGAAGCATTAAAAATCATGATGCTAATCCATAAATTTCCACTTTGTACAAGTCTGTTTTGGAGTTATAAACTAATAGCACATATATGCAGGTGATGTTTAATAATGCAATACCTTACATAACTCATAAATATTTAATTCTATAATTTTTTACTATAGTTTTTGTAATTTTATAGGGGTTCACTTACTAAGAAAAACAGGAAGTAATGGTTGCTCTGCATTTAGTTAAAGGGGTGGTTCCCCTAAAAATAAACTTTTAACATTGCCTGTGTCTTCTTAATAATAAATAGAATCGGCTGGTATTTTTTTTTTAACCACCCGTACATACCATTTTCGGCATGTACGCTCACCGCCGCTTCCGGGTCTGGCAGCCGGGGACAGGCATCCGATCGACGCATACAGCGCGTCACGAGATGCCGAAAGAAGCCGAACGTTGGTGCGGCTCTATACGGCGCATGCGCACCAACGTTCGGCTTCTTTCGGCATCCCGTGACGCGCTGTATGCGTCGATCGGATGCCTGTCAATGAAGCAGGCCCTCCCATCCCCGGCCGCCAGACCCGGAAGCGGCGGTGAGCGTACATGCCGAAAATGGTATGTACGGGTGGTTAAAAAAAAAAAACCCAGCCGATTCTAATTATTATTAAGAAGACACAGGCAATGTTAAAAGTTTATTTTTAGGGGAACCTCCCCTTTAAAAGCCAATTAAAAATTCAACTAGGCGAACATGCAAATGAAAAAGCATGCTAATGCCGGCGAACATGCCTTTGTAAATATTAAATCGGCATATCCGCAAATTTGCAAGTGCCAATTGCTACCGAGTTTATTATATGCATCTGCACTGCAGTCATGATCACAAGAATGTGAATAAAACATTTTTATGTGAGATGTGCTCTTCCATGTGTGTATCTATTAATGTATATTCCAATTAGTATTCCTAGTTTTTTTTTTGCTAATGAATGCAGTTATGAATGCAAAACATTATTGAAAAGGAATTAAAAAAATCAAACATGAGTAAATATATTTTCTATGTGCAATATTGCTCAACTCAGTAGGATAGTGGTCTGCTCTCCTACTTTATAAGACTTAGACATTGGGTAATAACTGCTTAATAGTCTCATAAAAACAAAATTCACCTGAAAAAAAAACATAGAACAGATATGTAACTGTAAATGTTCAATACATGTAACTTTATAGAGTAGCAGACATTACGCTCCTGTAGTCCAAGGGAGGAGGCGAGCACGACACTCCACACCAGGGAGAAAGCCTTGCATTACTGCAGTGTTTCTCAATTCCAGTCCTCACGCCTCCCCAACAGGTCATGTTTTCAGGATTTTCCTCAGATGAAAAGACTGTGGGAATTACTAAGGCAGTGAAACTGATCAAATCACCTGTGCAAAATAATGGAAATCCTGAAAACCTGACCTGTTGGGGGGGTGTGAGGACTGGAATTGAGAAACACTGCATTACTGTGTGGAGTTACAGACAGAAGAACAGGAAGTGAGGATTTCTCAGAAGAAATAAGAACATTTAAGAACATTTAAAAGCAAAATCGAAGGATGAGGTAAGTGAAGGAGGACTGCACTAAAGTAAAGGAAGCTATTTAGGAAAAAAAATTGTACCTTTACAAGCCCTTTAAAATCTATGGGACATCAATATAAAAAATCCAAAGTTGTAATTTTAAAGGCTTATGTGCAAGTTATTGCCATAAAGAGACATGTATCAATGCAAAAAAAGTTTTTAAAACAAGAATTTTTAAAGAAGTAGTGATTTTAATGATGCCCTAAGTGAAACAATAAAAAATGAAATATTTAATTTAATATTTAAATATTGTACCTGCGAGTCCCCTTAGTCTGCCTGTAAAGTGGCGCATCTGTGCAATGTATAGAACATGCCACAGCAATACTGACATTTCTAAAGAAAAACATGTAGTTTAAACTTGCTCGCAGCTGTAATGTATTGCCGGCTCCCGGCAATACAGACAAAAAAAAATACAGGGTCCATCCCCTAGTCCATACCAGGCTGTAAAAGTTGAGTAGGACATGTGTTAAATCTATTAGTGTCTTCTTTCTAGGCATTTTGTTCCACAATTTAAGAGCCAGGATATCTTCAAGAACAAATGAGTTTATTCTTCAGAAAGACAAGCAAAAAACAAGGCTTACATAATGTCAGCTGGTAACACATGATGAGATGGTAGCTTTCTGAAGGAGGAATGAGGTATCAGATGGTACATCCTCTTGTAGGGTCCCTTCCCCCGACCTTCCTAACTAGTGTTTAACACCCTTGGGTTCTTATACAGTTTAATTAAGCATTTCACACCCATTCTTGCATAGATGCTTATATGACTTCATTCTATAGTTAAGTTGCATAACTCCACCCATTGTCCTGACATAGTAACTCAGAATAGAAATTACACACAGCAAATGGCTTTTCTCTGTCCTCTGCTAGTAACCTCCAAAAACTAACATTACATTTACATTTTAACATTTATGTGTTTCATATAGATTGCAGAACCTTTTATCACTTAAAAAAGTAATAATTTTAACATCTAACAATTCCCCCTCAATGCACTATAATTAACAAACAAAATAAGTGCATTGTCTTTAAATAATAAATGTTTCTGATCCTCTTTTTTTCAATACAAACAATACAATAAACATTCATACAATTTAGTGTTTCAAATATTGTACATAAGCTTTTTCCAAAACTCTGAGATATTCCTGTGAAATATTTAACTATTTCATTATATTCTTTGAAATTTCAATAACTAAATAATTTCTACAATATAAATTTTTATACATTATCTTTAACACTGAACAATTATAAACATAATATGTAATCTACTCATCTGTTGATACATAAAAAAAAACATAACTTTTCCATTATTTGATTGTCATATTTTTATATATTCTATATATCTTCCTATTTATTTTTCTATGTATCTATCTATCTATTTATTTATGTATCTACCCATGACAAACAAGCAACTCTTTCTATTTATGTATTTTTCTGACGTTCCATATTATTTAATTCAACAGAAACTCTGTTTAGACACATTAAATCAAATCCTTTTCTTTTACAAAAAGTTGTCATATAAACCAACAGTACAGGTTTACGATAGGGTATTATAGTATACAGCATACAAAGCAAATCCGGGCCTGCAAGCCCACATCAAAATAAAGGAAGCAGGAGCCAAGCTCTTATGCTATACTCAAATATAACATAAAAAATAAAAAAGTCCTTAGAACCATACGGTCTAGAACCCAGGCTATGCCTGGCTGTCTTTAAACCTGTAGAACAAGTATATAATACACAACAGAAGAACCTAAAGGTTAGCATCCTTTAGAAAGAGTAGAGAGGATTACCTGCCAAGAGAAAAGAGACTATAGGAGAATGGAAAAAAAAGAAGAGGAATGGAGCAGAGCAAGAAGGGGGATAGAAGGTGAAGAGGGAACGACAGAGGAAGGGTGTGTGAGGTCCACGTGGGGGGCGCGCAAGAGGAGTGCTATATTGACAGTAGTGCAGTGTCAAACCGAGAAGGGTGGTGGTATGTAATCCAAGGCCGCCAAACCCTAATGCCACGTACACACGATCACTTTATGTGATGAAAAAAATTGACGCTTTTAAAAACCTCAATTTAAATGACCGTGGGCGGGGGAAAACATCGTTTTATGTCTTGTGAAAAGCGACAAAAAAAAATTGAAGCATGCTTCTATTTTTTGTGTCGTTTTTCAAAACGTTGTTTTTTGTTTCACAAAAAATCACTGTGTGTAGCAAAAAACGTTGTTTAAAACAACGTTTTTTAACCCGCACATGCCCAGAAGCTAGTTATGAAGCGACAAAAACAAAGATTTAGAGCTGCGCCTTGTCACCCGGACTCGATACAATCAAAAAAAGAGTCCATATATCAGTCATGTGGAGATAAACGATCCTTCAGACATGAGAGAAGTAGTAGGTTGGCTCCAAGACAAATCTCCGCTGGTCTTTAATCAGGATGGACATATAATAAACACCACTGTGCTCGAACTTGGCTTTTCAATGTGGCCCACCACCAGAAGTATAAGCAGCTTACCAGAGGAATGGCTGTAATCAACAGTCGGCTGTGACCCAGCCGCGGCCTTTAGAGAACCAGGACGAATCCCAAATCCTAGGGCAGTGTTTACACCGGGGCACGCGGTGACGTCATTACGCTCTGGAGGAGGGTCCTTGCTGATCTGTTTGCCGGCCGGCAACTTTGTATTTTATATGCCTGTCTAACTCATCTCCCATGTGAGTATTCTGGTTTTTACTTTTTTAAATAAATGTCCCAGCGGGATTACGCTATGTCTGCCTCTATTTATCATTTACATATGATCTAATTGGTGGAGTTGCTGAGTGGAGCCCCGGTGTAAACACTGCCCTAGGATTTGGGATTCGTCCTGGTTCTCTAAAGGCCGCGGCTGGGTCACAGCCGACTGTTGATTATAGCCATTCCTCTGGTAAGCTGCTTATACTTCTGGTGGTGGGCCACATTGAAAAGCCAAGTTCGAGCACAGTGGTGTTTATTATATGTCCATCCTGATTAAAGACCAGCGGAGATTTGTCTTGGAGCCAACCTACTACTTCTCTCATGTCTGAAGGATCGTTTATCTCCACATGACTGATATATGGACTCTTTTTTTGATTGTATCGAGTCCGGGTGACAAGGCGCAGCTCTAAATCTTTGTTTTTGTTGTATTTCCCCTTGTGTTTCGGCACAAGAGCTGCCGCCTCCCCCCTGTATTTTTTAATTTTATGTTCTAATGTTAGTAACTGACCACACCGGTACTAATTGATTATTTAACTGTGACAAGCGCAATTTTTCTCTGTATTATAGTTATGAAGCGAGCTTCAATGGAAAAGAGTGTTGAACGTAACCTCGCTTTGCTAGAGCATAGTGAAAAAACGATGGTGTGTAGGCAACATCGTCTTTGAAAATTGAAGTTTCAAAAACGTAGTTTTTTACTTCACAGAAAACGTCGTTTTTTTTTCATCACATAAAGTGATCGTGTGTACGTGATGCATAAGAAATTTGTCATGCATATCAGAAAGAAACGGCATCAGTTTCTCGTTAACCATAAGGTCATTCAGGCGATTTTTGACTGCCTCAGAGCTAAGAGCGGGGGGTTTTCCATGCTCTCGCGATTGTCAACTTTTTTGCAGTAAAGAGATGCTAGGCTAGTTGCCTCTCTGGAGGCAGTAATTCCACAATAGGCTTACCAAGGAGTGCTACATAAGGATCCCTTTTAATGTTAATCAGAAATAGATTGCGAAGGAGAGTGTATATCCTAATTCACAGTCTGCACGCCCGTGGGCAAGACCACAAAATGTGTGCCATGGAGCCCTCCTGGGAGCACCCCCTAAAACAGAGTGGAAATTTTTTTGGAATAAAGTGAGCCAATCTCACCGGTGTGTAGTACCACCTGTACAGAACCTTATAGGCGTTTTCCAAGATCAACACGTTACGCGAGCACTTGGACAAAGTTAGTGTCATCGCCTGCCAGTCCTCAGGGTCCAACCGTTTCCCCAACTCTCTCTCCCATTGAAGATGGTAGGATCTCACCGGGTCTCCTTGTGGATATCACAGCCAAATATATCAGTGAAATCAAGCCCGGTGAATGGGGTCTAGCTCAACAGAGACCCTCAAAGGGGGTCAAAGTAAAATGGGCAGGCTGAGACTTAATAAGACTCTGAAGAAAGTGGCAAAGCTGTAAATAGCTATAGTGCTCTCGTAAAGGAATACTGTGAGAAGAGCATAAAGCGTGTCGCATGAGAAGATGCTAAGTTCCATCCTAGACACTTTCTTTCAGTTCCGGGAGACTTGGGAACCATGGGCAAATTATATGGGAATTGGTGAATCCATATTTTTTGTGTCCAGCTGACTCACCTAGGTATTAACTAATATCATCCGCCACTGCCTCTCCTTTCACTTTCTTCTCTTCTTCTTCCTCTCTCTTCCCACCCCCCTCTACCCCCCCCCCCCAATACCCACAGGTAGCGCAAGAGATGCGCACTTGAGCGCAGACCTCTCCTAAGTATTTATCAGATTATTTTAAACCCAACTTACGATCTTTTTCTGGTTAATACTGGATATTGAACTTCTTTTTTGGGTAACTGTGCAGTCGATCCCCTGCTACACATAAATACGGTAACTAAGTACGCTAATTTTCAAAAGACATAGAAGAACAGACATTCTTCATCCTGTCATAAACTCAAAAAATTAACAAACCCTATCTTTAGAAAATAATAACGGTTTTAGACTGAAAATATAACAGGTAAATAAGTCACCTAATCTTTACCTTTCTTGAATAATCTTACCCTATTTAGACTTTATAATACTATCCATGCGTTCTACAATACCTGAGCACTAAAGATGATAAGAAACATAAAAACTTTATTAAATACCTAAAATTGCATACATGTCCTTCATTACCTGTACTATAAAATGAAAACAATCATTATCTGATTCCATGATTTTAAATCCAACCCCAATGGAATATGACATAAGTTCACAACAACTTAGCTTATGTTAAAAATTATATTTTTTCCTAGAATTACCTCAATTAATTTTATCAAAAAAATTAACTAAAGAAAAAAACATCCTTGTATCCTCCATTAGCAGGTGAAAAACAAATATAATCAATCTACATAGATTGCCAAATCTCTCAATACTTTGTAGTATCAGGTTACTCTTTCCTTTTAAATTGTTCTATAAACAAATAAAACAATATTTATAAGTTTAATGACAAAGTGCTCCAAAATGAGTAGTTCAGAATTTCTTTCATTAGCTTAAACAAAAAAGATCAATTAATCAATTAATCAGTTAGTCAATCAGGTACCTGGATATGAAAAATAAATATTTTAATTTAAAAAATAATTATATCCATTATAGTTGGAATCAATTATTTTTACAATAATTGTTATCTCCATTATCAGTCTGTACTGATTCTAACTAAGGCAACATTTCATAATCCCCCTCTTTATCCTGTGACTAAATAATATTTTGTAAAAGGAGTAATTTTACTAGATTATTGTATTTTTCTTTTACTACAATTTCACTTATAACTGCTTTAATTTTGAAAAAAAAAACACAAATTTAGGTTGGGCTTTCCTAAACATTCTGGGCCAGATTCAGGTACATTGGCACATTTTTGGACCGGAGTAGCGCAGCTCCTTTACGTTAGACCGGCGCAATGTAGAGGCGCAAGTACCGTATCCTCGTAGTATTTGCGCAGAAATTTGCGCAGGTGCAACGTAATTCCCGAGGCGTAAGGCGGAGTAATTCAAAATGGGAAGGACGTGAGCGTGTTACATTGAAATGAGCCGTGACCCCATGCAAATGAAGGGACGGCCGGATTGCGCATACGCGCTTAAAGCAGACCATGGTCAGCACCTCTCTGCGCATGCTCACAACTCGGCACGGCACAATCAGTGAGATTGGAAGTGGACCCGGTCAACTTAGTGAGCTACTCAGAGAGCTTAAATAGACAGACACAAACGCACTTCCTTTGCAAAAGTACATCCCTTTGTATCCCTTCCTATACAGCAAGGTGCTTTTGTTCTGTTGTTTGTTTGCGTTTGTTGGTTTGTGACTTGTGTTTGATATATTTGTTGACTGTTTGGGCTAGTGTTTTGTATAATATATTTATGTTTCAAGATTTTTATTAAATTTTGAAGGTATTGATAACAAAAAACAGACATTGGTAAACATAAGATCAACATTACAGGCATACAGTACAGACAGCATGTGTGAAACAAAAGGTGTCAACAAGAACAAGATGCCGGGAGTACAAACTATACTACTAAACTTAGGAAGATCCAATGCCTGGGGACCCCTGAGGAGGAGTCCCACTCCTCCACTGCACCCAACTTGGGAACTAACTGTGCAGTGGAGGGGTAGGAAGAACCCACACCCATTGCGTATGGCGAAAAATAACAGGTAATGGGGGTCACTGTAAAAAAGTGTGTAGCAGGGGATCGACTGCACAGTTACCCAAAAAAGAAGTTCAATATCCAGTATTAACCAGGAAAAGAGCGTAAGTTGGGCTTAAAATAATCTGATAAATACTTAGGAGAGGTCTGCGCCCAAGTGCGCATATCTTGCGCTACCTGTGGGTATTGGGGGGGGGGGTAGAGGGGGGTGGGAAGAGAGAGGTAGAAGAAGAGAAGAAAGTGAAAGGAGAGGCAGTGGCGGATGGTACTAGTCAATACCTAGGTGAGTCAGCTGGACACAAAAAATATGGATTCACCAATTCCCATATAATTTGCCCATGGTTCCCAAGTCTCCCGGAACTGAAAGAAAGTGTCTAGGATGGAACTTAGCATCTTCTCATGCGACATGATCCATGAGATCTTCTGTTTGGCTGCTGTGATCGAGAACTTGGGACGTTTCCATTCACTGGCCAGCGTAAGTTTAGCCCCCAAGAAAATGAAGAACACAAGTTTGCGGGTACATTTCGTAGTCTGAGGAAGGGGATGGTTAAGGAGGGCTGTCAAAGGAGACCTGGGGATAGTGAGGCCAGAGACCGTAGATGTGATTCTAAATATTTTGGACCAGAAGCTCCTGATTTTGGGGCACTCCCACCAAACATGCAGCATGGAACCCTCAACTGGCACCCCCGAATGCAGAGGGGGGAAGCCGAGGGGAACATAGCCGAAAGCCGGGCGGGAGTTAGGTACCACTGAGTGAATACCTTTAAATTGGCCTCAATACCCTTAAAAGACAGATCATAGGCTTTGTGCCAAACATCTAGGCCCCAGGTCACCTGTAAGTCACTCTCCCAAGCCAACATGTAAGGGGTTTTGCGGTCATCCAAGGCTAGTGACGAATATATTCTGGAGATCCCCCCTCTCTGCTCCATGAGATCTCCACACCACTGTTCATATGCTGTGAGTTTGGGGGGGTCAGGTTTCTTGGACCAGATAGAGTGGAGGAAGCATGACAATTGGTGAAACCTGAATCGTTCAGTGGGAGGCATTTTCAAAGTCTTAACACAATGGGTGAGGGAAATGGGTCCCGACGGCGAGAGGAAGTGCCCGATCCGATACATCCCCTTATCCAGCCACCACTTAAACGCCCCAATGTCCATTCCCAGAAGAAAATCAGGATTGTGGAAAATATGTGCTAGGGGTGTACATGAGGATACCAAGGAAGTGTTGTGTCTAAGCCTATCCCAAATTGCAAATGTGTGCGATAACGCTGGGCAAAGTATGGGGGGCCTAGCCTTAGGAGGGCACCATAAGAGGAAGTCCAGAGTAAAGGAGGGGACCGCCTGCCTTTCCATGTCTATCCAGTCAGGTTTGGCCATTTTACTGTATACCGTGGAAAGCTGAGAAAGCCTGGCCGCCTGATAATACCAAAGTAGATGGGGTAATCCCATCCCCCCTCTGCTTCGAGGTCTGAAAAGAGTGTGTTTGACTAGGCGGTGGCCCGATTTACCCCAAACAAATTTGACGACTTTGGCTTGGGAAGGGAGCGAAAAAAATATAAGAGTCATGGGAGCAGAGTCATTTTCACTGAGTTTATCCTCCCTAACCAAGATAGTTGGTGTGGGTGCCATTGCTTAAGACCTTGTTCTAATTTCTTGAATATGGGGGGATAATTGGCTTGATACAGCAATTCAAATTTAGGGGTCAAATTAATTCCCATATAACGAATGGAAGTTTCACTCCATTTGAAACAAAAGGAGCCTTTCAGCTGGTCAACTAGAGCCTGGGGAGGGAGACGTTGAGGGCCTGAGACTTTGCATAATTAACCTTCAACCCCGAGATATCCGCAAAGTCGTCCAGTGTTTTGCAGACCACCAGTAGGGAGGTGATGGGGGAGGATATAAAAAGGATCAAGTCGTCCGCAAATAGCCCACATTTGTGGGTCTTGGATCCGCAATGGGACTCCCGCTATATCGGGGTTGGACCTGATAGCAATGGCCAATGATTCGAATTGCTATGGCAAAAATTAGCTGTGAGAGGGGGCAGCCTTGGCGAGTTCCCCTCCGAATTGCTATGGGTCCGAAAACAAGCCCTGTAATTTGATCTTAGCTTCGGGATTGGAGTATAGGGATCGAATGAGCCCGGTGAATCTAGGGCCGAAGCCCCAACGCTCCAGTATGTTAATTATGTAGGACCAGGAAACCGAGTCGAAAGCCTTCTGAAGGTCTAACGACAACAACATCCCGGCCTGCGCACATCCGCCATCCCAGCCTGATTGTAAAAGCGACATAACATCAACCACCCGTCTGATTTGGCCAGGACCTTGGCGGCCAGGTATAAACCCGACTTGGTCCTTGTGTAGGTTCCAATAAATGAAGCTAGGCGGTCAGCCATAACTTTAGTCATTATTTTGAGATCATTATTGATGAGTGATATCGGTCTATAGTTACTGACTAGTGTTGCTCACGAATATTCGCATTGCGAATATTCGCTACGAATATTGCATATTCGAGTATTCGCGAATAACACGAATATCGCGGCGAATATTCGCTATTTCGAATATTCGAATGTTTTCAATTTTTTTTTTTAGAACAGATCACATCCTAGAGATCCCCATCGACGTCTAAAAGCATTGCTGGTATGATTAGAGACCTTGGGCCGAGTAGCTGCAGCGCTCATTTTATATTGCCGAAAAATCGCAATGCGATTATTCGGCAATAGCGATATCGCGCGATTATTTTATATTGTAATATATCACGAATATTCTGAGCCAATCAGAGTGCTCCATTCCGCATTTCTCGAAATTTCGCAATTATTTTGTATTGTAATATATCACGAATATTCTGAGCCAATCAGAGTGCTCCATTCCGCATTTCTCGAATATTCGCAATTATTTTATATTGTAATATATCACGAATATTCTGAGCCAATCAGAGTGCTCCATTCCGCATTTCTCGAATATTCGCAATTATTTTATATTGTAATATATCACGAATATTCTGAGCCAATCAGAGTGCTCCATTCCGCATTTCTCTAAATTTCGCAATTATTTTGTATTGTAATATATCACGAATATTCTGAGCCAATCAGAGTGCTCCATTCCGCATTTCTCGAATATTCGCAATTATTTTATATTGTAATATATCACGAATATTCTGAGCCAATCAGAGTGCTCCATTCCGCATTTCTCGAATATTCGCAATTATTTTATATTGTAATATATCACAAATATTCTGAGCCAATCAGAGTGCTCCTTCCGCATTTGCCGAATATTCGCAATTATTGTGTATTGTAATATATCACGAATATTCTGAGCCAATCAGAGTGCTCCTTTCGCATTTCTCGAATATTCGCAATTATTTTGTATTGTAAAATATCACGAATATTCTGAGCCAATCAGAGTGCTCCTTCCGCATTTGCCGAATATTCGCAATTATTGTGTATTGTAATATATCACGAATATTCTGAGCCAATCAGAGTGCTCCTTTCGCATTTCTCGAATATTCGCAATTATTTTGTATTGTAAAATATCACGAATATTCTGAGCCATTCAGAGTGCTCCATTCCGCATTTCTCGAAATTTCGCATTCGCAATTCGCATTCGCAATAGCGAAAATTCGCAATAGCGAAAATTCGCAAAAACTTAATTTCCAAAAAATATCACGAATATTCGTATTTAGCGAATATTCGACTATATATTCGAGATATATCGCGAAATCGAATATGGCATATTCTGCTCAACACTATTACTGACGTCTCCCGGGTCTTTGTCAGACTTAGGGATGACAGAGATGAAGGCAGCATTCAGTTGTGCATCTCCTTTAGTTTTAGAGTTGATGAAGTTTGTGAGGTGGGGGGCTAAGATCGGTGCAAAGGCTTTATAATAAGGGGTGGAGAACCCGTCTGGTCCAGGGGCAGAATTTTTCTTAAGGCCTTTAATAACTTCTAGGACCTCCTCCACTGTTACAGGGGCTTCAAGTTTATCCCTGTGAGCCCTCAATAAAGTAGGAATAGAGAGATCATCCAGGAACTGCGTCCCAGGTGGGTCTCTCTGTGCCCGCTGACCACCATATAGTTTCGAGTAAAACGCTTGAAACGCTTGCAAGATTTTGAGGGGGTCTGCTGTGGGAGGGCGACCTGCCATATTAATTTTGGGGAAGGTGTACGTTCGGGGGCATAGTGTAAGTTTAGAGGCAAGGAGGGGCCCTGGTTTATCTTTCATATGGTAGAATCTCGCTCCTTGCCAGCGCAGACTGGTCTTGGCCCTGGCAGTTAGCGACAAGTTCAGTTCCAGGCGGGCAGAATCAATGCGAGACTGAGAACATTGTTTAGGGTCTTTCTTGTGGGCCGCACAGATCTCTTGGAATTTATTTTCCAAGCAGTCTATGTCTACCCTGCGCACTCTGTTAAGTTTGGCTCTTATTTGGATCAACTTACCTCTGATGGTTGCCTTGTGGGCAGCCCACAGAGTCTCCGCTGATATGTCAGGGGAACTATTTAGTGAGAAATATTCAGAGATGGCCAGTTCTATCTCGGTTCTGTGGGCGGGTCCGACCAGATCGTTTTGTTCAGTCGCCAGTAAGGGAATTTAGGGATGTTGGGGTGGTTGGTCATGGTCATGACCACTATGGCGTGATCCGACCAGACTGTATCCGTGATCTTAGAACTACTGACCGTGGAGATCAGGGTGTTAGAGACTAGGATGTGATCAATTCTGGCATAAGTTTGATGTGCATGTGAAAAATGTGTGTAATCCTTCTGATTAGGATTCAATTCCCTCCAAATATCTGTAAGGCCCCGTTGGCTATCTTTGAAATTAGTCTAGTGGTGCGCACATTCTGTGCTGAGGGTGGTTTGGATTTGTCTTTGCCCTGGTCAAAGGCCACGTTCGAGTCCCCACCCATTATCACTGAGCCTTCCAGCAGGGGATCTAAGGTTGTGAACATGTCAATAAAAAATTTCAGTTGGCCCACATTGGGGGCGTAGTAAGAGACCAGTGAGTATAGGTGGCCGTCAATCGTGCCCTTGGCCAGGACAAACCTCCTGCCGGGATTCTTATAGTCTAACTGTAGAGAGAACCTGCAGTTCTTGGAAATAAGAATTGCCGCCCCTTGGTTTTATCCTCAGCGTTGGCTAGGAAAAATTGTGGGAATTGGGCATGGAGAAAATTGGGTTTGTATCGGATCGGGAAGAGGATATCAAGATGACAGGACTTCGTAAAGTCCAGAACCTTTCGCCTCTTGGAGGGTGAGTTAAGACCTTGTGTATTGTGAGTGGCTACCTTCAACTTAGTAGCCATAGGCATGTTACTAGCCATGGAGCCGAGGGATGGGGAAGATCACCAGAACCCCGTCACCTACCTGGTTGGAGAATCCGCGACCGCCCTGGGAACTAGACCTCTGCAAGGGTTGTGGGCATCCTAGGTATAGGTAACTTGTGGTGAAACCATGCCATCCTGCAAGGAGAAGAAAAGTTAGACAGAAAAAGGACAGAAGGAGGTGAGAAAAAGGGAGGGGTGGGGGGAGAGGACCCGAGCTCGCAAGGAGCTCGGGGAGGGCAGTGAGTACTCATAGACCCACCGCCAGGAACCATATTCCAGTCGTCTGCAACCGGCAAGCCGGGTGGACGCCTAACTCAGGGAAAGGGCATAGCCAAAACCGTGGGGTAGGGGAAGGCATAGCAACATCGCTCCGACGGCGACGTAGCAAAGAAAAAAAAGAGAAAAAAGCGGAGCATAAGGCTCCGGTAATAATAGTAGCGGGCGAGCACAAAAACCCGTGGGTCAGTCTCCAGGAGGCCCCCCCCCGCATAAGAACCCTGCGGAGGAGGATTGGGATCCCCAGAGACAGACCATCCATCAAACTAAACAACATACAAAGTAAAGTGAGGGACTAACAACCCAAGCAGTGATGGCTCTGTCATCAGAATTTAACAAAACTGAAATTGTGGTCCAATACTCAGGTCGCGCATGTAATTGCTAGAAATGATAGTGATCAAAACAAGAACAAAAACAATGGTGAAGAGAGGGGAAGTTCAGTGGCCCCTAAACCATGAGAGAAGTTGATCAAGGAAAAACTTCATGGACAGATCCCTGAAAACTGCTCCAGAACTATCATGGGGGCCTGGTTTCCCTGGTCTTCTTGAATTTAGGTTTGTCCCAGGTGCTCATCAAGGGGCTCGCAGGCGAGGGTCGTTTAGTGGAACCAGGGTTAGAGTTGGAAAGATCCATAGCTGCTTCCTGGGAGATCAGGCGCAGGTCCAGGAGAAGGCGTTCCCCATCATGGAAACTGTGGAATGAATGTGCTTTGCCTTTGTATTCAAACTTTAGGGCAAACGGGAAGGCCCATTTATATTTAATATTACGCTGTGACAGAACCATCAAGAGGGGCTTCAGGGCTCTCCTTTTTTGGATAGTAGTTGGGGAGAGATCCGCAAACACTTGGATGTTGTGCCCCCTACATGTGAGGGGGTTTTGGTATTTGCACAGCTTCATCACCTCCTCCTTGACTGAAAAGAAGTGGAGTTTAACCACTATATCCCGGGGGGTTCCGTCCTTTTTAGGGGGTCCCAGTGTCCTGTGAGCTCTATCGATCTCCAATTTATGTTGTGGAATGTTAGGGATAAGTTGTTTGACAAAGTCCTGGACAGCAACGAAGATGTCAGTGATCGATTCAGGGAGCCCCCTGATCCTAAAATTCTCTCTTCTGGATCTGTTTTCAAGTTTATTAATCTGAGATAAGGCAATGTCCAATTGTTCGTGAAGAACTTGTATCTGGTCAGAATTCTGTTTAGTTGAGGCAATTGTTTGGTCAAGTTTATTTTCCATTGATTCCATCCTGGAGCCTATCATTTGAAAGTCTCCTCTCAGGTCACTGGTGATCCTTGCTGCCGTCTGTGCAAGCCCTCTGTCCAGTAATATGGCGAGCTGTGTGAACAGGTCAGTGGTCTGAGACAGATTGTGTGGGGAAGCATCCGCCATGACAGGCCCCATCGCTGCCTAAGGTGAGGTAGGCCCCAAGGGAGAGTTCATTAGCTCAGCTATGGTTAGCTCCAACAGAGACTCTGTGGATGCTGGGGAGTGTGCCAAGTCAATTAGGGGACTCGCCGGGGTCTCTGGCCTGGCTACATTAGCATATGACAGCCGAGCAACAGAGGATTCCTCCGCTCCCGTGGTGTGAGCCTGGGTGACGCCCGCCATCTTGGGATCGCGCGTCCCGCTTGCCACGATTAGTTATGGCTCCAGGCTTCTCCTTGCGGGTTCCCCCGACATGTGTGAGTACCCCCGATGTCTCCTCACCTGATGGTGTAACGATGGTGACCCCCGGGGATCCGGCCCGCCCGCTATGTCCGCCGATCAGTCAGAGCGGTGTGGAGCTCACAGACTAAGCAGCCATTCCGGAGCAGTCCGTGCATGCGCCTCTTGTATAATATATTTGATCGTGTTTTTTGGTGACTGTTTTTGAGACTTTTTTGTTGATAGATTTTGTTTGATTGTTTTGTTGCTTGATTTTTTCTGCTTGTTTTTGTGAGTGATTTTTGTTGATTGTTTGGGAGAGAGTTGTTGTATGAATATGACTGAAAGGAAGCGCAAGACCAATTTTTCTTTGGGGGAGAAACAAATTATTGCCCGAGCCCTAACCCAATATGGGCGTTTCCTGCACGGCCCGGAGAGTGCCAACACCACCCTGGCCAGGAAGAAGGAGATATTGCAGAACATCACGACCAGGTCAATTCATTGGGGGTGGGGGAGACCCGGACACGCGAGGGGATCGCCAAGAAGATCAATGATCTCCGGCGTCTGGTCCATGGGAAGCTGGGGCAGATGGCAGCACATGCCAGGGGCACTGGAGGGGGCCCACCATGCCCTGTTAGGCTAACAGCCTGTCCTCCATAAAGGATATGCTTGGGGACCTGGACTGCCACTCCCACGCTCTTACAAACTGCCTAAACGAACTGCAGACTACTACAGCAGACATTGGGCAGGATGTGAGGGTCCTCACCCAGGCTATCCAGGCCAATACGGCAACACTAAATGCTGGCCTGAACAGAATAGCCGTGGCCTTGGAGGGCAGGCCGCCAGGTGGGCAGAGACCAGGGGCTGCTCCTCCTTCCCCGGATTACCCCCCCATGAGTCCACCCTGAGGAGCCGGGGCCGTGGCCGTGGGCGCCCCAGGCGTGGGTCACGCCAGCGGCATTCATTTTTGTTCCCTCTTTTTTGTTGTTTTTTTCTGGACATTTTCTTTTGAGTGCTGGTCATTTTTTTTTTTTTGGTTTTGCCTGATTTTTGAATGTGGGGTGACATTCCTGCCGGAAAAGAGGTGTCACCCTCATTCGTGGTGGAGAAGGGTTCCCCAGGACCAGGGAGAAGTGATCCCCAGGTCCTTGTGAATGGTTTATGAATGTACAGTGACATAATTGGAGCCGTGGCGTGGCGTTGCTGCTCACAAGTCCTGCATGGTGGGCTTGTGCTAATCCAATTTGATGAGGATGTGGTGTGTGTGATATAGGGACCACAGTGGTGTGCATGCATGCATTCTCATTGTGCCATGATTAATGTGTGTGTTTAACGTGCAAAGATGCCTAATGTGAGCTGTCTCCTGGCTGCTCTTCCCTCAGAAGATAGGGTATCCTCGGTTAGGGGGGGATTGTCTGGTTCGGGGGTCAGGTCATCACGTATGTCAATCTCCAGGCCCTTTCTCACTGCAAAGTTGTGCAGCATGCAACATGGCCCGATGATCTGACATACAAAGTTTGGGGAATACAACAGGGTACCCCCAGACTTATCCAGGCATCGGAAATGTGACTTCAGGAGGCCAAAGGTGCGCTCCACGACTGCACGGGTTTGGGCGTGTGCTTCATTGTATCTTTCCTCTCCTGGAGTTTGGGGGTTCCGGATAGGAGTCATGAGATGGGGTCCCAGTGCATATGCAGAGTCACCTGGAAGGGAAAAGACAGGAGGATGTTAGTAGTTCATGTGCCCCTTGTGATTTCTGCATTATGGGGGGGGGGCAGTCATGCCTGACTCCCATGTCACTCACCAACCAGCCAGGTGTCCCCATACATGTTCTGTTCGAATTCCATTGGGATGGGGCTCTGATTGTATATGTAGCTGTCATGGCTGGATCCAGGGTGTTTGGCACTAGTGTTGCTCACGAATATTCGCATTGCGGATATTCGTTACGAATATTGCATATTCGAGTATTCGAGAATAAATCGAATATCGCGGCGAATATTCGCTATTGCGAATATTCGTATTTTTTCAAATTTATTTTTAAAACAGATCACATCCTAGTGATCTCTATCGACGTCTAAAAGCATTGCTGGTATGATTAGAGACCCTGGGCCGAGTAGCTGAGGCGATCCTTTTATGTTGCCGAATATTCGCGAATACTTTCTCTGCCCTTCTTTTGCATCAGACCTGTGTATTGCAATCTTAGAGCTTAGCATTGTGCTTCCTATAGGAAATGATCTCCGTTTTCGCGTGTTGTTCGTGCGCATGCGCAGACGAGAATTTCGCAATCAATTTCGCATTCGCATTAGCGAAATTTCGCAATTTTTTTTTTATATAAAATATCACGAATATTCGAAATTAACGAATATTTCGCGAATATTCTTCTATATATTCGTGAAATATCGCAAAATCGAATATGGCGTATTCCGCTCAACACTGTTTGGCACGGACGTGCCATATGAGGCCTTGGGCATCGACTATCACCTGTACGTTGATGGAGTGCCAATGCTTCTGATTGTGGTATATGTGCTCTGTCTCACGGGGGGCTGGAGTGCCACGTGTGTGCAATCAATGGCCCCCACGGTGTGTAGAAATCTGTCATTGCCTTCAGCCGCAGGTCCTCCTGGGTGGGTTTGATAATTTGGTTGGCCATGCGTCTGAGAATTGCAGGGATAACCTGGTGCACACATCTGCTCATGGAGGATTGTGACATCCCAGCCACCACTCCACTTGTTCTTTGAAAAGAGCCACCGGCAAGGAAATGGAGTGTTGCCAGTACCTTGACCAGTGGCTTTACTGCATGTGAGCGGTGTGTTGGGCTGGTAATGTCCTCCTGCAGGGTTGTGGTAAATTCCATGATGGCATAAGGGGTGAATCTGTAGATGCGATACACCTCAGAATCACTCATGCCAAAGATGTCTATGCGTGTGCGGTATATACTCTCCCGTGCCCTCCTCCGTGCCCTCCTCCTTCTTTGCTCATCTAAAGTCAGTAGTATAGCTATGAGCATGGATGCCCCTGGCATGGTGGCATACAGTTTGTTGTCCTGCAAGTGTGGCTGCTCAGCTCGTCCCTAACAGTGTTGCTTTACCTGACATGTAGACGGATTGTCTAATTTTAAACCACCTTTTATATGGACTAATTTTAGACAGGATTATTATTTTATTTTTCATTTCATATATTTCTATTTATATAATTGACATCAATACACGGAATAGTATTATTAGCACCATCTGATCACAGGATTACCATTGATTTGGATACACTTGTGCACGTAATTTTTTAATTAGTAGTAGGCGCCATTACCTGCTATCTTCTACCTTAATCACTCATTCCCACCTAGGTGGGTTTCTATGCAGGGGCTGCCACTAAATACTTAATCACTTATTATTTAATTTAAGTTGTCTGTGGCGCAGTTTCATTCCTTTTTTTTCCTTTTTTTTTCCTTTACAGTATGTAATGTGTTTGTTTACTTTTTTTAATTTGGTGCCATTCTCCTCCCCCGTGCATCGTAACGTCGCATGGAATGGAGATCGGCGGCACATGGGGACACTGTGTGAATCGAGCGAGGATGCCACTCGCTCACACAGCGGGGATGCATCGCTGGATCCAGGGACAAGTAAGTTACTATGCCTGGAGAAGGTAAGCTGCGTCGTTGCAGGCTCTGCACAGCTACCCCGAGCGTGACTCAGGATTGAAAAAAACACCCCGAGTCACGCTCAGGAACACCGATAAGCGGGTTAAATATATATTTTTTTCATCCATGAACCCTCTTCCAGTTTCTGGAAAAATGTGTTCTGATCCATAGGCTTCGTACACACGACCATTTTCCATCAAGAAACTTTGTGGTAGAGCTTTTTTGGCGAGGAAAACGGTTGTGTGTATGTTTTTCGTCAATAAAACTGTCGTGGCTCTTGACGAGAGAAAAAAAGAGAACAAGTTCTCTTTTTTCTCGTTGAGAGTCTCAATTTCCTCATTGTGTTTCTTGTCGGGCTGGTTTACGATGAAAAACACTTTTGTGTGTATGCTTAGAAACCCGCACATGCTCAGAATAAAGTATGAGACGGGAGCGCACCTTCGGTAAAAGTAGCGTTCGTAATGGAGATAGCAGATTTGTCACGCTGTACCAGACTGAAAAGCGCGAATCGTCTCTCACCAAACTTTTACTTAACAAGCAGTAACATGAGATTAGTAAAAGCAGCCCCATAAGTGACTTTTTTACCCTGAAAATAAAGGGTAAACCATGCCTGCGTGTTATGCACAGGGGGCTGTGGGAAGTTTTTTCCTGAAAATTCCCTCTTAAAGTTAGGGTGCGTGTTATACGCCTGTGCGTGTTATACGCCGATAAATACGGTAATTGGTTTTCTTATTTATTTTACTTAATTTTAGTTATTTTTACACTGTTAAAAAAAATGTGTCACTTTTATTCCTATTACATCAGATCTCATATTTAGACTAAAATGCAATAAAAAAATTGTCATTGTCACTACCCCTCCTTTCCTACATTTATTTGGAGTTAATCACAGGCCTTTTAAATGATGGCAGTGTGTACTGACTCCTATTTAACATGAGTTTAAATGTAATTGCTTCATTCTGAACACAGCTACATCCCCACTTATGCAGCCACATCATTTTTTTTTTTTTTTGCTTCCCAACCCTAAAAGATTTCAGTTTGTTTTTCAATTGAGTTGTACACTTTATAGGTCACATTAAAGGTGGGAAAAGTTCTGAAATAATTTACCTTTGTCTCATTTTTTTTTACATCACAAAAACCTGACATTTTAACAGACTTTTTATATCCACTGTACCTCAAAAGCAGAGGACAAGCTAATATGATATAGCCAAAGGAAACATTTATTGAAGATCTTATATAACATAGCTGTAGGCCTGCTGTTTGGGTCTGGCACAAAATAATGTAGTAAAAGCCATAATGACGTGTATCCACTGCTGTAACTCAAAATAGACTTGGACTAATGGAATGGATTTTAGACGGTACAAGTATTATTGTAGAAAACCTATAGATTCATGTATTCATAAAAAAGGGGTATACGAAGAGAAAAATTGTATGATATACAGAACTTTGTGAACAAAACAGTACAATAACAGCATATTATCACAGTACACAATTTAGGAAATATTGTATAAAAGCTTCTATACAATATTTCCTAAATTGTGTACTGTGATAATATGCTGTTATTGTACTGTTTTGTTCACAAAGTTCTGTATATGATACAATTTTTCTCTTCATATACCCCTTTTTTTATGAATAAATGTATCTATAGATTTTCTACAATATTTACTTGTACCATCTCATTCCATTAGTCCAAGTCTATTTCCAGTTACACATTATCGGGATGTTGGTACACTCTAACACTGGCATTCACAGCGTCTAGTCGCCCTGTGGTTTTTGCACTTTTTTCTCTAGCAAGACCCATTTAAAAAGTGTATCCACTGCTAACACAATGCACATTTTAGAAAGAAACTTTTTTTTTTTCTTTTTTTCTGGAATTTGATGTAATTTCTTGCAAGGAATATAGACAATCACAATATTAAAGTGGCAACATGTACACTGTAACAAGAGTGAAAAAACGACTTTCATACTGAATCTGCTTCTTAAATTATGAAGGTTTAAATTGTGGTTTATGTCCTCATTAGGGTTATTCATCACACTTACTAACGATTCTGACGTTTTTGAACACCATCTCTGGCTCTCTATTCTTTTCAATCAAACCAGATCATAGCAGATATAGGGCTACAGTAAAGTGATATACATCACAACTTCCACATCACAACTGATAGCTTTACTAAAACTATTTGAGTATAGGAAAAAATCCCCCCCCTCTGCTTGTGCATGCTATGTTGATAGAAAAATTGATAGAAAAGTGTGGCTTAATATAACACAACATGGTGCACTCTTATACGTCTTGTGTAGATTCCCAGGTTCGTTAACAGGGCTTTTCACCACTGGAAAGTCTTAGGAAAATTACTGCCATGATTTTTTCATTAGAAATTGAGATTTGTTTTCAAAATGGTAAACTTGATTATTTGAACATTAAACCAGGAGTTATGGTAAATTGCCATTTAGAGATCTGTGTAAAGATGTGTTTGCTGATGCACAGCATAATTATACTATATGGCTCATTTACACCTGAATGGGATCTCTTCCAGTGATTAAAGGTCTGATCTAACTGAATCCATTCCTACATTCCATGTTCTTCTCTTCTTCTACGTTGCCCATTGGGTGAATATTTACTACTGGGTAACTCCCACTCATGCATGCTAGAGTAATATTATCTGGAGCTGTATACTGTACTATGCATGCACCACAATCAAGGTAGAGATTAAAGCAAATTGCTGGCAGAGAAGTAAAGTATCATTTTACATTCCTTTCTACCAAAATACTACCTGCTAGCATTTCTTTTTGGATTTTTTTCTTTTAAGTATTAGAAGTAGTAAGGATTCAAAAAATATGTGTTCATTGGATCAATCCCAAAATGTTTTTTTCTGAATATCTCTCTCATTTGTTTCTCTCAAATAACATGAATGCGTTTTTTAAGATTTTGGATGGTGTATGGACATTTATTTTTTCTATTTATATTGTCAGCTTTCTTCCCTTATTAAGAGCTGCTTTCATTTATTTATTATAAATGGTATATTTGCCTGTGTTAGTATTAAATTATGAATGTTCTATCAATAGAGCAACTTGGCTCCTTTAGATCACCAGATGGCCTATACTGAAATTGATGCATTGGCTAGTACAGACTTGCCTCCCTAATGCTTTTTAAACCAGGCAAGATAAATATTGCTACCTAAAATTAAATACATAAACACAAGCATTCCGCTTTGGATAGAACTAGCAGCAATCTAAATTAAAAATTTACTTTACTCAAGTAAGTTATGTCATGCAAATATATATATATATATATATATATATATATATATATATATATATATATACATACATATATATATATGTATATATATATTACAGATATATTTATATAAGTATATACAACTATTGCATCCAGTGTGTGTGCAGTTCCTGGCTGCTGAACAGACCATGCAAGAGAAAAACAAATATAATAAAAATAAGTGTCACAGTAGCTAAGCCAGTGACGTTCATGTTGGCTCAACAAAAAGTAAAAGTAAAATGAAGTGATAGAACACAATTGCAGGCATGTATCTGGGCACCAATTAGTTGCTAGAAAAAGGCACTCGGCTCTTTTTTTGACACTTGATTATACAGGGCAAAACTGTAGCCCAAAGACTGCCCTTAGGTACGTACATGTTTTATTGCGAGGATAGTGAGATTTGGTTGTCCTCATTGTGGTCATCTAACTTTCTATGGGTTATCTAAAAATAAAAATAAAAAAAATAATGTGGTTCTAAAGCTTCCATTTGTTTTAAATTAAAATAATAACCATATCATATTCACCTGCTCTGTGCAATAGCTTTGCACAGAACAGCTCTGGTCTTCCTCTTCTCAGGTTCCCTGATGGCATTTCTGGCCCCTCCTCCCTATCAAGTTCTACCAGCAATTTGGGGCACTAGTGTCTGCTCATTCCTGAGCCAGCTTTATGTGTCTATGGGACACACAGAGCTTGGCCCAGTCCTGCCTACCCCGGGAAATGTGTCAATGTAAAAAAATAAATTGATGCTTAAAAGTAGAACATTGGAACTAAAGGCAAAACATTTTTTATTTTTTTTTGGAGAGGGGTTAAATCCATTATCAGGTTTATAATTGCTGTCTCTGCCTCCTTTGTCATTGAAAGTAAAAGAAAATACCACATTTTGTGTTGTCCGCAGTAAAGTAATAGTACAGACATTTTCCAATGTGTACATGTGTTTGGCTATGGGACAGGAAGTGAAGATAAATCTTCACAATTGCACACAGATGGCGAAAAATAAATCTGACTCTATCCAAAATTTTCATTAAAAAATTTGCCTTTAGTTCTACTTTAAATACCATGCCAAGGAGGGTTAGCTAAACCTGCCTGTTAAGGGATGCATCTCTGTTATGTACAGAAAATTCTGCAGCAGCACTAACATTTATATACAAAAACATAGAATATCCAGGCTCAAACTTACTGACCAATCAGCAACCAACCAAATTCACCTGTCTAACAGTGTGCGTTAAAAACAGGGGTTTAGTAACAAATGCATGTGTAAGCTGCAGGCCCCGTCAAGGCTCTCTGTATACTGCAGTCCTAACTATAACATTACATTTTATAACATTACATGTAAAGATTGCCGTTCCTAACTTTCAGGTTTAATTTAAGAGAACATTCACTTTTCAAAGTGAACAGTGTCTACAGTTGTTAATCAACCAACATGGACAAGTTTATCTCTTTTCTAGATAATTGCAATAGTGGCCTTTAGTTCCCTAGAGAATAGGTGCAGGTACCACCTACCCACCTCAGAGTATCATCCCTTGGTTTCATCTCCTACTCACTTCCCTCTAACCTCCCTATAGGTTACAGAAGCAAGTAGTGTATCATTTTGTGATGCTAAGTAATGTAATTTCATGGAATTAGTTAATGATAATAATAAAATCAGTAAAATAGATCCTCTGCAACAACATTCCCCGCAGAAATAATAGATCCACCCTAGCAACAATAGACCCCCATCGGCAACAATAAATATCCCAGTAATCAGCATCAACCAGACCCTCCATCAGCTAGAAACAAAATATCCATCCCTCAACAGTAGGCCCCTTCCAGCAACAACTGACCTGATCCCACCAGCAACATACAGCCCTCCCAGCAGCAATAGACCATCCACCAGGAACAACAGATCCCCATCAGCAACAATAGTTCCCCTAGCAGCCAGCAACAATAGACCCTCCTGCACACCCCAGCACCGATTATCATTACATACATTCAATGACAGAGGTGGCAGAACTGCTTTCCCCCCAAATTCCTGCTGAAAGAAAGCTCTGATTGTAACTGATTTCAAATAGTAAAAATAAGTTAACGACGCGTTAAAAATCTCAGTATGATTTGTAGCATTTACAGTAAAAACTTATCACTCAACTATTAACCTATAAATTCTTTGGTTATTACATATAATGCCCTGACTGGTGGCATTGCTTATACACAATAAGTAGGGATGAGTCGAACATACCCGCGTTCGGTTCGAACCAGGACCGTCGAACAGACCGACCGTTCGCGCAAAATTTAGAACCCCATTGAAGTCTATGGGACTCGAACGTTCACATTCAAAAACGGTCATTTTAAAGACCAATATTCAAGTTATTGTTGGAAAATGTCTTTGAGAACCCGGGTCTTACCCCAGGGAACATGTATCAATGGAAAAAAGTTTAAAAAACGGCAATTTTTTGAGGAGCAGGACTCCTGAAAAAGTGACCGTTTTTAAAACTTTTTTCCATTGATACATGTTCCCTCGGGCAAGACCCGGGTTCTCAAAGACGTTTTCACAGGCAAGCTATAGACACCCAGCAGGTACAATATTTAAAGGAATTTTTTTATTTAAGCATCATTAAAATCACTGCTCCAGGAGCAGTGATTTTAATAATGTTTAACCACTTCCCGCCCGGTCAATAGCAGATTTACGGCCGGGAAGTGGTTATGAAATCGTGACTGGACATTCTCCAACGTCCTGCATGATTTCCTGACGCGCGCGCCCGTGGGGGCGCGCAGCGCGGCGATCGCTGATGCGGGTGTCAGTCCGACACTCTGCACCTCCGATCTCGGTAACGAGTCTCCGGCGGAGGCTCGCTACCACGTGATCAGCCGTGTCCAATCACGGCTGATCACGATGTAAACAGGAAGAGCCGTAGGTGGCACTTCCTCACTCGCGTCTGACAGACGTGAGTACAGGAGAGCCGATCGGCGGCTCTCCTGACAGGGGGGGGTTCGCGCTGATTGTTTATCAGCACAGCCCCTCCCCTCGGATGCCCACACTAGACCACCAGGGAATGCCCACACTGGCAGGGCAAAAAAAACAAAAACGTAAAAAAAAAAATCTGGATAAAAAAAAAAAAATACATCCCAAGTAAAAAAAAAAGAAAGATGCCAGTCAGTGCCCACATATGGGCACTGACTGGCAACAGATACATCAGTGCCACCCCTCAAAGTCCATCAGTGCCACCCCACAGTGTCCTTTAGTGCCACCCCTTAGTGCCAATCCATGCCCAGTGCCCACCTATCAGTGCCCATCTGTGCCACCCATAAGTACCCATCAGTGCCACCCATAAGTGCCACCCATAAGTGCCATTCTGTGCCGCCTATGAGTGCCCAGTGCTGCCCATGAGTGCCCATCAGTGCCGCCTATGAGTGCCCATCAGTGCCGCCTATTAGTGCCCATCAGTGCCACCTATGAGTCCCCATCAGTGCCACCTATGAGTGCCCATCAGTGCCGCATACCAGCGCCGCCTATCAGTGCCCATCAGTGCCACCTCATCGGTGCCCTTCAGTACTACCTCATTGGTGTCCATCAGTGCCACCTCATCAGTGCCCATCAGTGCCGCCATATAAGTGCCTGTAATTGAAAGAGAAAACTTACTTATTTACAAAAAAGTTAACAGAAAAAAATAAAAATGTATTTTTTCTTCAAAATTGTCGCTTTATTTTTGTTTATAGCGCAAAAAATCAAAACCGCAGAGGTGATCAAATACCACCAAAAGAAAGCTCTATTTGTGGGGGGAAAAGGACGCCAATTTTGTTTGGGTACAGTGCAGCATGACCGCGCAATTGTCATTCAAAGTGCGACAGTGCTGAAAGCTGAAAATTGGCTTGGGCGGGAAGGTGCGTAAGTGCCTGGTATGGAAGGGGTTAAATAAAAAAATGTTTTAAAATTCCTTTAAATATTGTACCTGCAGTGCTGGGTGTCTATAGTTTGCCTGTGAAAACGTCTTTCCTGACACAGCATGACAGCATATACGTATGGGAAGGCTCCGCCCCCCTGCCCAATCAGGACCGGTTATACTATAAAAGTAGGTCTCCTCCCCTACCCCCGCATTCTCTGTTTTTTCCTTCACTGCTACAGGCGGTTATACTACTGCTAAAGAAAGCAGACATTTTTTTTTTTCCCTCACCTGGCCGGACACTTCCCGCCAAGCCGCACAGGTTCAAAGCCTCTCCTGTGACGAAGCTCCCCGCTGTACAGGCAGACCTGAACGCCTAATGGGGGAGGCCTCACCCCAGCAGGATCCAGGAAGATGGGGGTTGAAGGCATCTGGTCTCTAGGGATTGCTCATTTATCATGACGCCATGTATGGACATTCATTGGACTTTGGACATGAAGCATGCAGGTGGTAAGGCACCACATGGTGCACACAATTCTGTTCAGTTACTGCTGCAAGTATAGGCAAGTATGTGGTTAAACTTGCATTACTGAAGGGCTGTGGTTGTGTCTGCAATACTGCTAATGATGATAGCAGGTACTGTGCTGGGCTGAAGCCTTCCATTTAACTGAATAAGCCTGGCTCTACAGTCTTGATTTATTTCCTGCAGGTTTGTGGTTAATTTGCATTTCTGAAAAGCATATATCACACATGTGAATGTAACTGGATGTCTGTAGTGTCACTCTGTTTACTAATATTAAACAGACTAAAGGATGTGTTTGCAGCATTGCTGAAGTTTGAACTGATATCAGGTAATATTGAGAGCCCTTTTAGGTTAGTGCAGGGATTGGGCCTGCAGTATGGGCTCACTGTGTATGGAAGTTTGGTCTCCTCTGGTAGGTTTAACTTGCTAGTGCTAATGTCATAGGATCATTAATTTGTGCTGCATTCCTGTGATTACATTAACTCCACACTAGGTAAGGCTGTGATGTGTTTTACTTCTATGCATTTACATGTTGACCTTGGTGCTAAAATGTCAGGATCTGTTTAGTCACACTCTTTAGTACTTGTTAGCAATAGGTAATTGCTTGTGTTATTTGGGGTACCCCACTCAAAGATAGGGGGTTTGTAGTGGTTACTATTTATAAGAAAATAATCCCAGACATCTGTGAACCAGCAGCAATCAGCCTTCCTAGAGACCAGAAACTTTGAATAAAGGTGAGGGCAGGTAAGTATATGCTATATCCTAAAAAAAGAGTGCACATTATGGGCATAATGAGTGTACATCTCAAGCCCTCAACACCAAACACCAGTCTACCTGCTTCTGCGACAAGGGACAGATCCTCTTCAACCCTGGAAAAATCCCACTATGTAGCTAACTGCCAGAAATCGCTACAGGAATCATAGTGGTCGGGTGTAACTGGTGTGACGGCCAGAATGCAAAACAAGGTTGCAGGCCAAAGACAGTGACAAAGGGGCAGAGACTGAGAAGGCCTACAGTCACTAATGGTTCCATACCAAGCCTAATCAAACAACCGTGCTTGTTTAAAGGCAACCTCTACCTGAGAGCTTGCTTATGGAAAATCCCTCTGACTAGTTGGTATATCAGAGGCAAGAGACGGCGACTTTAACCCCGTCCAAACTGACTGTGTGGAACTCGGGTACTAAGCTATTCAAGCAATCAGCCAAAGGGTACCTCTGCCTCTAGAGCATGAATGAATGAAAACGTATATAGCGCGGCACATGCGAACTGAATCGCCTCTGGCGCTTGTTGTTCCTGTCTCCTTTGGTATCAAAGAGCAGCCAGCCAAACAGGCTTCAGCAGATTAACCAAGGGTACCATTCTTCCAAACAGAGGAAACAATATCCTTGCAGAGACCCTGTGACAGCAAGTAGATCTGGAGATCAACAAGATTCATACTACCGTTAAGTAGTGTTGTTGTGACCTGCGATGAGGCAGGATGGAAGCAGAGCTCTGGTCAGTGATAAGCTCTCTATGGCAGATCCTAGATTGAAAGGTAATAGCCAATGATGCAGTTCAGTCACTGCGGATACAAGACTGTATGCTGTTTCTCCAAAAATCATTGTGGCCAGTGAACCCTTATGGCCCCTCCCACAAGTGAACACATGCCGCTTTAGTCAGAGTGGTGACTGTTCAAGTCGGATCTGGCAATATCTAGAAGGAAGATTAATTCCTTATGTTAATCACCAAAGACCAGAGGATAGCCAAAAGATGGACAAGTTAAACGTGGGAGAACTATGGCGGAGAATAAAGAATCGATAATCTTTATTAGCCTAAACCCAAGTCGCCCAATAGGGTCAGCTGACAGTTGGATGTAAATTTCAGCGAAGGATCCATGAGTCCGGTGCATTAGGAAGCCAATGGAATTGTTTCATTCCTCTACCAATTCATTGCATTCCCTCCATGATGCATCAGAGCACAAGGGCTATGATTACATGGGCGTTGGTCATAGTAAAACTTAAATAACAAGAGGGTCCAAAAGGATGACATAGGCCATCGTGGCAATTCATCTCTCCAGTCGTCAGCAAAGCCTGACCTCCACAAATCCTACTCCAGGATTTTTAAGGAGTAGTGTTCATAGCAGTGCTGCGACTTCAAGGTAGTCCCTACACTACGTTTGAACCCACTGTGGTCTAACTGGGGGCCGTGGACGTCAAGAATACACAGGCATTGATTCAAGACGCATCGGAATCGCAGTAAAATTGCACAATTTTATGCCGTAATACTGGAAACCTAGTCCATTAAGTCCAACCTGGTGGTGTGATAGGGGTAGTTACCTTGGTATACCCTGTATGTTGTGGTCGTTCAGGCCGACTTGTGGGCACAAGGACTACTGGTAAGTCTTGTTTGAACAGCAAAGTGAGTAACTTGTATAGCACTGACAAATGTGAACCGAATCGCCTCAAGGCGCTTTGTATCCAGAGTCGTGCGGATACTTCAGAAGAGTTGTGGCACAATGGCTTCCAAGTTCTGGGAAAGGTCCCAGTACAGACTCTAATCAAGTCGGGAGGAGCCATCATCGAGAGACAAACTAGTCTCATTGCAGTAATCACCTACTGGAAGGTAATTCTGAATGGGAAAAAGTTAATGAACAAAAATTAAGTTACACTCAGAGAAACAGTGTAAGTATCCCATTTAAACAGATGCTCTTTCCTATTGGTTGCATCCCACGATCGCAAAAGCGATAAAGTACCCTGTAATAACCCATGTGGTCCGAGGGGGGGCCCAAGCAGGGTTGACAACTGTATTAACTTTAGTAAAGAGAGACTTACTTCCCACGTGAGAAACGATGACTCCACAGAGGAGAAAAGTCCCCGATTGGGGAGGTAGCTAAGCTGATCTTTCAGCATACCAATCATCACAAGTTGTCACTCGTGGGGTAGTCATGCCAATGAAGGACAAGGTGTCCAAAAGCCAGAGCTACAGCGGTCGCAGACTAAAGTCTTGCGGAAGGGAGCCTCAACTATGCTGAAAAGGACTCGGCAAAATGGGGAAGGCCTAGCCTCGCTGGCGGAAGGAATGCAAAACTAGTCAACTTCTGTCAGAGGTATCTCCCAGCATGTTAGGGTTTTCTAGAACTTACAGCCAGAGGGCATAAGATACAAAAGCCGTTGGATGACAAGGGACAGTCTCAAACAAGACAGTCAAGGGATCGGCAACGAGCAAGGCTATCAAGTTATTGGTCTGACCGTAACCTGGGTGGCTTCCCAGAGGTGGAAGCAGATAAACTAAGGACAGCCACCTGGGATTGGCAGATTAGCCAATACGTATATATTTAACAAACCTAAGAGTCTCCAGGAGGCCTATCCGGATTTGCAGCCGTTCGGTGGTAATGACGATAATTACCCTGTAGCTTGCAGGCAATGATGCCCACGGGTACAGTCTCAGATCCGAAAACTCCCTATTCTCCTTCCTGAGATTCAACACCTCATACAGCATGCCAACGGTATCTTTCAAATTCATAAAAATTATATCTAGATACAGGAGACCAAGATGTGGAGGTCTTACCGTTAGTGTTTGAAATCTAATGGAGGTCAGAATGTCTACTCCAGACTTCAAGTACCTTAGCTAAGAGAAGAACCTACAGAATTTAAAGGATGGAATTCTCTGTTCCTTACTGGAAGGAATAAATTGTATACAAGAGAGCCTAGAGACAGCATTAAAGGATACTGAAACGCAGTTGTATCTATTCTTCACTTTCTGGGTTGCATAGCCCAGTAACCAAGTCTGAAAGACCTAGGCAGGTTATTTTTTCCCCCATGGGGTCTTCCAAATAGTGTGAGACACATTATCTCACTCTCCATTTAGAGGGACAAAACATCCTAAATATGGCCAGGAATATGGGAATAAGTATTCCTTTTGGCAAATACAGTATGTAAAATAGATCTAGAAGAATCTCAAACATCCAAGTGTCATACCATAAACTACCTTGTTGCTGAAATGATCAGGCAAAATGTCTCTAGTCTCTTCCTCAACACTATACAAAGGTTGGTATCTTGGCAACCTGAGTTAGAACATCATCATCCTTTTGGGCAGATCCAAACGGAAGTGTTTGAAGTTCCACAAACTTGGAAAAGAGTTAATATCTAAACTACGACCTGGTCTACATTCAACATGTTGGGGGTCCATTCTGGCGGACCCAGCAGTCGTAACTACAATACATCTCAGTCGTTAGAGGGGATAGATCTAATCCTCTTAAACACTTGAGCAGTACCCACCCTTGTTGTCTGGTGATTTGGTACATCCCATACGTATATGCTGTCATGCTGTGTCAGGAAAAGGGAAAATGTTATACTTACCTAACGGTAATTTTCCTTTCCTGATTAGTGTTGCTCACGAATATTCGCATTACGAATATTCGGCTCGAATATTGCATATTTGAGTAATCGCGCAATATCTCGAATATCGCGCTGAATATTCGCAATGTCGAATATTCGGATTTTTCTAAAAAAAAATTTAACACAGATCACATGCTAGTGATCTCCATCGACGTGTAAAAGCAATGGTGGTATGATTAGAGAGACCCTGGGCCGAGTAGCACATGCGATCCTTTTATGCTGCCGAATATTCACAATGCGAATATTCGGCAATAGGAATATTGCACGAATATTTTCTCCGCCCTTCATTGGCATCAGAGCCAATCAGAGTTCCATTTCCACAGGTGTCAGAGGTTAGCAACCTCCACATCAACCAATAGGAACCTGCCTCACGACCATTATATAAACTAGGTCCCAGCATGTGCTCATTGCAGATTCACAAGGTGGATATAGAGGGAGAAGTGTTTCTGTGCTCTGTGTTATATTGCATCAGCATTGCAGTGCCTTTCAGTTCTGTGCTCCTGTTCAGTGTTCAGTTCATTTGAGTATTAGCAGCTGCTAGTGCTTATATTTCTAAACTGCTTTTTTAAAAGCAAGAAGATACCAAACAGCTTTTTTTAAAGCTACTATTTGTGTGTTTGTGTTCCAGTTTCATTTAGTGTTAGATAGATAGGTTTGAGTGTACTTGTACACCTCTGTAAGCTAGCTAGCTTCGTTTACTGTGTTTATTTAGTTATCTGTTTTATAAAAAAAAAAAAAAAAAGTTATTTTTAGTTTATTCAGATCTCTGGCTCTGCTGTGTTAGCAGAGTCACTGTTCTATCTATATTAGTTTGTTTATTGCTTTTATTCGTTGCCCAGTCAGTTTTTGTCTGTTGTCTGTCAGTCAGTTAGTTAAAAAAAAAAAAAAAAAATTTAAAAAAATTTACCTTTCGTTTAAGTGTTGTTTAGTGGCATAGCTACTAGGTGTTTGTCTGCGTGCCTGTTTTTTCTTTTATCACATTTACCCCCCCCCCCCCAATAAAGTTTACCCACCCCCCCATATCAGCATGAGCAGCATCCGTGGCCGTGGTCGTGGCAGCAGGGGTAGGGGAGTTACTCCCAGTGCTGGGTCGCTGCCAGCACGGGGTACCTCTCGCGCCCCTACTACTGGTAGAGGATCGGGTGGAAGGGGAGTCCGCCTCATCCGGGAGTTTTTCACTTCGGGCAGCCGCCCGATATTGCCTTCCCAGGCTCCAGCAGTGGTGGAGTACATGGGGCACAGCAGTGCCACTGAGTCATCACCAGTAGCCACACCAAGTAGCACCACCACCATCAGTACACCGGTGCCTTTAGTACCCAGCCCCAGCCCCCAAGAGTCCAGCCTCATGCTGTTTGAGGATGAAGGTGAGATGGATATCTTGGGGGAGGCCCTCGATCATGCAGACATAGATTTATGTGCTGATGGTCAGGACCTTTTTGAAGGGTTAATCGAGGAGGAGGAGGATGGGGTACCGGCTGTCAGTAGCCCAGAGACCTCCCTTCATGGTGGTGCTGGTGATTTTCTGCAGGAAACACCAGCACCTAGTCAGACCCATGCGTCTGTGAGAGGACATCGGAGCCAGGCTAGCGGCTCCATGTCAGATGTCTCCTTCAGACCACCATATGTCAGCCCTGGGTCTGACATATCTGGGGGCGAAGAGGAGGGTGACCCAACATGGGTGCCACCTGCCTCGTCGGTTCACAGCATCAGTGACGACGAGGAAGGTAGGCACCCTGGGGAAACGGTGCGCCAGGTCACCAGGGAGACCAGCGTCAGGGTCTCCACTGGTGATGGCAGCAGGAGGTGTCAGCAGCAGCAGCAGCAGCAGCAGCAGCAGCAGGCAGCTCCACCTGTGCGCACCGAGTCCCAGCAGGTGGAAGTCAGCGTCACCCCATCTGACAGGAGGGCGGCGCTGAAGTCACCTGTCTGGGCCTACTTCACCTTGGTAGCAGATAACCCGACAGTAGCCATCTGCCAGCTCTGTCGTGCCAAGGTGAAGAGAGGGAAGTGCTTGGCTCGGGTGGGTACCACGGCACTCAACCAGCACCTGAGGATTAACCACTGGCAGGAGCATGACCAGATGAAGCGTGGTGGTGGTAGCAGCGCCACCACCACAAGTGTGCAGGGTACAGCAGCCCCTGCCACAGCTTCATCGGCTACCAGCAGGTCATGCCCCCCCGCTCCCTCTAGTAGAGGTACTGGTACCGGCAGCCAGACCTCCACATCATCACCCTCCTCTTCGGTGTCCCGCACTGCCGTCCGGCGCCAGGCGTTGCTTTCTGACGCCTTGGAACGCAACACTCCCTTCCCCCCTGCAGACCGACGTGTGCGTTCCCTCAATGGGCTCCTGGCAAGGGTTATTGCCCAACATCTGCTTCCCTTTAACATAGTGGACTGCAACCCCTTCAGGCAGATGTTGATACTGGCTGCTTTCATGTTAATATCAAGTATTATTCTTTAGTTCACTCTTCTTAGTTTTGTCTAGCGCAGTGTTTCCTTCCGGATTTTTTTAGATGTTGGAGCAGGCCCAACCCCAATGGCGTGTCCCCAGCCGCCATTTCTTTGCCAGGACTGGTGTCCCTGCCCTACACCAGCACATTGTGCAGAATGTAACCCTGTCGCTGGATCATGCTGTCAGCAACAGGGTGCATCTGACAATGGATGGCTGGACCAGCAGGCATGGGCAGGGGCGCTACATAAGCTTCACGGCCCATTGGGTTTCCCTCCGAGGCGCCGGGGAGGGATTGGCGGCATCTGATTTTGTGGTGCCGCCCCGGGGTGTCCAGGGGAGAACTGCTGGTCTCCCTCAAGCCACTGTCTCCGCAGCTGCTGAGCCTCCCAGCAAGCGCCCCCGTAGCTATTCAAGTGTGGGGCACGTGCGCTGTCAGGCCGTGCTCCAGCTTGTTAGTTTAGGGGAACGGAGACACACTGGACGAGAAGTGCTGAGCGCACTTCAGGCTCAGGTCCAGAAGTGGCTGACACCCCGAAGGCTCCAAGCAGGTCTGGTTGTCTGTGACAATGGCAGCAACCTCCTCTCCGCCCACCAGGCTGGCAGTCTGACACACGTGCCCTGCCTGGCACATGTCCTCAACCTAGTGGTGCAGAAGTTCCTGCGCACCTATCCCGGGTTGAGTGACATTGTGCTAAGGGTACGCAGGATTGCCAGCCACTTCAGGCGCTCCCCAACCGCTACCGCGTCCCTGTCAAAGTTGCAGCGGGACAACAGCCTGCCCCTTCACAGGCTGATTGTGGACAGTGTGACGCGGTGGAACTCCAGCCTCTACATGCTGGAGAGGTTGTGGGAGCAGCGAAGGGCGGTGAAGGAGTACCTGCTGGAGCAAGGCACTGGCGGGCCATCACAACACACACTCCCGTACATCACCAGTCTGGAGTGGGGGCAGATACACCAGGTCTGCCATGTGTTGGCCCCTTTTGAGCAGGCGACCAAGATGGTGAGCAGGGAGCATGTCGGCCTCAACGACGTGCTCCCTATAGTGTTCCTGCTGGACAGGGCACTAGATCGCCTGCTCGAAGCTGGGGAGAGTGCCTTGGTGGAGCAGGAGGAGGCAACACTGCTCCACCAAGACCAGGCCCAGGACGAGGAGGAGGAGGAGGATCATGATGATGATCAGGAGGTGACTGGTGGCGTCCTGGAGTCAGGGCCTGGTCAGGAGGGAGAGCCGGTGTTGGGGCACCGATAGTCCGGGGGTTTGGCATGACTGACTGCGAACAGCAGCGCCTCCATGACGAGGAAGCGGACGTCATGGACCCAGGCAGCCATGAGGAGTCACAGCGGGCTGTGCTCTTCCCCATGGCTGCCCACATGCTGAGATGCCTCAGGAGGGACCCCCGGGTTAAAGCCATCAAGGAGAGGGATGAGTTTTGGCTGGCCACCCTTGTAGATCCCAGATTTAAGGGGAAACTGGAGCAGTTCCTCCCAGCCAGACGGAGGCAGCCCCGGATGGAGGAACTGCAGGCATGCCTAGTCAGCCGGTTGGAGCAGGCAACTCCCCGGCCTCCAGTTGTCCCCCCTCATCTCACCCAGCAGGTGGCTGCACCCAGCAGCAACATCAGCAGCCGAGCAGGGGACCTAATGGGTGAGATGAGGATGTTCATGCAAACTGAGCGACCCAGTACCAGCAGCAGCAGCAGCAGCAGTCACCACCAGCGGCTGGCCCACATGGTGGCAGACTACATGGGGTCCGTCAGTGCTTCTGACAGTATGAGCACCGACGACCCCATGGAGTACTGGGTTGCCAGATTGGACACCTGCCGCGAGCTCGCTCAGTATGCGCTGGAGTTATTGTCTTGCCCCCCCTCCAGCGTACTATCTGAGCGGACATTCAGCGCGGCAGGTGGGGTGGTCACGGACAAGAGGACCCGTCTGTCCACAGACTCCGTGGATAGACTCACATTCATCAAAATGAATGAGTCCTGGATCGGCGGTGACTTTCTGGCACCCGCCGTCGGTTCAGGGCGCTGAATGGTCCCTTGTCAGTTAGCAATACCTCTCCTATCTCTTTATACCAGGGGTGTCAAACTCAATTTCATCGTGGTCCGCATCAGCATTATGGTTGCCCTCAAAAGGGCCGGTTATATCTGTAATATTATATGTCCAGCGCATCCCCTCCCCTTACATTAGATGTCAAAGGCCACCCCACCATCATACCCCACCATCAGAAGTGGAGTTCCCCCTCTCCCTTACATCACAGTGCATCCCCCTTTCCTTATGCTGCTGCTGGGAAGAAGTTGGATATTTTTTTTTTTTTTAAAAGCCTGTGGCGTGCAAAACACAACCCAAAAACTCCACCCGGTGCCACAGCTACTTAAGGCCTGTGTCATTCTGCTTTTCAAATGTAATCACCATGCTAATGCAATTTCAAGCTTTTGTAATTTTGGCACTATATGGGCTCCTACTGCTAATGCCAAAAGGCTGAGTGATTATGTACCGATATATTACTCATACTGGTGCTGTCACCTTTTGTCTGTGAGATTTGCCACTTTCTTACTACTGCTGGTGCTGCTGCCACCTCTTCCACGACCACGAGTGAAAAAAACACTTAATTGTGTACTGCTACTACTATGCTGCTGCTGCTGCCAGTGCTCAGATACTTATGTGTCAAGTTCTTTGGCACTATATGCTACAATTATCAATGCTGCTGCTGTGCTGCTGCCACCTCTTCCACGACCACGAGTGAAAAAAACACTTAATTGTGTACTGGTACTACTATGCTGCTGCTGCTGCCAGTGCTCACTTACCTATGTGCCAACTTCTTTGGCACTATATGCTGTAATTATCAATGCTGCTGCTGTCCTGCTGCCACCTCTTCCACAACCACGAGTGAAAAAACACTTTATTGTGTACTGTTACTACTACTATACTGCTGCTGCTGCCAGTGCTCATATACCTATGTGACAAGTTCTTTGCCACTATATGCTACAATCATCAATGCTGCTGCTGCTGTGCTGCTGCCACCTCTTCCACGACCACAAGTGAAAAAACACTTTATTGTGTACTGTTAGTACTACTATACTGCTGCTGCTGCCAGTACTCATATACCTATGTGACAAGTTCTTTGACACTATATGCTACAATCATCAATGCTGCTGCTGCTGTGCTGCTGGCACCTCTTCCACGACCACGAGTGAAAAAAACACTTTATTGTGTACTGTTACTACTACTATACTGCTGCTGCTGCCAGTGCTCATATACCTATGTAACAAGTTCTTTGACACTATATGCTACAATCATCAATGCTGCTGCTGCTGTGCTGCTGCCACCTCTTCCACGACCACGAGTGAAAAAACACTTTATTGTGTACTGTTAGTACTACTATACTGCTGCTGCTGCCAGTGCTCATATACCTATGTGACAAGTTCTTTTGACACTATATGCTACAATCATCAATGCTGCTCCTGCTGTGCTGCTGCCACCTCTTCCACGACCAAGAGTGAAAAAAACACTTAATTGTGTACTGGTACTACTATACTGCTGCTGCCAGTGCTCAGATACCTATGTGACAAGTTCTTTGCCACTATATAGTACAATTACCAATGCTGCTGCTGTGCTGCTGCCACCTCTTCCACAAGTGATAAAACACTTTATTGTGTACTGTTACTACTATACTGCTGCTGCCAGTGCTCAGAAACCTATGTGACAAGTTCTTTGTCACTATATGCTACAATTACCAATGCTGCTGCTGTGCAGCTGCCACCTCTTCCACGACCACAAGTGAAAAAACACTTTATTGTGTACTGTTAGTACTACTATACTGCTGCTGCTGCCAGTGCTCATATACCTATGTGACAAGTTCTTTGACACTATATGCTACAATCATCAATGCTGCTGCTGCTGTGCTGCTGGCACCTCTTCCACGACCACGAGTGAAAAAACACTTTATTGTGTACTGTTACTACTACTATACTGCTGCTGCTGCCAGTGCTCATATACCTATGTAACAAGTTCTTTTGACACTATATGCTACAATCATCAATGCTGCTCCTGCTGTGCTGCTGCCACCTCTTCCACGACCAAGAGTGAAAAAAACACTTAATTGTGTACTGGTACTACTATACTGCTGCTGCCAGTGCTCAGATACCTATGTGACAAGTTCTTTGCCACTATATAGTACAATTACCAATGCTGCTGCTGTGCTGCTGCCACCTCTTCCACAAGTGATAAAACACTTTATTGTGTACTGTTACTACTATACTGCTGCTGCCAGTGCTCAGAAACCTATGTGACAAGTTCTTTGTCACTATATGCTACAATTACCAATGCTGCTGCTGTGCAGCTGCCACCTCTTCCACGACCACAAGTGAAAAAACACTTTATTGTGTACTGTTAGTACTACTATACTGCTGCTGCTGCCAGTGCTCATATACCTATGTGACAAGTTCTTTGACACTATATGCTACAATCATCAATGCTGCTGCTGCTGTGCTGCTGGCACCTCTTCCACGACCACGAGTGAAAAAACACTTTATTGTGTACTGTTACTACTACTATACTGCTGCTGCTGCCAGTGCTCATATACCTATGTAACAAGTTCTTTGACACTATATGCTACAATCATCAATGCTGCTGCTGCTGTGCTGCTGCCACCTCTTCCACGACCACGAGTGAAAAAACACTTTATTGTGTACTGTTAGTACTACTATACTGCTGCTGCTGCCAGTGCTCATATACCTATGTGACAAGTTCTTTTGACACTATGGGCCAGATTCACGAACACTTGCGCTGGAGTATTTGGATATGCGCCGCGTAACTGTGATGATGCGCCGTCGTTTCTATGTGCCCGTACCCACCAAACTAGATGCGCCCAATAACGGGTCATTTGCGACCGGCGGAACGTTCCGACGCCAGAGTATCGTCAGCGTTTATTTTCGCTGGGCGCATCAGTCGCGCCCATTGATTTCCCCTGCAAATATGCAAATGAGGGAGATTTCCCAATTCACGAACGGATTAGCACCATACGCTGGCTACATGCGCCGCGCGTATCTGGTCCGTCCGGCGCAAAGTTATTTCTACAAAAGGCTGCTTTATCTTTACTCCAGACGGTCACAGGTCAGCAGGAGAGCAGCTACAGCAGCGTTACCGACGATAGGAGCTTGCTGAACAACAACACTTGCAAGGAGGACAACACCTCTGTGTGCCAACATGCCAGGGGCAATTGTGGTCCTAGAACTACTGATGGGTCCCCTGGAACCAAGAAGGCGGCCACGTGAGAGGATATACCGCACTCGTATGAGCCTCTTTGGCATGGGGGATGAGGAGGTGTATCGCCTCTTCAGATTCAGCCCTGATGCAATACTTGAACTAACCACAACCCTGCAGGGTGACATCACCAGCAAGACACACCGCTCACAAGCAGTGCAGCCACTGGTGAAGGTCCTGGCAACACTTCATTTCCTTGCAAGTGGATCATTCCAGCGTACAAGTGGAGTGGTGGCTGGGATGTCACAATCCTCCATAAGCAGATGTGTGCACCAGGTTGTCCCTGCAATCCTCAGACGCAGACCTCAGACGTGTCCAACCAGTTCATCAGACCCACCACTGAGGAGCTGCGGCAGAAGGCAATGACAGATTTCTACAGCATTGCCAGATTCCCACGCACTGTGGGGGCCATTGATTGCACACATGTGGCACTCCAGCCCCCCAGTGCCACAGAGCACATATACCGCAATCGGAAGCATTGGCATTCCATCAATGTACAGGTGATAGCCGATGCCCAACGCCTCATATGGCACGTCCGTGCCAAACACCCCGGGTCCAGCCATGACAGCTTCATATACCGTCAGAGCCCCATCCCAGCAGAATTTAACCAGAACATGTATGGGGACAGCTGGCTGGTTGGTGAGTGACATGGGAGTCAGGCATGACTATCCCCTCCCGTGATGCACAACAGAAATCGCACATGCATGACTAACATTCTCCTGTCTTTTCCCTTCCAGGTGACTCTGCATATGCACTGGGACCCCATCTCATGACTCCTTTCCGGAACCCCCAAACCAGAGGAGAGAGAAAATACAATGAAGCACACATCAAAACCCGTGCAGTGGTGGAGCAAACATTTGGGCTCCTAAAGTCCCGTTTCCGATGCCTGGATAAGTCTGGGGGGGCCCTATTGTATTCCCCTACCTTCGTGTGTCAGATCATTGGTGCATGTTGCATACTACATAACTTTGCTATGAAAAAAGGCCTGCATATTGACATACGTGATGACCTGACCCCCGACCCACACAGTCCCCACCTGCCAGAGGACACCCAGTCTGCTGATGGAAGAGCAGTCAGGAGGGTCCTCGCTGTAGGCATCTTTGGACACTAAACCAAAACATTAATAACACAGACAGTGCACGCGTGTACACCACTGATGTCCCTAGATCACACACACCACATGCACATCACATTGGATTAGCCCAAGTCCAGCATGTAGGAGTTGGGAGCAGTAACGCCAGCGTCAAGGCCCCAATGATGTCACTGTCCATTCACACACCTTTCACACGTCATTCATTCAGCCGTGGGGTTCACTTCACCACCACGGCCGAGGGTGACACCCCTTACTTTCAGGAGTGCCACCCCCTCACATTCACACACCATTCACACTGTCCCCTGCACTCCTGACCGTGTGCAGTACAAAAATAAATTAATAATATCATATCCTGATAATTAAAAGAAACAAAATCTCAAAACCTGAGCAAAATAAAAAATAAACTCATGACCTGAGTATGTCCAAAAAAAATAAAAGGCCTCATCGGGGATGCCGGGGGGTTCTTCTGGGGGCCCCTCTCTGACTCCGCAGCTGCCTGGATGGAGTGGGTGGGGGTGGGGGGGCATCTGGAGGTGGCTGATCCCCAGGTGGGCCACTCCTGGCAGGTGTGGCCTGCGTGCCCTCCAAGGCCCTGGCTATCCGTCCAAGGTAGGAGTTGGTCTGGGCCTGCATCCGGAGCTGACGGGTGACCTGGTAGTGCTGGGCCCGCCGACTCAGCCTCCCCTGGTCCCGGATGGCAGCACTGTTGGCCTGGACGGCTGCAGTAAGGTGCCGGATATCCCCCTGCACCTCCCCCAAAGTGGTGACCAATGCAGCGCAGTTGCAGCTGACATCCTGCACTGCGTTGCTGAGGTTGGCAACGGAGCCCAGGCTGTCAGACACTTTCTCCAAGTGCACCGATATGGCCCCCATCTGTTCCGTCTGCCTGGCGTGATCCCTCGCCAACTGGTCCTGTATACCATCAGACACCCCCCTGGTCTTCTGGGTCGCCTTCCTGGGGACAGAAGATGGTTGTCCTCGGGTGGAAGGAGTCGCCCTTGAGGGGCTTCCAAGGATGGGGGAGGGGACGACAGACGGCCCAGGAGAAGGGGAGGAGACAGACAACACTAATGAAAAGTCCTGCTCTGCCACAGCAGGATCCTCCACAACCACCTCGGCAGGTGTGGTGTGGCCACTCTCCTCCTCCACAACCTCTTCACCACCCAGTGGCTCGGGCACACGATGGCGTGGGGGGGATGGGGTGGAATGCACGCTGACAGATGATGGCCCAGCTCCGTCATCTGTGGATGACACAAAGCAGACACATGTTGGTGGTCCCACACACTTGGCACATGTACCCTCCCCCCCCCAAATGCAAAACAACAAATAGGGGATTATAAAACACTTACCTGTCCTTGTGCCTTCCTCCACGGAGTCATAGCCTGCGACCCCCTCCACCTGCTCCCTCTCCAGGCAGCGAGCAACCACCTCCTCCTCTGCGGTTAGGGTGACAGGACATGGGGGACCACCACCTGTGCCCCTCTCATACCTCCTGATGGAGGCCACCTTGTCCCTCACCTTGCGCCGCAGGTCATTAATTTTTTTTTGTATGTCCCCAGCAGTCCGGGTGGAGTACCCCAGGACATTGACCCTGGCAGCAATCGACTCCAGGATGCCCTGCTTCCTCTCCCGGCTGGTCTTCCGGCTTTTTTTGCCATGGAGAAATTCATTATCCGTCTCCATTGCCGAAATGATCACTGAGACCTCCTGTGAATTAAAGTTGAGGTTCCTCCTCTCTCTGGGGGTAGCGGGAGCAGCCATCACAGCACAAAAGTATCTTCCCTGGGGTGGGGGGAAGCGGAAATACTTTTGCGCCGGAATGGCGTTTCCGCCAGCGCTTTTAAGCGCCCAGCGGAACGCATTGCGCTGACGTTTCCCAGGAAGTGGTGCCGACGGAAGTTGTGAGCATGCGCACAAGGGGGGCGAGTGGAGCCTCACTCACTGCGCATGCTCCGTGGATGATGCGCTGAACGTAAGCCTCTGCGCTGGGCTCCGCCCATCATTTACATATGATCACACCCACTTCCACTTGCGTCGGGTTACGCCAGCGCATTATCGTTACTCTGGCGCAAGTTTACGCGCAACTGCTATGTGAATTACAGGACTTGCGCTGAAAGGGTCTTCAGAGTAACGTAAATGAGAAGCGTTACTCCAGAGGAAAGATACTCTCATCTACCTGAATCTGGCCCTATATGCTACAATCATCAATGCTGCTCCTGCTGTGCTGCTGCCACCTCTTCCACGACCAAGAGTGAAAAAAACACTTAATTGTGTACTGGTACTACTATACTGCTGCTGCCAGTGCTCAGATACCTATGTGACAAGTTCTTTGCCACTATATGCTACAATTACCAATGCTGCTGCTGCTGTGCTGCTGCCACCTCTTCCACAAGTGATAAAACACTTTATTGTGTACTGTTACTAATACTTTTGCTGCTCAGATACCTATGTGACAAATTATTTGCCACTATATGCTACAATTACCAATGCTGCTGCTGTGCTGCTGCCACCTCTTCCACAAGTGATAAAACACTTTATTGTGTACTGTTCCTACTATACTGCTGCTGCCAGTGCTCAGATACCTATGTGACAAGTTCTTTGCCACTATATGCTACAATTTCAAATGCTGCTGCTGTGCTGCTGCCACCTCTTCCACAAGTGATACAACACTTTATTGTGTACTGTTACTACTATACTGCTGCTGCCAGTGCTCAGATACCTATGTGACAAGTTCTTTGGCACTATATGCTACAATTACCAATGCTGCTGCTGTGCTGCTGCCACCTCTTCCACAAGTGATAAAACACTTTATTGTGTACTGTTACTACTATACTGCTGCTGCCAGTGCTCAGATACCTATGTGACAAGTTCTTTGCCACTATATGCTACAATTTCCAATGCTGCTGCTGTGCTGCTGCCACCTCTTCCACAAGTGATAAAACACTTTATTGTGTACTGTTACTACTATACTGCTGCTGCCAGTGCTCAGATACCTATGTGACAAGTTCTTTGGCACTATATGCTACAATTACCAATGCTGCTGCTGTGCTGCTGCCACCTCTTCCACGAGTGATAAAACTCTATATTGTGTACTGTTACTACTATACTGCTGCTGCCAGTGCTCAGACACCTATGTCACAAGTTATTTGCCACTATATACTACTATTACCACTACTGCTGCTGTCAAGTCTTGCCCAAGTGTTTAGATGCTATCTAGTACTATTACCACTACTGCTTGTAAATGTTGTGTGTGTGATAATTACTTTATATTTGAATACTACTGCTGCTGCCTTCATGCTGAGTAATGCTTCATGACCTCTCTGTCACAGCGGATCCACAAACAGCCTCCGCTACAAGCTACCAGACCGGATCGTAACAAACAGCAAGTGTGACTAAATGACTGAACGTTATGTTAAACCCTGGTTTGTGGCCTTTTTACTGCAACTATTAGCCTGTCTGCAAGAGCAAATCAGCACTCTCTTTCTCTTTCTCGCTCTCTCTCTATATCTATATATATATATATATATATATATATATATATATATATATATTGTAGCTTTTGTTATAGTAATTTTTCAACAGTTTAGTTTGTGTTAGTAGTGTCTGTGTCCGTGTATTTTATTTTTTATTAGATTTGTGTTAAATAAAATAATAGTATGAAATGTTTTTAGGTTATTATGAAGTTAGATGTGTTGATGTTGATGTTGATGTGTTAGATGTGAAGTTAGATGTGTTGAAAAACCTAACAATCTCAATAAGAAAGGAAACATTTGAAAAGAATAACAGGTTTAATAACCAAAAATAAAAATATTTACATGGAATGTTTCATGCGCTTGTAAATCTCAGCCAGCTCCTCGAAATTTTTTCTCTGCTGTTGTAACAGCTGTTCATTCTCGAGGTCCAATTTTTTTATTTTGCGCCGATTGGACAGGACTTTTTGATTGGTCCTCTCCATGACACGTGATTTCTCCTGAATCTCTTTCAAAACTGTTAGGATATAAGAAAAAAAAAAATTAGGATTAAATACTGTCCATTTTTATATCTACATCTTATTGTTGAAATGTCATTAATCTTTGTGCACATATTTACCCTCCTGACTGATGGTCATCACAGGCGCTGTGTCATCCTCCTGCTCCTCTTCTGCATCATGGCATTCACCAGGAGGTTGGGTGGGGGGAAGTTGCAACTCCTCAGGAGCTGGGGGTGGTAAGTCGGAGGGCCCTGGCTGCTCCTTATCCCTCTCCTCCTCTGCATCCTCCTCTTCATCCTCCTCTTCTTCCTCCTCCTCCTCTGCGGCCTGTCGCCTTGTGCGCTTGGGGCGCACAGATGGTAGAGGAGCTCCTATAATAACACAATGTTCATATATGTCAAAATGATTTCTAATAACATATGCAAATTCTGTGTACTCTGCTGTATTGTATATGAATACACATTTATTTATATAGACAGTTAACCAATGGGATAATGTTATACTAAAGGGTCTTGCTGGCACTACAGGGGACTGAGTGTGAGCTGGGCTGCCACCATGGTAAAATTAGCTGTTTGTGTTTCCTTTGTATTATTCTGAAGATCTCATGTTAAAAAAAGGGCCTGATGGAGTACACGGGATTACTATGATAACTCCACGCCTAGCACAGGAATTTAGTGGTAATTGAGTTATAAAATACCACCCTTTCCCCTTGAAACCCACCACACCACCACTTTAATTCCATGGTTTAAGTTGATGGAATAATGTCTTTTTTCAACAGTACTATGAATACCTTCGGTGGTGATATATGTTACCACAACATGGCGTCTGGGTTAACAACATCTGCCCTAAGGTTAATTACATATCACCTTACATGACTGTCACCAATAACTTACCTGGATGAAATTCATCGCGGATCTGTGTGACCCGGTCCATGTGGCGCCTCTTCAGGTCTGACCATTTTTTGAGAATGGCCATGTGGTCATGTGACCCGCCATGAAACTCCTGTAATTCCTCCAATACGGACTGGACGATTTTTTGTTTTTCCTGCTGGCACCTCATTAGGTCGTAACCATGTTGCAGGAACCTCTGCAAGATGAAGAACAAAGTATATTATAATACTTTTGTTTAAACCCTTATGGATATATGACGTAAATGTATGGTATTCAACAATTGGAAGCATTCTCGCCTTATTAATCACTGACAGTGGTAACATGACAGATTTTATATGTTGCCATTTTGGTCGCCAGCTTTTTGGAATAAATATAGCAGCCATTATCATTTGCATAATTATGTATATATGAGTAACATCACAGGACAGATGTATAGGGGAGAAATTAGTTGCTATTCATCTGACCACTATAATTATTTTTTGACCCTTACACTGGCCCTGTACAATAGATTATTTTTTTTCATCCCTATCTTTACATATGAACAATAATATGTTTGTTTCTTTTGACTTTTTGATGAAAAGGGAGAACTCTGTGGACTCTGATGTAAAAGGGAGAACTCTGTGGACTCTGATGTAAAGGGAAAACTCTGTGGACTCTGATGTTAAGGTAGAACTCTGTGGACTCTGATGTTAAGGGAGAACTCTGTGGACTCTGATGTTAAGGGAGAACTCTGTGGACTCTAATGTAAAAGGGGAACTCTGTGGACTCTAATGTAAAAGGGGAACTCTGTGGACTCTAATGTAAAAGGTAGAACTCTGTGGACTCTAATGTAAAAGGTAGAACTCTGTGGACTCTGATGTAAAGGGAGAACTCTGTGGACACTGATGTAAAGGGAGAACTCTGTGAACTCTAATGTAAAGGGAGAACTCTGTGGACTCTGATGTAAAAGGGGAAGTCTGTGGACTCTGATGTAAAGAGGAACTTTTGTGATTAATTTCATATGGTTAGAAATGTTATTTAATAGCGACATCTATGCAAACTAAGACAAAAAATTGCTGTGCGACGCTGAAGTGTTCGGGTTTGAAATGAACAAAAGGTGGCAACCCTGGGCATGCTGGGAGTTGTAGTTTTGCAACCGCTGGAGACACACTGTTTGGGAAATACTAATATCTGATCTTGCATCCTAACTTTTTAACTAGTCTAAAATGCAGTTAAAGATAATGAAATAACAAGTGGTGAAATTACTTACAGTAATCAGCAGTTTTTCCTCACTGGATGAAAAGTTACTCCACACCATCTTCGCTTCGCAGGGCAGCAGTAGATTCGCAGGGCAGCACTAAATAGCAATCCGAATATACACTGGCAAAGAATCCAGGAAATGATCGCCGTTTTCGCGACCGCGTGTTGTCCGCGCGCATGCGCATGCGTGGTCGAGAATTTCGCAATGAATTTCGCATTTGCGAAATTTCGCGTTAGCAATTGCGTTAGCAATTTTTTTTTAGATGAAATATCACGAATATTCGAAATTTCCGAATATTTCTCGAATATTCTCCTATATATTCGCGAAATATTGCGAAAGCGAATATGGCGTATTCTGCTCAACACAATTCAGGTTCCCTCCCCTAAAAAATAAAATAAAATAAAAAATAAAAAAAGAGAAAGAAATGGCAAATATGGGGCCTGAAACATTTAAAGTAAGGCCTTCCACAGCGATAATAAATTACGAGAATGCGGGGGTAGGGGAGGAGACCTACTTTTATAGTATAACCGGTCCTAATTGGGCAGGGGGGCGGAGCCTTCCCATACGTATATGCTGTCATGCTTGCATCAGGAAAGGAAAATTACCTATAGGTAAGTATAACATTTTCCCTTTTAAGAACCCGGGTCTTGCCCGAGGGAACATGTATCAATGGAAAAAAGTTAAAAAAATTGTAGTTTTTTCAGGACTCCTGAAAAACTACAGTTTTTTAAACTTTTTTTCCATTGATACATGTTCCCTCAGGCAAGACCCGGGTTCTTAAAGATGTTTTCACAGGCAAACTATAGACACCCAGCAGGTACAATATTTAAAGGAATCTGTCATTTTTTTAAATTTAAACATTATTAAAATCACTGCTCCAGGAGCAGTGATTTTAATGATGCTTAAATAAATAAAAAAATTCCTTTAAATTTTGTACCTGCTGTGTGTCTATATGTGTGATAACGTCTTTAACTGCTTGCCGACCGCCCGCATATTACTGCGGGACGGTGGCACTGTCTCGCGGGAGCACGTAGCTCTACGTCCTCTCTTTTTTGGCCACTAGGGGGCGTGTGCGCCGCTGGCGGCCGGCGCGTGCGCCCTCCGCACGCCCCCAAGGCCCGCGCGCGTTCCCGGCGGGTACGATCGCCGCCGGGCACCTGCGATTGCTCATTACAGAGCGGGGAACGGGAGGTATGTGTGTAAACACATACCTCTCGTTCCTGTCAGCGGAGGAAACGCTGATTTTCTGTTCATACAATGTATGAACAGAAGATCAGTGATTTCCCCTAGTGAGGCCACCCCCCCATACAGTTAGAACACAAAAAGGAACACACTTAACCCCTTCCCTGCCCCCTAGTGTTAACCCCTTCACTGCCAATGGCATTTTTATAGTAATCCAATGCATTTTTATAGCATTGATCGCTATAAATATGCCAATGGTCCCAAAAATGTGTCAAAAGTGTCCACCATAATATCGCAGTACCGGAAAAAAACGCTGATCGCCGCCATTACTAGTAAAAAAATATATTAATAAAAATGCCATAAAACTACCCCCTTTTTTGTAAACGCTATAAATTTTGCGCTAACCAATCAATAAACGCTAATTGCGATTTTTTTTTACGAAAAATATGTAGAAGAATACGTATTGGCCTCAACTGAGGAAAAAAAATGTTTTTTTTATATCTTTTTTGGGGATATGTATTATAGCAAAATGTAAAAAATATTGAATTGTTTTCAAAATAGTCGCTATTTTTTTGTTTATAGCGCAAAAAATAAAAACCGCAGAGATGATCAAATACCACCAAAAGAAAGCTCTATTTGTGGGGAAAAAAGGACGCCAATTTTGTTTGGGAGCCACATCGCACGACCGCGCAATTGTCAGTTAAAGCGACGCAGTGCCGAGTCACAAAAAGTGCTCTGGTCTTTGGACAGCAATATGGTCCGGAGGCTAAAGTGGTTAAATAGCACAATCACCTGCCTGCCAGTAAATTAGGAAGAACTGATCTATCTAAGCTATACAGTGTATAAATATATTTACAACTCCTAGGGATGTATATATATTCTCTACACACTGTAAATTAAGCTAAACTGACTAGCCTGCCTGCCTGCTCTATCTAGCTATATAAAAAGACAATCTCTCTGTCTCTCTGACTGCTCTCATTAACAAGCCAGAAAACACTACACGAGGCCGCCCAGCAGGCGACCTTTTATAGTGTGGGGCGTGTGCTAAAGCCCTGAGTCATAATTGGCCAAAGCCACCAAGGCTTTGGCCAATTATGGCTCTTCGTTTTTTGCGCGCTGTGATTGGCCAAGCATGAGGGACATACAACATGCTTGGCCAATCATCAGCGCGCAATGCCGTTTTGGGCCGTTTTGCGTCACTCGAATTTGGCGCGAATGGCCGCTTTTCGAATTTCGTCGAACGTACGAACAGACAGTGTTCGAGTCGAACATACGTTCGTATTGAACGCGCAGCTCATCCCTAATAATAAGTAATAAAATGGCACAATAAAATAGGAATACCCAACCAGCCATTTATGCTTAATTCCCATTTTGATTATCTGGTCCTGCTGCATGATGACATAATAATAATTTGTAATAGGTGCATATTCATATTACATTTTTTCCCAATATCCCAAGCTAGATATTAGATATTTACAGCCAACTAATGTTTAGCATTTTGTGATATTTTTATATCATTTGAAAGGTGTGTCTTTCCATATCTGAGAATATATAGGGGTTATTTACAAAAGGCAAATCCACTGTGCACTAGAAGTGCACTTGGAAGTGCAGTCATAGATCCGAAGGGGAAATGCAAGGAAAATAAAAAACAGCATTTTTGCTTGTACATGATTGGATGATAGAAATCAGCAGAACTTTCCCCTGATTTCAGATTTTTCCTTTAGATCTACCTGACTGCACTTCCAAGTGCACTTATAGTGCACAGTGGATTTGCCTTTAGTAAATCAACCCCAATGTGTTTTTACATATTTTGTATTTTCTTTATTTATAATGATTTGAACAAGTGAAAGCTAACTGCCCCGCTCCTTTATTACCAAACCTGATCCATCTTGATCAGGTAAGCTTTATCCCTGACAGGGAAGGAAGGGAGAACAACCTTATGACACTCCTTTTAATGAAGCATGCCCAACGATGCAATATACCTGTGTGCTAACTATCGGTTGATGCCGAGAAGGCACGGCACTAGAGGACAGCAGTGTTGAGCATTTTTATTAGAGACTCAGAACACTCTGAAACAGAGTATAATAAAGCATTGTATACGATCAATTATAACATTTATATAAAACAACAGTGTATATAACATAACCTTTATTTTTATTTTTTTCTTCTTCTGTCTTTCTTCTTCATAAAAAAAAAAAAAAAACCTTTGACAAATATAATATAAAATATAAAGGGATGCTGTCATATAAAGTATAATCTATGTTAATCATAGGTATTCTATAAAGAACTTAAAATTACATTTTACAATGTTTGAGTTAATTATAATAAAATATTTACTGTTGGTATTGTGTATTTAAAAAAAAATAATAATAATAATGGTTTGGCCAGTAACAACAACAAAAGACTATATGTGACACTGATCTCTCTTTCCAATCATTTCACATAGCATAATTTAATGTAGATATAGAAACTCAAATTTTCATGTTTTTTAGAAACCTCTTGAAATCCTATTTTTAACTGCAAAAGTAATATAAGCACCCTGCAGGAAAATATGTTGTATAAAGAGGTAGCTGTTTTTGTCAATAGCTTCCTTCCTACTAATTTCACATCTATCACTGTAAAAAGCTGCACATTGATATTGAAGGAGGTTAAAAGGAAATGTTTTTGTAGCAACCAAAAAAAAAAAGTGTAACAGACAGGAATCAATCACAGACAATTTCTTTCTTTGTCTACTGGTGAAAAATTATGACATTAATACCCCCAGATAAAGATTTATCAAGACTAGAAAATTCAATCCCATGAAATAATCACACAAAGTGATATTTATTTCCTTTGTGTAAACTATTCACATTTGATTAAAATAGCAGTAATTTATACTCCAGCGAATCCCTCGTGGAAAGAACAATAAAGTGCCATCATTATAGCAATCATAAATTGACAATGTAATAAGAAAAATATATGCATGTACCTATTTCACTATCAGAATGTTTCCATTATACAATTAGTAATCAGCATTTGTTGACTTTATTGTGTGCTACCATTGTAAATTCTTGATCTTTTGCATTGTGTTACCATAGGCAGAAAGAAACATATCTGCAGTGTTTAACAATGCATAATTTATTTTGGTTTAATTCAAACAGTATCTTAAAAATGAAATCCAGGATATCATTTGATAAATGTGCATGCATACTATGAGTCAAGTCCAACAAAATGCATGCCACCTCATGGACTTATCTCTTTAATTTACCTCATACAGTTGTATGGGGCTCCAGAAGGATAGTTTTTGCTATATTTCCAGAGCTCTAATGCTGGACCTTCTGCTCTCAGAACCTTCATCCGCACAGTTGCATGCAGCTATGTGAACGCATTCACAAAATACAAAATATTCTGTGACTAAGCAGCAGAGGGGAGGGGTGGGCAGAGATGCTGTGTGTGAAAACACAGGGCCAGATTCACATACATTGGCGCATATTTTGACCGGTGTAGCGCACCTCCTTTACGTTAGACCGGCGCAATGTAGAGGCGCAATCACCGTATCCTTGTAGTATTTGCGCAGAAATTTGCGCCGGTGCAATGTAATTCCCGAGGCGTAAGGCGGAGTAATTCAAATTGGGAAGGACGTGGGCGTGTTACATTGAAATGAGCCGTGACCCCATGCAAATGAAGGTCCGGCCGGATCGTGCATGTGCACATGAAGCAGACCATGGTCAGCACCTCTGTGCGCATGCTCACAACTCGGGAACAGCGCAATCAGTGAAATTGGAAGTGGACCCGGGCAACTTAGTGAGCTACGCAGAGAGCTTAAATAGACAGACACAAACGCCCTTCCTTTGCAAAAGTACATCCCTTTGTATCCCTTCCTATACAGCAAGGTGCTTTTGTTCTGTTGTTTATTAGCGTTTGTTTGTTTGTGACGTGTCTTTGAGATATTTGGTGACTGTTTTGCAGAGTGATTTTTGTCTTTTCTGTGTTTTCTTTGTTGTGTTTTTTTTTTTTATTATATTTTTGCTGGGCATTTTTATTTTTGTGCTGGTCATTTTTTTTTGGTTCTGTTTGTGAATGATTTTGAAATGTGGGGGTGACATTCCTGCCAGAAAAGGGGGGTCATCCGCATTTGTGGTGGAGAAGTGATCCCCAGGTCCGTGTGAATGGTGTATGAATGTACAGTGACATAATTGGAGCTGTGGCGTCGCTGCTCACAAGTCCTGCATGGTGGGCTTGTGCTAATCCAATTTGATGAGGATGTGATGTGTCTGTGCTAGGGACCACAGTGGTGTGCATGCATGCATTCTCATTGTGCCATGATTAATGTGTGTGTTTAACGTGCAAAGATGCCTAATGTGAGCTGTCTCCTGGCTGCTCTTCCCTCAGAAGATGGGGTAGCCTCGGTTAGGGGGGATTGTCTGGTTCAGGGGTCAGGTCATCACTTATGTCAATCTCCAGGCCCTTTCTCACTGCGAAGTTGTGCAGCATGCAACATGCACCGATGATCTGGCCTACAAAGTTTGGGGAATACAACAGGGTACCATTGGGGGTTCCGGATAAAAGTCATGAGATGGGGTCCCAGGGCATATGCAGAGTCACCCTGAAGGGATAAGACAGGAGGAAAAAAAAAAATCCTCTCCCGTGCCCTCCTCCGTGCCCTCCTCTGTGCCCTCCTCCATGCCCTCCTCCGTGCCCTCCTCCTTCTTTGCTCCTCTAAAGTCAGTAGTATAGCTATGAGCATGGATGCCCCTGGCATGTTGGCATACAGTTTGCTGTGCAGCAAGTGTGACTGCTCAGCTCCTCACTAACAGTTTTGCTTTAGCTGACATGTAGACGGATTGTCTAATTTTATTCCACCTTTTATATGGTCTAAGACAGGACGTGCAGCTGTTGTGCACTGCGCTTAGCCTGCGCTGCACCAACTTACTTTTGTGGATTCCCGTTACTCCCTCATTTGCATATTTGAATAGCAAATCAATGGTGTGTCTAGCGCAGTTTTGCGCGGATGGATACGCCAGTCTATCGAAATTCCGCCGGTCCAAAAAAAGTAGATTTCATGCGTATATCGTTTTGGGGATGCGGCGCATCGATACGCATGCGCAGATTTAGACTTACGCCGCGCATCTCCTGTAACCCCGGCGTAATGGCTCTGTGAATCTGGCCCACAGTGTCTGTCCCCAGAGAGCCCAGTGCAGAGTGAGAGAGGAAGAAGCTGCACAAGGAGTCAACCAATTAATATGCTGTCAAGAAGCATGCTGATAAGAGAACAAAGCAGAGAGATAGGGAGATCATTTAATCACAGTGATGTTTTTTTTTAACACTGTCCAGTCATAGGTTTGAGGCAGGTCTATGACAGCCTGCATTTAGAGGAAGTGAGTTAAATTATGATGCCCATTATTCAACTCAGAAGACTGGAGACACCTACTGGAAAGAATCCTGCAAGGTGCAATTTTATTTGATGTTTTATTGGGATGTATATATATATATATATATATATATATATATATATATATATATATACTTTTGACTTGAGTTGCACTTTAAGTGGCAGTAAAGAAAAACCTTTCTTTTGTTTTACTGTGTTTATATAAATTATAGCCAAAATGACTGCTGCATAAGCTTTTCGAAAAACAAAGACATTTATATCTGAAATATTGTAACAGTGTAATGGAATATAATTGACACATTTATGATTATACAGTATGTATTATAGTGTGATTATTAACCATTTTGATGCCCTGTTGCAGCTATTGATAACATTGCCTAGCACTAACTTTGTAGCAAAGTACTTAAAATTGACTCTAAATACCCATAAGCATATTGAGGCCGATTTACTAGGGTCTGACAATATTCACACACATAAAAATGGATATTCACTTAAACTGTCCAATTGTGTACAGATGAAATATTTAATAATAGATTGTGCTTTTCAGGTGATTTGATAATTGAAATGAACGTTCAATCTTTTTGTGTGAACATTTTGAATTCCTTTAGTAAATCAACTTTGTTTGTGGTGATACTAGAAGTTCAAAAGGAGAAATAGCAAGTGGTTAGGAATGAGGGAGAATAGAAGACAGGTAAAGGAAGGGAAAGATTGTTTAAGAAAAAATATGGAAACTTCCCCTCAGGGTTTTTTTCAGCAGCAAAAAAATAGTCATTAGATATACCGGTAGGTATTATAACAAGCACTGATTATTTTATTTTACAAAAAAGTTAAATTTTTATTTTTTTCATATATAGAGTTAAAATATGAGCTCTGGTTGTGTACATACAGGGAGACAAAAAATGGCTGGACAAATGTAATATACATCGAGAAATGGTACATCTATGAATAATGTTTACACCATCTGATGCATAAGAGTGCCCCAATGCAGGGGGTTCTTATTTTTCTATGGGTACATCAAAGGAGAAAGTTTTTTAAATATTTTTTCATTCATTATATTGTTTTCCACAAGTAGCAACCCTTGTATACAAATATTCTCTTAAAGCTGTAAACTACTTAAAATGTGGACAATATATTTCACACCAGGAGGCCTCACATGACCAGAGATTTACTGTATAAAACCAATATATTCAAATGATCCAGGACTCTAGTGTGTCATCCCCGCTCTCCTCCAGGGCGGCAACCCCAGTCTGTAGGGATTACAAGTGGTCACATAGTATATGCCCCTGATGGGGGATGTGTGTGGGTGCGAACACCTTTATGTATAATTACAGTATATATGATTAACCTCCCTGGCGGTATGATTATGTCTGGAATTTTGTACCAAAAGCGGTACCATTTTTTGCATTGAAATTTGGCGTTTTATACTGTAGGCCTGCAATTCTTAGGAATAACTCACTTAAATCTTAAGAGTCTAGTAGACATCCCGGGTATGATAAATTTTGAAAAACAAAATTATAAATTATAATATAATAAATAACTATAATTATGTAATTATAATAACAAATATTCAATAATGTAATCAAATCAAAATCACTGAAATTTGCTCATTTGCAGAAGTGTCGCTGTAATTACTTTTATTTTTTATGACAAATTTCCCCACAAATCGCTATGGCTCAATTCTGCAAGTGATTATAATTTATTATCGCTGTTTTCTAGCTGCTCTAAAATCACTTTTGACATAAAGGGACACTTTTGGTTGCTATAGACAATCTACAGTTTTTATTTTATAAACGTACATGTAGGACACTGGGCAGACCACTGGGGACAAGGGGAGTGTGTATTTTTTACATACAGTACTGTAATCTGTATGTAATGTGTTTGTTTACTTTTTTTAATTTGGCGCCATTCTCCGTCCCCGTGCGTCGTAACGTCACAGGGAACGGAGATCGGCGGCACCAGGGGACACTGTATGAATCGAGCGAGGACCTGCTCGCTCACACAGCGGGGAGACATCACAGGATCCAGGGACAAGGTAAGTAACTTGCCTGTGGATGCTGCGAGAAGGTAAGCTGTGCCACTGCAGGCTCTGCACAGCTACCCCGAGCGTGACTCGGGGTTACCGATAACAGCATGGAAAAACCACCCCGAGTAATGCTCGGGAATACCGCTGAGGAGGTTAAGATGATTAAATTGGAGGGGTAGGCGGTGGAATATACTCCAGGTGAACTCTCAATGAGACAATCCATTTGGTATGTTGCTAGGAATTTCCATATTACATTTTATTGCCTCATACAATTAGTTTATTATAACCAGAGTGTTTTTTTTTTCCCAGAAAATAGGTGCAGGAACTCAACTACAACCCTGTTCATATTTCACAAACAGTAGGCAGGTCTTAACCTCCCTGGCGTTTTTCTGACACGGGGTAAAAATTTGCTGCTACTATTGTTGATCCCGTGTCAGACACGGGCTCGCCTCGCAGAATCCAGAGACAGTTTACTTACCTTCTCCGTGGATCCAGCGATGCATCCCCGCTGTGTGAGCGAGCGGGTGCTCGCTCGATTCACACAGCGTCCCCGTGTGCCGCCGAGCTCCGTTCCCTGTGACGTTACGACGCACGGGGACGGAGAACGGCGCCAAATTCAAAAATGTAAACAAACACTATACATACAGTACAATGTAATCTTATAGATTACAGTACTGTATGTAAAAAATACACACCCCCCATGTCCCTAGTGGTCTGCCCAGTGCCCTACATGTCCTTTTATATAATAAAAACGTTTCTTTCTCCCTGCAAACTGTAGATTGCCCATAGCAACCAAAAGTGTCCCTTTATGGCAAAAATTGTTTTAGAGCGGCTAAAAAACAGCGATAATAAATTATAATCACTTGCAGAATTTAGCGATAGCGATTTGTGGGGAAATTCGTCATAAAAAAATAAATAATGACAGCAAAAATTCTGCAACTGAGCAAATTTCAGTGATTTTGATTTGATTACATTATTGAATAATTTTTACTATAATTATATTATTATTTGTTATAATTTTTTATAATTATTTATTATATTATAATTTTTAATAAAAAAAATCATACCCGGGATGCCTATTAGACTCTTGTTTAGATAGATTTAAGTAAGTACTTACTAAGAATTGCAGGCCTATAATACATAACACCACATTTCCTTGCAAAACAATTGCAACGCTTTTGGTACAAAATTCCAGACAGAATCATAACGCCAGGGAGGTTAAAGGGGCATTAAATACCAGGATTGCATTTCATACATAGTGCAGAATTCAGGGGGTTACATACAGAGTGCAGAGCTGTCACTTGTAAACACAGAAACCAGACTTCTGTGTTTACAAGCAATTGTGGTGAGCAGGCACCAAAGGGTCTGAGCCAGAGGTGGTGGAACTGAGTTCCCCCAAGTTCCCCCTGAAAAAAAGCACTGATTATAAGGAAATTTGGGTATTTTTGCCCAATCTTTCCAAAAAAGAAGGGGAGAAGGAATTTTAATAAAAACTGAATATAATCTAAATTTTTTGGAGAAAATAAAAGATAGTAAGTATGTGTTTATGATTACCGTAATTAAAAATTGATGATGATAAGAATCCGACATAAAATGAATGAATAGTAATGAGTAAAACAGTGTCATTAATGATTGTGGACAATTGATAAATTGGTCTAAATGGGGCAATTATGTGTGATCATAAAAATTATTATTACTATATGTGTAGAAATTATTATTGTGTGTTGTTTGGTGAACAGATGAAAAGGAAAATAAATAAAAATAAGGTAATTAAAGGTAATTAAATGTACACTCTCTAAATTTGCTTTCAATTTGATTTTTACTGTTCATGTCAGTATTATTTAATGTAACCATATTATTTCTAAGTTCCACATAACAATTTAGATACTCCTAATGTTTGCACATTTAGATCCTTGCAACATAGTAATTTGTTTTGATACACAATAGTATATTTCACCACACACAAGTCACATCTTGCAATGCTCCTCACTTTAACTTTTTTACTTTTATTTTCTGTGGCATTTATTTATGTATTCATTCAATTATTGAATTTATTTCATCATTATTATTTTATATTTTTATTATTTTTTATAGAAGTCTCTTACGCCGTTGAATCTTATTTTCATATTTTAGGCTGGCCGCTAGGTGGCGTTCCCGTCTAAAATATGTAAATGAGCCTATACTCCGATTCCCGAGCGTACGCCCAGCCGGAGCTATTCTATCACATCGTTTGCGTTAGCGTAGTACCGTCGTAATGTTATTCCTGCTATATGTGGCGCAGGCAATGTTAAGTAAGGACGGCGTGCCGATGCTTTTTTTCCCGTCGTTTATGTTGTTTACGTAAAACGTTCGCGAATAGGGCTTTGCGTAAGTGCCGTTTTACGCTGCTTACACGTCGAATTGACGTCGAGATTTGGAGCATGCGCACTGGGAACCAATCACGGCTGGCGCATGCACAGTTTATTCGGCGCAGGGACGCGCCTCATTTAAATGATACACGCCCCCTACCCGCCGAATTTGAATTTGGCCGGGTGATTTACACTGCACCGCCTCAACTTTACAGGCAAGTGCTTTATGAATAAAGCACTTGCCTGAAAAAGTTTGGTGGCCTAACGTAAATTAGATACGTTAGGCCAATTTAAAGATAAGCTCTCCATCCTGAATCTACCCCTAATGTGGAAAATGTAATACTTTTTTGTAAAATAAAATCAGTGCTTTCTATAATACCTATATCTATTGACTATTTTTCTGCTGCTAGAAAAAATCCATGGGGAAGTTTCCATATTTTTCTTAAACACAATTATTGGGGCGCGCAGCCTCTTCTTGACTCTCACATATGTGTCTTTCTATGACAGGAAGGGAAAGATTTACCTCCCTAAAAAGTAGGACCAGTGAAAACATTGAGATCACCAAGTATGTTCTACATTATTCCAGTTTGACTTATCCAAAATATAGTCACATCATACCATTTTCTAGTATTGTGATACCCTTAACCAGTCATATAGACACAGGGTAAGTACATTTTGTTATCTTTTAAGAGCTATTGGATAGGGATAGTAGTGAGTATATGATAGTAAGCTTTTTGATATTTTAGAATGGAAGATCCAAAACATGTGGGAGTTTTTCAGCTTTGTTACCTCATTGTAAGGCAACTGATACAATAAATTCTCCAGCTCCAACGGTTATCCTCCTTTCTTCTGCTGTTCTCTGGTTTGGGAGCTAAATGATAGCCTCCGAAGGTCTCCATATTACCATACCACCGTAAAAACAGACAACGATAAGAACCAGCAATAGTGTAGTATTGGTTTAATAAATGTTCACACAACAGCAGTCCAAACTGCACACTACCATTTTGCTTAAAGCAGCTTTCGTCACCACTCTAGCCAGAGTGGGTGTTGTGCACCCGGGTTCTCAAAGACATTTTCACAGGAAAACTATAGACAGCCATCAGGTACAATATTTAAAGGAATTTTTCATTTTTATTTTTTTATTTAAGCATCATTAAATACACTGCTCCTGATGAAAAATTCCTTTAAATATTGTACCTGCTGGCTGTCTATACTTTGCCTGTGAAAATGTGTTTGAGAACCCGGGTCTTGCCCCAGGGAACATGTATAAGTGGTAAAACGTTTAAAAAAACTGTCGTTTTTTCAGGAGCAGGACTCCTGAAAAAACTACTGTTTTAAAAACTTTTTTTCCATTGATACATGTTCCCTCGGGCATGACCCGGGTTCTCAAAGCCATTTTCACAGGCAAACTATAGACAGCCAGCAGGTACAACATTTAAAGGATTTTTTCATCAGGAGCAGTGTTTTTAATGATGCTTAAATAAAAAAAAAAAATGAAAAATTCCTTTAAATATTGTACCTGATGGCTGTCTATAGTTTTCCTGTGAAAATGTCTTTGAGAACCCGGGTGCACAACACCCACCCTGGCTAGAGTGGCGACGAAAGCTGCTTTGCTGGAAGCAGGAGTGCTTCCGAACAAAAGTTATATACCTGAATCTACTACCTATTACCCTTCCACCTCTTCAACTACTACTTTCATTCCTTTTACCATGTTGGGTAAAAAAAGAAAACTACGGGTGCTTTAAAAAAAAAATGTTTTCCTATTTGTTTTTATTTATTTTATACATTTTTATACTGAAAAAAAATGGATCACTTGTATTCCTATTACAAGCATGACAGGTCCTCTTTAATATGAGATCTGGGGTCAAAAAGACCTCAGATCTCATATTTAGACTTAATTGCAAAAAAAAATGTTTTGCGGCAGAGGGCACAGGAGAGCGGTGGGAGGTGGGGCCCCTGTTCCGCCGCCGATAACGGTGATCTTGTGGCGAATCCGTCGCGGAGACCACCGTTATCGTTTACAGGACCACTCACAGCAAAGATGGATATCTCGGTTGTCAGACAAATTTCTCACCGCTCCAGGTGAGCCCCGTGTGCAATCAAGGGTTGTTGAAGGGTTGTTAAACCACCAAGGTGCTGGCAATGCTAATGATAGCAAATTGAAGGACGAAAACTGGACAGCCGCACTCCGAAATCACTTAAAATAAGTTGTCTTTTATTTTTCAACTGTACACACAGTCACTGCAACCAACAAAATACAGTATGGCCGACGCGTTTCGCACTTACAATCAGTGCTTAGCCATGACTAAGCACTGATTGTAAGTGCGAAACGCATCGGCCATACTGTATTTTGTTGGTTGCAGTGACTGTGTGTACAGTTGAAAAATAAAAGACAACTTATTTTAAGTGATTTCGGAGTGCGGCTGTCCAGTTTTCGTCCTTCAATTTGATATCTCGGTTGTGGCAGCAGCTGCTGCCGTTACCGAGATATCCATCTTTAAAAACAGGATGTATATAGTCATGAGTGGGTTCCTAAGTGGTTCAAAAAACACTTCTCCCCCATTGGAATCTATAGTTCAGCTCCCTGTATGTAGATAAGGGATGCATGGATGGGGGGGGGGGGCTGTGCACCCCTAATGGACACTGGGGTTTCACTGATAAGGCTGCATTTATGGATTTATGGGCACTGATAAGCTGCACTGATAAGACAGCACTGATATGTATTGATGAGGCAGCACTTATGGGCATGATAAGCTGCACTGATGAGGCTGCACTTATGGGCACTGCTAATGCACTGATAAGCAGTAGACACCATCCACTGCCCTACTGACACTGTCCACTGCCAAATATCTGTAGGAGTGTTTTCCACCATCCCTGCAAAGTTTCATTTTTGTTATGTCCTATTTTCAGTTGGATGTGTATTATATGTGGCGTTACAGATCACGGAGACATATTGTGGTGATATTAAAGATTATTGAGATTTTCATACGCCCGCCGCGAGGTCTGTGAGTCCGACCACGGTCCCCCAGACTCGATGTCAATGGGGATATCATTATCCACAATCGTCTCACGGGGAGAAAGAACCTACTGTAGGAAATGCTGATGTAAACAAGCATTTCCCCATTCTTCCTAGTGACAAGACACTGATCTCAGCTTCCTGTAATTGGGAGCGGTGATCAGTGTTGTCACACATAGCCCACCCCCCCTACAGTAAGAAACACTCCCTTAGGGAACACTTAACCCCTTCAGCGCCCCCTACTGGTTAACCCCTTCACTGCCAGTGTCATTTTACAGTAATCAGTGCATTTTTATAGCACTGATTGCTGTATCAATGACAATGGTCCCAAAATGGCATCAAAAGTGTCCGATGTATCCGCCATAATGTCGCAGTCATGCTAAAAATCACTGATCACTGCCATTACTAGTAAAACAAAATATTAATAAAAACGCCATAAAACTATCCCCTATTTTGTAGACGCTTTAACTTTTATGCACACTAATCAATAAACGCTTATTGTGATCTTGTTTAACAAAAATATGTAAAAGAATACGTATCGGCTTAAAATGAGGAAAAAAATGATTGTTGTGTATTTTTTGGGGGTATTTATTATAGCAAAAAGTAAAAAATATATATTTTTTTTTTTATTCGCTCTATTTTATAGCACAAAAAATAAAAACCGCAGAAGTGATCAAATACCACCAAAAGAAAGCTCTATTTGTGGGAAACCATGTTGCACGACCGCGCAATTGTCAGTTAAAGCAACGCAGTGCCAAATCGCAAAAAGTGCTTTGCCAGCCAAATGGTCTGGGGCTTAAGTGGTTAAGTTGAACTCCCACTTCTCTCATTTTGCCTAACCCACTAATGGAAATCACGTAATCTGAAAAGCTCAGTGCCTCTCAGTACTGAGCATCATCAGTACATTGAGAGTGTTGCCACTTTTTTGGGGTTCCTTTTGATATTACACATAGGTAACGAAGAGCAGAGGGCTGGAGTTTTCATTGCAGGGGACAACACACCTGCTAATATGCAAATCTTAATGTTCAATGCCACAGTTACTAGTTCTATTGTATGCTTAGAGGACCATAATTTCAAACAATATTGAAAATCAGCCTGCTATTGCTTTTTCTTTTTAACCACTTTCCGCCCAAGGACTTCATATGACATATATCTGAAAGATGCCTGCAGCTACAGGCACCATGCAGATGTCCCTCTCTTCAGCCGCCAAACCTGTGCACCATAAGAATGATCATAGCAGCAGTTCTGCCGCTTGATCATTCTTATAGGTGACATGAGGGGACGTCCCCCCCTCCCACCGCCATCCGGTGCTTCTCCGGTTTCGCCCGTGCCATCGGAGACCCGGGGGGATTGATCTGCCTGTGCCGAATGGGAGGCATAGAGATGACTGGTGACCATATGGTCACCAGTCATCTCTCTGATCGTCGGAGGCCTGGGGGCGATGTTATGACGTCACGCCCGGGTACCGGAATGTAAACAAAGCCGCAATCGCGTCTGAAAGCATGAGATCCGTGAATTTCTTTTTTCACGATCTCATGCTTTCCAGCCTGGTGGAGAGATGTGGGATCTTATTGACCCTGTATCTCTCCATAAAGAGTATCTGTCACAAACCATTCCTATTACAAGGGATGTTTACATTCCTTGAAATAGGAATAAAAGTGATAATTTTTTTTTTTTTAAATTGTAAAAATAAAAAAAATTAAGTAACAGAAAAAATAAAATGATAAAAACATGTTTTTAAATGCCCCTATCCCCAGTAGCTCGCGCTCAGAGGCGCACACACGTAAGTCCCACCCACATATGTAAACGCCGTTCAAACCACACATGTGAGGTAATGCCGCGTGCGTTAGAGTGCCAGCAACAATTCGAGCACTAGACCTACTCTGTAACTCTAAACTGGTAACCTGTAAAAAAAAAATAAGCAACGCCTATGGAGATTTTTAAGTCCTGAAATTTGGCGCCATTACATGAGTGTGCGCAATTTTAAAACGTGACATGTTAGGTATCTTTTCCTCGGACGTAACTTCATTTTTCACAATATACCAACAAATTGGGCTAACTTTACTGTTTTGTTACTTTTTAATTCATGAAACCGTTTTTTTCCCCAAAAAAGGCGTTTGAAAAATTATTGCGCAAAAAAACGCGCAAGATAAAAGTTGCAATGACCGCCATTTTATTCCCTAGGATGTCTGCTAAAAAAAAACATATATATAAAGTGTTTGGGAGTACTTTTCTAGCAAAAAAATTATGATTTTTGCATGTAGGAGAGAAATGCCAAAATAGGCCCGGTATGGAAGTAGTTAATCTACTAGAAAATTTTACATTTTGTCAGAGGTTTGTCAGTATAGAGGATTTTGTGGCTTAATTGACAGTTTTTCTGAGTTCCATGGCTACCCAAATATAACAAATAATGGTGCTGTACTGTATGTAAGATGGTTATCCTGAACACAGTAAGATCCTTAGGCTGCGTACACACGAGGAGACATGTCCGCTGAAACTGGTCCGCAGACCAGTTTCCGCGGACATGTTCGATCGTGTGTACGGCCTAGCGGACAGGTTTCCAGCAGACAAAAGTTTCTAAGCATGCTTAGAAACTTGTCCACTGGAAACCTGCCTGTCGGACATGTCCGATGGTTAGTACGCCCAACCATCGGACAGAAATCCCCCGCATGCGTCGAATTGATTCGACGCATGCGTGGAAGTATAGAACTTCCCTGTTTGCGCACGTCGCCGCGTCACCATCACCGCCACGTCACCGTCACGTCATCGCGTTCTCTGTCTGTGGGGATTTTGGTCTGATGGTGTGTACACACATCAGACCAACATATCCCAGGAGACATGTCCGATTAAACCGGTCCGTGGACTGATTTCATCGGACATGTCTCCTCGTGTGTACAGGGCCTTACACATTTTTGTTGCATTATTCTTGAGCTGTATTTGTGGAGTTTTCCAACCAAGTTCAAAACTTATCAGAAGAATCAACAGCAGAATTAAATGTGTACAACCTTTATGCTAACTGGAATGTGTTTAAAATATTTACATGGAAAACATGATGAAGTATTGATTTGTTATATATTGTATATAAATGTAATGGCTTGTATACATGTAATGGCTGTTTTATTCATGCCTTAATGTCTATTCATATCACATTTGCTGTTAACTTAGCATTATACTATTGACTAAAAAGTACTTTAAAGTATGGTTATTGTAAAACATTTAATACTTGAAAGATTTATTTTATTTAAGTTATTTCTTCAACTTGGTCTATAGAAATGCTGTCCAATTATATAAACACTTTCAGGTTTCATTTAAACTTTTATCCTTTACTTATGTACTGAATGCATCTTCTTGACCTTCTTGCACTCAGAGAGAAAAACTTGATTTATTTACCTTTACAATAATCACATGTTCCGTAAATGTTTTAACAATATTAAAATACCATACATCAGGCAGATTGTTGATGATACTGGACTCCTGTTTAACTTAGCCTGGACCAAAAGGAAACAATCAGAAAATTCTATTTGGGGTTGGGAGTATATAGGTGACCACAATTTACAGTACTGTCCCAAGCAATCATTAATGATTGAATCATGTTTCAGAAAGGATGTTGGCTATTTTCTTGGTAGTGCACAAATAAAAGTGGATATTTAGCTGTCATCCCATCCTTTCCCTCCATACCTAACTCACCGTGTGGTCCAGATGGCCATGTTCTAATACTCACCCACCTGTTGTCCCTCTGAGAATCTCTTGTGTTCTGCCACCTCTCTGTCCTGTACTATCATATTGATGGCATTATCTAGAGGCCCGCCAGCTCTTCCTGGTTCAGCCAGCATGCCTCAGGGTGCATAGGGTGCATGCCCCAGGGTGCCTAGGCAGCCTGGTTGAAAAAGGCTGACCTAGATGATTAGGAATATAGTCTGAACAATTTCTGTCAAACTGGATTTGGCCTCTGTTCTTTTGAATTGAGGAAACTTATGATGAGAAGGGGAAGAAGGGGAAGATTTATCCAAGAAGAGAAAAATAACTTGCTTTGAGTCTCCACATAATATCACTGTACTTAACTCATGTGAATCAATTACATGAAAAAGGTGGAAAAGAAATGATAATAGATGTTTATTAGGCGCATAAAATTATACAGTGGTTACAGAAAAATTATAAATGTGCCCAATAAGAATGAGGCAGCGCCCTTCAGAATTTTTTATTTCAGATGAAAGTAAAGAAATAGGGTTGTACGGTGAATAGCTATACGAACACCTCGTTGTTTAGTAGCTGCCGTGGCTGTATACACCTGTGGATGAGACTAGCTGAAAAAAATGTAGGAATAGATTGCTCAGTAAAATGGGTCTCCTGTAGGCAAAGAATGTGGATTTCAGCTGCGGCAAATAAACAAAATGCTTTAGTGCATTTTTGTGGTATATTAAGACCATGGACATTTAGGGTCAAAATGTTTAAGGGGGGCGTGGCTCGTGCGCAAGAAGAATGGCAGCTTAAGACACGAGCTCCCGCCGGCCGGACGATAAGCGACGAATTACCAGCGATCCCCGGGTCTATCGTACTCACCGATCGCCGCTGTAAGCTTGTCACAGCCTGGGGAGATGATGTCCCGCAAGCGTAAGGAGGGACGTTACCTCCAGAAGCTGTCAGCATTCTCGTTCCAGACTGCTCAAAGGGGATACCAAGATGGCGCCGACAGAGCTGCGAGGCGGACGCCCGCAGCATACACGGATCTTCCCAGCAGCGATCCGGGTGATATGGAGGGTGATGATACACCTCTACCCCATGATGGCTCCCCTCCGATGTCCCCAGGAACGCGGAGCCCAGCGAAAGCGCGGATGCGCTTGGACTCAGCACACCAGTCCGGAACTGTGAGTACAGCACTTCATAACCCTGACGCCATATCTTCACTACAGTCCTCCATTGCGGCTTTCCCCACAACAGGGCAGCCTGTCCTAGACACCACGATGAAGGACATGTTGGTGTTGCTCCAGTCCTCACTTATGACAAATCTATCCTCACTGATGAAGAAATTTACAACTGATATGAAACATATAGGGGACAGGGTGTCTTACATTGAGGAAAAGATGGAGGAGTGTACCGACACAGTAAACGACCTTGTGGATGCCTGCAGGGCCCAAAAAAAGTGAAAGTTATTCAGCGCTGGGAAAAAAACAATTAAATAAATAAACCAAACATATATGCAAGCCAGCACTTAAGGTAAATGCAAATAAAACACCTCAGTAGATATAACAATAGGATTAGTGCAGTGCAAATTACAAATAAACAATAAAGTGAAAAAAAAATGTGGATCAAAAAAGTCCATAAAGTGCACAAGTGCAGATAAAGTCCAGCAATAACTGAATAAATGTGCAAATCCCAAGAGTGAAGTAGATAAGAGCAGAACCTCCACCAAATGATAAGAATGGCCTTTCACCTTAATGACCTCTTAAAGGTCATACAGCATGAACAAATCCAGGGAACCTCCTGTCTCCAGGTAGTAGATAAGGCAGCTCACTGACACACCAGCAGACTTGCAGCAGATAATTGCAGAGGACATTGCAAACCAAGATATATGCAAGACAAAAGGACAAGGATCTAATGCTCTCTGTAGCCAGGTAGTTTATTAAAAAAACATCGATAAAATACACTCACATAGGTGGCACTCACGACTGAGTGCTGGGTACACAGCTTATCAAACACATCCGACTATGTCGGCTTGGGCATACGATCGTGGGTGACGTCATGCGTTGCTTCTCCCCCCTCGTACGTCGTTACGTCCCAGAGGCAGGACTTCATCAGCATGGGGAAAAGGAGAGAACAACACAGACGTCCCACTCCTCATCTAAATAGCCAGTCGCTGCCATGACAACGGCCAGCCCTGACAATGCTAACGCCCAATTAACTTCACCAAGCCCCTCTAGAGGAGACACATAGTAAAAACTATTGTCATTCATCTAGCACAAAAAGCACTGCAGGGTGGGCGCAGCATAAAATTACCAATTAAAAACACATAAACTTCTAAAATTGGGTAATGAAATATAAAAATATATAAATATATATAATGACGTCAGCCACAATCGTACACCCGGTACTAAATACATATACATAATGGTAATCACATAAACATCATAATAAAATCCATAATAAATAACAATATATAATAAGCATTATTAATAGTATACTAAAATAATAAAATACTAGGCACTAGATATAGAAAAAGCATATAAAAAGACCTATAAAGAAGACCAGGGTTAAATGACAAATAGACACCACATTCATCGTCACATTGCACAGCTATCTATTGGATATAAAACAATTGAGATCTAACTCAACATTAAGGCCTGCTCCTGAAAGTACCTTTGTTTCATAAATCCAGTATGATTCGTGCCGACTCAGTTGGCGAATGTAGTGTCCTCCCCTCCAATGCTTTGTCACTTTTTCAATACCCCAAAACTTCAAACTCCTGGGGTTTCTCTGGTGACACTCTCTAAAATGTTTAGAAACACTGTGACTCCTGATTCCTCGTTTAATATTTCTAATGTGCTCCCCAATCCGTACATGCAATGCACGTGAAGTGCGTCCCACATATTGCAACCGGCAGTCACATTCAAGCATATATATAACTCCAACGGTTTTACATGTATTCAATTGCTTAATTGGGTGCTCCACATGAGTCACATTAGCACAAAAACTTTTCCTTTTCTTAATGACCTGCTTCACATGCTTGCAAGTCGAACAGCGACCACAAGCATAAAATCCAGAAAGGAAATTAAAAAGTTTAGGTTGGGCCACAATAGGTGGATTGATTACTCCTGGGGCCAAACTACAGTATCCCTTAAAGAGGGGGCCTTTCTATACACAAATTGTGGGCGATCAGGAAGAACTGGGCCCAAAATCGCATCACCTTTGAAAATAGGCCAGTGCTTAACCACAATTTTTTCAAATGTTTTATGCTGTATATTAAAATCAAGCAATAATTTGTAATTGGCCTGTTCCTTATATGTATTAGTAGGTTTATCTGCTACAATATCACTCCTCTCTATTACAGTACCTTGACTTTAAAAATCTCCAGGTCGAGAAAGTTAATCTGTTCATGGGAAACTGTCCATGTCAGGACTATATTCCTAGTATTGGCATTTAATTTGTCCATAAACTGCTGCAATGAGGGCAGGTCACCTTCCCAAATCAGAATCAAATCATCAATGTACCTATGGTAACATACTAATTGAGATGGTCTATCTTGGAACACCACGTCTCTCTCCCAGTGTGCCATAAAAATATTAGCAACACTGGATGCCTGCAGGGCCCAAAAGGAGGACACTGACTGTGTCAAATCAAAGCTTGCGGACTTGGAAGACAGATCCAGACGCAACAACCTTAAGATTAGGGGGGTTCCAGAGTCTGTCCCCTCCGCGGACCTCCGCACGTTTGCATCTACCCTGTTCTCTACCTTGCTGCTGGAGCTGTCCTCCATTAAGCTAACAATTGACCGCATCCACAGGATTCCTAAACCACGCCACCTAGCAGGTACCAGAGATGTACTCCTGCAAATTCATCAGGCAAAGGAGCAGATTTTGTCCAAAGCTCGCTCGCTCCAAACGCTACCGGCTCCCTATAATGACATCCAGATGTTCGCAGACCTGTCCCAATACACACTTCAGCTGAGGAGGCAGTTAAACACAGTGACTAAGGCCTTGGCTAACCATAAGATAACCTACAAATGGCGTCATCCTGCCACCATCCTGGTGACACACAATGGAATCCCCCACACCATCTCCACCATTGAGAGGGATACGAAACTACTCCTGTCCTGGGGTATCATTCCGGAGCTCCCGAAGACACATACTGATTTACCAAGGGGCCCTACACCATCTAAAGGGAGTACCCGCTAATAAGTGGACCTGAGTCTCACTACCTAGGCTTGTCTTAATGTGCTACTTAGTCCGTGTCGGCTGGCAGTTCATATGTTGCTCCTGTTGTATTACACTTTTCTTCTTCTTGACAGTTTTCTTGACAGTTTTTTTGAGCCTGAACTTTACCCCCTGGAGCTTAGCAGCTGATATACTCCATCCTGCTGATTGGTGCAAGTTTTCTTCAAGTTCAAATTAGTTTCATAACTTTTTTCTTTCTTTTTTTTGTGTGTGCTTTGATTGCTTTATAGTTCTCACGTTAGCGCTCGGAGGCGCCTGCATATCCAGTGACTGCACTTCTTCACTCATCTGCCACACAGCCCACCCCTGGATGGGAGCCTTGAGAGCCTTTTCCGAACAACCTCTACAGCAGGTCCCCGGCCCGTCTGACCGTTGCCTTCTAACTGTGAGTTTTTTATTTACACCTTCATCCTCTACCCTAACACCATGTCATTCTCCATTCTAACCCTGAATGCTAAGGGCCTAAACCATCCGGCCAAGAGATCTTCTTTGTGGAAGACAGCACTATCGCTTAATATTGACATTGTTTGTGTCCAGGAAACTCACTTGATACGAGACTCTCACCCTCGATGCCAGCATCAGAAATTCCCCCATGTATACACGTCATGCTACCAAAAGAAACACCCCATCTGGGTTCAAAACTGTGTCCAGGACCTCCGAATCATCCCTGCTCTGGGGGGGGGGGGTGTGGGGGGGAGACGTACAGGTACGGGTGAAGCTGGGGCTTAGTAAACATTTGTTTACCAGCCCCCTCCTTGTAGTACAATGGACATATGCAGTGATCACTACCGATCGCTTCTATGTCCACTGACAGCTGAGCATAGTAAACCGAGATTTTACTATGTGCCAGACTGTCAATTTATGAATGAATTAGGAATCTCTATACAGATTCCTTATTCATTCATGTAATGTACTGTAGAGAAAGGGACTGTTTTCAGTCCCTTTCTCTGTCTCAAAAAAAGATCTTTAAAACTCACAACACACACACACCCAAAAGAGAAAAAAAATGTTTCGTTGTATGTATATATATATATAAAAAAATAATAATAAAAGTAAAATAAAAAAATAAAACATAGTAAGACCCCTTTCACATGGAGCGGACACTGTGAAGCAGATTTACCTGCTCACCGGGGGTATCTGTCTACTGATCCCTGCTGAGCAGGCGGTTCACAGGTCTGTATCTGCTCTGCCTCTCCATTTCCATCCGTCCATCTGTTTTTAGCGGATCAGATCGGATGTAGGCGGATGTAAACGGTCACATGACCATTTACATCAGCCTCTCCATAAAGAACAATGGGTGGTCCGATTGGGCCCACCTGAATAACAGACAGGCAAACCCGATCGGTCTGCTTGTGTGAAAAGGACCTAAGGCCTTGTTCACACAGGGTATACACAGCGTATATCCCTGCAAGGCTGTATTTACCTTTACAGGGATGCACGGGTATTCCGTGCATCCCTGTGCAGTCAGTCCCATTGATGTACTTTGGGATGTAGCATATGCAGGAACAGAGCCGTTGCTCCCAATTTGACATCCATGTAGGTCTGCGTGCATGTCCCTGAGATCACACTGTTTGCGTTCGGGGTCATGCACCCACACCCACACAGATGTCAGAATGGGAACAGCAGCTGTGCCTGTGCAGCCATTGCATCCCAATTGACAAAAATGCGACTGCCTGAACAGGGAGGCACGGATAACCGGTGCATCCCTGGGCTGGTAAACATGGCCCTCCATGGGCATACCCTTTAGTATCCCTTATGTAAACAATGCTTTAGTAGTAATTTAGCAGGAATTTTGTAAGTTATATTGTGTTTATGTGCACGATTAATGATTTTGTGTCTTTTTTTGTGAAAATAGCGATATGATGAACATTTCCGCAATTATTGCAGGGCCCAAAGAATTAGTAGCACTTTTTTTATTCTACAGGTCATGTGCTTTCAAAAAATGTATGGTTTCAAGGGATCTTTCAAAATTCTGAAAGCTGTAAGTGAAAAATGGTAATCTCCTGATTTTTCGAGTAAATTTGTTTTATTTACAGTTTTTCGTAACTTCCGTTTCACCATTTCACAAAAATGTGCAATTTAAAATGTACAGATATTTATTTGCTTCCCAGCAAAGACGCAACCTGCTTCGATAACTGGCACCGCCCCGCTGACCTGATACCCAGAAGTGACACCATCTGTGTGCAAGACTGATCAACGTTCCAGCCACCCGGAAGCGCTATGAACCAACAGTACGGCCCAAAACAAAGACTGTGATGCAAGGGATCACCCGGAGTCAGAGCGGATGAACTACATACCATGCCTGAATAAACTACTCGTTTGTGAGTGTATCCATATCTAATGTTTTACTATTAAAACGGTTTACCTGCTGCACTCAGACTGCATTGTTTTTGCCTCTTTGAGAACTGCCACACTTCTGTACACCAGCCCAGAGTTGGTTATAATTCCTGCCAGTTTCGTAATATTGAGAACTTTTTACTGTCATAGCAACAGATTTTTTAAGGTTCGGTAAAAAGAACTATCTGAATTTGCCACATGTGTCAGTAATGTTACTGACGTGGGCACAAAGGCTTGCTCAAATGATGTGCAGGTAGTAATAAAGGGAACTGCCACCAGAAAAGTCCCATTAGAGTTATTTTGAATTCACCTGAATTTCTGTTTGTTTTAAATTATTGTGTGTGTTGTTATGTTTCTGAAGAGAACAAAGTGAGTGTCGATCAAAATGATGTTAACTCAAAGAGCAGTAGAGTACAGATAGGATTTGACTGCTTCTTCACTCATCACAAAGTACACTCACAAATCTGGCTTTGACATGTATGCTAAAATAAATAGTAATCCAAACACATTAGTCTGAACACTATCGGCAATTTGTCTTGAGGAAATTTTTTAACAGGAGCAACATTGCAAAAAATAAACTTTATTGTATTTACTTAAAAAAGGCAATTTGACTGTCCATTTTAAAAATTTAAATTGCACTCTGCAGGGGAATTTCCCAAGAGGTTAGTGAATGTGTTGAAAAAACATACCCAATCACATGTGATGGAAAAAAACAAACAATTTTTGCTTGCACATGTTTGGATGATGGAAGTCAGCAGTGCTGCACCTCATTCACTAAGCTTTAGGGAAAATGCCCTTGCAGAGTGAAACTGAATTTGCAAAGTAAACATTATATTTGTCTTTAGTAAATAAATAATCTTCTATATATTATGTGCAAAGTCAGTCTCTTATTTTAAAATATGTGAAGCCTGATATGGCTTGTGTGAATGGGGTTACAAACAATTAAATAAATAACAGTAGATGGTTTGGAAGAAACTCATTTAGGAGTACATAGTCGCTTGTCAAAGGTCTTATTTTAACTAGCTTGTTGCCAGGAGTAATTAGGCAAGCGCCCAACAAATGAATGACCTCTTTGAAACATGAGATTGACTTCAATTTCATTAAATTAAGTATTTATCGGCGTATATCACGCACAGGCGTATAACACGCACCCTAACTTTAAGAGGGAAGCTACAGGAAAAAAACTATCCACGGCCTTCTGCGTATAACGCGCAGGCACAGTTTACCCTCTATTTTTAGGGTAAAAAGTGAGTGTTATACGCCAATAAATACAGTATATGATTTGAGTGTGCACAGCTTCACCTAATTCTCACAGCTAAGTACAGTTCTTTTGCCACAATGAAGAATTACACATGAAAAAGTAGCAGTGGAACTTTACACATAAACCTTAATTTGAACTGTGAAAATATTGTTTTTAACATCAGTAGGGATGAGCCTTGTGTTTGAGTCGAACTTATGTTCGACTCGAACATCGTATGTTCGATCGTTCGTCTAAATACAAACAAAACGGGTCGTTCGCACCAAATTCGAGTGACGCGCCATGGCCCATAATTCACTGCAGCATTGCGCCCTGATGATTGGCCAAGCATGCTCTATGACCCGGATGCTTGGCCAATCACAGCACACAAAAAATGTAGAGCCATAATTGGCCAAAGCCAGGGTGGCTTTGTCCAATTATGGCTCAGGGCTTTAGCACACGCCCCACACTATAAAAGGCAACCTGCTGGGCGGCCTCGTGTAGTGTGCTCCGGACTTGTTCCAGATCAGACAGAGAGAGATATTGTCTTTTTTCTTGCTAGATAGAGCAGGCAGGCTAGTCAGTTAAATTTACAGTGTGTAGAGGATATTGTCATGGACCGTGAAATCATACTTCATGTATTACATAAGATGAGACATTATGTATATGACATATTGCAGGATGCCTTTGGACATTATGAGGTGTCTGTCTACTGTAGATGGGGATTGAACTGAATTAGACTATTGAGGACTATTGAAAGGCTAAGTGGCTTGTGAAAGACATTCATTGTCCAGTGTGTAGAGGTGTTAATTCAGTCGGCTCTTAGACCTTTCTATTGTGTGATAACACTGTTTTGAGCCTTTTGATTATCAGGAGTATTGGATTAGCATGTCATTATCTTAAAAAATTTGATCTCTCAGATGTAGTAATGACCTCCTCTCTATGCGGAGACAAGCCGGCTAGATAACATATTCTGTTAAACTTCACTGATGTCATTGTCTACAGGAATGTCATTCTTTCTGAGGTAGTGAAGTCATGCTGAAGGCATCGGTGCCGAGATGTCTCTGTATGGAAACCCCAGTGTGTGGAAAAGGGGGTGGAGATTTCATTGTTCTTTGATTGAGGAAAGCTGTAACCTGTATATAACCAGCAGAGTGTTTCAATAAAGTGGGGTTCTGGTTGAGCACATATACAACTCGTTTGGTGTGTGTTCTTCATGGATCCAATCGGCACATAGCTGTAGGTTGGATCCCGGAATCTTGGATGACTGGACCATCAGATGTTGCAAGCTGCAAGCTGATCGAATAGAAGCAGAGGAGTGTCGGGAGAGCAGGATCTGGGCGAGCAAGGGTCTCGTCACATTGGTTGGCAGCAGTGGGATTTGCTCTCCAGTTATTGGGACAACTCCAAACCACCACCATGAATGACCAGCTATGCAGCCTGCAGGAGAACCATGCTAAAAGACTTGCTTGAGAGCTGTGGAGGGACCGGTGGGAAGAACAAGACCACCCTGATCATTGTGCTAGCCGAGATGGATCAGAGGGATGGTGATGCAGGACCCCGGTCAGTTGAAGACTTGTTCCAGCAGCGAGTTCAACAGCGGTTGACATTATATGGTGCTAACCCATCAGAGACCGCCAGACAGGAGGCCATTAGAGACATCCAGCTGCAGGATGAGCGACAACAGAAAGAACGAAAGCTCCAAGAGAGAGAACGAGAGCGACAAGAGAGAGAACGAGAGCGGCAACGTGAGCTGGAATTTGCCTACAAACAGCTGCTAGACTCCGCTCAGCAGCAGGGTGATGTTCCCTGTGCCTGGGACTATGAAAAAATAGCAGCTGACAACACTGAAATTCTGGCTGAAATCCTGGCTGAAGAATCGTCCATGTGGCAGGGTAACAGTGTGCTTTGGCAACCTGCCCCTGCAGCTATGGACCCGGAGGTCTTATGGCGGATGCAGCAAGTGCTGACTGACCTTGATGATCCTGTTTCTGCAGGGGATTTAATAGATTTTTCTGCTGAGGAAGAACAACCTGATGAGCCTCCAGTAGAAGAGCTGGGATCATGGCCAAACTTCACGGTGCTCTGCCCAGCACCAAAAACAGTATTTGTGGAGTTACAAGGAACTTCCCCAGCTGAAGCGCTGGGCACCCGACAGCGGGATCAAGACCTCTGCCCCACCCCTGTGGCAGTTCCGGAGGCTCAGGGTGAGAAGATGGCGATCACTCCCCAGCCACAGATTACAGAATGTATGGACTGTTCAGATGATGTTACGGTTTATGCACCCCCAGCAGAAGTGCTGGCAACAGGACAGAGTGCTAGCCATCTCTGCCCAGCACCGGGACCAACTGTGGAGTCCCAGGGAACCAGGGCGGTTGGCCCCCCTCCCCAGCAACGAGCTGAGGTGGTAAAGCTCCTACTCCCAGCGGAATCACTGGCAGCAGGACAGGATGTTACTGGCAGCTGCACCCCACTACAGCTTGAGCGGATATCGGTGGATGGGACTGTGGTCTCCACTCACAGCAACCCAACAGAAGAGGGGGTACCTGTGGTAGTGGATGGAACTTCGATCTTCACTGACACAACCTCAGAAAATGGTGCAGCACTGAGACAGGAGGATGTCGGCTTTGCTTTGCAAGCACCAGGGGATTTTCACCTAGCACCAGTGGAGGGGACTTCAGTCTCCACTGGTATACCCCAGGAATGGTGGCCAGTTGGCCCAGATCCCCAACAGCATGATGAACTGAGCCCAGCCACCCTGTTTTCTCTCCAGCGGCTGAAAGGACTCCAGGGAGAATGGCCAGTCCAGGCTTCTCCCCAGCGGCAGGCGTATTCTCTGAGGGAGGCAGAGGTTGGCGGGGTGAGTAATGCTCTGTTTGGGAGAATTTATTTGGGGTACTGTATGGATACCGGGATTGGGGGACTGGAGCTACTGACTAAATTCAGAGTCAACCTGCCTGGTGGCTCCTACTGTGTTAGTCTCCTGCCAAAAGGGGAGATGTGTGACAGACCTAGCCGGGACAGGGGCTTTTGGAGAGGACTGAATGCGAGCCTCTTGCCATCCGATTATGGGCCAGGGCCTCAAAGCAGGAAGGTTGATGGGGTATCCTGGTAGACGGTCCTGGAACCTTAAGACAACTTGTCCAACATCCTCGAGTTGACCCGTGTGGGTCCCACAGCGGCTGTTGGACTATTTCCCAGGGGGAGTAATGTCATGGACCGTGAAATCATACTTCATGTATTACATAAGATGAGACATTATGTATATGACATATTGCAGGATGCCTTTGGACATTATGAGGTGTCTGTCTACTGTAGATGGGGATTGAACTGAATTAGACTATTGAGGACTATTGAAAGGCTAAGTGGCTTGTGAAAGACATTCATTGTCCAGTGTGTAGAGGTGTTAATTCAGTCGGCTATTAGACCTTTCTATTGTGTGATAACACTGTTCTGAGCCTTTTGATTATCAGGAGTATTGGATTAGCATGTCATTATCTAAAAAAGTGTGATCTCTCAGATGTAGTAATGACCTCCTCTCTATGCGGAGACAAGCCGGCTAGATAACATATTCTGTTAAACTTCACTGATGTCATTGTCTACAGGAATGTCATTATTTCTGAGGTAGTGAAGTCATGCTGAAGGCATCGGTGCCGAGATGTCTCTGTATGGAAACCCCAGTGTGTGGAAAAGGGGGTGGAGATTTCATTGTTCTTTGATTGAGGAAAGCTGTAACCTGTATATAACCAGCAGAGTGTTTCAATAAAGTGGAGTTCTGGTTGAGCACATATACAACTCGTTTGGTGTGTGTTCTTCATGGATCCAATCGGCACATAGCTGTAGGTTGGATCCCGGAATCTTGGATGACTGGACCATCAGATGTTGCAAGCTGCAAGCTGATCGAATAGAAGCAGAGGAGTGTCGGGAGAGCAGGATCTGGGCGAGCAAGGGTCTCGTCACAGATATATATACATCCCAGAAGTTGTACATGTAGGAAGGCTGGCCGTAGGCCGGCCTGAATTTGTGGGAGGAGTCCGGGGCTTCATAGCCCGCCTCCTCCTCCTCGCTAGCGTCGGCTGGTTGTTTGTTGTGACGGCACGGTCACATCAGCGGCGCGTGTGTCATTTCCGGTTCCGGTCCGGACGCGAGGGTACAGGCCTTTCGGTGGGTCTCGGCGTTTGGTGGTGGCGGTGCTTGGCGGTGAAGGTAGGGGCGATCGGTCCTTGCAGGGGGGGAGGCTCTCATCACTCCAACAGCACGGAGGGGGCTCACCCCGTCGGACGATCACATCAGTCGGCATGGCGGCGCATGCCTGGGGGGGGGTTTGGTTTTCAGGTGGTGGCAAGGTGGAGGTGCTCTGATCAGGTGTCAGGTGGCGCCTGGGGGGAGGCGGCGGCTCACGTGGTGGTCGATGGGCGGCCAGCTGCGGCATCAGGGGCTTCAGGGCTCGGCTCTGGGGGGTCAAAAGGGGGGATTGCGGTAATGCCTGGGAGTGTGTTGGGGGGGGGGCGCTGGTATTGAGGCACCTGGCGCTCCAGCGGCAATGTTGTGGTATGTTTTATGGGGGTGCTTTACAGGTCTCATTTGGCTGTCATTTTTTACAGGTTTGCTTCCTTCTTGGGTCATTTGGCAGGAATACTTGCTAATCTCAGGTTATAGCGGGTGCATGCTGATTATGGCAGGGTTCCTAGGGTTGGGGGGGGGGTGCTGGATCATGCGTCATGCTGGGGTTTTTTGTTTCTTACTGTGGTATTCCTGTAATTTCTTTTTTCCAGGTGTTGCTTCAGTACAGTGTGTTTGGTCACAAGCTTTTCCCTGTGACAGTCTTGCATTTTCCCTGTAACGACAGGTGCGTGCGGGTTTGCGTGGGCTGGCATGGGGGGTGGGGGGAGGGCGTGGGTTGCATCAGGGGGTGCAGGGGGGGGGTTGTGCTTCCGATTTCTGGACGTTTCAAGTTGGTTTTCTGTCCTCGTTAGTGTTATAGGTAGGCGTGATCAGTGCCATTCGGCTCTCATTCGTTGAGCAACAGGTGCGTTCTTTTCTTTTTTCTTTTCACGGGTAGCATAAGGGCAGAGCTTTAGGTCTTTTGGGCCAGAATTTTATTGTACGTGTCATACAGGTTCTCGGCCGACATACGTCATACGTTGCACTGCACTTATTACATTCATATTTTATACCCACCACGTTCTGTGGGTAGCGCAGCCCTGAGTGTTTAGTTATTTAATTACCCGTCTTAGCGCGACGGGTGACTCGGGCTGGTTCGCTACATTCAGTCACGGTGGTTTGCGCATCAGGTTCATTCACGCGCTTTGACACTTGTCTGCACCTTCTGGTTACGCGGTATAGGTTGGGGGGGGGCGGCGGAGGGTCTAGTAGGGCGGCATGGTTTTTTCACATGTGTTGTTTTTACGTAGGTGCAGCATGTCACATGTGTCTGAGAGCGAGGGGTCCTCCATGATCCCACCATCACTCTTCAGGGGTTTGGAGCGTGGCAGCATCCCATTGCTGAGGAGTTGGACGGTGCCCAGGCTCACTGCGGAGTTACGTCGTAGGGGTATTGTGTTTCCGGCGTCTGCCAGGAAAGCCGAACTGTTCAAGTTGTTATTCCCTGACCAACCACGGTCTCTCCCTGAGGATGACCGGAGTCAGGGGTCTGTGCAGAACTCTCTCACGCAGATTCACGCCCTGTTGAATACGTTATCTTCATCCATGTCTTAGATTCAGGACAGGATGGATGCTGTGGAAGCGCATGCGGCTAGCGCTCAGGTGGCTCCAGCACTTTCAGTTCCAGGGCTTGTGCTTCCTTGCACCCCCGTAGGTAATTCGGCCATCCCTTTACCCGTGGCAGCACCTTCCCCGTTGGCGGCCTTTCCATCTGTGTCACCGGCACATTTTATTCCCGCCAACCTTAGGAAGGATATTCTGGAGGGGAAAGATGTCAACTTGGCTTCCCTGTTAATAGCATCTCAGGATATTACGGAGAATAAGTCTTACGCTTGTGGCGAGGTCTCGTGGTCCTGAAGACCAAGGACCCCAGGCTTAAACCGCAAGCTCAGCGTGGCCGAGTTCGTACTGGCGTTTGGCATTTTCCGTGATATCTTGTGTACGGTCCTGATAGGAGGGTGGAATTGGACTTGTACTTGCATAAAGTCATGGATCTGGCTCACAAATACGGTGGTTGCAGCTTTTATGATTACCACCGGTCATTCTCAGCCAAAGCTGCGGCCACTTGGGCACAGTTCCAGGTTGTCATGTGCTGGAGTAATATTGATATGGAGTTGTTTTGCAGACACTTCGCCAATCAAAGGTCCCCAGTTTGCGGCACGTGCCAGTCTACTACCCACACCTCTGCGTGGTGTCCTATGATGGAGGTTCCGGGTCCCTCGGGGGTGGGTAAATGCATGCCCGGTACGACCGCCGGGGTGTCATCAGGTCAGGTGGATAAGTTAGGTAGGCCTGTCCATTTCTTGGGTAAGTCGCAGGTCTGCAATAATTATAAAAATGCGGGGTGTAGCTACAATCAGTGCAGGCTCCTTCATGTGTGTTCTAATTGCTTTAGAGCGCATCCTAAATCTGCCTGTGGGGTCAAACCTTTTTCTGCTCCATGACTGAGCCGGGTCAATGTTGGGGCGCTAGGTACTTATCTGGAGGATCATCCGTCTCCTTGTGTCAGGCAGTTTTTGGTGGAGGGGTTCTCCACTGGCTTTCACACGGGGCTGATCACGCTCCCCACGGTCACTTGGGAATGCGACAATCTCTTGTCTGCTGGGCTTCATGCTTCCCTAGTTGACGAATTGGTGGGGGTGGAGGTGGACAAATGGTTCGTCATTGGGCCATTCAGTACTGCTCCTTTTGGCATGTGGAGGGTCAGCCCAATTGGTGTCGTGTGTGGCAAATTCTCTAATAAATACCGTCTGATTTACGATTTGTCTGCACCTCATTGCTCACATATTCCCAGTCTGAATGCACTGATTCCTGCTGAGGAGTTTTCTTTGAAGTACTCGTCGGTGGACTCAGCCATTCAGCTCATCCTGCAATTGGGTAGGGGGGCTTGGTTATCCAAAGCGGACGTCACAGATGCATTCAAATTGCTGCCTATCAAGCCAGCACTTTGGCAGTGGTATGGCATCAGGTGGCGCGGCTTGTACTACTTCGCCACCAAACTAACATTTGGGTCTCGTAGCAGTCCCTACTTGTTTGATGTCTTCGCACAAGCACTCCATTGGATCCTGGTAACACTCCAAGGGCTGTCTCAGGGTAGTGCATTATCTGGATGATTTTTTGATGGTAGAGCACTCTGACCAGGCACCCAAGGATTTGCAGGAACTGATGCAGTTGTTCGCTATTTTGGATGTACCATTAGCATTGCACAAAGTGGAAGGCCCGGCTACGATTATCAATTTTCTGGGCATCACATTGGATTCTGGTCGCATGGTTGCTAGCTTGCCCAAGGTGAAGTTGGAGAGGTTTCGTTTGGCGGTTCATAGGTTCGTTTGTTCCGCGGTTTGTACTAAGAAGGAATTACAGTCACTCTTGGGCATGCTCAACCATGCTATGAGAATAATCCAGCAGGGTAGGGCGTTCGTGTCCAGGTTATTGGCTCTCTTGCCGCCGTGTCAGGATGGCGATGCTCGTGTCAGCCTGCAGGCCGGCGTGCAGGCTGATCTAGTGATGTGGGACCAGTTCCTGCAGGACTGGAATGGCATTTCCTTACTCATTCCTCAGCCCACTAATTTGTCCCCCAGGGTGTTTACGGACGCGGAAGCCTCCACAGGTTTTGCAGCTATTTGCGGTACAGAATGGCTGGCGTGTACTTGGCCTCAGGAGGTTTTTCATTTGCCCAAATTTGCGCAGACGTCTGCTTTATTTGAGGTCTATCCCATAGTGGCGGCAGCATTCACTTGGGGGTCGCAGTGGGAGGGGAGGTCTGTTGTGTTTTTTACTGACAATCTGGCTACGGCCAGCATTGTCAACAAAGGCAGGTCCAATTCCCTGGTTATCATGGCCTTCATGCGCAGACTAGTTTGGTTGAACTTACAGTACAGGTTCCACTTCCAGGGGGAGTTTATCAGCGGGGTTTTCAATGTGGCTGCTGATGCATTGTCCCGTTGTATGTTCGATCAATTTTTCTTGCAGCACCCGGAGGCGGATCGAGTGAGCAAGCCTATCCCTCCATTTTCCCTGCTCATCATGGATTGACGGGGTTCTGGTTGCAGGCGGTTGACTTGGCGAACACCTCTTTGGCCGGCAACACACGCAGGGCTTACACTACGAGACGTTTTCACAGTTTTTCCAGGCTGCATCCATCCAGTTGCCCGTGGGACATCAAAGCCATCATGGCGTTTGCCGCCTACTGTCACACCGTTTTGGTTTTATCCGCTAGCACTATCAGGTCCTATCTGGCCGGGGTACAACACTTCAGGTCTCTGCTGGATCCCTCCTGTACGTCTATTTTTTGCGGCTCACCCTCTCAAAGCATTGTTAAGGGGCATTACGAAATCTCGGGGTCTGGTGCAGGTCTCTAGGCGGCCTGTTACCGGTCAGATGATTCGGGATATGTCGGTCTTGCTTTCTGCGTCCCCGTTCGGGGTGGGTCCCAGCTTGGTGATCAAGGCGGCTATCCATCTTAGTTTTTTCGGTTTTCTCAGGCCAGGGGAGGTTACCCGCGTCAGTACGCTGGCCCCTTTCTTGCCCAGAAGCAGTCTCAGCCGGGGCAGTGATCATTTTGCACTCCAGCTTAACCACTTCAGGTCCGCGCTATTAACATAATACGTGAACAGCGCGGACCTGAGGCGCCGGGGTCACGTCTTTGGACGTGATTTGCTTGTAATTTGTTGTAAAACAGTCCCGACGCATCACCGAGGATCCGATGCGTGTACCCGGTGGCCGCGATGTCCGTCAGGTACACGCGATCATCGGTGAGAGAGCAGGGACGTGGAGCTCTGAGTGTAAACACAGAGCTTCACGTCCTGTCAGTGAGGTGACAGATGCTGTTTCTCTTGTACATAGGGAGACAGCATCGATCACCTCCCCCAGTCACCCCCCTCCCCCCACACAGTTAGAACACACCCAGGCAATACATTTAACCCCTTCCTCACCCCCTAGTGTTAACCCCTTCAATGCCAGTCACATTTATACAGTAATTAGTGCATTTTTATAGCACTGGTCGCTGTATAAATGTGAATGGCGTCAAAAATGTGTCAAAAGTGTCCGATGTATCCGTCGCAATATCGCAGTCCCAATAAAAATCGCAGATCGCCGCCATTACTAGTAAAAAAAAAATATTAAAAAAAAAATCATAATTATGTCCCCTATTTTGTAGGTGCTATAACTTTTGCGCAAAGCAGTCACTTATTGTGATTTTTTTTTTTTTTTTTACAAAAATACGTAGAAGAATACGTATCGGCCTTAACTGAGAAAAAAATATATATAAAAAAAAAAAAATGGGATATTTATTTTAGCAACAAGTAAAAAATATATATATATTTTTAAATTGTCGCTCTATTTTTCATTATAACGCAAAAAATAAAAACCGCACGGGCGATCAAATACCACCAAAAGAAAGCTCTATTTGTGGGGAAAAAAAATGATGCCAATTTTGTTTGGGTGCCACGTCGCACGACCGCGCAATTGTCAGTTAAAGCGACGCAGTGCCGGAAGCTGAAATTTCGCCTGGGCACGAAGGGGGTTTATGTGCCCAGTAAGCAAGTGGTTAACAACAATAAAACTAGGCAGGTCGGTCGGGGTCATGTAGTTAAATTTTACAGTACTTTGCAGTCCTGCTGTCCGCTGGCTGTGCTAGAGGCTCTGTCCGGGTTTTTAGCCAAGGCCCCTCCGGGCAGCCCCTTGTTACCATTTCCGGCTGCCCCATTAACTACTAAGCAGTTCTTGGCACATGTGAGAATTCTGGTGGGAAGGTTGGGTTTCGACCCCAAGTGCTTCACCGGGCACTCGTTTAGGATCAGGGCGGCATCGGCCGCTTCCAAGCAGGGGGTACCTCCGTTCATTATTAAGCACATGGGGCGTTGAAGGTCCTCATGTTTCAACAGATACATCCCCAAGCCTCACGCTGAGGTTGTTAGGGCTTTTGCCTCTTTGCTTAATTAAGTTGTGTGTATTTTCATTAAACCTTCGGTTCACACCTACTCATGTGTCTTCAGGTATACCGTACAGGCAGGCCAAGGCACACCTCAGGCCTTGGTTCTTGGTAGGGTCGGGAGGACTCCGATTACAAGTAGGAAGGCTGGCCGTAGGCCGGCCTGAATTTGTGGGAGGAGTCCGGGGATTCATAGCCCGCCTCCTCCTCCTCGCTAGCGTCGGCTGGTTGTTTGTTCCGACCCTCCGGGCCCTCCTTTTTTCAGGTTTTCTTACATTAGTTGCTTACAGGGTATGCCCTCTTTTCAGGTATACCGTACAGGCAGGCCAAGGCACACCTCAGGCCTTGGTTCTTGGTAGGGTCGGGAGGACTCTGATTACAAATATTTATACACTGTATAGTTTAGTTAGATTAGTTCTTCCCAATTTACTGGCAGTTGATTGAGGTAGCTGCAGTGTTCTCACGTGGTGTATTGCCCTTGTGCTCAGTGCACCTAAACACACTTGCTGTATACTGCAAGTTTGCTCATTACTTTGCAACTAAACCCACTTGGTGCATAGTGCAAGTGTGCTCATTACTTTGCACCTAAACACACTTTGTGTATAGTGCAAGTGTGCTCATTACTTTGCAACTAAACCCACTTGGTGCATAGTGCAAGTGTGCTCATTACTTTGCACCTAAACACACTTTGTGTATAGTGCAAGTGTGCTCATTACTTTGCAATTAAACCCACTTGGTGCATAGTGCAAGTGTGCTCATTACTTTGCATCTAAACCCACTTGGTGCATAGTGCAAGTGTGTTCATTACTTTGCACCTAAACACACTATGGGCCAGATTCACAGAGCCCTTACTCCTGTCTAACTCGCGTTAGACTGGAGTAATTTCAAATTACGCGCGTTTTTTCACTACTCTGAAACCTCAAACCATGAAAATACGGCTGCAGGCTTCAATCCGACTGGCTTACGTGTTCGTACGCCTTCGGATCTACGCTGCAACAAATTTGCGGCCGCTGGGTGGAGTTCCCGTCGTTTTCTGCGTCGGGGTATGCAAATGAGCTTTTGCAGACGATCCACTAAATTACGAACGTCAATCGCAATCTCTTACGGCATCTTTAGTCATCTTTTTGCTGCTTAAAACTATACCAGCTTTTTGCTGGTCTAATATTAGACAGCCCATGTTAAGTATGGCCGTCGTTCCTGCGTCGAATGTCAACGTCTTTTTTTATTCCCGTAAACGATGCTACTCAAACAACGAATGACGTAACAACGTTATTTCGCGCAATGCACGGCGGGAAATTTCTGAACGGAGCATGCGCAGTTCGATCGCCGCGGGGACGCGCCTAATTTAAATGCTTCACGCCCCCTAATCGCGTATTTCGATTACGCGGTGAGAAATACACTACGCCGCCGTACCGTAAGGGACAAAATCGACCAGAATTCGGCGTATAGCCTGGTAAAATATGGCGGCGTAGTGTATCTCTGATACTCTGCGCCAATGTAATTGTATCAGAATCTGGCCCTTTGTGTATAGTGCACGTGTGCTCATTACTTTGCACCTAAACCCACTTGGTGCATAGTGCAAGTGTGCTCATTATTTTGAAACTAAACCCACTTGGTGCATAGTGCAAGTGTGCTCATTACTTTGCAGCAAAACATACTTTGTGTATAGTGCAAGTGTGCTCATTACTTTGCAACTAAACCTACTTGGTGCATAGTGCAAGTGTGCTCATTACTTTGCACCTAAACACATTTCGTGTATAGTGCAAGTGTGCTCATTAATTTGCACCCAAACCCACATGGTGCATAGTGCAAGTGTGCTCATTACTTTGCATCTAAACCCACTTGGTGCATAGTGCAAGTGTGTTCATTACTTTGCACCTAAACACACTATGGGCCAGATTCACAGAGCCCTTACTCGCGTTAGACTGGAGTAATTTCAAATTACGTGCGTTTTTTCACTACTCTGAAACCTCAAACCATGAAAATACATCTGCGGGCTTCAATTCGACTGGCTTACGTGTTCGTACGCCTTCCGATCTACGCTGCAATAAAATTGCGGCCGCTGGGTGGAGTTCCCGTCGTTTTCCGCGTCGGGGTATGCAAATGAGCTTTTGCCGATGATCCACTAAATTACGAACGTCAATCGCAATCTCTTACGGCATCTTTAGTCATATTTTTGCTGCGTAAAACTATACCAGCTTTTTGCTGGTCTAATATTAGACAGCCCATGTTAAGTATGGCCGTCGTTCCCGCGTCGAATGTCAACGTCTTTTTTTATCTTTTACGTAACTCGTCCGGGAATAGGAATGTCCGTAAACGACGCTACTCAAACAACGAATGACGTAACGACGTTATTTCGCGCAATGCACGGCGGGACATTTCTGAACAGAGCATGTGCAGTTCGTATAGTGTATAGTGCAAGTGTGCTCATTACTTTGCAACTAAACCTACTTGATGCATAGTGCAAGTGTGCTCATTACTTTACACCTAAACACACTTGGTGCATAGTGCAAGTGTGCTCATTACTTTGCAACTAAACCCACTTGGTGCATAGTGCAAGTGTGCTCATTACTTTGCACCTAAACACACTTCGTGTATAGTGCAAGTGTGTTCATTACTTTGCACCTAAACCCAATTGGTGCATAGTGCAAGTGTGCTCATTACTTTGCATCTAAACCCACTTGGTGCATAGTGCAAGTGTACTCATTACTTTGCACCTAAACACACTTTGTGTATAGTGCAAGTGTGCTCATTACTTTGCAACTAAACCCACTTGGTGCATAGTGCAAGTGTGCTCATTACTTTGCACCTAAACACATTTTGTGTATAGTACACGTGTGCTCATTACTTTGCAACTAAACCCACTTGGTGCATAGTGCAAGTGTGCTCATTACTTTGCACCTAAACCCACTTGGTGCATAGTGCAAGTGTGCTCATTACTTTGCATCTAAACACATTTTGTGTATAGTACAAGTGTGCTCATTACTTTGCATCTAAACACATTTTGTGTATAGTACAAGTGTGCTCATTACTTTGCAACTAAACCCACTTGGTGCATAGTGCAAGTGTGCTCATTACTTTGCACCTAAACACACTTGCTGTATACTGCAAGTTTGCTCATTACTTTGCAACTAAACCCACTTGGTGCATAGTGCAAGTGTGCTCATTACTTTCCACAAAAAGCTACTTGGTGTGTACTGCACGTGTCCTCTGCAGTTTGCACCAAAAGCTACAAGGTGTGTGTACTGCCTTTGTCCTCTGCAGGCCATTATAATGTCTGGAAGGGCAACAAGGAGAGGCAGAGAGTCACGAGGGCAAGCAGGCTCTGCGTCTAGAGGCAACAGTGCTGGTCATGGACATGGTGCATCATCTTTAGCACATGGCCGTTGCACGCGCTCGTCCTTGTTTTCGGGAGCTGGCCGTTTTGAGCCTCAACATGCAGAAAAATTGGTAGAGTAGATGACAAAGCCGTCCTCATCCTCCTCATCCTTTCTCATCCAGGCTGAGCTTACTTTGTCTGGCAAAGTAGCTGCCAAGGCGTCCTCTTCCCTCTACTCAATGGCATCACTTACTCCTTCCCTAGTCCCACCATGTCCTCCTGAGGAGTCCCCCGAACTGTTTAAACACAGTTTTGGGTACATGCTGCATGAAGATGCACAGCGTTTTGAAGGCTCCGATGATGGAACACAGATAGAGGAAGGCAGTAATGTGAGCCCAGAGAGATGGGGTGCCCAAGAAGGACAGCAATCTGGCAGCCATGTACCCTCAGCTGCAGCATACTGTCAGGTTTTCGACAGTGATGAGGAGGGAGGAGATGATGAGTTCATTGACTCTACGTGGGTGCCTGATAGGAGAGAGGAGGAGGAGGAGGCACATCTCCAAAGAGGCAGGATGCCCTCCAGGGGCCAGCTTAAGGGCAGAACACCAACTGCATTACATCGCAGAGTTACGCATGTGCAGGGCGCTGCTGTGTCTCAGCGTTACTGCAATCGTTGCTATTTGCAACATATGTCTCAAGCGTATCTCGCGTGGCCAAAACATCACCCGCTTGGGCACCACATGCTTGACCAGACTTATGTCGACCTGCCATGCAGTTCGTTGGCAAGCATACCTGAAAGACCCACACCAAATAACAAAGCGGACCTCCCCTTGCCCCTCATCAGCTGGGATTTCCAACCCCACTATACCCTCAGTCATCTCTGAAGCCTGCACTGATAGGACTGAAGGTGTAGAATTAGGTGTGTCACAACCTAGTAGTACATGCGGGCAATCTACTATTGGTACACCGATGACAAATTGTACCACACAAATTTCCCTGCCCTAGCTGCTGGAGCACCGAAAGAAGTACTCTCCCAGCCATCCAAATGCCCAGCGGTTGAATGCTAGCTTAGCAAAGTTGATAGCACTTCAACTGCTGCCTTTTCAGTTGGTAGATTTTGCCCCCTTCTGTGAGTTTGTGGAATGTGGGGTACCTCACTGGCAAGTTCCCAAACGCCACTTTTTCTCACGGAAGGCGAATTCCGGCTTTTTACCACCATGTGGAAGGCAATATCCATGCCTCACTGGACAGATCGGTCAGTGGTAAGGTGCATATTACCGCTGACTTATGGTCCAGCAGGCATGGACAGGGACGTTACCTCTCTTTCACGGCGCATTGGGTGACTCTGCTGGAAGCTGGGAAGGACGCAGGGCAAGGTACAGTAGTGTTGGAGGTTGTTCTGCCACCACGCCTCCAAAACACTACTACTGGTTGTGACACACCTCTCTCCTCTACCCCCTCCTCTTCTTATTCCTCTGTGGCCTCTTCCTGTCCTGATGTGTCCTCGGAACCAGCCGTGCTCCGTAGGCGTGGAATGCAGGCAAAGAGATGCCATGCGGAACTAGAGCTGGTGTGCTTGGGAGACAGGAGCCACACTGGGGCAGAGGTTCTGTCAGCTATGCAGGGGCAGGCTCAGAGGTGGTTGACGCCATGCCAGCTTAAGCCAGGAATGGTGATTAGCAACAATGGCACCAACCTCCTCTCTGCCCTGCGACAAGGACAACTGACCCATGTGCCCTGTTTTGCTCATGTTCTGAATTTGGTGGTGCAGCGGTTCTTGGGCAGGTACCCAGGATGTCCTGAAGCAGGCCAGGAAAGTCTATGTGCATTTCCGAAGGTCATATAATGCCAGTGCTTGGCTGACAGACCTCAAAAGGGCATACAACCTGCCCAAGATCCGCCTAATATGTGACATGCCCACCAGATAAAACTCTACATTGGCCATGCTGCAGCGGCTGCACATGCAGCAGAGGGTCATCAATGAGTAACCGTGCCAATATGTCAGCAGAACTGGGTCAGGGGAGCTTGTTTTTTTTTCCTCACGCCAGTGGGCCTTAATCAGAGATGCATGCACTGTCCTGTCACCCTTTGAGGGGGCCACTAGGATGGTGAGCAATGACAGTGCATGCATCAGTGAGACTGTCCCTCTTATTCACATGTTGGAGTACACGCTACGTGGAATAATGGACAGGGCCCTCGAGGCAGAACAGAGGGAGGAAGAGGAGGACTTCCTTACCTCTCAAGGCCCCCTTTATCCACACAGTGGTCCTGCTTGCCTGCCTAGCACACAAGTAAAGGACTAGGAGGAGGAGGAGGAGGATTGCATCAGCAACATGGAGGTGAAGGATAGCACTCAACATCAGCATCAGTCTTAAAGGCATCAATTACAGTCCCAAGGAACCAATGGACTTTTACGTGGCTGGGATGAGGTGGCTACGGATCCCGTCGTCCTCAGTGACCCAGAGGACTGTGCCCCGAATGCCTCAGCAAACCTAGGCTGCATGGCCTCCCTGATCCTGCAAAGCCTGCCTAAGGATCCTCGTATTCGTGGTATCAAGGAGAGGGATCTGGCAACTCTCCTTGATCCACTTTCAGAGTAAGGTTGTGGACCTTATCTTGTTGTCACAGAGGGAGCAGAAGATGAAACATCTTCGGGAGGATTTGCAGAAAGGTCTGTGCAACGCGTTCCCAGAACCTGGGGGATTACCAAATCCTGGTCCTGGACAACGTGTTGCTGAGGCTTCGGTGAGTCACAGAAGGAGCGGTGGAGAAGGTGGCCGTCTGACTGATGTAAAAAGAGAAAAACTGCGCCAATAAAAAACATAGACCACAAAAAAGTCCTTATGAATACAATGTATTAAAGTCCAAGAAAGTGCTTGAAGATAGACAACACCCAAGTGCGTAGTATAATCCAGTGAACCACCACCATATGGACAGAGGCTTACCAGCAGGTAGTGGGATATTGGCATTTATCAACTCCACAGCCGTTCACAGGATAGAGGCAGATGACAATAGATGGAATCCGGAATCAGCAGATAATAAGATACCAGCGTACATCCACTTAACAGCCGTACAAAGGATAAGGCAGCTGGCAATGGATGGAATCCAGAATGTATTCTCATAGAAGGTCCTCAATACAGGTGCAGGTATTGCCAAACATAATGAAAAAAATGAAGGGACCGCACATAGTGTAAAACCATCAGGGAGATTTAATATTGAATAATAAAAACGACTTACAAACAAAAGTGAAAATTCCATCATAAAACGAATGCCGGCCGGCAACAAGAGGAGCCCTTCCTCGTAACGTTGAATGCGGTGGCGTCACTGCACGCCAATGACCCAGACGCGTTTCATCACAGAATGACGTTTTCAAACCCCATCTTGCATAATTATTTAGGGAGACAGTCTCCGACCTATATGGCCACAGTTGGGCCCGAGGCCGGACTTATCGTATTTATCAGCATATACCGCGCACTTTTTTCCCCTTAAATAAGGGAAAAATCAGTTTGAAGTGAGCCGCCGACATATACCGAGTGCAGTACACTTGGGTACATTCGGCTAGGCTCGGCTTCGCTCCTGCTCACGCATAAACGTCACAGAGGGTGAGAACGAGCGAAGCCGAGCCTGGCCGAATGTACTTGAGTGTACTGCACTTGGTATATGTCGGCGGGGATTCGACACGAGACAGCACTGGAGAAGCCGGGAGGACCGAGACGGACGCCGGACTGGACGATGGACGCCGGGCAAGACACCAAAACTGTAAGTAATAAAATAAAGTAATACATTTTTTTTTTACAGGAATTTCAGGGCAACTTTAGGGGTGCGCGCTATACGTGGGAGTGTGCAATACCCCGATAAATATGGTACCTCTGGGGAAATCAACTTGCCGGGCCTAGAACCTGCCCATACTGGCTTGCCCCCCAACGTGCCCATGCAGTCCGGGATCAGTATGTGCAATATTTCATGGGTAGGGGGGCCATTCCTTTGCAAGCCAATCTGTACATTTTACTTTTGTGCAAAAATCACAAAAAAATCTGTTTAAAATCAATTTTTGATGTCTCGCTTGTGTTTATTTTAGCTGTCTCCTAATTGTTCCTAGTGTACTACATGTACTGTCAAGTGTATTTTCATTATCAACTAACAACCATTTCACAGGTAACACCAGAATCTAAACACATCTAAAGTTCTAGGTTAATTAAGAAGAACAAGACACACTTTCTAGTTGGTTTGACCCAAATTTTACTTGGTGCATATGCACACATATGGTCTTTGTCAAATTTGTATTTATTTTTTAATTGCCATAAACTGGCATATGTTTTTTTTTTAACAAAAAATAAAAACAGAACCTTATATAACACAAAATGTAACAATGTAAACCTCTAGGCACTAACGCAGACATTGTTTTTTTTTTTCAAAATTGTCTACCTGCCCATAGTACGATGGGGTGTTGGCACCCCTGGACAAGCCACATTTTAAAGAAGGTACACAGTCTTTTTAGGGTCAACATCTGCTATCTGCCATCATGGGTGATCAATGGACGTGTTTTGTGGGTGCAACCCCTTCTTCCTTTCACCTACTTGAGTAGCGAGGAAGGGGTTGCACCCACAAAACATGGACATAGATATCCCGAGATGGCAGATATCACATGTTGACCCACTGTGTGCATCCTCAAATTTTGGCTTGAAAGAAAAAATAGAGAAAGTTGGGGCTAAAACTGGGAACCAAAACATTTTCTTTTTTTATTTGCCCCCCAAGTCCTCCATTACGTCCTTCAAGCTTTTATCAATAAAGGCCATTTTTTGCTTGATTTCAGACATCTCCCTACTGCACGCCTTTATTTGGAGGAGTAGATTTTGGGTCTTGGCATGGGAGGATCGAGGCCTTTCTTCTGGCACATAATCATCCTCTAAAAAATAAAAATAAAAAGGTATTACACATCTGGCCTACATCTGGTATTACCTGAAGCTGTGGTGACAGATACTGACCTGTTGTAGTAATTTCAACCACTTCTTCTTCCTCCACATACTGAGGTCTGGGTGGGCGCTGAGGTGTGTGCTCCTTGCGAGGAGGGCGCTGAGGTGTGGGCTCCTTGTGAGGAGGGCACTGAGGTGTGGGCTTCTTGCGAGGAGGGCGCTGAGGTGTGGGCTCCTTGCAAAGAGGGCACTGAGGTGTGGGCTCTTTGCGAGGAGGGCGCTGAGGTGAGGGCTCCTTGCGAGGTCTGTTGTTTTCAGGCTCAGAAGAGTGGTATCCTCCTAGTCTTCTGTCCCCTATGAGAATGAAACAAAAAGTACACTTAGCACACACATATTTGAGGGCAAAAATAGGAATATTAAACATTGCTTGGAAGTGGGGTACAAGTGTCTGTTTGGGCAGTTACAAGACACCCCTAAAAATGCACAGGAGCATCTGTGTGGGTCACCCTAAAAAGGTTGTTCTGGTGGCACACACTAGTGCTCCTGAGTGCAGATGTGTTAAAATCTGTGGGGGTGTCCTCTCCTTTAGACTGATCTAAGTTAGATTTTAATTCTACACACATCAGCTAGACACATATTTAAAGATATTTTTGGAATGTCCTATTTGCAAAAACAACAACATGGAGCAACATGCAAGCTCTGAAAAAAAATAATGATATAGGGACACAGGGGAAAAACATACTTTTTCTAAGCATTCTCTGGATGCTCCTTAATTGTTCAGGCTCCCTCAGTTTGAGGTCTGACCACCTCTTTCTGAGCTGTTCCTTAGAATTATGATCCAGACTTGTTTGCACCTTCTCCATAATTTTGGCCATCCTTACATTAGGGTGGTTATAGGGCCCATGCTTGGCGTCGTAATCAGACTTTTGTAAGATGTCCGCCATTTCCGCGTAGGACATGTTAGTTGCCTTATATCTGCTCCGCGTTTCTAACGTTTCCTCATCAGGCTCCGGGCTTGGTGTGTCATTAGATGAATTTATAAGGACAGACACCTGCTCATCAGACTCCGCCACGTTGTAGATCCTGGATGAACTAGGCCGAATTGGAGACACCTGCTCATGTGATACCGCCACATCGGCTTTTCGGGATGATTTAGGCCTCATTACATACACCTTGTCATCTGATTCTGCCATGCTCGTCATTTTCTGATGAACTTGTTCGATTAACAGACACCTGGTCATCTAGTTCCGCCATGACATAGTTTTCTAATGAACTTGGCCAATTATCAGACACTTGGTCATCTAATTCCGCCATGACGTTGTGTTTAGACGAACTTGGCCGAGTATCACACACCTGCTCAGCTAATTCCGCCATGTCGTGCGCCAAAAGAGAAAGAGCGGGGAAACATCGAGTAAGAACATCATGGGCGGGCAACGTGTGTGGAGTGTCACGCATGCGTAGTGTATATAAAGCTTTAACACACATGTGTCGTACATACGTTCGATGTGCGAAGGAAGAGGTTAGAACGACAAGCGTGTAGACGAAGGTATGCTTTGAATTTGGGACATCAGTGGCCTATACTGCAAAGAGATTTAAGGGCTATATGGGGAAAAAGATTACTAGAATTTATAGACTGTGATTGACATTTTATTTGTCTTTGTTTTTGTCTGGCAGAAAAGATGAATCCATTCAATGAAAAGCTGTTCCTGGGTGAATTCATTGATAAGCTAAGGGAGCTGCCCGTTCTTTGGGCCACAAAAGACCCCATCCACAGGAATAAAGAACTAAGGACAGCAGCACTAAATAGCCTGCTCCTATTTGTGCACACAAAGATGCCCCATGTAACAGCTGAACAGCTGGAGACTAAAATTGGGACCTTGAGAGGCACATACAGGAATGCGCGCAACAAGGTACTGGCTTCTAAGAGGTCTGGAGCAGCAGCAGGGAGGGTATATGTCCCAAAGTTGTCGTACTACAGCAGAATAAATAAAATAGGGATCTTGCGCATAATCTAAAATACACACTAATAAAGTGACCACAAATACATAGGACTGAGTCACCTATGAAATGGATTAGTGCCATTACCATACTGTGGAAACTGGACTTGCTATGTGTACATAAAGGATGCTGACTACTCTAAGAACAAGGGGACAGATCCACAAAGAACTGCCTATCTTTAGGCAGGCGTAGCGTATCTTAGGCCCCATACACACGACTGAGTTTCTCGGCAGAATCCAGCGAGAACCTCGATGGGAGACGTATTCTGCCGAGAAAAGCGGTCGTGTGTACACTTTTCACCGAGCATCCCTTCGGGAAGCTTGTCGAGCCAAAAAGAGAGCATGCTCTCTATTTCCTCTATTTCCTCGTTGTTCTATGGGGAAATTTGGCTCGACGAGCTTTTTCGACAGCTGAACGGGAACCTCGACGGGCGGAACGATGAGTTTAGCCCGACGAGTTTCTCAGTTGTGTGTACGCGGCCTAAGATACACTACGCCACCGTAACTTAGAGTGGCAGGTTCCTTATCCACAAAGAATTTGGGCCGTAAGTTACGACGGCGTAGTGTAAATGTGACGGCGTAGTGTAAATGTGACGGCGTTAGCCCGCGCAATTCAAATGTATAAGATGTGGAGCGTGATTTATGTAAAATGATCGTGATCCCACGTAAATGATGTTTTTTTAAATGGCGCATGCGCTGTCCGTGGAGGTATCCCAGTGCGCATGCGCGAATTCACGTTGAAAAATAGTCAATGCTTTCGACGTGAACGTAACTTACGCAAATCCCTATTCGCGAACGTTTTGCCCAAACGAAAATCGGGCAGCGTAAAAATGCAACATAGACACGACGGCGTACTAAACTTACGTTGTTTGGCTCTATGCCACATTTAGGCGTATCTTGTTTTGTGGATACAAAACAAAGATACGCCAGCGCATCTTGGAACTTACGCGGCGTATCAATAGATACGCCGCCGTAAGTTCTTTGTGGATCTGGCCCAAGGTGTCAGGAAGTATGAAAAAAATCTCCCCACTTCTGGCGGACCTGTTTTTCTCAACAGATTGAGACCGTATAGGCCAGTGATGGCCAACCTTGGCACCCCAGATGTTTTGGAACTACATTTCCCATAATGCTCAACTACACTGCAGAGTGCATGAGCATCATGGGAAAAGTAGTTCCAAAACATCTGGGGTGCCAAGGTTGGCCATCACTGGTATAGGCATTCACGGAGGAGACAGGGGTTACCTTTGGGTATCTGGATGGAGAGGCATTAGTGAAGTTTTGGGACATCTTAGTCTATCAGTATTGCAGATTTGATTCATCAGTGAGATGAGCGCTCTGGGAGACCAGACAGACGGTTTACGGTGCAGCTCTCTATTCCTCTCTAGGATTGGTGGATATTCAGTTCTTCCTCTTCTGCAGTATCTACTGCCTTATTTCACATGGACTTATTTTTGGATTTTGTTTTGTCACATTGCAATTGATGCACTAGCACTTTATTGGTTGAAATTGAGCGATTTATTCTCTATTGTTTTTTTCACTTGTTTCACTTTTTACATTTTTTCACCTTTTATCACCTATGTATTTTGTTGTAACTTTATTAGTGTGTTTTATAGATTATGCGCAAGATCCCTATTTTATTTATTCACTATTGCTGCTAATTGTAAACACTGCTAGTTTTTGCTGCATTTCAACACTGCTGAATTTGGTTGTCTGTATTTTATTCATTCACGGTGTAGCGGCGCAAAAACCATTACCCATTACTACAGCAGAATGTCCTTTCTGGATGACCACCTTGAAGTAAGGGAATCACTTTCCAGCCTTCCCCCCAGACAACCCACCAGAAAAACCACAAGACAAAGCACCAGCCTTCCCTCCAGCCTTCCCTGCAGCCTTCTCTCCAGCCAAGACTCCAGCCTTCCCTGCAGCCAAGCTGATTCTTCTCATGGTGAGCCCTCTCAGGAGCAAGAGGAGCCTTCCATCCTGGAGGAAGACCCGGATTTGGCTGTCTGGAGCCAGGTATAGTATTTTTAAATTTTTATTTTATTTTTGAAAATGCTTCAAAATAGATGTTAATATGTTCAAAAAAAAGAATGTTTGATCTAAAAGTGTTTTCCATATCATTAGTCAGTAGTGGCCGAAAAAGTTGGGGAGAAAAGAATGCAAACTGCTGGGGTCAGAATGATTGTTTTTTTTATTTTTATTTATTTAAAATCCATTTGCTACAGTCATGAGCTGAAAATTGTTTGTGATTTTTGAACACAAAAATTCAAACTGTCCCTTTTTTATACACAGGAGGACATCAGCCAGGATGAGGGTCTGGAAAGTGCCAGGCAGGAGGAGGCCAGGGTGAGTGGCACAGAGGAGGTGGCAGGAGTGAGTGGCACAGAGGAGGTGGCATGGCCAAGTGGCAGCACAAGGTACCAGGTGCCTTCCATCCGCCCTCCAACAAGAAGGGCCAGGAGGGATATGAGGGTGAGCGAGGCAGTACTGGCCCTGATTAGAAAGGCACAGGCCACCCTCCAGCAGCCAACCACCCCTGAAGAGGGCTATGGCACCCTCGTAATAGCCAAAATGAGCCAAATGACCAAGGACCAACGCCTCTTATGTGAACCCCTTCTCATAAGTTTGGTGAATAAGGGGGTGAGGGGGCTACTTACCGAGGACACGGTCATTTGTAGCAACGGCCATCCTCCCCCACCAGCTTATTCCCAATCTCCTCCTTCTCCTCCACCTTCTTCTTCTCCTCCTTCTCCTCCTCCTTCTTCTCCTCCTCCGTCTTCTTCTCCTCCTCCTTCTCCTCCTCCTTCTTCTCCTCCTCCTTCTTCTCCTCCACCTCCTCCTACTCCACCTCCTCCACCTTCTTCTCCTCCTCCTGGGATGAGTACACCTCCACAGGCACAGACTCCAGCCAAGCAGAGAAGGAAGGCTGCAGAGAAGGCTGCAGAGAGGGTTGCAGAGCAGGCAGCAAGGAAGGCTGTCAGGAAGAGCAAGAAGTGATGGCCTTGCTTCAAGGTGGTCTGACAGAAGGCAGCCGGCTGTAGCACCACAACCTTAGGACATCTATCTAATCTGCTGCTGTTCCTGACCTCTGAGAGTCCAAGACCAGATTGGGCTCCTTCCTGTATGTGCTTCTCAATGTCCCAATTTTATTCTTTACACACAAGTGCACAAATGGCAGCAGGTTATTCAGTGCTGCCTTGTATTTATTTTATTTATATTCTTTAACAGAATTAATGGTCATTTTTTTGTTTACAGTTCATACTTGTCTATGTGTTTTTCCTCCAACCAAAAATTTAGCTTGTGAGTAGTCATTGTAGCGCCCCCTTACTTTCAGTATGGGCACTACATTAAAATTAGTGGGGGAGTGAGAAAGTTATGTTACTCTCACTCTTAATTTTGTTAGATTTGGGCTGCTGTCATTTTAGAACTGTCCTGTGGGTCAGTCTGCGCTCCGGGGTGTCAGTCTCACCCCCGGACGACAGGTGGCGCCAGTCTCATCCCCGGACGACAGGTGGCGCCAGAGGGGTTCTAACAGAGCCACTTTTCCCCAGCAGCCAATTGGAAGAGTTTTTCCCTCGCAGGGCATGCTGGGGGAGGGTATATCTGTGGCAGAGGCCATTTTCTTTGGTTCTTCGCAGGTTCCAGGTTCCAGGTGCGGCACCCACCTTTAGGGTGTGCGCATCCAACGGGCCCCAGCGATATGGCCTTCCAGGCCGGGGCCACATGTTATGCGGAGTTCCAAGCGGATGCTGAAAGGGGCACCAGTGACTTACTGGGTCCCCAGCTATACTAAAGAGATCCTAAGCTTAGGGCTGTACAATGGGGAATCAGCTCGAGGAGAACCCGGAGGCAGGTTTTCTGAGAGACTTGAGCGAACCATCGAGGATCTGGTGACAGGTATATTTCAACTGTCAATCGGCGACCCTAGCTCAATTTACTGGGAGGATCTGCTCACCTAATCAGAAACTACAAAGTATTAGGCCTGTGGCAGAAGCACCCTTAGAGCCAGGTCTGTGGCAGGGGCCTGTTACCTCCCAGCAATATAAAGTGACACTTCGGCTGCCAGACTAGTGACAGAAGTCTGTCCGGGGGCACTTCACCCACTCTGGCTAGAGTGGCGACGAATAGTGACTATTTCTACTGAAAGCAGGCTTGCTTTAATGTTTATCCAAGCCTGATACTGCAAGGTTCCTTTTACTTCATCAACCTGTCCTGTCTACCTCCTGTTGATGTTGGTCGTGCTTGACCGAGGAATAAAGCATTTAGAAAATGCCAACCTTTGGCTTGGACATTCTATTACTGCTCTCACAGTTGCTGCAATCAATTTCCCTAGACTCGTCAAAGGTAACTTAACTTACGCCGATCCCACATCTAACCAGCGGCCCCTGAGGGGGTATCACTACATCAGGTTAACTTTAAAATTAAAAAAAAAGGTCTAATTATAAAGGGACAGATCAGATAAGACCAAACAATAATGTTACAATGGTGGTAACTTGACACCAAAAAATAAATAAACATGGAGATGACTAGAAATTAAATAATAATTAAAAATGAAGTTCTGTATTTGAACAATAATAAAAAAAAAATTTGGGCTATATAAAATATTCAAAAATATTCATCAGCATGAAAAAGGTTTCAAAAAGTTAGTCGGAACTCTGTGTGAATATGAGCAGCAAAAGAAGATAATTATTGTTCATTTTTGTCCCATTCTAAAGATGATTTAAATGCACAGCAATGGTACTTAAGGAGTACTTTTTGGACAACAACGGCTCCCACTTTCAGCTGCCATCCGCCATCTTATTAACCCAAAGCCTGCATCAGTCACTAACACAGACTCATGCGGCGTACACGCGACCGAGGTTCTCGCTGGAAACCAGCGAGAACCTCGCTGGAAGCTGCATTCCAGCGAGGACCTCGGCCGTGTGTACGCTCTCGGCGAGCATCCCGTCGGGAATCCCGTCGAGCAGAAATAGAGAGCACGCTCTCTATTTGCTCGACGGCCCGCCTGGATGAATGGCTGGTTGCCATTCCCGACAGGCGGGTCACCGATTTCTACGGCCGGCAGAGAACCTCGACGGGCGGAACGATGTGTTCTGCCCGTCGAGGTTCTCTGCCGTGTGTACGCGGCCTCACCTATGAATCACAGTGGTACTGCTCACCAGCCACTAGCACAGCCAACAACACAGCCTGCCAGGAGGAAAGACATTTAAGAGAGCTGGGAAAAACACATTGGGTGTGATTTACTAAAGGCAAATCCACTTTGTACTACAAGTACACTTGAAAGTGCAGTCTCTGTAGATCTGAGGGGAAGATCTGAAATGAGGGGAAGCTCTGCTGATTTTATCATCCAATCCAATCATGTGCCATCTAAAATGCTGTTTTTTATTTTCTTTGCATGTCCCCCTCAGATCTACACTTGTAGTACAAAGTGTATTTGACTTTTGTAAATAGCCCTCCTTATGTTTATGAGGTCTAAAGCTTCAAATGCATCTCAACTTCCCTTGCACCCCTCTGCAATATGCAATATAGTAATTAAAGGGTGTGTAAAGGATTTTTATCTTAATAGCTTCCTTTAGCTTAATGCAGTGCTGTTTTCATGTCCTCATTGTTCGTTTTTTGCTTTCAAGTTCCTGTAATTCTTCTCTGATCTCCACACTTCCTGGTTGTCTGATTCCTGATAACCAGAGTGCTGTGAGCTTTCTCTCTGTGGTCACTAAATTCAAGTAGGTGTGATTACTGTGTGTCTAAAATCCCACAGCACTAATCATTTTCGTTTTCCAAACCATCACTGCCCTGTATTGGCTCTGTGGCTCTGTACAGCAGAGAGGCAGGAAAAAACATGCAAAAACAAAACTAGAAACTACAGGTACATTGTATGATTGATTTTTATCTATTTTTAATTGTTTTTAAAAGGAATCAGTTAACTATTATGTCTCTATACCCTGTAAACAGTCATTTCAGCAACATTTACAACTCCTTTAAACTTCAGATCAGAAGTACCCCCTTCTAAATGCTCCTGTCTTTCCATAGTCAAGCAATATTTCACAGTTCCTTGAGCTGGCATTTCCATACTACCACGTATTAGATTACCTGTCTCCCTCATGTGCCTTACATTCTATAGTCAAGAGGTCATGCATGCCCAATAATACCGAATGATGAGACACTATATGGCTGTGGGCAGAATACGTCTGATCCCTAAAAACCCATGAAGCCTATTGGTGAATGGTTTGTGGTGACCACAGGGTGGATTACAACCCAGATTTGACTAAAGCTTTGGCAAAGCAGATATCACTATGTTTGCCCATTATAGTAAATTGTGCTGAGAAGATTTCCATTTATTTATAGAATGTAGAGACGGACAAAACTGTATATGGCATTGGAGTTAATGTGAAAGGTGAAATGAAAGTGGTTTCTGGTGACAACTATTAGATGACAATTGATGGGTAGTACAATGGCTATGTGGTTAGCACCTCTGCTTGGCATCATTAGGGTCATCTGTTCAAATCCCAAACACAGCACAGCAAGTTCAACCTGTGTCTGCATAAATTGATGGTGCTATATATACACACGTGAAATATAAACAATTTTTCTTCCAATTTGAGATAATACAGATTTATTTTTAAAAACATTTTTAAACAGGTTATAATTTACCTGAATATTTATTTTCTCCCTGTATTCTTATTGTGTGCCTTTCCAAAGGAGAAGTTAATTTAGCACCAATTATCGGTTCGTAAGACTAACTCTGTGACAGAAATTCATTCTATTGTTAGAAAGCATGAGAAATAATTCTCCTCTATCCAATTGTATCCTGATCAAAAGAAAATCCCAGGGGGAGTAATGCTATTAGAATGTCAGTTTTGAACTGCTGACCCCATATTCTCTTCGGTTCTAAAACAATAACTGGGATCTGTAACAAAGTGTCAGATTTTCACTAGATGAGGGCATGACTCTATCTGTAGAGATAACACACAATTTGATGCAAAAAATGCACAGGCGTATAATGACAGAGCATAATATATGTTCTCAGTTATATCGAATGGGTCATAATACTTTATTTTAAATGTGCATTCGCCATTTACTGCAGTTAGAAATGGAGCATAAAGCAATTCAAATAAGAGAATGCCATTTCACTATCAGTATTAAATAAGAATGATAAGTAATAATTGGACGTTTAATATTACAGAGAGAAGCATACCATCACTGTAAATGATAGTTTAGTAGTTACAATACAGTAGCTAGTACTTAAAAGTTCTGAGTGCTTGATATACAATTTTTCAGTATGCTAATACAAATTTACTCAAGCTTCTGAATGCTGGAAAGAACTAGGATTTAATTTACTATGGGAGTATGGTCAACCTGTTTCCACTTTAATCTGCTGGTGTGTATATATATATATATATATATAGCTAAGCTGGTAGCCTTCTCCAGAGAAGGGGATGAATAAAAAGCTTTAATGTCGAGCTAAACACTTTGGCCCGGTTTCACAGAAATCGGCGCATATTTATGCCGCCGTACTTTTACGCTACGCCGGCGCAGCGCGGAGAGGCAAGCATGGAATTCACAAAGCAAATGCTCCCAACTCTGCGCCGGCATAGCGTATATTTCGTAGGCGTAAGCCGAAGTAGGTGGAAGTGGGCGTGATCCATTTAATGAAGCGTGACCCCATGCAAATGATGGGCCGGGCGCCAGACAAGTACTTAAAATGAACTGCGCATGCATCGAGACGTGGACGTATCCCCGTGCGCATGCTCACAACCAAGTCAGAACAACTGCCTAAGATACGCCGGATCACTGTGTACGCCGTGAACATAACCTACGCCCAGTCAGACCCACGTCGGCCCATATTCACAGATATCCAACGTACAATACGTATGCTTGTGTTCCCTGGTCCATATCTTTGCATGGGTTGCGCCTCATCTATGGGGAATAACTTTGCGCCAAACGTAAAACTTATGCAAACCGCTTAAATCATGCGCTGGGCGCAAGTACTTTCGTGAATCGGCGTATCTCCCTCATTTGCATATTTGAATAGAAAATCAATGGGAAAGCCACATGCGTCCAGCGTAAATATGCGCCCACTCTACGCCGGCGTAGGCAAGTTACGTCGGTGGGATGAAGTCTGTTTTTAGGCGTATCTTAGTTTGTGGGTCCGGCGCACAGATACGACGGCGCATATTTGTACTTATGCGGCGTATCTGGAGATACGTTGGCGCAAGTGCTTTGTGAATCCGGGCCAAGGTTTCCTTTTTGTAATAAATGGTTCAATCTCTGTATTTGCGGACGATACTAAGGTAAGCAGGGCAATAACCTCTCCGAAGGGTGTGGAAACTATGCAAAAAGATCTGAACAAATGAATGGGGTGTGCAACTACATGGCAAATGAGGTTTAATGTAGAAAATGTTTAAATAATGCATTTGGGTGGCAAAAATAAGAATGCAATCTATACACTGGGGGAGAACCTCTGGGGGAATCTAGGATGGAAAAATACCTGGGGGTCCTATTACATGATAGGCTCAGCAATGGCATGCAATGTCAAGCTGCTGTTAACAAAGCAAACAGAATATTGGCATGCATTAAAAAGGGGATTAACTCCAGAGAGAATTCCAACTAAACAATATCTGAAGACACTGGTCCCACAACTTTTGAACGCGGCAAAATACCAGATAGCGCGTAATTGGCAGGGAATGGAGAGTCCATCATTGAGAGGGTGGTGTAATAGAGTCGAGGAAATCTATAGTCTAGAACAGCCATTCTCAACCAGGGTTCCGTGGAACCCTAGGGTTCCTCCAGAGGTGGCTAGGGGTTCCTTGAGCTGTGGCTGATTTACCTCCTGTTTGATGGTGCCTCCATAGTTCTGAACCAATTCCACTTGGAGGAGATAGTGGTAGGACACCAATGATCTTCATAGTTCTCTGTAAAAAAGGGCATTCTTCTCACTGATCACCAAAGTAAGGGGCATTGTTCCCACTGACCCCCAATGAATGGGTTTTATCAGGGGTTCCCCGAGACCAGAAAAGTATTTTTAGGGTTCCCCAGCGGTAAAAAGGTTGAGAAAGGCTGGTCTAGAATACCTAAGATTCAGAGATGAAGAGAAATGGGAAGAGTTTGAAGAGAAATGGGAGAAATGGAAAAGGGTTAAACACACAACGGGATATGCTGAAGCGACAGGCGCATAATGCTTAAAGCTTAAAGTAAAGGAGTGAGGCAACATTGTGGCATGGTATCGAAACTGGGAAATGGACTTCGGTCAGGGGGAATTTGGTGGGGGGGTAGGGGGGGGGTATGGGAAACATTCTCCACTTGGATACCAATGTTTTTATATCTGCCATGTATGAAGAACATATATATATAAAAAAAACGAAACAAATAACCGAAATAACAAATAATAGGTAAAAGAGAATAAACCACTTATGATGCAAAACCATAGAGGAGACGTTGCGGGCAAATGAACTATGGTCAAGTTTTGTTGCCCTTTTTTGGTTGAGTCTGAAGTGGGGAAAAAAAAACTCCAGAGATAAAACAATAATTCTCCCACTCTATGAGACTCTGGTCCGGCTGCATCTAGAGTATGCTGTCCAGTTCTGGGCACCAGTCCTGAAGAAGGATGTACTGGAAATGGAGCGAGTACAAAGAAGGGCAACAAAGCTAAAAAAGGGTCTGGAGGATATTAGTTATGAGGAAAGGTTGCGAGCACTGAACTTATTCTCTCTGGAGAAGAGACACTTAAGAGGGGATATGATTTCAATTTAAAAATACCATACTGGTGACCCCACAATAGGGATAAAACTTTTTTGCGGAAGGGAGTTTACCAAGACTCATTAAAATTAGAAGAAAAGAGGATTAACCTTAAACTACGTAGATGGTTCTTTACTGTAAGAGCGGCAAGCATGTGGAATTCCCTTCAACAGGCAGTGGTCTCAGTGATGAGCATCAATGGTTTCAAGAAACTATTAGATAAGCACCTAAAATATCGCAACATACAGGGATATACAATGTAATACTCACATATAATCACACACATAGGTTGGACTTGATGGACTTGTGTCTTTTTTCAACCTCACCTACTATGTAACTGTGCAACTATGTGCTGGGGCATGCTGGGTCGATGATGTCACAAGGGGGCAGGGGACACCAGCTGAAGTCATTGGGTGAAGTACGAAAGGGCCTAAAGGAATGCCTGATGAATGGCAAGTTTGTTTACATGCGATCAGCAGTGATTGGATTGAAGCAATTGACCCTTTAGCTCCATCTGCGATCAGCTGGGTCTGAAGGACACAGCGATCACAGAGCTTGCCAGATGCACAGGAGGTGTGTTCTGGGTTGGACGTCCATGAATTCCCTCCCAGAACAACAGAGCATGCTGTAGCCATCTTTTTTCCTATGGCACGGTATGAAAATGTCTAAACTCTCTAGTATCTTCCTGACTATAGAAGTTAACCTAACCAGTCTATATTACTTGGTAAATACTTGGTAAATACTTTGATCTCTTAAATATAAATAAATATAGGCACCACATTGGCCTTCTGCCAATTCCAGTGGTTCTATGCCAGTCATTAGAGTCTCTAAAAATTAGAAACAATGGCTTAGGCCGTGTACACACGGCAGAGAACCTCGACGGGCAGAACACATCGTTCCGCCCGTCGAGGTTCTCTGCCGGCCGTCGAAATCGGTGACCCGCCCGTCGGGAATGGCAACCAGCCATTCATCCAGGCGGGCCGTCGAGCAAAAAGAGAGCGTGCTCTCTTTTCGCTCTACGGGATTCCCGACGGGCGGGGCGAGCGCTCCGTGTACACACGGCCGAGGTCCTCGCTGGAATGCAGCTTCCAGCGAGGTTCTCGCTGGTTTCCAGCGAGAACCTCGGTCGTGTGTACGCCGCCTTAGATATAACAGAGCTCAGCTCTTTGGGGACCTTTTGATTATAAGCCATGTGTCCAGGTGCTTTATTCACCTTTATTTTGTCTAAATGTTTCTGGACCATGTAAATTTATGAGCCATTGTGGTAAATTTGGGCCTATGTCAATAATATGTCTATTAACCACTTAAGCCCCGGACCAATATGCTGCTAAATGCCCAGAGGCGTTTTTACTATTCGGCACTGCGTCGCTTTAACAGACAATTGCGCGGTCGTGCGACGTGGCTCCCAAACAAAATTTGCGTCCTATTCCTCCCACAAATAGAGCTTTCTTTTGATGCTATTTGATTGCCTCTGCGCTTTTTATTTTTTGCGCTATAAACAAAAATAGAGCGACATTTTTGAAAAAAAAATCAATATGTTTTACTTTTTGTTATAGGAAAGATTGAATAAACTAAATTTTAGTCAAACATTTAGGCCAAAATGTATTTAGCCACGTGTCTTTAGTAAAAAAAAAATTGCAAAAAAAAAATAGCCACCTAGCGGCAACAGCGACACTAATACAGTGATCAGAAAAAATGATCGCTTAGTGACGCTGGCAATAGGGGGTGAAAGGGTTATTTAGGGTGGTTATCAAGGGGTTTAAAACTTTATTAGGGGGGGGGTTCGGGGCTACCCTGAACCTAACACTAACTGCCTGTCACACTAACTGTCACACTGACACTAAATGCAGTGATCAGTACATATATGATCACTGCATTCAGTGACACTGTGACAGGGGGTGGTGGGGGTGATCGCAAGGGGTTAATGTGCCTATGTGTATTGGTGTCCGTGTAGTGTTAGTGCGACTTACTGTGATGTCTTCTCTCCTCTCGGCGGTTTGAAAATACCGCCGAGAGGAGAGCTGCATCACTTCCTCTGTCAGTGTTTACATTTTACAGGCAGAGGAAGTGACACAGCGGGACATGACGGGATTATCTGGGAGCGATCACGAGGGGGCGGACAGAAAAGAACAGCCGCCCCCTCACGACAGATCTCTCCCGCAGGTAAGCCGCCCGCCGCGGAGGGGGTCCTGATCGCACCCCCGACCCACTAGAAGGCAGGGGCGTACATGTACGCCCATCTGCCTGAACGTGGCAAGTACATAGGCGTGCAGCGGGCGTTAAGTGGTTAAGGATTTTCTTTCTTTACACAAAGCTGAAGAAGGTATTTAATAAATGAACCTTCTCTATGTCCTCAGACCCTCCAAAGGGTACTCCAAAGGGTAAGTAATAGTCTTTGAAGTAGCACAGTATGATCTGTGATTACTTTGCCCCCCCCCAGGCACAGCAGACCACTGATCGGGGTACAGGGCCACTGTGATTGGCCCTGTGCCATGTGATTACTGTTAACAATCACAACAATCACATTAACAATAGTAAACAGAGGATATTATTCATACAGTCATTGTTTACTACTGTGTAGGGATGTTCCCGATGTTCGAGTTCAAACATCGGGTGTTCGCCTGTTCGCCGAATAGCGAACAATTTGGGGTGTTTGCGGGAAAATTCGAAAGCCACGGAACACCCTTTAAAAATCTGCGTGAGAAATCAAAAGCAATGATTTTAATAATGCTTAAAGTGATACAATAAAAGTGAAATATTCCCTTAAATTTTGTACCTGTGGGGTGTCTATAGTATGCCTGTAAAGTGGTGCATTTTTGCCGTGTTTAGAGTTTTAGAGTTTTAGTCCCTGCACAAAATGACATTTCTAAAGAAAACAAAGTACCGGTAATTCAAAATTACTTACGGCTATAATGAATTGTCGGGCCCCAGCAATACAGATAAAAGTCATTGAAAAAAACGGTATGGGTTCCCCCCAGTCCAAAGGGCCTGGTATAAATATTAAGGGGCACCATAACCAAATTTAAAAAACATTGTTTTTCCTGTTTGCATGTTCTGCTGCAAATCGAACCAGGGGTGTTCGGCTCATCCCTAATCCCTACTACTGTGATCACTTTGATTGGTCACAGCCCTCACATAGTTCATTGGTACAGTTGCCCTGTGCCATGTGATTACTGGGACCAATCACAGTGATCACTGTAGTAAACAGAGACTTTATGAATGATATAAAAATGATGACAATCTTTGAATGAATGGTGTTAGGGAATTGATTGCTTACAACTCTCATCATTACAGTATGTAAGCAATCACAAGGTGAAAAAATCTAATCACCACCCCATCCAACATCAAAAAGACTGAGTAGTCCATTGATTCTGACCATTTTTATATTTTATCTCATAACTTTATTGTCTAACTGGAGATTTAAGTTTATCTCAAGAGTGTTGAAGCCATTTACTAATGACTGTCTCACAGGTCCATGCCTCAGTGTTCTATTTCATATTGTAAAACTTCTCTCCTGAATCTAATTCACCCCCTTGAATGTATTTAACACCCCTTCCCTACCGCCGTATAGGGGAATCACGTCATGGTATCCCCTTGCCGATGAGACAGGACGTAGCACAACGTCCTGTCTTCACGGCGTTCTAGCGCGCGCCCGCGCGCCGCCGGCGGCGCGCGCGCGCGCGCCGCGGCACCACCCGCGATCCCGCGCGCGTGCCCGACGGCCGTGATTGCCGCCGGGCACCCGCGATTTCCGGAAATCACGGCAGGAGTGTGGATCTGTGTGTGTAAACACACAGATCCACCTCCTGTCAGCGGTGAGGAGACTGATGTGTGTTCAAAGTACAGAGGAACACACATCGATCTCCTCCCCTGTGAGTCCCCCCCCCCCTACAGTTAGAACATACTTTTAGGACACATTTTAACCCCTTCAGCGCCCCCTAGTGTTAACCCCTTCCCTGCCAGTCACATTTACACAGTAATTAGTGCAGTTTTATAGCAATAATCGCTGTGTAAATGTGAACGGTCCCAAAAACGTGTCAAAAGTGTCCGATATGTCCGCCGCAACGTCACGGTCACAAAAAAAAAAAACGCAGATCGCCGCCATTACTAGTAAAAAAAATTAAATAAAAATGCCATAAATCTATCACCTATTTTGTAGACGCTATAACTTTTGCGCAAACCAATCAATATACGATTATTGCGTTTTTTTTTTTACCAAAAATACGTAAAATACGTATCGGTCTAAACTGAGGGGGAAAAAAGTTTTTTTTAAAAAAAATATTGTGAGATGTATTAAATAAAAAGGAAAAAATATTGTGTTTTTTTTAAAATTGTCGCTCTTCTTTTGTTTATAGCGCAAAAAATAAAAACCGCAGAGATGATCAAATACCACCAAACGAAAGCTCTATTTGTGTGGGGGAAAAAAACATAATGATTTAATTTGGGTACAGTATTGCCTGACCGCGCAATTGTCATTCAAAGTGCAACAGCGCTGAAAACTAAAAATTGGTCTGGGCAGGAAGGGGGTGAAAATGCCCTGTATGGAAGGGGTTAAAGGTTTCAATCATGTCTTCCCTTTCCTTTCTTCTGTTCAGTTCCTGAAGTCGCTCTCAATATGTTTTATCATCCGAACCTTTCACAATTTTTGCTAACTGTCTCTGGACTCGTCCTATTTTATCAATATCTTTGTGTAAGTGAGGTCTTCAAAACTGAACTCAGTATTCTAAATGAGGTCTCACCAAAGGTCTATACAGGGCAAACAGGAACTGTTTTCTCTTGCTGGTGATTCCTCTAGTGATGTATCCTAAAATTCTATGTGCTTTTCCCACTGCCTGGTCATACGATTTGCTTATTTTGCAATCATCTGAAATGAGTACCCTCCAAATCTTTTTCTTCTGTAGTGCTTGCTAAAACTGTATCCCCAATGTTGTACTCTCTCAAGGAATTATTTTTACCTAGGTGCAATATTTTACATTTAGAAGCATGGAACTGCGTTTATCACTAGTGTTGAGCGGAATACGCCATATTCGATTTCGCGATATTGCGCGATATATAGAAGAATATTCGCGAATATTCGCTAATATCGAATATTCGTGATATTTTATCCAAAAAAAATGTTTGCGAAATTTCGCTAATGCGAAAATGATTGCTAAATTCTCATAAACAGAGATCATTTCCTGTATTACTAAACTAATATGCACTAAACACTAACTCTACACTAACTCTACTTAAAAGAAAGGAGAATAAGGGGGCAAAAGAAGGGTGGAGAAGATAATCGCGCAATATTCCTATTGCGCGATTATCTTCTCCGCCCTTCTTTTGCATCAGAGCCAATCAGAATAACTCCAATATTCGGCAAAAGGAATATCGCGCAATATTCCTTTTGCCGAATATTCGAGTTATTCTGATTGGCTCTGATGCAAAAGAAGGGCGGAGAAGATAATCGCGCAATATTCCGTTTGCCGAATATTCAAGTTATTCTGATTGGCTCTGATGCAAAAGAAGGGCGCATCAGAGCCAATCAGAATAACTCAAATATTCGGCAAAAGGAATATTGCGTGATTATCTTCTCCGCCCTTCCTTTGCATCAGAGCCAATCAGAATAACTCGAATATTTGGCAAAACGAATATCGCGCAATATTCCTTTTGCCGAATATTCAAGTTATTCTGATTGGCTCTGATGCAAAAGAAGGGTCGAGTAGCTGATGCGATTCTTTTATGTTGCCGAAAATTCGCATTGCGAATTTTCGGCAACATAAAAGAATCGCATCAGCTACTCGGCCCAGGGTCTCTCTCTAATCATACCAGCAATGCTTTTAGACGTCGATGGAGATCACTAGGATGTGATCTGTTTTTACAAATAAATTTGTAAAAATACGAATATTCGCCATAGCGAATATTCGCCGCAATATTCGAGTTATTCGCGAATACTCGAATATGCAATATTCGTAGTGAATATTCGTGAGCAACACTAGTCATCACTGCTTGGACCAATCTTCCAGAAATGCCAAATCATGTTCCATGTTACAGACACCTCCAGGGATAGCAACCCTATTACACACCTTTGTGTCATCAGTAAAAATACCTAACAATCCTTTAGTTATAACACTTAAATATAGATCAAATAGAACAGGGACCAGTACAGACCTTGTGGTACACCACTAGCAACTGCCCTTTGTTCTGAGTGAACCCCATTCACAACCACACTATCTATCCTTTACATATATAACTCCACAATTGAGAACAAATTACTTTAAACACAAATTATTGACTGGGGTGATCCAAAAAATTATCTATTAATCAATGTGCACATTTAAAAGCAGTGCCAAGCAAAACGGCACAAGAGAAGGTTTTTCTTGGGGGGGGGGGGGGGTAGGCAAATAATTATAGTAACACCACTGTTAAAACATAATAATTATTTTATATCAATCACAATTGGGTTTATATAATAATCTGAATATAAAAATAATAATAATAATAATTTTTAATTGTCAGAACCCCAAAGAGTTATTTATTAAAACATGTATTTGTGCTTTCTTATTTAGCTTTACTTATAGTTCAACTGAAGTGTCAGGCTTCAATTGTCACCTTAAGTTTAACAGTTGTTGCCCTGTCAACAGCATGGCCTCTCACACTCTTTTTCCCAACTCCTAAGAGTGCACAACAGGGTCAGATAACATAATGCCTTAGTTAAAGAGAAATGTAAACAACTGTAGGACTCGTTATTTGACCCTCTTATGTGCTCAAGCAAGCAGGCTTGCAGGCACAGACAAAGAGAGAAAGGCTAGAAAAAAGGGTAAATATAAATGTTTTAAAGCAAGCATGAACAATTAGATACATGCAGACCACAAATTCAGATTCTTGGATAAATACAGTCATGGCTGTTTTCTCTTTAAAGTTTGTAAAAATGGTGATATTCTCGTTGTTGCGTCTATTATAAAAAAAGCTATATATTTTAAAAATATTCTCTTCTAAGCAACCAAAATAACAAAGAGCTGCAGTCTATTAGTTAGAGAAGCTACTTGTTTGCAAGCAACATGGTTTTTATAATCCCTGCAGCATTCTCTCATTTCCCTATCTCAAATTTTTTTTCCCCATTAATAACTAGAATCCAAAAAAATTTATGCAGCATTACACTGTGTAAAATTTATGCCCCATTTTGTTAGATAACATTACATTTGGAAATCAAATTAAATAAAAAAGCTTTCTTAAATTTGTGAGAAAAAATTGTTAATTAGTAAAAATGATACAAGTCAAAGATAGAGTGCCTTAATTTATTGGAGTTATTGTGCATTGCTAAGTATGACTTTCAACATTACATTTTAAAGGTCAAACTTGGTATAAAAAATAGGAATGCTTTTTAAAAAAGTGTCTCTGTGGTAAATCCTGTGTGTGCAGTAGCAATATTCTCTATTTGTTTACTCTCC